>JAJHZJ010000525.1:3254344-3916023 GCA_023548195.1 Bettongia penicillata ogilbyi | reverse complement strand
ATTACACATTTTTCAGAACTTCCATCACTCTACTTATAACAAAATGCTTGAGTCTTTTCCTGGGAACTCAACTCTTTTAGTGACCAGATCCACACAGGAGTTTCTATTTGGGATGAACTTTTATGCCTTCTCTTATAGTTTTTGTAAGGTTGAACTGCATCGATGATGTTTAGTAATGTCTTGTTAGGTTACCCACTAGACCTTCTGATTAATTATGATTTTTGTTACCAATTTCATTTTGTGGTTACTGTTCAGTCATGACTCTATTTGGGTTTTCTTGCCAAAGGTACTGGAATGGTTTGCCATTTCCTTCTCCAGTTTATCTTATAGAGAGCTACATAGTCAGGAAGTGTCTGAGGCCAGATTTGAATTCAGGAAGATGAAACTTCCTAACTCAAAGCCCAACACTCTATCGACTGTGCCACCTAACTGTCTAAGGATACAAGTTGGTTTTTTGACCCTGCACAAAACAGTCAGATTGTTCAAAAGGACATTGTAAGAGGCCTGGCTCATTTACATTTCAATAACATAGAAGTTTATAAGGGACAAAACCAGAAAGGTAAAATGTGAAAGAGAAGGCTTTTAGACATAGAAGATTCTACACTCAGAGGTTAGGCTTGAATAGCTCAATTGCTTATGAAGAGGGCAGTGAGATAATGAACTTTCCTCTACAACTCAAATTGCATCTATTCCTTTGTCCCGAACTACTCATTCTATATATAATCATATCATTAAATTTCCATTCACTATTAAAAATAGGTGCATCGAAAGTACTTGCCTTTATACAACCAAATTATCTTCATCAACTGTAAGATAGTTAAATTTAGCATGAGTTGAATGTACGATCTTTATGGAGAGCTTTAAAAGTACACATAGCACTATGACCTTGATGTCACCAAGGAAGAAATATCTAGTAATTATGACAAATACAAAGTGTTCTTGTTTTCCTACTGTGAACTGGTGATGAAGGGAATTTTAGAATGCCAATCTCTTGGGGAGTAATAAGAACTGGAGATGAAAATTCAAGGAAATGGATAGAAAAAAATGACTTCAAAAAAATTTACAAGCAAAGCCTCAAAAATAAAAATATGCAGCTTGGACACATCAACAAAATTGCTAGAAAAATTAAAAACAAGTGTATAAAGAAGGAGCTAACATTTATTTATGAAAAACCATATAAGAACACTAGGGGAAAAGATGGCAAAAGAGGCAAGACATTAAGAAGAAAGATTTGAAAAGAGAATTATTGACTTGGAAAAAGAAGTACAAAACCTTTAACTTCTTGAAAGTAAGAATTGGCCAAATGGAGGCTAATGAATGACTCCATGACACATTAAGAAATAATAAAATAAAGTTGAAAATCTGACAAAAAATAGAGGAAAATGTGAACTATCTCATAAGAAAAAAATGACTGACATTGAAAAAGAGATTGAAGAGAGATTATTTAAAAGTAACTGATTCTTTCTGAAAGCCATGAGCATCAACAGTCTAGATATCATATTTCAAGAAATCATAAAAGAAAAACTGTCCAGATATCTTAGAATGAGAGAATAAAGTAGAAACTGAAAGAATCCTTCAGTCACCTCTAGAAAGAAACATCAAAATGAAAAGTCCCAGGAATATTACGGACAAAATCTAGACCTCCCAGATCAAGGAAAAAAAATACTGCAAACAGCCAAAAAGAAAGAACTGAATTACTGAGGAGATATGAACAGGATCATACAAGTGGAGAGCTCATATTGTGATAATTCCAGGAAGAGAAGGAAGCAAAGGACCTAGATTTATAACCAAAAATAACCTACCCAGCAAAACTAAGTATAATCCTATGGGAGTTAGGGGGAGGGATGGATCTTTATTGAAACTGGGGACTTGCAAGCATTTCTGATGAAAAGGCCAGAGCAGAGTAGAAAATTTGACATATAACCACAGGAGTCAAGAGGAGCATGAAAGGGTAAACATGAATGAGAAGTTATAAGGGAATAAGCAAGGTTAGACTGTTTACATTCTTATATAGAGAAATGAAATGTAGCCAGTCAGAACTTTATCACCAAGAGGTCGTAGAATATAGATAATTAGACAATGGTCTGATGTGGTTCTGTTGTGTTTGGATGATCTTAAAAGAAGAATAGAAGAGTGAGGAAGGAAAAATACACTGGGAAAAGGGGGAAAGGAGAAGAAGATTGGGGGAAATTATCTTACATAAATGGGTTGCACAAAGAACAATATGCAAGAAATGGGCAATGAAGGGAGTGAGCAACATTTGAAACTTACTCTCATCTGAACCAGTTAAGGAGGCAAGAATACATATATACACAGTTGGGCACAGAAATATATTTACTGAACAGAGAAAATAGGAAGGAGGTGAGTTAAGGGAAAAGGGGGTAAAAAGAGAAGGATAAATTAAGAGAGACATTAGTCAGAAGGAAAACAAACTCTTAAAGAGGGGGCAAGGGAAAAAGAAAAGATTAAGTTTAAGAGAATAGGACAGAGGGAAATACAGATTTACCAATCATTACTGTGTAATGTGAATGGGATGATTTCACTATAAAATGGAAAAGGCTAGTGGAGTGAATTAGAGAACCAGAATCCAACAATATATTGTTTACAAGAAACACCTTTGAAACAGAATGGTACCTAAAGAGTTAAAATAAAGAGCTGGAGTAGAATCTACTACATTTCAACTAAAGTTAAAAAAAATCAGAAGTAGCAGTCATGACCTCAGACAGAGTAAAAGCAAAAAATAGACCTACTTAAAAGAGGCAATTGGGGAAACTATGTTTTGCTAAAATGTATCACAGACAATATATTATTATCACTACTAAACATATATGCACCACACAGTTTAGCATCTAAATCCTTAAAGGAAAAATTAAATGAGTTACAGGAAGAAATAGATAGAAAAACTGTAACAGTGGAAGAAGCTTATTTTGTTATTTATATATATATATATTATATATTTTTATATATTGTTTGTCACTCTGCCATTATAAATTAATATATCTTCCCATGCCTTTCTGAATGTTTACATTTGTCTTTTCTTATGGCCATGTAACTGACCATTACAACCAAACACATTCAAATAAAATGGAAAGAACATTGGGATTTGAAGTCAGATAAATTACCATTTACCAGTTATGCATACTCAGGTAAGTCCACCCAGCTTCTCTGGACCTCAATTTCTTTACATGTAAAATGAAGGAGTTGGAATAAATGACTTCTGAGGGACTTCTTCCTCTAAATCTCCTATTCTATGCTATACTTTTTTGCTACTAAGTACTACAATTTGTTTAGTCATTCCCTAATCTATAGACATTTTGGGCAAGTCACTTAAATTTTCTGGGTTTCATTTTCTTCAGCTATAAAATGAGGATGCTGGACCAAATAGAATCCAAGGTTCCTTACACTTACAAATCTATGGTCCTATGATCTACTATGTTTCTCATTCTTTTGTCCCCACCCCTTGCTAAGGCAAAAAAAAAAGTGCTCCTAAGAATTTTTTGATCTATGTGACCTTTGTCTTTAACAAGTAGAGGGGTTCATACCTAGTAGTAGGATTTCTGGAAATCAGCCTTATAGTCACTTTGTGTCAGGGGTGGGGGTGGGGAGGGAAGGAGAAGCATAACTCCAATTTGCTTCCTGGAAGAGTTAGCCTCATTCATAGAACCACCAGCAGTATATCAGTGTTCCTGTGTTCCATAGTTTTACAATATCTTTTGTCATCTTTGTCTTATTTCTTCATGGTGTAAATATTCATCATATATTCATTTTTGAGTTTATTTAGTTTACAGCAAAAATTGTTACTCTGTACCTAACTGCTTTCCAATTCTTCTGCCAGTTCTTATCAAATAGTTTTTTCTTAAATTTCTTGTGTCCTTGAAGTTCTCAGATGCTGGCTTACTGAGTTTTATTGTTTCTTATTTTTCATCATTTCATTTATTCCACAGATTTTTGTGTTTTTAGCCATTACCAAATTGTTTTGACAATTACTGTTTTATAATGTAATTTGAAGTCTAAAAGTACTATTACTCTTTGAGAGTTACTTGGTTCATTATTTACCTAGAGATTCCAGATCTTTTGTTCTGTGAAATGAATTTTGCTATTATTTTGTCTAACTCTACAAAAAGCTTGGTAGTTTGGTACAATACTAATTCTCTAAATTAATTTAAGTAATGCTGTAATTTTTATCATATTAACAAGTCCCAACCTTGAGAAATGAATATCCATTCCATTATTTTAGTCATTCTTTATATCTTTAATGTATTGATTATACTTTATGCCTTGTATATGTTGTGCTAGATTAAGACATTTTTGCATTCTAGTTATTTTCAAGGACTTTCAATATAGAAATAAGCCATCATTTATTAAGCATTTATTCTATGCCAGACACTGTACTAGGTGCTGGGGATAAAAATACATAAAAATGAAACAATTCCTATTATCAAAGAACTTACAATCTAATGTCAGAAACAAAATATGTGTATATAATGAATATTACATATTTATTATATAAAATAAAAATGAAATAAATACAACTAAGCTAGGGACAGAGGCACTAGCAATTAAAGGGGTATAGGGGAGGGCTTTCCATAGAAAGTTTGTGAGCTATACCTAGAAAGGAAGAGGTACTCTGTGGGGTATAAATGAGAAGGAAGTTTGGTCCAGGCATGGGAGACAGACAATACAAAGGAAAAGAAATGAGAGATTGAGTACAATAATGTGGAAAAGAGATGAGCCCAGTTTGACTAGTGCATTGGGCGTAGGATTGGGAATAATATATAATGAGACGAGAAATTAGCATGGGACCATTTTAAAGAGCTTAAAAATATAATCCTTATATCCTAGAAGCGATAGGGAGCCATTGATTATGCTAAATAGAGGAGGTGACATAATCAGATATGAAAAGGGATAAGACTCTTTACTGAGTTCTCCCTCTTCTCTCCTCTTCATCTCAGAACTTCTTAACATTGTACCTCATTCATTTTTCTTTGCCTTCTATTGAAATCATTCTCTTTACCAAAGGCAACTCTTTTATGTGTGCTTTTTAAAACCCCATCCCCTTCTGTCTTCTTCAATAAATGGCTTTATCATTCCCTCAGGGCCTGAAAATATTGAGGAGTGAAGGGATTTAAGGTTGTGATAAGAATGAAGAATAAATTTAGGAGGGTAAGTCATAGGAAAAGATGGAAAGGAATGGAAAGGGAACAGCATTTAATATATCATCTACTATATACCAGACCCTGTGCTAAGTGATTTTTACAATTATTTCATTTGATCTTACAACAACCTTGCAAGGTAAGTGTTATTAGTTCCATTTTACACTTGAGGAAACTAAGGCAGACAGAAGATAAGTGACTTGCCCGAGGTCACATAGCTAGTAAGTGTTTGAGACCAGATTTGAACTCAGATTTTCTTGACTCCAAGACCCCTCTGCTCTATCTATTATGCTACCAGTTGCTTCTGGAAAGACAGAAAGTTATGGTCAGATAGAATGACATCAGATATTTTCATTAAGAAAGTGATATAGTTGAAATATATGGAAGGAGGTTGTCAGAGATTGAAAGTCTGAGAGGATAAAATGCTTAAGGGAACATCAATATGAATGTTAAGATCTTTTAACATTAGGGTATGAATTAGGGAAGAGAAAGACAGCTAGCTAAATGTTGAATTCCATAAGAAAGAAGGGAGAATGATTTGGAGTAGAACACAATAGCCACCATGGGCTATATAGGCTGCAATATTTTAATAGTATGAATTTCATAGGAGAAGTTGCTGAGTAAAGTGCCAAAGGCAGTGTCTGGAATTGGCAGGCCAGTATAAGGAGCATTCCAACTTCAGCTCTTGGACCAATACACTTACCTAAGGGAATGTAAATGAACATATAGTCAGTACTAGAGAGGTTGACCAAGTGTCCAATGTTAGCTGGGGGAAAACCAGGGCTCAGTGAGATCAAGTAGATTGAAGGAACATAAAAAGGAGAGGTCTACAAAAAAGGGAAAATGTGCTCATTATGGAGCAAAAATTCCACCAGTGGAAATGATGGGTAAATTTGGAGTGGGGACATGGATGTAGTAGAATTTAGGAGAATAAGGATGAGAGAAAGGGGGTGGGTGTTGGAAACAGCTTACTCCTGCATAGCCAATGATTAAGTATTATAGAGATAAGGTAGGAGTTTCCAAGCCATAGGAATAATAGTAGATGACAGATGAAAAATAATACTTCCACTATGTATGGGATGATATTGTGGAGCAAAAGGCCAAGGCAACTTGACCTTTGTTTGCCTATCCGCTACTCTAAGCTGAGTGAGTGGGGTTCAGGTAGATAGTATGGAAAAGGGCACTGGGTCTATTTCTTCTATCTAAATGGTAGGGTATAGGTGCTGGGTGGTATTTTTCTCTGTTTTTAAAAAAAATATTCAATTTTTATATTTAATACTATTTTTCTCTATTTCATATATGTATTCCAAAAATCTAATTTTTCTTCTAAGAATTTCATTTGCTGCATTCCAGAAAATTTAGCTTACTGTCTAATTCCTATACTCTATTACAGTTATATTGTTTTTGTTATCCAATTCAGGATTCCATACATCATCATGAATTATTAATTTATATCTGTATCTTTTGCTTGTTTCTTGTATTAGTATTGTGTGTTTTAGGACCTCTAAAGGACTTATTTATTATTTCAGTTTTTAGAAATAATTTCTACATTTTACCATTTTATTTACTATTATCTCTACATAGGGAATTTTTTAAAAGTACAATACACCAGAGTGCTGAGAAAAATGATTTTTTTAATATTCATATTCAGAAACTGACATGTCTTTCACATTTAGTGTCTCTAACCATATAGTGAGTTCTACATTTCTCCTTTTATATCTCTGTGGGATGTATCTATCTCTGGAAGAACATCATCTTCTACAATTATTGAGTTGCTAAATAGGTCTTTTTCAAGGTAACTTCCTGTATGAATCTAGACGCTATACTGTTTGGTGCATATACATTTAGTATTGAAATTGTTTTTTTTTTTTTTTATGGAAACAAAGTGTGATGCACTTTCCCTTTTTATCTCTTTTTGACAACCTGATTTTTTTAAACTCCTGATTAAATGGAATCACCTGATGCATAACAAATTGTTCTAATCTTTCATTTTCATTCTGTACTTATTTTAGATGTATGTCATATACATAAAATTGCTAGATTTTGTTTTCTAATAAATCCCACCACTTTCATGTAGATGATTGATCTTTCCATATGAAAATATAGCTTCCTACCTCATCACTCAGTTGAAACTGTTCTTGTCATTTTCAGCCTTCTCCACTTCCCTGCAGCTTTTAACGTTGTTGGCTGCCCTCTTCTCTTTGATCCTCTCATCTCTGTAGGTTTGCATGTCACTCTTCTTTCCTGGTTCTCTGCTTGTCTATCTGAACTCTCCTTCTTGATCAATTCTACTGGTTCTTTTCCCAGATCATGCCCACTAATTGCAGGTATCCTCCAAGGCACTATTCTGCAGCCTCCTCTCTTCTCTCTCTACATTATTTTGATTAGTGATCTCATATGGATTCAATTTTCACCTCTATGCAGGCAATTCTCATACCTATTTATCCAACCCCAACCTCTTTCTTGGGACAGCAAGGTGGCACAGTGAACAGAGAACTGATTCTGGAGTTAGGAAGATATGAGTTCAAATTCAGCCTCAGATACTAACTATGTGATCCTGGGCAAGTCATTTAAGCCCTATTTGCCTCAGTTTCTCATCTATACAATAGGAAAATTCTGGAGAAGGAAATAGCAAACCACTCCAGCAACTTTGCTAGGACAAAATCCATGAGGTCATCTAGAATCAAACATAACTGAATGACTGAACAGCAACCTCCATCCTAATCTCCAGTCTCATATCTCTAGTTGCCTGTTGGAAATCTTGAATTTATCATGTCCAAAAATAAACATTAATCTTCCTTTCCTCCCATCTTAAGAAACAAAAAACAAAAAACTTCCCTCCTCCTAACTTTTCTATTTTTCTCAAGGGTACCACCATCCTCCCAATCACTGAGGTATGTAACCTAGGTGTCAACCTTGACTCCTCACTCTCTCTCACCCTCTTTATCCAAATAGTTGTCAAGTGCTGTTGTTTCTACCTTCGTATTCCTTCTCTCCTCTGACACTGTGACAATCACAATGTAAGCCATCATCACTGCACGCCTGCACTATCTCAGTAGTCTCCCTGCACTATTTCCCTCCTCCCATTTTCCAAAAAAATTTCTGCCTCAATTATTTCCTCCCCTTCTACTTTTCAATCTGTCCCTTTCTATTGACTTTTTAGCTATCTGCAAACACACCTGAGACTCTTCTGTCCTTAAAAGATGCTCAGAAGATATATCCCTACACTCGTTGCTTCCCTCTATCTTTTCATTCACTTCTCAGCCATTGTAGCAGCTTCTAACTTCATTACTCAAGTGAAACAGTGCTCCCCTGAAGTTTCAAATTATCTATTGCCAAATCTAATAGCAATTTTCCTAATTCTCATTTTTCTTCACCTCTCTGCAGCATTTGACATGGATAACCACCCTCTATTTCTGGATACCTTCTCCTCTCTGCATTATTTTGACATCGTTTTCTCCCCTTCCTCCTCCTAGATATCTGATTTTTCCTTCTCAGTCTCCTTTGCTGCTTTATCATCCATAGCATATCCCTTAACTGTGAGTATGCACTAAGGTTCCATCCTGGGCCCTCTTCTCTACCTATACATTTTCATTTATTGACCTCTCATTCATTAATTTATTCAATTTATCGACCTCACTTTATTTTTGAGATTGCATGTCTCAGAGAAGATAATCACTGTCCAGAAAATATGTCCCCTTCCTGGCTTAGCTTACTATAAGACATGGATGAAATTACGTGGATAGTGTAGAGCCAAGGTGAAATATGAAATGCCTCTTAAGCAGTCCTGAGACATTCAACATCCGACAGAATGTGAGTTCTGTAAATGAGGGACAGTGGTTTTGCCTTTCTTTGCATTTCGAGTATATAGCATAATTTCTAGAACATAGTAAGCACTGAATGCTTGCTCATTTACTGATGTCTTGATATTTTAAGTATTAAGCTCTCAGGAGAAGAGAAGAGCAATTTTAAGCTATTTATTCTTATCTATGTTTTTATACCAAAGCACATTTGTAGATTTTTTATATTTTAAGCATTTCTTAGGGTAGAGGTAATGAAAAATCTGATCTACATTATACACTAAATTATATAATCCAATTTGGTAAAATTAGATATATTAGGTGTCTTAGGATTAGATTTAGAGCAAGAAAGATGAACTTAAATCCTGCCTTGAACAACCTCTTGCTGTGTGACCCTGGAAATGTCACTCAACCTCATTCAGCTTCAGTTTCCTCATCTGAAAAATGGGGAAAATCATTCACCTGCCTCACAAGGCTGCTGAGGATAAAATGAAATAACATATAGACTGCTTTCCAAATTTAAAGCACTATATCATTATTGATTATTAAAATTATTATCAGTGTTATTTCAAGAATCAAACTCTGAGCTCTCAGTAATTTTCTCCAGGAGCATAAAGAGTCAAAGACACAATAGAATAAGAGTCAAAACTCCTCCCTTTGGAGGTCCAGTTTCCCCAGGTTTAAGCTCAGTTCATGTGCATGTATAGATCCAGGCTTCTGGAGTGGGGCCCTTTAGCAGAGAAGGAAGTGCTGAAATCTTCCTCCTGAACCCAGACGTGGCTGTTGTTACACAGTGCTCCCTTTGCTGTGGTTTTCAGTTCAGAAAGACCGGCTTTATTACTGCTTCTCACACACAACACTTCAGGTCTTGTTTCTGTGCCTTTGTCCAGGCTGTCCCTAAGCCTGAAATGTTCTCCCTCCTCTCTTCCATCTCTTAAAATCCCTTGTGTGTTTTTTCCAAAACTCAGATCGAATTTCACCTTCTCTTTAAAGTCTTTTTTCATACCTCCAGCCACAAGTTCATCTTCCCCCAATAATCCTGTGGTGTATGTGTGGTGTTTTGGATTTTTTTCCTAAATACACGTACACATTATCTCCTGTGATAAAATGTAAGCTCTTTGATGCAGGAACATGTTGTTTTCATTTTTGTATCCCAAACACCTAGTGTAGTGCCTGGCACAAAATAAGCATTTAATCAGTGCTTGTTGATTTACTGATAGCTTGGTTAAAACCACAGGAAACTGAATGAGGAGAATCCAGAAGAAAAAAAGTTGGTTGCAATCAGAAACCAGTAAGGTAGACCGAGTCCTGGTAGAATAAAATAATGTATACATGTGCGGGAGACTAGCACGGGGGATGAGTAAGTGGATCTCTGTTCTGTGGCACCATATGAAACAGGAACAAATAAGTCCAGAAGTGTTTCACTTGAGCTCATTACAGATGCAGTAAGGAAACCCTTCCCATACTAAAATTCTATGTCTCCATTCATAATAAACACAGAATATCTCCTAAGAATGATTTCAATCTTAGGATTTCACTAGAGGTTTAGAAAGACAAGTCAAGATTGACAATCTATTGAAATGATAGCTATCTCAAATACCTAGTTAAAACATCAAAGTCTATAGGTTTGTTTTTTTTAACTTTATACCTGTAATGATGTGGAGGCTGCACCAATCAGGAGACCCAATGACTGAGCCACCAGTGATGTCATTGTCCCCAAGGCTGCAAAGAGGACAAATCTGAGGGCATCAGATGGCTGAGAAGTCATCCAGTATACAATACTGCAATAGGCTACTGGAAACATGATCTGACAAAGAAAATAAATTAATTATTCATATGGAGAACTTTTATGTATATAAAGTGATTAAAAAGCCCAATCCAAGCAACACAATGTAATTACATTACACTTACATTCCTTATATATTGTGCTCTGTGGAAAATGATGCTTATATAAGCAAGTAGCATTCTATCAATTAACTTTTTTTATTATGCTTGGAAACTAGGAGCCAACTCACACTTGCAGCTCACACAGGAAATTAAGACAGGAAACAACAGTCCAATGTGAAAGCTCGCTCTTTCTCATCATGTCTTTTTCTCTAGAAAACCACAATCTAATAAGACTAGCAGTTTACCACTCTTTTTCTTTGGAAAGAGAAAATATTTCCCTTCTCAAATAATACTATAATATTAATTTACCTGGAAGGGAACATCAGCCATGGTCTTGGCCAGATAGTAGGCCTTTAGACTATACCAATAATTCAGATGTTCTCTAAGAAAAACTCCCATCTCAAGAGGAACTGCAGAGAAAATGAAAAAACAATTAGTAATGAATATCATATGACATGTAAAATATCGTGGGCTTACAGTTTCTGATCTCATTCTGTCCTATGACTCAGTATGGTCTATCAACATTAATGTAGAAAAAGCTGTTATGGTATTTGGACTGCTTTGTATCTTTTGTCTATCCGGCTTAACTGGTTTAGAAAAAATTCCCAACACAAAAAGTATTCCTAGTTTTAAAAAAATTACCAATAAATATTATTTACATTTTCGAAATATCTTATTTTTCTTGATATCTTCAAATTTTTTAAATATCGTATTCATTTCTGAATGCATACCCTTTCTCTACTCCAACTTTGTGGGTCATCCCTTTTAATAACAATTAAAGAAGAGGAAGAAAGAGACAGTTTATCAAAATGAACCAACATAATGGCCATATCCAATAATGCAATATCCCTTATTCTAACTCTGCAGTGAAAAGAGATACATTTAAAAAACTCATCTGTAGGGCCAAACGTCATCATGATAATTACAGCGCATTCAGTTTTTCAGTCTTTATTTTCTGTTAATGTTGCCATGTACGCTGCATCTGTTAGTTTCCTATTTCTGCTTATTTTACCTGTCATAACTTCGTTTCAATCTTATGAAGTTTCTCTGAATTTTTTATATTCATTGTTTATTATGATGAAGTTATAATATTTCATCACAAATATGTACTATAACTTATTTATCTCTTCTCTAATTGGTAGGCATCTACTTTGTTTCCAATTCATTGCTAGCAGAAAAAGTGCTATTATGAATAGTTCTGTGTTGTATATGTAAGTATTTGTCTTTCTGGATTTGACTTTCTTGGACAAATATCCAGAGAACAGAATCTTTCCATTAAAATTGTAAGGAAATATTAGTGACTTTCTTAGAAGAATTCCAAATTGAGTTCCAGAAAGTTTGGGTAAATTCATAATTCCACCAATGTTGTGTTAATGGCTCACTTGTCCCACAACTTTCCAACATTAGCTGTTTTCACTTTTTGTCATCTTTGCCAATTTCTTATATGTGAGGCAAAACCTCACAAATGCTTTAATTTGCATTTCTTTTTATTAGTGATTTGGGGCCGTCTTTAATATGACTGTTAATAGTTTTCAGTTCTTTTTTTGAGAATTTTTTTTCATATCCTGTTATCACTAAGCCAGCAAGGAAAGGTTTTTGGTCTTTTATATTTGTATTAATTCCATATATATAAGTTGGATATAAAACCCTTATCAGAGATATTTGATACAAATATATTTCCCCATCAGCAGATTTCTTTCTTATCTTAACTCTGTTGATTTTGTTAGTACACAGGCTTCTCAACTGCACGTAAGTGAAATGATCTTTTCTATATTTTGGGATCTCCTCTATTTCCCACATCATCGTGAATTCTCTCTTAAGCTATAATTATAGAATATACCTAATGCCATTCTCTTCTAATTCATTTTATGATTGGACCTTTTATGTTCAAATCAAATTGTTAAAATATTTTATAATTACCTAAATACAGTTATCCCCTCCACATCATAACTTTCCCCATTATGGTTTTAATGTGTCATTGGTCATCATAAGAAATTAAAATTTTGAGTTTTGCAGAAGCTACAAACAACACATGAAGACCGGCAGATGACACAGAGCCTATGACCAAATACTTAACCCAAATTTTACAATAAGGTGCTGTAAACACCCTATATAAGAAAAAGGAAAAAAAAACACACTTGCTCTTTGGTACAAAAGGAGAGACAAAAAATATTATGTAGATTTTCCAGATTGTGTGTGTGTATGTGTGTGTGTGTGTGTGTGTGTGTGTGTGTGTGTCCCTAACCCCCACAATGTGAAAAGGATAACTGTAGTAAATCAGACGATAATGACAGTCATATACTAATGCTGAGACATTTTAGATTTTAATTTTTAAAGTTTTGTTTTCTCATGCTTGAATTCTTTCAACATTAGCTAAACTTTTCCTTCTTCTCCCCTTCCTCCTCCTAAGGATCTGGAATGGGAACAAAATCACACAATGCTGACTGCTTTCCTAAACTTAGAAAGTACCATTTTCCAAAGACGGTTGTGTTCTCCTGATATTTAATTCTAACAGATATTCCAACCAGGTTAGAGTTAAATTAATCCATCAAAACGACCATCAGTCCCAAAAACTAGTCAACAGAAGCTTCATGGGGTCTAGAACAGTTGTAACATTGTACTTAACATTGTATGATCTGAAGGACTTTCAGAAGCATCTAACTGGTGCTCAAAATTCCATGAGGGATACATTTCTCTTGGTCAAATTAAGCGTTGCACTGCCCTGGGGGTCCTTTTATAAAATTCAAATACTCCAATTTATGAAAAGTATTCTTTTCAGGAACATATTTTATATTCAATGTTTTCCAATTACAACTCCTGAATTTAGTGAAAATGCATACTGATGTATTTTCACAAGCACGTTGTTTCTTTCACCTGTCATATAAAATAAAGATGTTTCAGTAATTGCTACTCACATGTGAGCACAGTAGGCATTAGTGCAGCAAACATGAGAAACAACATGGAAAAGAAAAGGAAACCAGAGTTGCTCAAGACTTTCTTTGCCTCGTTCCCAATTCCCAAATATAGCAAGCCTATGAGAAGTCCAATCCCAATGTGTGATGTGATCCTTAAATGTGTCAATACCTGCAGGAAAACACATTTTACTCATGTTATTTTTTCAATTAAATTAATTGTACAATAAAAAAAAAAAACAGGTAACAATGAAAATTCATCAATATTTCACTATACCATATAACATATTCTTCAACGTTCACTTTAGGTCCTATTTCCTCTCTGATACTATCTGTTCTGGTCTGAGTTTGACTCACATCAACATCCTGGTACTTTGAGTTCTAAACTGGAACAAAATGATTCATTGTAGGTTGGTCATTCAACAGTTAATCAAAGATTAACTCAGTTACTTAGTCATAGCAAAAGAAGGATATTCAACAAGGGTATATTATTTCAAGTTGATTCAACTGAGCAAAAGTACGTTAACTAAGTTGTTATTGTCATCCACTAAGCACGATAGAATGCCTGGAGTTCCTTGTGACTGCTTTATATAGACACTGTGCTAAGAACTGGGAATAGAAAAAGGTACAAAATACAATCCTACCCTTAAGGAGCTAATGATCTAATAGCAATATGGAGGGCCCAGTTAAAGTTGTGTAACATAAATTTTCAATGGACCCAGAAACTGATGTAAACAGACTGAGCCTTCAGTCCCTGAGTCAACCAACTCTCAATACCTTTTAGGGAAAAACCACCCTAACTTGAATGGGGGCAGAGGTTATAATATTGCTCCCCCAGCACTCCAACCCTTGATGGAGTTCCTTCTGCCCTTATATTAGAGGACTTCAACTTACATATTACTTGTTTCAAATATCCTCTACCCTTTCATTTCCTCATCTTACTCCTTTCTCACAGCCTCCTCCACCTGACCTCAGCCACACACAAAGATGATAGTATTCTGGATTTTGCCAAAACCAATACATATAACACTCCCATGTTCAAGATTTCTGAAATCCCCTTGACCATAATGTATTAGCTTTCTACCTCTCCCTTGACCTTCCCTTACCTACCCCTACTCTTTGTTTACCTTCTGACATCTAGTCCCTTTAAACCTCAGTTCTCTTCTAGGCCATCCCCATACACCAGCCATTCTGTCATCTTTTTTCCATCTTGATCCCTTACTGAGTCCATTCAACTCTGCGTTATTCTCTTCTCTTGAGTTGCTAGCCCCCTTATCATTTCATTAATTTTGCCCTGCCAAGTTTCAGCTTTGGATTACTTCCACTGTTTACCACCTTTGATCCAACACATGTGCTGCTGAATGAAGGTGGAGAAAATCATGCAACCATTCTGACTGGATCCACCACAAATCTATGTTCTACAGCTTCTGGATATAAATTCAGTAAAATCACAATGAAACAAAGATAACATTAACATGTGGATTTCTAAGTCAATATGTGACTGTATTCCATGCCTAGAGTGTTTTCCCTTCACAACTCCACTCTGCTGACTTCCTAACTTCCTTTAAATTCCAACTAAAACACCATCTTTTACAGGAAGCCTTTCCTAACATCTCTTATTTCTATGACCTTCCTTTGGTTAATCATTTCCTATTTATCCTGTACATGACTTGCTTTACGTATATATTTGTTTTTATGTCTTCTCCCCCATCACACTGTAAACTCCTTGAGGGCAGGGACTATCTTCCCTTTTTTTGGTATCCCCAGCACTTAGCACAGTATAGTAGAAAATCAATGTTTATTGATTGCCTGATGGATCATGTTACCAACTACCAAGTCAGAATCAACTTGTCCTCATGAGCTTATCCCTTTCCCAAAAGGAGAAGAGATTGTTCACTAGCTTCACAGAGATACTCTTTCAGTTATTTAACGTGCAAGTGAAAGGAACTATAAAATTGTTCCAACTGCTCTACATCCTCACCATGAATACTTCTGTAATGTCTCTTCTTAGATCACTGTCTGGAACCTGAGGTTGTCAAGGGATGGAATAAGGGATAGGTGATCTGGTACCTAAAGATGAACTGCCCACTCACCACTGGCTGGGCTTTCTCACATGTAAAGAACCAAAAAGTTTGCTCTTTCGAACTTTAATTTTCTCTCTCCTAGATGCCTCCAAAAACACAGTCCCAGAAGTTCAAGTTCCATACACACATTGTCCAAATTGGAAAACTCTGGAATTGTATTGTTTGAGATGTTTGTCTCAATGGCTGCAATATTAAGGTGGACAGACTTGGAAAACAGGGTTATGTCCAAACTTGTGATTTATCCACATTAATGGCAGGGACTGATATTGATTTGCTCCAATATATCTTGCATTCTTGGAGTATCAAAACATGAAAGAAGGACACTCACTCTACTTGTACTCATGACCATTTTGAGTAGGTCCAGCTTAGAATCCCATGCTACCCCTGTATATATCTTAGATTCATGAGTAGTTTCATCCTATTGGCTAAAGGGAATCCTAATCAGTGCCGTTGCCAGAACCCAACTGGACAGTGTTTCAGATTTCAGGCCTTTACAGTTACTGAAGTGGTACCAGGGCACACAAAATCCTTGGTATACATTATCCTGCTACTGACCCCATATTATTCAGACAATGAATTGACCTTTCAAGATGTTATTATCTCATTATCATCTTTTTTGATGGAGTTCTAATAGAAACATAAATAACAATGGAAACAGAAACTAGAATATGTCACAATCTCATTATTATTCTTTTTTGTTTAAAATAACTGCTTTACTGCCTTTTGTAATTGAATAAAAACATCGTGATATAAGAACATCTTCTGTAGGCTCACTGAAACTACCTTTGGGAACAAGATGCATAAAGGATGATGGGAATGACATGTTCTTCTACTAGTTCCCCCACACAGTTTTGATTTGTTCTACTAATGCTCTACATTTAAAAAGAAAACTTTTATATTCCATATAGCTTAGAGAATAAGTATTTGGTATGGTGAAATCTCTTAGAATATTGCTATTAATTTTTTTGGATCAATGATATTTGGTGATTATGACCAACAGTTTTGTCTATGATAATGTGACAGTTCTTCGTATGTTATTTGCTGAATTTGCAAGTATATTTGCAAGTCTCTGTTTGTCACATGGAGATTTGTAACCTGTTAGTTTATGAAAGTCAATGGGCTTCTAAATAATACCTTTATCCACCAAGTTGTTTTATGCTAGGTGATCAGTGAGTGCCAAATGTTTGTAATGCATAATGATTTGTAGCAGTTTTTACTATACCCTTACATGATCTTCTTTAGTCAAGAAGTCTGGGTACATTAAAATGTAATTACTATTACCATAATCATTACTGCATTTGGCAAATTATATAGTGTTCTCAATGTACCATATTAAATGACCCCCATTTTTTCCCTGAAAAAAAACTATCCACTTAATATCAATACATTTGCATTGCTTTATATAGCTTCAAACTCACAGAATACTACAATGTTTGAAAAATCAGATTTGTGGGTCACCATAAAGGGAATTGGATATAAAATATATATATATATATATACACATACACACACATGTATATATACACACATAAACACAAGTATATGCATGTATATATGTATGCATGCATGTATGTATGTATGGGTGTATGAGGTGCAAATAGATTGTAACATATTACCAAAGATGATGTGCAAAGAAATTGGAATTGAAAACTCACCCAAAATAGATACAACTAGAAAAGAAGGCAGTCTATCCTATAGAAGGAATGAATGGTAACAGAAAAATAGGCCATGTACTACCTCCCTATGAAAGATTTAGAGGACATCTTACGAATAGCTACCTCAGGGAACCTGCTGCTACAGCTACGAACCATGCTTGTTCTGTGTGTGGCAATGGTTAGGAGCCGGTGGGGATGGCTAACTTCTTCAAAGGAGGTGTCTCCCTAGATGATGGTTGTAAAAGCTGAACTGGAAGCAAGACTGATAACCTGGGGTTGATGCCAAACCTAGAGTTTCTTTGCCCGTTTGACTTGTGGTGCATTTTGATAAGCAGTTGTTGCTGGTGATGATAAAGAAAGCAGGTCTCCTCTCCCCAGTGATTTCATCTCTCATTAATGGCTGAGCAGATGGAAGCAGGTCTGGTGCTTTGGGGGAGGCTCTTAAGCACAGGGATCTTGGGGTATCTCCTTCAGGGTCCGAAGTTAGATAATGGTCAAAATGTAAGTGGTAGTGGTGGTTTGATTTGCCTAGAAAATGCTTTCCTCCTGTCTCTGCCTCCAAAAGTCCTGCTACTTTCCAGAATGTCTAGGCAGAACAGAGTGAAGGAAGACAGGAAGAAGCCTTCCTAGTGAACCACAGTTATTGAGCTCAGCAATCAGAATCCTTGAGCCTTTTCAAGTTCCCAGGTGTCCCAGTTTAAGAATACTATTACTAGAAACCATAGTACTAGCATAGGGTAGCTAGGAGGCACAATGGATAGAGCACCAGGCTTGGAATCAGGAAGACTCATCTTCATGAGTTCAAATCTGACCTCAGACACTTACTAGCTATGTGACCCTGGACAAGTCACTTAACCCTGTTTGCCTCAGTTTGTCATCTGTAAAATGAAAAGGAGAAGGAAATGGCAAATCACTCTAGTATCTTTGCCAAGAAAACTTCAAAATGAGGTCACAGAGAGTTAGACATATTAAACAACTAGTATGACTATTCAAAGTATAGGAGCATTCTAAAAGACATTATAAAAAAAGGTCCAAATAGAATTTTTTCATATAAGAGCAATATAAAGTAGCCTTACCGAATCCCTCATGATGCTTAGAAATGTTCTTTTGAAGAGGATACAGAACTGAGTGAGGCAACTAGCTGAGAAGCTGTGACAGCCTTCGGAAGAGACAGAATTCTGAAGAAGCAGAAGAGAATCAAGTCAAACTCCAAAAGGAAATTTTGGTTTGTTTCTTTGTTTGTATTCGGCCAAGAACCACTGCCACAGTCCACAGACATATATAGCACAGCTTCCCCTCTTGTTCCCACTTTAAAAAGTTGTCATTCCCCATTGCAACCCCTTTAATCATTTTGTCTGTTTTACCTCTTCAGAGGACCGGTGCCAAAGGAAAGGGTTCAAGTCAGTATCGCCCCCAAATTCTCTCTTGAATTCTGTGTCACACATGCCCTCCCGTACGGCTCTCACCAGGCGACTATTCTGATCTCCATATTCACCGGAAGCAACCTCCATTACTAGATGAAATATTACGAAATGAAGTTCAGTCACAGAATGCAAAGGAATATTCATGGATATACTAACGTCATTTGTATGAAGGACATTTCACTACTACAAATAATGAGATTGTTATTGTAGAGGAAGGGAAAAAAGGCACATATGTTTTAAAATAATTATATAGACTCAATGTTATATTAAAATATCAAAATCATTTTTAAGTAACAGAAGGTAGTGGACAGGTAGGCCAGAAGAGCTGACAATATCCCCTGAGTCAGAAGATTATTTAAAGAACCTAAACAACCCCCAACCTTCTTCTTTCTAGGAGTTGTTCTGGGAGCTCACTCCCTTTCAGGGGTGTGGCTTATCCCTTTCCAAGAAATCATTTCTCTCAAGAGAAAGCATAGCTTTTTTTTTTCAAAATTCATTGCACAAAAATGGCATCAACCAAGGAAAAAGTCTACCAGAGTTTACTTACTAATCAACATTCATTTTAGATAAAAAAACTAAAAACAAAACTTGCAACCAAAGAAGCATATATTCCAACTTATTCCAGCATAATAAATATTTGGGACTATATATCCCTGAAGATTTCATCTACATGAATCATATTGTAAACAGTTATCAGTTCCATTATGTCATGTGTTATTGAACACTTCAGGCAGTAAATTGGACACTTAATTTGGAGCTTAGACTCTAAAATGTCATTTTAAAAAAATACATCTGGCAATACAATGGGACTAAACAGCTCCACAAAATAAAAATAATATTAATAATTGTTTGAGTCATAGCCACTAGTATGCTGATACCTTAATAAGAGGATGAAAAGCAAACCCAAAGAGAAAAAAAAAGTGACACCCAGTTACATCTACATATCAGGTAAGATAAAAATGACATTAGAATTCAATAGGTAATCTACCAAGACTGTAGAGTTTAATTTCCTAATAGCTAACTCTTCTTGATAGAGACATGAATTATAGCCCAAATTATTTTTATTTCTCTAGATTAACTGTGAGAAAAATTATTATAGGAAAAATCATTAATATGTTATTTTCAACTCCATAAATAAAGGATCAACCATTTACTTCTGAGAATATTAGTGATCAGATCCTTTAACATTACGCCAATTTCCAATCAAATGATTTAATTTTGGTTTTGTTATGAAATATAAGTGTCTTCTATTCTCTATAAATGGTATGTGTATTAGCTATTTACTCAGACCTTCACATCCCAAACAGTTAACACTAAACCTATTCTGTTAAAAGAAAACATGCGCACTTGGTATGCACATTTGAAATGAATCATTAAGTTCATATGTTTCTAGACATAACTGGAAACTTTTGTGCCTTAGGCAACCAACAGAAACCCTCCCTGGGGCAAACAACCCTTAAAGATGGATTCCATGGGTTTGATGGCAGAAGAGCCAGCTCTGGGAAAAGCCACTCTACTCCCAAAGGAAATGATCAATTTAGTGACATCAAGCAAAGAACATCTTCCTCTTAGAAAAATGGACAACGATAATTTTCATCACATATCTCTGCAGTGACATCCACAGGTGGCCAAACATGCACCAAAAAGTAGATTAAGTTGTAAGCTCCTTGAGAGCAGGGATTGTCTTTTGCCTCATTTTGTATCCCTAACCTTTAGCACAATGCCTAGTACACAGTAGGTCTTTAATAAATGGTTATTGATTCGCTGATTGAAAACATGCTTGCCAAAAACCCTTCTGATACAATCATACAGAAGGACATTTTCAGCACCAACCGAATATGTACATAACATACTGTTAGTTTCATCAGTATGTTTACTTCCAAAGACAATTCTGCTCCCAAAATATTTCTTAACAAAATCAATAGTTAATAGAAAAGTTTACTTTTTTAACTTGAATCCTTATTCCATATTACTTTCAGTGTCTTCACCATATGAAACTAATTTATTCAGGACTTCTATTTGTATGAAAAAACAACAAACACTTATTGTATTGGTGCTAAATTTGCTAATAATAACACAAAATATACATTTTGTCTTTTTTTCAGTGAGTAGTGCCTGACTTATAATCTTTACAACATAACTTAAATCTGATTGACTTTATCAATGAATTTATTGCCAGTAGTTTCATGCCAAAGGAAAAAAAGTTGCAATGTTCTTTCCAAGATTTATACATTTCCAAAATTTAAATATTTTTGTTGCAAGTATAAACAATTACTAAGATTTGTGATAATCTTATTGTTTTATTTATAGACAACCGTTTTACTTTCAAAATGAGTTTTTAATGAATATGAATTTTATGTTTATGACCAATATAAAATTTTAGGTCAACAATCTATAAACCTTCGACCTAAATAAAGAATACTATGCTGAAGACTTATCATAAGGAATTTATATTCAAAAATTGAATAGTGCCTTAAAAGAGCAATGAATGAGTTAAATGAGACAAAACACATTATTTGACCATTCAAAAAAAATTAACCAAATCTCTATTTCAGGCATAAGCATAATAGATTTCCCCATTAGCAGAAATAAATTACAACAAGCACAACAATTTCAACAACAACATTTCTATAGTGGCAAGCACCATGCAAAGCACTTTACAAATGTTTCTCATTTCATCCTCATAACAACTCTGTGGGGTAAGTGCAAACACTGGCAACTAAACAAACAGAAAAACAGACAAACAAACCAAGTATCTTACACTCCAAAGTGAAATGCTAAAGATAAGGATTATCTGCATTTTTTTGGTAGTGTGTTTGTATGTATATATTAATATACATATGTGAATATATGCACATGTGTATACATGTACACATATGTGCACGTGTTTACTTAGAAGATATATAAAATATATATCCCAGCATATTTATGTGCACCTATGTATATTTACACTATGTAGATACACATGTATATATTTATACTTATACATGCATACATCACTTTGCAACTAAACTTCAGGTAATTAAATACAGACAAAATTTTTAATAAAGTTTTTAAATTAACAAAAACCTGTTTTCTCTCCCTCCCACCTGACCCTCACTGTCACAGAGAAATAAAGAAAAACAAAACTCCTGTTATAAACAAGATAGTCAAAACAAATTTCTGCACTGGCCCTTCTCCACCCTGCCCCCCAAAACCCAACCTCAACTTTCATGCTGAGTCCATCACTTCAATAAGGAGATGGCTAGCATCTTTCAAAAATCATGAGTCCATTACTCTGATCAATTCCTAAATCTTTCAAAGTTATTTATTATATTGTTTTCACATTCTGGTTCTACTTAACCTCATTGTGCATCAGTTCATACAAGTCTTCCCAGATTTTTCAAAAACTGTGCTTTTCATCATTTCTTATATCATAATTTTATTCCATCACATTTATAAATAGTATTAGAAACAAACTCGTCTGGCCATTCTCCAATTAGAGAGTACCTCCTGAGTTTAAAAGATGCTATAAATAACTGAGGCCACAAGGTGGCAGTATGCAACAGGAGTGCTGGGCCTGGAGTCAGGAAGGCCTGAGTTCAAATTTGATCTCAAGACACATATTAGCTATGTGACTCTGGACAAGTCAATTGACCCAGTTTGACTCGGGTTCCACATCTGTAAAATTAGCTGGAGAAGGAAATGGTAAACTACTTCAGTATCTGCCAAGAAAACCCCAAGTGGGATAACAGAAGAATTTATGACCAAATAAAAGATAGCATTAGAAAAGGTAAAATGGATAATTTTGGTCATATTAAATTAGCAGGGCATACACAAGCAGAACCACAGCACCCAAGATTAGAAGGAAAAGCAGAAAACTGGGATGGGGAAATTATAGCAAGACTCTCTGAAAAAGGCCTAATTTCTCAAACATATAGAGAACTGAGTCAAATTTATAAGAATACAAGTCATTCCCCAACTGATAAATAGTTAAAGGATATGAACAGGCAGTTTTCAGATGAAGAAATCAAAGATTCACATGAAAAAATGTTCTAAATCACTATTTATTAAAGAAATGCAAATTAAAATAACTCAGATACCACTTCCCACCTATCATATTAGCTAACATGAAAGAAAAGGAAAATTACAAATGTTGGAGGAAAGGTGGGAAAATTGAAACATAAATGCATTGTTGGTGGTTATGAACTGATTCAAACATTGTGGAGAGCAATTTGGAACTATGACCAAAAGGACTATGAAACTGTGCATATCATTTGATCCAGTAATAGCATTTTTAGTTCTGAATCTCAAAAAAAATTACAAAATAAAGAGTTCTTTTTGTGTCTGGCAAAGAATTAGAAATTGAGGGGATATCCATTAATTAGGAAATGCCTGAACAAGTTGTGGTATATGATTGTGACAGAATACTGTTTGCTATAAGAAATGGTGAAAAGGATGCTTTCAGAGAAACCTAGAAAGATTTACATGAATTGATGTGAAGCCCCTGGAGAATGTTGTCAGTACTAACAATACTGTAGGATGATCAGCTGTGAATGACTTAGCTATTCTCGGCAATATAATAATCACAACATGACTAATATGGAAATGTTTTGTATGGCTACATATAACCTATATCAAATTACCTGCCTTCTCAGTGAGGGAGGAGACTATTTGGAATTCAAAATTTTTTAAAATGTTAAAAATTGTTTTTACATGTAATTGGGAAAAAAATAAAAGATTAACAAAGTGAAAAAATGGGGTTACAAAGAGTAAGACACAACTGAAACAATTGATTAACAGTAACAGAATTGTTCTATACTTCTTCTTTACTTTATGAATTTTGGCTATTATAACCTTTTGCAATTATGTCTTTCATTTTTTTCTCTTTTCTGCCATTCCTTGGCTTTTCCTAATTGCAGGTTCTTCTTTATGTGAATCTTTTTATTGTGCAAACTCATTTGGAAAATAATTTTTATGATAATATATATATATAATTTATAATAATTTTCTAACAGCTATCTACATTTAGCAACATCAGGCATACATCTGCATTTGTCTTTTTGTGATGAACAGAGTTTAAGGACCCAAAGTGGGTGATGTCTTTCTAACCTAGGTCTCCTTTGTAGTAAGAGGCAATGAACACAGAAAAATCTCTAGCCATCTGCCGAACAGATGCCTGAACTAAGCACCAATGGCCTGGGGCTTGTTGAAAGAACAATTAATAGGGATGTAAAATAATTATTTTTGATAACCAAGTACTAATGTCAGTTGTTTCTTCACTTGGTGTTAAAAAAAGGAAAAAACCCTGAATATTTGGAGTTAAGAATACTGATAACCCTTTGCAAACTGAGGCTTTGAAGGATTAAAAGTCATTGCCCCTTCAATAAAAAAAAAAACAAAACCCTCAAATTGTTATGTTACATCAATAAGGGGCATAATATAGTATAGCTTATTTAATTTCTCATTTTGATAGAGGAAAGAAACAGAAACCTCTTTTCATTCATATTGTTGAGCGTTGGCCAGTTGTGTTAAAGGGAACACAGGTACCAAATGTTTGGGAGGAGTAGTCCCTAGGGTCTTATGAAACAGAAAAGGTCATTAACCTGGAAAGAGGGAACTCTTTACTTCTTCCACATGAACCACAGTCCCAAGTTTATTGGCCCCATATCTGTTCCATTAAAAAGAGTTTATGCGGCTAGCGAGGGCAAACCTTCAAGGATAAGAAAATTTTTTCTTCCAGATTCAGTTTTCAGGTAAAAGTACAAAAACCTCAAAAAGTAGAAGGTGCTCTTGCTCTGTTCCTTCTCATTGATAAAAAGTAAAAATAAACAAAAGAGAGGATTAATTTTCATACTTACCAAAATCTGCTGGGTTGTGGTAAGTCGGACAGTTTAGACCTAAATCTCTCAAGTAAGGTACTAAATTTGAAACTCTCCCCCGGTATACACATTGTCCTTGACTTAAGACATAAAGCTGTGAGAGAAAAAAAATGAAAGAGCATATGAGAAAAGAGAAGAAAAGGTGGTATGATGCTTCTTTTCTCTATGTAACGAGAGGGATTGAAGGGTCTTTTTTGAACAACTCATCTTAGACCGACTTTCAATTTTCCATAAAAAGTATCAGTGAAAGCCTCCAGGGATAAACGCCTGCAACTAGAAGGTTCAGGTGATCAACTGGTTTTTGGTCATTTTAATATAATTTTGTGTATATTTTTGGAAATAGAAATATGAAATCCCATACAGTTTTGCTATGATTTTGCATTTCAATTTGATCCAATTAAACAAATGTGTCGTTATTCTGTCTTAAAATTGAAAGATAATAGAGATAAAGTTAAAACTATAGTTGTAAGCAAAGATAAAAACAAAGCACCATTTGATGTCAATGAAAAAGATGATAAATATGAATGCAAGTTCAGACATACATACACACACACATATATATCTGTATATGTATATATATGTATATGCATATATATACACATATATGGTGTAAAATGAAGCATACCTGATCAAATAGTTCAAACAGTTTAGCACTAGGTTGATGGATTGTACAGATGATGGACCTGCCTCCCTGGGCCAAAGCTTTCATCAGTGAGACAACTTGGAAACAGGAGGCGCTGTCCAAACCACTGAAAGAGAAGAGAAAGGGCAAGAAACTCATGTATATCAGTGGCCAGAGAAGCAGAAGATTGAGTTGGATGTTGAGAGGTGAGTTCTTCTATTCTCCTGGCTACAGGAAAGTGCTGATATTGTTTTACAAGAATCATTTTGTGCCCTCTTTTAAGAATGTTGATATATCATATACTCTCTCTACTCTCTTTCTGACATCTTTATTGGCAAAATATCTTATGATTCAGAGAGATCAGCCTAATCAAGGACAGAAAATTTCAAGCAATCCTAGCACAGGAAGGTAAGGAAGTTCTTTAATGATTTTCCAGGCAGGCAGATCTGCCTCCAAAACTACATTATAAAATGACTTCTGTTGTGGTAAGATTGTGAGGGTAACACACATTTTAACTTCTAGCTGCGGACTACCTGCAGATAAGAGTTCATTAGATGAGTTTGATGACAAAGGATCACAACACACAAAGTCTGCTGTTTGCTGATGAGACTGGGAAATGCTTGGAAAGCCATTTCTTCAGCTCAATTCTCGGGCTGCCAACTATTTCCTACTTTCTAAACATCTTTATTTCTATTTGTAGTTCCAGTTCTATAGTGATAGGCAGAGTTAGTGGACTGACAGGTGACTTCAATGAACTTATAGAGGGTATAACCCAGGATAAGATCTATCCTGGCTTCCCTACTCCAGGGAACCTTCTTCAGTTGCTAGACCCAGGTAGCCCACTCCTGGACAAGGCCTGTCACACATCCCCAGATTCCTTGTTCTCCAGAACCTTTTCCAGTATATGTGTAGCACCTCCAATTTCTGACCAGGTTCCCATATCTACTTCTGTTCTATCCTGCTGTGTGGTAGACCTCCTAGGATTTCATAAGACACATCACCACCTGTCATGACATTAGGACTCATGGAAGGACAATTTAATTATCCCTCGATAGACTTCTTTCCAATCATTTTTACTCTATCCAGACTCATTTCTCAATGATCCCACTTCTACTCCGCCTTATACTCTTCCCACATCAGATGCTGATGGGCACCCCTAATTGCCTTATCCTATACTCCTATTCACCTCAAAGTAAACATTCCTTAATGTCCCAATCCAGATCTCTCTCACTCTTTGATATGGGTCCTCTAGAAGGTCTGGTTCATAGGTAACAAACTTCCATTTGTCTTAAACCTCTCCCTTTCTCATTCCTTTTACCTCCTGGCATTCAAGCAGAACTCACACGATTTCCCACAATACTCTTTCCAGGACAGTTGTACTTTTACTCATTGGTTGCAGTGGAGTAGTTAGAATATGTCTTGCTCCCCATTGCCCTCCAGACTCTCCTTCTACTATTTTCTCTCAGCTACTTCTCTTCTGAGGATCATACTATCTATGTTTATCATCCAATCCAGATACTAGTGGCCTTCATCCATCTATAATGAGGATATTTTCCTTTCCTCATGACTGACTCAGAGTTCCTCTCTCCACCCTAACTTTTGTCTCATAACAGGGAACTTCAGTATACATACTGATGCTTCCTCAAATACCCTAACATCTCAGTTCTTCCATTGGCTTCATTCCAAAGACTCCTCTCTTCTACCTCAGTTACACACAGAGATGATTATATCTTTGATTTTGCCAACACATATAATTATTCTACTTCCATGTTCATGAATTCCAAAATTCTTTTTATCTGATCATAATATTTTATCATTCCTTCTTTCCCTGTCTTATAACTGAACTTTCAGTCCCTTTAGCTTCTTTTCATGCCATCACCCCTAATCTGGCTCTACTTCTTCTTTCCTTTTTTCAATCTCTTGGTGAACCAAGTTACCTTTATACTACACTTTCCTCTCAAATCCCTTGCTCCTTGTCCTGTCACTATATCCATATTACCAAATCCCAACTTTGAATTAATCTTACCATCCTTCTCCTTTTCTCCTCTTCAACTATTTAGTGGAGCTAGAATAAATCACTTACCCATGCTTACCGGGTCCACCACAAATTTGTTTTGTAATTTCAACAGGGTTTTCATTAAAGCATGGCAATCATTCCATTCATCACTCATCGATTCATTATCCCAATCTCCATAGAGGCTCCCTAACCTTTCTCATCTCTCCTTTCTCTTTCCTCTTTGCTAAGGACCTTACCTCATACTTTCATTGAAAAAATACACTATTCTCTGAGAGCTTCCTCTTTTCCTCTTCTCACCTTACATCATTTAGAAATCTATTTCCTCTTTCATTCCTGTATCCAGTGAAAAGGTGGCCCTCTTTCTTGCCAAAACCAATCCTTTCACATCAGTTCTTAACTTGGGGTCCATAAATTAAAAAAATATATAACAATTTTTTTGATAACTACATTTCAATATAATTGTTTTTACTCCATAATCCTATATATTTTATTTTATATACGAAAAAATATTCCAAGCAGGGACTACATTCTTCAGTAGCCTGCTAAAATGGTTCATGACACAAAAAAGGAAAAGTTCCCCCTGCTCTGATTTCGATTTTGGCCCCAGCTCCTCCCCTCTTCTCCACTGACGCTCCTATCATCCCCTTTCTCTTTATCTTTGATCTCTCACTTATTTTTTTCCCTGATACATTAAGGTCTCCCTAACTTTAAGAAAAGCCATCTCTTGATCCTAATGCCCTCTGTAGCCATCATCATATACCTCTCTGCTCCTTAAAGACTGAATTCTTTGAGGAAGATATCTAACTAGCTTCCTTTGCTTCTCCAGACAAATGACCCGGATGATCCCTATGCTTCTTTCATGTTGTATACAATGTAAGCTTGACATTTAGCCTATTTAATTTCTTCTATCATGTTCAGCCTAGAGCTCTAGCCCTTCAAGATCTTTTTGGATTCAGATTCTATCACTCAGTATGTTAGCTCTCCCTCTCAGCTTTGTATCACCTTTAAATATGCTAAGCATACCATCTTTATGCCTTTAGACAAGTCATTTATAATCATATTAAACAGACCAGGATCAAGCAGAAATCCTTGTGTCAATTGCACATTGGATTTATCTAATCTAATATTCTCACAATTGTGACTTGCTTGGCACAGTGAACAGAGCACTGGACCTGGAGTCAGGAAGATCTGAGTTCAAATGCAGTTTTAGACACTTTCTAACTGTGTGACCCTGGACAGGTCATTTAATCTCAATCTGCCTCAGTTTTCTGAACTGTAAGATAGGGATAATAACAGCTCATACCTTACAGGGTCTTCGTGAGGATTAAATGAGATATTTGGGCAGCACTTCTTTTCCCTTCCCTTAATTAAAAAATAATCAATTTAAAAAAAGACAGATATAAGGAGCACTTTGCATAAGGATGAATTCATAGAAATCTTAATGTAATATAGCCAAAAGAACTTGTACTTGCTTAATTTTAGTGGCATCTTTGTTATCTTTCATAAAGAAATTTCTCAGTTGCAACTTATTTTTCTAACTTACCTGGTAGGTTCATCAAAGAACATCACGGGTGGATTGTTCACCAATTCCAAGGCAATGGCAAGACGTTTTCTCTGGCCCCCAGAAAGACTTCCTGTTCTTATGTTAGCACAGGACAACAGACCCAAAGCTGTCAGTATCTCCTTCACCTAGGAGATTAATTCAGTAGAGAGTGGTGAGTGACCACATTCAAACTACAATATTTATTTTAGTCAAAACATGGGAAGTATGATAACTTACTCAAGTTATTTTATACACAAGGGCCACATAGCCTCCTCTATTGTAAAACCTTCAAGTTAACTTTCTTTTAGTCTATATAATCCTCTTATAGGTAAAATACATAAAGCTCCTGAAAACAGCTACAGAATCTGCATACTCTTCACATCAATACTGATGCACATTTGTGAACTGTACCCACTTCTAGATTCAGATCAGTGCCTATCATTTGATTACTCATGCAAAGAACTACTCATATTCATTGACAAAAATTTAACAAGCCAATATTATTTTAAAACACTTTTTAAATAAATTTTTAAATAATTTTAAAAAATTATTATTTTAATAATCATACACTTCAGCCCCATAAAACAAATATACCCATTTGACTTTTCCTTTGTATATACCTAAAGATGCATAAATTGTTTCCCTCCCAAAGAATACTGACAGAACTGTCTTCTCTTTGTATAGCCAGTACTTAGGAACAGCAGGCACTTCATACATGCTTATTGAATTGAATTGGAGTGGAATTTACAAAAAAGACCTGTCACCTCTCATTTTCATCCACAACAGGGTCACATCTAGGTAAGTTACAACATACAACCTTAACAAGGCACAAGAGAATCTGACTGTGTATAGTTTGTCATTGCCTCTATTAATACAGACCTTTGAAGTCAAGCACTCCAGGTACTGCTGTTAGAGTTCAATTACTTTAACTAGAAGATAGCTCAATCACGAAGAAAGAACTCAAAAGAAAACACTACTATTTGGGGTTTCTTAATTTTTCAATTGGCAAAAAATGTTGCTTCAGTAATGAAAATATTTCTAAGCTATATCTCACAAATATAGGACAAAATAGGAAAAAGCAACTCAAACAAGCCAAATCCTCGTTCTTATCATTGAGACTTTTTCCTGGGAAGCTATTAACAAAAGTCGCTTCTTTTACACTTTCTCTTTCTAGAATTTATTACTTTTAGATGAATTAAATAACTAAATTTTCTTCATTAAGGTGTAATAACCGTTATTTTATAGTAATTTGTGTTTGTTTCTAATTAGCATGATTAACTTCATGAAGGATGGATGATTCCTTATGTAAAATTTCTACCTTCCTGACAGATGAATGTATATTGTACATCGGAGACAACAGATACAGTATAAGAACAGTATTTAAAGAAAAAATAAAATTATTTTAATATCCATTAGAAAACATTTATTAATAGAAAGCCCTAATTAATAGTATAGGATAGGAGGCCACAAATTTGTTTTGTGAAGTTTGGATTCAGTGAAAGGGATCCACATGTGGCCTCGAGGCTGCAGGTTACCCACTGTGATTTTACTGGTAAAAGAAACTCTTGAATGAGCAAATTTCCTCTACCAATATAGAGCAATGCTTTCTCTGAAACTTTTCATCTTAGAGAGTTGTCTAGAACCCTAAAAAGTTAAATAGCTTATGTGGGATCACAATGCCAGTATATGTCAGAAGCAAGACTTGAACTCAAATCTTTCCAGTTTTGGTATCAACTCCCTATCCAAACTATCTTCTCAAATAATGAAAGAGATATTTCATTTACTCTGTATTGAAACATTCACTAAGCACCTACACATTGCTAGGTGTTGAGGATACAGAAAACATAAAAACAAACGGTCCCTGTCCATTATATTGAGGAGTGGAAGGACAAAGTACATAAAAAAAAGAAATGTAAAATGTGTACAAAGTAATTAGGAGTAGAGAAAATTGGTCGTTAAAGAGAAGGTCCTGCACAACGAGAAAAGAGGAATGGTTGAACAGCACCAGCAATGACCACGCTGAAAGACACAGGACCAGTTAAGAGCAGCTCACTTTATCTTCTTCCACCAAACTTCAAACCCTCAGTGATACCTAATTATAATTTTAATTTCTGAGAGAGGGAGAATTATTCACAAAAACCTACCTGTTCTCTTGAGCCCCTCCCTCCATTTTTTTTATCTTTCTGTATCACTTCATCTGTTCTTAAGGAAAGAAAATCCATAGGCATAAAGGACCACTCTAGTGCAGAAGTGTCACTGAACTGTGTTGATCTTTGGGATCACTGTAAACTGGAGTCAGATTCTACCTATATTCTATTTCTATAGTTCCTTTTCACTCCTTAAATGGACTTCAGTATTCCATCTCCTAGTCAAGAATTAGTATACCATTTTGAGGACGGGTGGGTTGACCCATTCAGAGTTAGAGGGAATTTTAGAAATCACCTTGTCTAAAACCTTCATTCAGAAAACTGAGAGTCAGGTAATTTGCATATTTTCCATATTTCTGAGGTCTTGATTTTTTTTTTCATTAAACTTGGACAAGTCCCAGATTACAGGCATTGCACTGGAAACATTTTCTGCAGAAATAAGGTTAGATTTGTTTCTTGCAAGAATCACAAGAATCATTCCTGTTCCAACTCTTAAAACTTTTGTAAAACCTCACAACAGCATACAGTTTAGTCGGGAGATTTTAAGAAATCTCAGGATATTAAAATTTACTTCTATCCCACTAAGGTAATTTTCCTGTCCATTAATATGAATTAAAAATCATTAAAGGCACATTTTAGGTAAAGATAAAATGCTTCAAAAGAATTCTATTAATCACTTTGCTTTCTAGGAATATTTCAAAAGTCTCTTTAAAAATTGAATGTTCATCTTTTTTCATCAGTGCTTATGTTCCAACTTGCAGGGTTTTTACATTTTTGTAAAATATGGTTGAATTTTGTTTCCACAGAAATTATATATAAAGAGAAATTATATGAAACATGAGTTGAAACCATACTGGTGAGTGATGTAAGAAAACTGCTTGTAGAAGGGAGGGGGAATGGCACTTGAAAATCAGCATATCTACTACTTTTCTTTGTTCTGAAAAGATCTGTTCCTGTATATCAAATGAACTGCCAGGCCAAGTCTCATTCTCAAAGGATGAGGAAGAGGTCTCAGATAATGGGACTTCGATCACTGATATTCTGAGTATCCTCAAACTCACAGCTTTTGTCAATTCCCTTAGCAACTGAAAATTCCTCTCATGCTATCTGATATAGACAAATAGAGTAAAATATAAAGAATAAAAAATATGACTTGGGGAATGAAATGTGGAAATGAGACGATGTAATCAAGGGGTGGAATTTAGTGAACCCTGGAATGTCGGCCAATGGGAGGCAGGCAGAAAATATGAATTGAAAGCAAGGCATTTAAACCTGGCAGTTGTCTGAAGCAAATGTACTCTCCATTCAGGAGGGACCCATTCACTAGGAATGTAGAACTACTGGCTAAAATAAAATGAGAGCTTTCCTGACTTTCACAATGAGTATTGTTCTTTGTTTAGAGTGAGCATGTATCTCCCTACATGGGGGTCTGAGTTCTTTTCATGAGAATGTGTCTATCACATGGATTGTCCCGAGGGCTCACAACCAGGGAAGCAGCGGGCTGCAGCAGCATGCCCAGGCTTACTCCCTGACCTTGCCTGGAAAGTCCTGTGATTCCCACAAGTGTGTTTCTCACACTTTGTATTACATCTTCAGCTCCTTTGCAATTCTGGAACATACTATTCCATTTTCTTTTGTGGTTTCTAGTAAGTGCAGAATAATCTTTTGTTATTAAAATTTTTCTCCTTTATTTTTGAAGGTCTTTTTACTGGTTGCTTATAAAAGATGTTGTTTGTCAGTACAATTCTTAAATGCAACCATTTTGTGTCTTTTTTATTTTTTGAAGGTGATACGTTTTTTGATTGGCATTTGTTTTCTGTGCAGAGAAGTTCTGGGCATTTTTCTTGCATCATTTCTTGCATATGTTGACTTGCATCCTTCTGGGAGACCTAAAATCCTCAAGTTATTTCTACACATCCTGTCTTCAAGATAATCCAAAGCAATGCAATACAACGCACATTTATTAAGCATTATGAACCAAGCACAGTGCTGAGCACTGGGGAGTACCTGTGTTCCAGGAACTTAGAACTGAATGGGGGAAGATAACACATAAAAGAAAGCTAGGAAACAGTGTGGGGGAAAGGGGACCACTTTGGATACTCAGCGTGGATTTAAAACCTAGCAGAAGTTGAAAGTGGAGAGCAGATCAACATGGAGATCATGCTCCCTCTTAACGTTACTTCTGTTTCTTTTCTTTCAGAGTGTCCTTCACTTCAACATCTTTGCAATTCCAATGAACTATCTTACTTCCTTGGTGAAAGTTACCATGACAGATTCAAATCCTTTTCTTTTTTTCATTTTGTCAAATATTTCTGTCATACAGACAATAAATTCTACTTCAAATTTCTTATTTCTCCTTTATGCCATTCAGGAATGTTTGCTTTGCTCCATGGTCTCTTCAGAATCCACAGGGTTCTATGTCTCAAAAGGCTTTGATTTGTTTTTGTTAGTTTTGCAATACTTATTCATAAATGCCTGAAATTTTCCTTCTTCTGTAGGCCATCTTTGCTTGTGTTATTAATACCATTCCATGTTGATTTATCTGATTATTCTCAAGGTTTTTAATTGAGTTTTGTTTCCCTTGAGATCTTTGATAATTGCAGTCATTTTTCACTATTTTCCCATATTCCTCACTTTCTGACTCCTTCCTCTCTGGCAGTTTCCCTTGGATCTCAAAGCTATCTCAAGCTCCTCCTATAATGGGCAATTCAGGGTTCACCAAGTTTATGTCCCTGCTCCTGCACTGATTTCTGGGGAGACAGAACTGGCCCATGCTTTATGCTGGGTTCTGCTCCTTAGGCTTAACAGAGAGCTACACCACTTCATACAGGTGTTTCGTCTTAGTTCTCTGGCTGAACTCAATTGAAGCAGAGAGCATCAGACTCCTCATCACCATCCTGCTCCTTGATTCTGAGCTTTGTCATTTGCTATTCCAAAAGACTCATGATGGAAAATGCTATCCATAGGCAGAGAAAGAAGTATGGAGTCTGAATGCAGATTGAAGTAAACTATTTTCATTGTGTTGTGTTGTGTTTGTGTGTGTGTGTTTTCCTTTTGTTCTGTATCTCCCTTCACAACATGATTAATGTGGAAATATGCTTACATGATTGCACATGTATAACCTATATCAGATTGCTTATTGCTGTCCTGGGGAGGAAGAATGGAAGGGAGAGGAGAAAAAATTTGAAACTCAAAATCTTACAAAAATGAATGTTGAAAACTATCTTACATGTAGTTGGAAAAAACCAAACGCTATTTAAAAATTTGGGGGGGTCATTTTGTCTGGGATGTACCAGGGGGAGGAGAGAGCTCTGTTAAAAAGCCTGTGGACTGGCTTGTATAACCCTGCTGCCATAGCATGATAGGTGGTGCCTGCCTCAGCTTCCTCAATGGTAAAATGGAAAAAACAACAGCACCTACCTCACAGGGTTCATGTAAGGCTCAAATGGATAAAAAAAAATCATTTGTAAAGTGCCCAAGGCATAGTAGATGTTTCCCTTCCTCATCCCTCCTCTTCTTGAGTACAGCGAGGCAGGTAGAGAAGAGGGAGAGCATTAACAGTGAATTAGAGCAGAAGCAGAAAACAATGTCCTTGCATGTGGTCTGAGAAGAGAGTTTAGACCTTCTTCCTGCATCTCAAACTCCTCTGTAAAAAGAAGACTGAATTCCCTCAGCAGTGTGATTCTGGAATCTTGCCTTCCAGTCAGAGAAGGCAAATTTCTTATACAGTACCATCTGGAGGAGCTGTCCAAGTTCAAGAGTTCTGATATTTCAGAATTCTGGCACCAGACCTTCTAAATAGATAGAAATACATCCTACTGCATCATGCTCTCTGGAGAAAGAAGAAGACAGTCCTCATAGCTCTTGTACACTATTTGGAAAGTAAAGTCAATGAGTTTTTTGTCTAGAGCAAGACTAAGAGGGAGTTTGCTTGTTCAGTAGGTTCCACTGTATGTTTACCTTTGGGAGCCAACTTATTCTAAACCAATGGATGGAACAAGCTTTGGGGAAGTTTTTAGGACTCACCAGAATCACAGAGGATTACCCTGACATCAATCCCTAGTTCAATTTCCTTTTGGGAGGAACTAATGTGCTTTGTGTTTCTGTATTTGTTTACTGATTTCTGTGACTTCACAGCATCTCTGTGAAATGAAATAAAAGCTACCCCGTGCCCAACATCCACATTCTACACTCAATGCTTGTATGAGGCCTGAAGAATTTGTTACCCATAGCTATGCATGAAGTATATCTAAGCTTTATTTTGTACATGATTCTGTATAAACTCCAGGTGGGGACAGTACTCCAGAGACAAAAGTGATGCTCTTAGAAGTTAACCCTAAGAATTATTTTGTCTATGTAAACACAGTCTTTGGGAATTCAGTCTTTGGAAAATCCAAAATTACTAGTTGCATGTAGTATAATATTGACTAAGTACAGTCATCAGAGGAACTGTAGGAAAGAAAAAAATTGAAAGTTCCCCTTTTAGTTAGGAGAAAGGTAATTGAACTGGAACATTATTCTCTGTATTCTCCTCCCCACCAATTCCAGTCATTCACATGAAATAAGTCTCTGGGAAAATAAGGGATGAGTATTTCTGAAACTAAAATTTAGTTTCTGATGGTTCCAAAAAACTGTTCCCATGTGAGGTTCCAGTTTTGTTTAGGAAGCAACATACGAAGAAGGAAGATAATGGGGCATTTGAGAAAAAGTGTTTACTGGCCTTGGTTGTTAGTCTTTTTTAAAATACATGTTAATGTGGATTTGCATTTAGTTTGAAAGCTAAAGTTCATAACAGACATACTATTTATGTTGAGTTTGATATCTATTGACCATTTGAACTGAGAAGCAGATATCATTTCCAATTACCTCTTTGTTGCTTTTGTGTTATAAATATTAGGTTATATAAGAAGTCATAATACTCTCCAGACATTGTCCTATCTTCTTTGGCCCAAGAAGCTATGAGTATTAAGCAACAACAAAGCATTAATCATGCTACCAAAAGGCCTAATTTGGTTTAAAATTAAAATGTTAATTTTTTTAATTTTAATTTTTTAAATTAAATTTAAATTTTTTAAATTTAATTTTTAAATTAAATTTAAATTTTTTAAATTTAATTTTTTAAAATTAAAATGTTAATAAGATGCATTTCTAAGACTTATACATACCATCTCCTTTCTACCTTCATCCTTCTCTTGAAGTTTTAGATGAGCAGAAACCTGAAACAGGACAAAAGCAATCCTGAGAAGGTTATCTAAAAGGAACATGAAGTTGGAAGAGTCAACTCTTAACAAAAGGTCCCACTAAAGGCAGCCTGTCTCTCTGTCCCTCCCTCCTTCTCTCTCTCTCTCTCTCTCTCTCTCTCTCTCTCTCTCTCTCTCTCTCTCTCTCACACACACACACACACACACACACACACACACACACGCACGCACGCACGCGCACACAAGATTTAAAGGACAACTTGTGTCCCTAGTCAAATCTACTCAGCTGCTTTTGTTGTAATTGAATGACTGGGAGGGGAAAAAGAAAACTTCAGGGAGTTTGCTTTGTTTCATCTAGATATTTATCTAATGTGCTTCTTTATCAACGTTTATTATAAAGCAAGAATAAATACCTTGGATTTCCAGATATCTGATTTAAAATATCTTAATTTTTCAGTGAGATAAATGGAAAATAGAAAATTTAAATGTAATATTTGCAAACCCAAGGCTATGGGAAACCTGAGTTCTGGTCCCAGCTCTGCCATTATCTTGTGTGACCTTGGTAAGTTATTTAACTTTTTCTCAGTCCTCATTCTCTTAACTTCTCTGCAATCTTTGACTCTCTTCTCTCCAGGATTTTGAGATAGCACTCTATCCTTATTTTCTTTCTACCTGTCTGACCAATCTACCTCTGTCTCCTCTGTTGGATCTTCCTGGAGATCATGCCCTCTAACTGTCAGGGTCCCTCAGGGTTCTCCCTGGAGCCTCTTCTTTTCTCCCTACTTAACTTAGTGATGTCATCAATTCTCATGGGTTTAATTACCATGTCTATGCTGATGATTCTCAAATCTACCTATCCTGCCTTAATCTCTCTGCTGACCTCCAATCTCAAAACTCCAACTGGTATTTCCAATTGGATGCCCAATAGATATCTTAAATTGAACATGTATGTGCTCGTCCTTTGTTGATGAAGACCATGTTGTCAGAGAAATGATGACATGACTTGCCCTTGACTTTGTTTTGAGTGAGGGGGCGCTGTGCAGGTTACCAGCCTCACTTCTCCTCCAGAGCCATCTGAGTCCAGTGACCAGATATTCATCAGGATGACTGGAGATGACCCAGGATGAGGCAATTGGGGTTAAGCAACTTGCCCAAAGTCACACAGCTAGTGAGTGTCAAGAACATGTCCAAAACTGAACTCATTATCTTTTCCCTTTCTTAACTTCCCTATTACTCTATAGGACAACACCATCCTTCTAGACCCTTGGGCTAACAAACTGGAAGTTATTTGTCACTCCTATCTCTCATTCCCTATATCCAATCTTTTGCCAATGCCTGTGCGTTTTACCTTTGTAACTGCTCTCCAATACAACCGCTTCCATCCTCTGACACTGCCACCACTCTGTTGTAAGACCTCATCACCTCATCACCAGTGCCTGGACCATTGAAATAGCTTGCTGATAGTTCTGCCTGTTTCCAGTCTCTCCACTCCAACACATTCATCTGCCAAAGCGATTTTCTTAAAACCCAGCTCTGATCACATCACTCTCCTTCTCAGTAAACTCCAATGGCTCTCTATAACCTCCAGGATCAAATACAAAATCCTGCTTGGTGTTTACAATCCTTTATAATCTCTTACCTCCACCCCCATATTTCTAGTCTTCTTACATCTTACTCCTTGTCATATACACTTTAATCCAATGACACTTGCCTCCTTGCCTTTTTATGAAGAAGCCTCATCTCTGGGTATTTTTACTGGCCTGGATGCTCTTTCTTTTCATCTCAACCTCTAGGCTTCTGTGAATTCTTTCAAGTCCCAACTGAAATCCCATCTTCCACAGGATGTCTTTTCCAGCCTCTCTTAGTTCTACTGCCTTCCCTCTTTTAATCATTTCTAGCATAAGAAAATCCTGGTGTAGTAACACAAATTAAAGTGTTAGCATCCTACACCAAAAATTAAAAATAGCAGAGGAATTATCTTAAAATGACTGAAAAGCTCAGTTTGCTATTGAATGCTGCTGTGGTTACCCAGCAAACAATATAAATCTACACCATAAGGCATGGTAAACATTCTACTACTAGTCCCATTATCTCGGGAAATACCCACTATAATATTTATTATATGAGTACTCTGATATTCTCCCTCTCCATATGTCATAGATATTTTTTAAATGGTCACTGTCAATATGTATGGATGGGATGTAGGACAGATTTCATATACAGAATCCCTAATATCTCAAAAGATAGGGACCAGAATCAAAAGTGCTCTGGATCAGGAATCTGGCAAGTTCTATCTCTCTCACTAGCTATGTGACTTTGGGTAAGTTGCTTCTTTTCTCTCTGTCCTCATTTATAAAAGGAGAATGTTGAACTATATGACCAGACCATAGAAGCATATACTGTTGTATTCTTGATAAATATTTTCTGATGACAATAATTTAAAAAACATGAACAGTGAGAACATTAAGAGAAGAATCCCAGAGCTTAGAAATCTTACCATCATGGCTTCTTGCACAGTAATATGAGGAAGCAGCATGTCATCTTGCATAATATAACAAGATACCTTACGGAAACAGCGGAGGTCCCGAGGCAGTCCATTGATGAGAACTGACCCTTTCATCCCTGTCTCTCTACAATGCCAACAAGGAAAGAAACAAGTCAGCCAAAATCAAAGAATTATGAGTCTTCCACTTTTTTTTGTCACCTAACACTGGAGAAAGAAGGTAAGGTGTGAGGATCCTTCAAGTTATTTTTTCCAGCTACGCCATAAAAAGGAAAATAAATACTTTAAATGACAACTGACACAACTCAATAATCTTCCATATTAGTAAATTAGGGAAATGAATAGCAAAGGAAAGTGAAATCAAGCATATGGTTCACTATAAGATATAGTCAGTCATAATGAACTTCTCTTTTCCTATTAAATAAATCCATTAAACATGCCTTTAAATGTACGCGATGAGGATGAAATAGATCCCCTCTGATTTTTATTATACTTTCTGAGAATGATTGAAATGCATGATTCTGTGTTCATGCCAAAAATTAGACCCAAAGACTTCTCAGGAGCAGCAAGTCTAAGCCAGAATGTGAAGATGTAGTGAATATTATTGAACTTAACTCGGACCCAACTCTGAAAGCCCTGGCATGAGCTTCCCTGGTGCTTTGACAGCCTAAGAAAAAGAAAGAAGTAATGGCTTCTATGTTTCAAGCTAAGACAACTAGCAATTCACTATGTAGTATCATCTCCTAAATTCCTAGAACAAGAAGACCTGAAATTCCATGAAATCAATACAATTCTCTTTTTCATTCCTATTTAGTGTCTGAGTTGTTTAAATGTTCATTTCTCTTGTTATTAGGCATCACTTTTATCTAATTATTGATGTCATATTTCTTCTTTTTAAGAATTTGCTGACATCCCATAACCATTTATCTTTAGGAAAATGACAAATTATACATGCCATGATTTTCTGAGATGTTTATTGCACCAACTTTTCCTAGTCTGTTTCTTTCCTTATTCTCTATGCTTTTAATTTTTACATAATTAGATCTCTATTTTATCCTTGGATTGGGAGTCAGAGGACCTAAATTCAAATCCTAACTGCTTCTTTTTACCTGTATGACTTTGAGGAAGGAACTAAACTTTTCTAAACCTTAGATCATTAAAAGAAAGGAGATGGACTAGATGTCTTCTAAGGTCTCTTGCTATGATCCAAAAGCTATGATCCTCTGAGCCCTTTACAAATAACTTTGCTGTGATAGCTATGTGTATTTAGAGAGAGGAAATAAATTTAAATCATCTTCTTTCTCATTAGCTCATGGTGAAGTGGAAAAATTTGGGAGCTCTCAGAAGACTGAGGCTACAACCTTGGTTCTTCTAGTAACTATCTGGGTAGCCTTGGGCAAGTCACCTCTCTGGGCCTCAATTTCTGGATAGATGATTTTGAAGTTTCCTTCCATCTTTCAATGTATGATCCAAGGATCCTATGAATTTTTGTCCAATAAGTATCAAAAATGATATTTGAAAAATATACACATAACTGTACTGTTCTTCACTTAGGAAAAGGAACATTTTACCAAAAGAAAAGTTATTATATAGGGTAATAAGTGAAACAAGGTGTCCAAGAAGTCATAGTGTAGTTTTAAGCTACATAAGCTTTAATAGTTTAAATTATTAAGAGCTTATTCTAATCTGCATGTATAATATATATGATATGTGATATGTAATTATATTATACAATCAATGAAAGCTTAAATAGCTCAAAAGCACACTAAATCTTTTGGGACACTGTATATTATATAGTTTTAAGAACTTCACTTTGATTTTGAAGTATGAATACTATACACAGGAGAACATCCTAAGTGAGAACTTAATAAATATCACCAAGCAATATACAAAGAGGAAAAAGAGCAGGGGGAAGCTATATGAAATTGTGAAGTGCTTTTCTCCCACTATGTCTATCTTGGTGTTTTTTTATATATAATTAAGTCAATAAATATTTATTAAATGCCTGCTGTGTACCAGGCACTGGGCTCAGTACTGGAAATAAAAATGTAAGTTTTTTTAAAAAATCATCCTTACTCACAAGTAGTTTACAATCTAATTGGGGAAGATAATACACAAAGGGAAACTGAAAAGATGGGAAAGGTTTGGAGAGAAGGAAGATTAACTAGTACAGAGATGATGGAGAAGTCCAAAAGCAATGGAGCTGGTAGAAAACTGGGAGAAGACTGTGCCAAGCCCCTTCCTTAAATAGATGTCCTGGAGCCTATAGCCCTACCTTCCAGTTAGAATCCAATCAGAGGGGCAGAAAATACTGATGACAAGTGACTACTGGGCAGATTCAATCTTGTAGAAAAATGAGATTTCCCAATGATGAATTTCCAGAAGAAGCAGGGAATGATAAAGAGATCCAAAGAAGTCTAAAAGTTCAGAACGGTTTGTATTTGAAGTTGTATCCTTAGTGATTTGGAATACTTTTGCATATCTTTGATAGTTTGCCTTTTTCCTTTTGAAAGCGGACTGTTCAAATCATCTTACCAACTGGGAAGTGAGTCTTCTATGAATTTATTTTATCAGTTCCATATATATCTTGGATATCATACTGTGTGATCTTAACTGTGGCACCATAGTATTTGAAAGATTTCTTTCTAGCTGCTTGGAGTATTTTCTCTTTTACCTTATCTAATCCAGGCCCAATATACTATGTCTTATTTTTATACCATGATGTCTATATTTCATCCTCCTAGTCTCCCTACATGCAGATGTCAGACTTTTATTCCTGAGACTCTAAGTTCTAATTGATGAAATTTGACCTTATCTTTCCAGACCCAAGCCCTGTAGGTCCAACACACAACTGGCCCCTTACATGCTATGTCTCCTTTTCAACTACCTAGAAATTAGATTCCAGTCTTTAGGATCTTTATCTGTGATTGGTAAGCTTTCATCTTATCTTGTCTAACTTGGGCACATCACAGCACCTTCTAGACACCTACATGTCATGTTGCTACTTATGATCAGAAAATCTAATAGTCAAAAAGCATTTTTGTATTCGTAAGTATTCACTATGCAGATACTATGCTAAATGCTGGGAATTCAAACACACTTTTAAATACAACTTTCAAACTCTGACTTTGAGAACAGCAATGAAATTAACACTGCATAACTAGAAAGGAGATGTCAGTCAACTGACAGTCTTTTCTGATCACCATTCTCCTATATGTATTGTCATCTTTAAGTTCCTAAAAGTCAGTGATTGTCTTGATTGTATTTATAATACCAGTGCTTAGAAAAGTTATTAGAATGTAAGAAGTACTTAATAAATGTTTCTTTGTTCATCTGTAAATTACTATGGGTAATATTGCTATTTTTATTGTATTGTCAGAGCAACTTGTTGCGTTTGTCCTTCTTTCTCAAAGAGGACCATGACATCAAGATGGTGACATGACTTGCAGTTGACTTTGATTTGAGAGAGGGAGGGCTTGTGCAAGGTCACCAACCTCACTTTCTTCTCCTGAGCCATCTGGGTCCAGGGGCCTGATTTTCATCAGGATGACTGGAGATGGCCCAGGATGCAAGGGGAGACTCTGGCCCCTTCAGGCTAAGGTCATATCACATTCTCACTTTGAATGAGATACACCCATTCAATGAATAGTTTTCTTTCTCAAAGGATGGCCTCTTATATTTTTTACAAGTATCCAGGTCTATCTTTATTTCTGTAAAGTATTTTATAAATTATATTCATTAAATCTAGGATGTATTTTGTTAGCTGGACTTGCAGATATTTTATACATTGCTATTATTTTGATGGGTTTATTCTTCTATTTCTTCTTGCCATGTTGTATATTGAGAATGCACAAAAAGTCTAATAATTTTTGTAGGTTAATTTTATGTCTTGCTGCTTTATTTAAATTAATAGTTTCAATTAATTTTCAAAATAGATTTTATTGATATATCTCATTTTTACATCACCTTCATCCCTTCAAAATTGGTTTTCCCCCAGAGTCATCTCTTATAAGAAAAAAAAATTCAAGAGGAAGAAAAAAATTAAGTGAAACCAATGAACATATCAAAAAATAAATATGATATCATATGCATGTCCATCTCTATAAACTCCCCCTCTTTAAAGGAGCAGGGGAAAGTATGTTCTTATTCATCTTCTTTGGAATGAAGTTTGTTCGTTACAGTTTCACAGTCTTCATTTTTTTTATCATTTTGTGGTAGTTATTTTTTCCACTTTTGTTGTTATGGTTGCCATGTATATTGCTTTCCTAGCTTTATTCATATCAGTTCATGTAAATCTTTGCATGTTATTTTTTACAGTACAGTAACATATCAATAATTCATCACAATTTATCCAGTCATTTCCCACTCAATGTGCCTTTATTTTATTTCCAGTTCTTTGATACCACAAAAGGGCTGCCATAAACATTTCGGTGCATATGGAACCTATCTATCTATCTATCTATACATATATATATATATTCATTTATTTATTTAGTTTTAGTTTTCAACATTAATTTCCACAAGATTTTGTGTTCCAAATTTTCTCTTCATCTCTCCCCTTCCTGTAGCCCAAGACGTCATGCATTCTGCTTACCCCTTTCCCCAATCTGCCTTCCCTTCTGTCACAACCCTCCCTTTCCTTATCTCCATCTCCTCTATTTTCTTATAGGGCAAAATAAGATATCTATACCCCATTACCTCTATATCTAATTTTCCAGTTGAATATAAAAACAGTTTTTAACATTCATTTTTAAAACTTTTGAGTTCCAACTTCTGTCCCTTCCTCCCTCCCCACCCATCCTCACTGAGAAAGCAAACAATTCAGTACAGGCTATATATGTGTAGTTATGCAAAAGATTCCCACAAAAGTCATGTTGTGAAAGATTAACTATATTCCAGTCCATCCTATCCTGCACCCCATTTATTCTATTCTCTGTAGACCTTATCCCTCCAGAAAAGTGTTTACTTCTAATTACCTCCTCCTCCCATTTGTCCTCCCTTCTATCTTCCCACTACATACCCCACTTATCCCCTTCTTCCCTACTTTCCTGTAATGTAAGATAGATTATCATACCAATTTGAGTGTGCATGTCCCACCTTAAGCCAAATGTGATGCAAGTTTCACTTTTTCCCTCTCACCACCCTGCTTTTCCCCTCCATTGAAAAAAGCTTTTTCTTGCCTCTTTTATGAGATAATTTGCCCCATTCTATTTCTCCCTTTCTCCTCCCAATGTATTCCTCTCTCACCCCTTAATTTTATTTTTTTTAGATGTCATCCCTTCCTTTTCAACTCACCCTGTGCCCTCTGTCTATATGAATATAATCCCTCAATTACCCAAATACTGAGAAAAATCTCATGAATTACAAATATCAATTTTCCATGTAGGAATGTAAACAGTTCAACTTTAATAAGTCCCTTAAGTTTCTTTTTCCTGTTTACCTTTTCATGTTTCTCTTGATTCTTGTGTTTGAAAGGCAGATTTTGTATTCATCTCTGGTCTTTTCATCAAGAACGCTTGAAAGTCCTCTATTTCATTGAAGGACCATTTCTCCCCCTGAAGTATTATACTCAGTTTTGCTGGGTAGCTGATTCTTGGTTTTAATCCTAGCTCCTTTGACATCTGAAATATGATATTCCAAGCCCTTTAATCCTTTAATGTAGAAGCTGCTAGATCTTGTGTTATCCTGATTGTATTTCCACAATATTTGAATTGTTTCTTTCTGGTTCTTGTAATATTTTCTCCTTGACCTGGGAGCTCTAGAATTTGACTACAATATCCTTAGGAGTTTTCCTTTGGGGATCTTTTTCAGGAGGCAATCAGTGGATTCTTTCAGCATTTATTTCACCCTCTGGTTCTATCAGGGCAGTTTTCCTTGATAATGACATCTAGGCTCTTTTTTTAATTATGGCTTTCAGGTAGTCCCATAATTTTTAAATTATCTCTCCTGGATCTATTTTCCAGGTCAGTTGTTTTTCCAACGAGATATTTCACATCGTCTGCTATTTTTTCATTCCTTTGGTTTTGTTTCATTATTTCTTGATTTTTCTTAAAGGAATTATTTTCTTCAGTGAGCTTTGGGATCTCCTTTTCTATCTGACCAATTCTACTTTTTAGAGCATTCTTCTCCTCATTGGTTTTTTGGATCTCTTTTGTCATTTGGGTTAATCTATATTTTAAAGTGTTATTTTCATCAGCATTTTTTTTTAGTCCCCTTTAGCAAGCAGTTGACTCATTTTTCATGATTTTCTTGCATCATTCTCATTTCTCTTCCCAATTTTTGCTCTACTTCTCTTACTTGATTTTCAAAATCCTTTTTGAGCTCTTCCATGGCCTAAGACCAATTCATATTTTTCTTGGAGGCTTTGGATAGAGGAGCTTTGACTTTGTTTTCTTCTGTTTGCATGCTTTGGTCTTCCTTGTAAGATTCTATAATCTGATTCTTTTTCTGTTTTTTACTTATTTCTCCAGTCATTTACTTGACTTTTGAGCTCCTCGTCAAGGTAGTTCTCTGCTTCCAGTCGGGGTGGGGGGTTTACTGTCAACTTGTTCTCTTCACAATCTGTAGGCCTAGAGCTCCAGAAACAGTGGCTGCAGCTGCCCTTGCTGCTGCTGTAGGTTTCTTTGCCCCCTCCCTCTTCTTCACCCTGGGGCTGGGACCAGACCACTCCACTCTCCCACACTGGTCCCATAGGCTTTTTCCACTGACCTTCCAATTTGTCCTTGGCATTTTGGGGTCATGAAGTCTGGAAACCACCACAGGTGTAAGAGATTCAGTCTCCCCAAGGCCTGCTCAGGTCCCTTCTGTGCCAGAGTAGCCAACACTAGAATGGGCTCTGCTCCCAGTGTGGCACAACAGACACTTCCCAGTGACCTTCCAGGCTGTCTTTGGCTAGAGATTTGCTTCATTCCATCATTCTGTGGGTTCTGCAGCTCCAGAATTTGTTTAGAGCCACTTTTTACAGGTATTTGGCTGGTGGAGGGAACGCTCTAGAAATTCTGTATTGTTACTCCTCCATCTTGACTCCACCTTTGGAAGCTATATTTTTGTCAATCACTTTCTTAAGGTGTATGCCAACAGTGGGATCTCTAGTTGAAAGTATATGGACTTTTTTAGTTATTTTTCATAATTATGAATTGCTTTGTGGAATACGAATGTGCATATATATATATATGAATTACAATTACATACAATATATATGAATTTACAGCTTTATCAATAAAGCATTAATGTATCTGTCTTTCAACAGCCCCTCCAATCCTGACCATTCTCATTTTTTATCATTATTGCCATTTTCAATTAGTGTTTTTAAGCTGACTTGAGGGTTACCTAAGTAAATCATCATGTCATGTGAAAAAACATTGTTTTCTTCTTTGTATACCACCAGTGGGGAGCCTTTGGTCCCATAGTTCCTTGGGTGTGGCCTTTTGACTGAGTCCAAGTTTTACAGAATAAATCCTTTTATTTAGGGGATTTGTTCTGTGAAGTCTGGATTCAAAGGACACTTGAGGACACACCTGAGGATGTTGAGGGCCATACATGGCTTCAAGGTTGCCAGTTCCTAACCCCTGGACTCTATGTTTATTCCTTCAATTCTTTTTCTTGTCTTGTTGCTATATATAGCTTATTCGAGTACTAAATCAAATAATAATATTGGCAATGAGCATATTTGCTTTCTAAGCCTCTAGTATTTTTCCACTACAGATAACACTAGTTGTTCATTTTGTATAGTTACCATATTACTGACAACATTAAGAAATTATATGTTCATTCTTGTGCTTGTTATTGTTTTTAAACATAAGAAGACATTTTCTCAAAGGGATTTTTACATCTATTAATATGATCATATGATTCTCAATTGTTTTGATATACATAATACTTACAGTTTTCTAATAAAAAAAAAACCAAGCTTTGCATTTTTGGCATAACTCCAATCTCAGCACAGAGTACAATATTTCAATATATTGTTGCAACCTTACCAATAATAATCTGTTCAATATTCCTTCAATGATATTCAGTAGGAGTATTGGTGTATAGTTTTCTTTCTCTGGTTTCGCTATCAGCATAGACCACATTTGATTCATAAGAGGTTAGTAAGATATCTTCTTTTCCTATTTTTGCAAAAATTTTATGTAATATTGAATTTTTTTTCTTTGACTGATAGAACTTACTTGTAAATCTATCTAATACTGGAGATTTTTTCCTTGGGAGATCCTTTATGGATTCTTTAACTTTTTTTTTTATGAATTAGGTTATCAAAATTTTCTTTCTTATTATTAACCTGGATAGTCTGTATTTTTGTGAATATTCATCCATTTACTTTAGGCTTTCAGTTTTGTTGGCATATATCTGGCAAAATAATTTCTAATAATTTGAGCACAATATTTTCTAAAATTCTTCTTTATTTCTTCTTCAATAGTTGTGACTTCTACATTTCTATAATTGATTTTTTCCTTTATCATCAGAGTAACTATTTGTCTATTTCATTGAATTTTTAACCAGCTGTTTTATTTATTCAATTCAATAGCATTTTATTCCTCCAATTTGGTTCCTCCAATATTCCTTATTTCATTTTGTTTGGGTTTTTTATTTTGTTTTTCTATTTTCTTTAATTTATATACTCAATTCATTCATATGTGTTTTCTTCATTTGATGGGAGCATTTAGAAAAATAATTTTTCCCCTAAGGATTGCTTTGGCTACATCCCCAAAGCATTGGTAGGTTTTTTCACTGCTGTTATTTTCTTTAATTAAATCATCTATTGTGTCATTATGTTTCCCTTTTAACCTATCAATTATTTCAGACTAAACCATTTAGTCTCCAATTGCTTGAATCCTTTCTTTAGTGACCACTTATTGTATTGTTACTCCGCCATCTTGACTCCACCTTTGGAAGCTATATTTTTGTCAATCACTTTCTTAAGGTGTATGCCAACAGTGGGATTGATTATACATTTTTGATTATTATTGATATTATTGATTATGTATTTTATTAAATTAAAAAGCAAAAGATATGTTAAATATATTGTCATTTCTTAATTTGTTCATGGGGTTTTTGATGCCTTGCACATGGTTGATTTCGTAATGGTGTGAATATGTATATTTCTGTCTGTTCCTATTCAGTAATCACAAAAGGTTAATCGTACCTAACTATACTAACATTCTATTCAGGTCTTTAATTTCTTTCTTATTTATCATTTTTGTTAAATTTATGTAAATATGAAAGGAGTACACTGAGGTCACCATTAGCTATAACTTTGCTGTCTATTTTACTCTGTAATTCAATTAACTTTTCCTTCGTATACTTAGATATTATGCCAGTTGTACATGTAGTAAGTTTTCATATTATTCCATGACGTATAGTACCTTCAAGAATAATACAGCTTCCTTGCTTATCTATTTTTCCAGCTACCTTATCTCAGACCTTGGTTGTCACTTTTACTTCTTTTAAATTCATCTGACAGATGACCACTCTTTTAACTCTGTATGTAGCTTTATGTTTCAAAAGTATTTGTTGTAAACAAATGGTGCTGCTGTATGCTGCTTTCTATTCCATTCTGCTACCTTCATCCTTTTAATGGGAGAGATCATCATCTCATTCACATTCATACTATGATCAACAATTGTGTAGTTTCCTCTTATATTTTTTTCCTTTTTCCATCCTTTCCTATTCTTTATCAGAAAGAAGGAGGTAAGGGGGAGTGATAGAAATTTTAATTTAATCATTATTATCAATCTATAATTGAACTAGACTCTTCCTACTTTTCCACTTATACTCTCTTTTCCCAAAACCCATACCTTAATTTCTGGTTATTATATTTTTTGTTTTTTCTTTAATCATTCTTTGTGATCAGCCCTCAGATATTGAAGTTTGCTTAGTTTGTGATTGCCTTCCCTCTTTCTCTTGTACCCAACTCTCCTCTCCTATCAATGCTAAATTCTATATCCATGTCTTCAACCCTTGTGATCCTTTTCAGAAGACGATCAGGGGATAAAATGCTTAATGCTTCATTTCCTCCATGTTTATATGTCCCTATTTGTGTAACCCATTTATGAGATACATTTGTACTTCTTCTTCCTCATTTCATCTCTAGTATGTTCCTTTCCCCTCTTTTATTTCTTCTGTTAAAATCCTCCTGAGGAAAAAAAAAGTTCACCCATATCTTGTCCTAATTCTTTATTTGACTCTTGAAGATATTAGGATTCTAAAAAAGGACACTTGTCTCTTCTCCTCCAAATAGAATGTAATTGTTTCATGATTGTTGAACCCCTTCCAAAGGGATCACAGGTTTCTCCTGACTATTCTGTTTGTGTTTCAAAGTTTCTATACATCTCTCATCTTTTCATTAGGAATGCTTAAAATCATGATATTCTATTAAAGATTCATCTTTTTCCTAAGTAGGGTTATATTCACTTTAAATAATTCTTGGTGGTAAGCTCATCCTATCTTTTGACTTTTGGAATATTATATTCCAAAATTTTCACTTATTTATGATAATATTTCTGCCAAGTGTTGCACAATTCTGATTCTGGTCCTTGTGTCAAAATCACTTTTTTCCTACTGAGGCATTACTTGTAGATCTGCTTTGGGGCTATTCTCTTTTTCTGGACTTACCTTTTCACTTTCTCAACCCATAGTCCTTCTTTAGTGTATACAGTTTTTTTCTTCTTTATTCCTGTTTCCTGCCACAACTATTGATATGGTAAATTGTGTTTGGGCCAGTTCCTCCTTGGATCTATCCTCCTTGAATAGATAGACCTTATTTCTTAAGTCCCCTTGTTAGCGTAGAATCTAGAATGAATCCCCATAATAAAAGGATTTGTTCTGTAAAGTTTGGATTTAGTCAAAGGGCAACACTTGAGGGCCTAGAAAGCCACATGTGGCTTCAATGCTAGAGGTTCCCACCTGGTCTAGATGCTACTGCCACTGCTATTGATTCAGATAAAATTGCTGTTATTAGATATTATTAAGTCCTACCACAGTCTCCATATTCTGTCTTTTGTTGATTCATTGAAGGTTCTGTCCTAGGCTGGACTTTATCTTCTAGTATAATAACTAATCAGGAACTACTTCCATGCTGGGGGTCCTGACAGACTCCATTAAAATGTTGGAGATCACGCTGGTGTTTGCCTTCCTGCACAGCCCTCCTGCTTATGTACGTTCTTAGACCAAACTTCTGTTAGCTCCCAGTGCTCTGAGAACTGCATAAATGAGCCAAACTGGGATTCATGGGGCTAGATCTGTCTCCACTTTTATTCTGACAGTCTGGGTCATTGAACACTGGAATCCATGGCCATCAAATCCTCTTGCTCAAAGTGCTAGTGGGTTTCAGGTTCATTTTAGAAAGCTTTCCCTACCTCTTCTGACTTCCATAGTCTTTTATCTGCCTCTAATGACTCCTATATTTACTTATTCTTGAGCTAGCTCACCTAAGAAGACTTCTTTGTATGTTTCTGTCTGTTTCATTTGCCTGTTTTTTTTGTTTGCTGTGCAACTCCAAATTAGATAGAGAAGTTTACTAGCACTTCTCCTTGGTTTTCTTTTTTTTTTTTTTCACCTCATGGACTTACTAAGGAGAAAACATGCATACAAGGATATAAACAAAAAATATGAGAGTGAATGTAAAGTAATTGGAGGGTGGGTTTGTTTTTGTTGTGGTTTGGCCTTTGTTTTTGAAGAGGACTTTGACATCAGGACGGTGATGCCATGACTTCCAAGTGAATTGGATTCAAGTGAGGGAGGTCTGTGCAAAGTCACCAGCCTCTCTCCTCAGGAACAATCTGGGTCCTGTGATCAAATGTAGAACAAGACAACTGCAGATGGCCCCCAGGGGAGAGGTGGAAGAAGAAGATCACCACTGGGGGGACTCAAGAAGACTTCATGCACTTTAACTAACCTCTGAAGTCAACCAGGGATTCTGGATGTGGAGCTGGGAAAATTTTGTGGGCTCGCAGAAGAGCCTTTAAGTTTATCACAAGATAGAGGTGAAGCAGGAGGACCAGGAAGCCTGCCCCTCAAAGGTCTGTGGTTGGATTTTATCCTTGAAAAGCCAATTCCTCCCAGTGAGTTCCATAGAGGGCACAGTCAAATCTGGAATCCATGAGCTTCCTATAGCTGGTCTGACGGACATGGTCATGCATGGGGTCATCATAATCTAGGCTCACTGGGCAATGGCCAGGAGTAAGTCCTATTCTTCCTGAAGGCCATCGTGCAGTTGCGGGGGTTCCCAAAGAAGGGGTGAAAGAGAACAGAGAGCCATCTCTGGAGAACTGCTGACTGAATCTTCCTGCAAATGGAGAGGTCAGCTATCTGGAAGTGCTGGAGGGCCTCATTGAAGGAAATCAGCTGCCCTGGTCTGTTTGGGCTTTCCCAGCCTCCTGCTCCTAGCTAAATATTTTCCACTGCTTCTCATTCCTCCTGGGTTCTGAGTACCTCTGTACTATCACTGGCTGGCTCCAATCCACTGCCTTCCTGGTCAGAGCCTGGAGGACTCTCTGGTACTTCAAGGTAGAAATAGGTACACATCTGATGACTAGAGGGAAGCCCTCATAACCTGTCTATCTTCTCTCTCTTTCTCATTGGGGGACAGCAAGCTCCCTCATTCATGTCTCAACAGTGTTCCTTTAGGAAAGCCTTGAGAACTCAGTACAACATGGCTCAGTACAAAATTTCTGGTAAGGCCAGAAATTGAGAAGCCACAGGTGACAGTTGAAAAATCAAGGTCTCCATCTTTTCATTGGTCCTACAGGCTGAGGCCAAAGAAACAGGATTCATAAGAAATCAAAAGGCAACTGGTAACTTCAAGATTCCTGTCCAACCAACCCTGGGGGATTCAGTTTTCCCTTGGAATCTTTGAAAGATGCATTGATGCTGGTGACCTGGATTTGCTAACTTGTCTGTGCTGCAAGACTAAGATGCTCCTGCAGATCAAATCTCTGGGCTCTCAGATCTTAGTGAACTATTGATTCTCCCTCAGTTCTGCCATCATGAAAATCAGGCTATGTTTCCATGTACCAGAAAGTACTCCAAAACCCAGGCCTGGTGAAGAGTTGGTCTTCTTGTATAGCAAACAAAGCCCTAAGCAGTGGTTGGGGCTATTGTGTTCAACCCTGCCTCAGCCTCCAATGCCGTTTCCCTTCTTGGTGGTCCCCTTTCCCTGGGAGCCACCTGGGTCTAGCAGCTGCTACCTCAAAAAACTCTTCCTTGATTTTCTTTAACACTTGTATTCCTGGGGTCACTTTAAGATAGTTCCTGGAGTTTATGGCACAGTTTGGCTTCCTTTTGTCCTTGAATATCATTATCTTAACCTGAAGTCTTTCCTAGATTTTCAAATTTTAATATAGGAGAGCAAGGAGGGTTTTTTTTGTTATTTTTTAATAATGCGTCAAAGTTATCAAGATGAAGCTTTACAAATATTATCTCATATGATCCTCAGGACAACTTTAAAAGATAGATGCTATTGCTATCCTAATTTTATAGTTGAGGAAATTGAGGCAAACAAAGGTTGAATTACTTGCCCAGGGTCACAATGCTGATAAGTGTTGAAGGCCAGATTTGAATTCAGGTCTTCCTGGCTTTCAGAGCCATTGCACTACCTAGCAGCCCCTAACATGTCTCTTTGTCTTTTTATTTTTGTTCTCATTGGTAACTCTCATCTTCACAATGGACCCCAACCCTTTATTATAAATTTTACTCATTCTTCAAAGGTTAAGGTCAGGCCAAGTCCTTCTTCCTTAATGGATCATAGATTCAGGATTAGAAGTGTCTTTAGAGATCATTTTGTCCAATCTCTTCATTTAATAGGCAAAGACAATTGCTCACAACAGATAATAAATATCAGAGACTGACATGATGTGAAAACCAGTGTTCTTTCTCCTCCATCACATTCCTCCTTGAAACCTTCTCAATCTACAATGAAATCACCTTCCCCTGAACTCAGGGCACTTACAGGCATTTAACATTTACCACATACTTATCTCTTATTATTATTATTTGACTTTTCATTTATACAGGTCCTGTTTCCTTAACTCAAGCGTGAGCTCCCTAACGTCAGGCTTAGTTCTCTGTGTCTCGTATACCACCTACAATAACAAGTGGTTCAATCGATATCTGTTTCACTTAACACTTAATGGCAATAGGTGTGCAATTGCAATGGTAAAGCTCTTGTACTCAGTTTCCTTTTTAGTCACCTGTATCCTGCCAGGATGTTCATGAGCGTTGATTTTCCAGCTCCAGAAGGACCCATGATTGCAACAAGTTCTCCACTGCTGAATTTCCCTGAAATTCCTTTCAAAAGAGTCTTGTATCCTGAAAAAAGCACATCGATATTTTATTATCTAAGACATAATGAATACTTACTTTAAACTCCCATATGTGCAAACACACACACAGAGCAAAATTGACACACACCATATGAGATTTCATAAATCCAGTAATTAACTGCAGGCATTAAATCAATACTTCTCAAGCCACCTGGCACCATGGTTTCAGCAACAATATGGACCCTGTGATTTCTTAAAAGCTATTTTTTTGTCAGTAGAATTTCAGTGGCATACAAGTACCTCTAAAATCCTTCATTTTTAAGGAATTTATCATGATCCAGTAGAAAATTCCTCTTGGGTTTATGTGAAATTTCAACCCAAAATTATCTTAGAGGAAATATTGGAGGGAGAGGATGTAGAGGATCATATCATCTAGGATTGTTTTGATTTTGCTAAATAAATAATCTGAAAAAATTGTTTAAAGGTTAAAATGAAAGCCATAGAATTTAAAGGCAAAACTTTTAGGTTCAGAATTGTTACAGAGTATGCCATTATATCAGAAAGTGTGTTAAAATATCCAAGATTCACAATAATATATTCAACTCTCATGTAAATGAGGTCCATCTAAAAGATCATAAAAGAAATATGTATTTTTGGGAAACTCAAAAATATTTTTCTTCCAATTATATAGTGACAAACTCTCCCAGTAATGTTTCCCACTTTTTTTCTGTCTTCCAAAGTCAAAATAACAAAAAAATTAAGATAAATATAATAACACATATTTGTATAATGCTTTAAAGTTTTCAAAGCACTTTCCTCATAATAATCCTGTAAGGGAGGTATTACAAGTATTATGTTACTCCCATTTTATGAATGAGGATACTGAAGGTGACAGTGGTGAAATGACAGGACCAAGGCCACATCACTAATAAATATTAGCATTAGAACCCAGATCTCTTGTAAGTGTAAAGCTGAACAGCTTCCCTCAGGATCTTTAACCTCAGATTGTTCTTATGTACTCTAGAAGGTAGTCCTTAGTTGTATTTCACAGCCATTTCTTTACGTGCCACAATTTTTTCAGGCACAGTCCTATTTTGAACAGAAGTCCCTAGGGTCTTATTTAAGAGATACTATAAGGGCTGGAAATTAAAGACAAAGAACTACTGTAACATTGACTCATTACTGAGACTAAGTGTTACTTGGGGGAACAAAGAGCTGTTAGCATTAGGACTTAGAGATAGGAAAAAGTATAAGAGAGAACATAAAATCACTATGAACTGCTAAGAAGTAAGTCTTATATTACTATAACCTTAAAATTATATTATTAAATAAATTATAACCTAATTATTAAAATTATATTATTATTATTACCTAATAATGGAACTATGAGTTAGTTTCCTACTTCCTTATTGGTAGCATACAAGTCAGGATTCAAAGCTATGTATACAAGGTTAATCAGATTTAGTGACTCAAGAAGGAAAGTTCCACAAACAGATTGGTTAGCCCAGAAAGCCCACCTTTATAGTCAATAGTTTTTACTAACTAGTTTGAAGTTGTTTTGATAGGTCTCCTTACCATTCTCACTGAGTCAGGAGATTAAGCCCTATATTCAGAGCTATAATATGATATTAGGAAAATCATCTTACCTCTGTTAAGAAATCTTATCAATGCTTTGACCAGCCATGTTTACAGAGTATCTTTGATGACGCATATTATCCAACTCCCTACAGAAAGATGATAGACTCAAAGCAAAGAAAGAACCATATGTTGCTGGACATGATCATGATTGCTGGGTGGAATTATTTTGCTTGGTTATGCCTATTTCTTACAGATTGAGGGGGCATCTAAGAGTGGTGATAGTAATACAAATGAGAGGGCCACTGATGCTTTTTTTTCAATTCACAGAAGAGAACAGAGAAATGTTCGTAAGAAAGCACAGAGAAGTGAGGAGATTTGAAAGTAATGCAGGATTTTTTATACACTTTTAAACAAGTAGCATGAAATAGAGATTTATGATCTCATATATAAAGTGCATTTTGTGTTCTGCAGTACACATGAAAATGTTCTTCTTGAGAGGGGGAGGTATTTAAGTTCAAAATAAAAAAAGTAAATTAAAAAATAAAATTTAAAACTGCCCCAACTTATTACAATTAGAGAGTAAAGTGAAAATAGAAAGATTCTGCTGGTAACCTCCCAAAAGAAATACCAAATTGAAAACTCCCAGGAACATCATAGCCAAAATCTGGACCTTTATGGTAGAAAGAAAATAACTGCCATCAGTCAGAAAGAAAGAGTGTAAGTACCAAGGATTCACAGTCAAGACAGTCATAAAGGAAAGGATAATTTGATATATGATATTCCAGAAGTCAACAGATAAAGGTTTAAAACCAAGAAAAATTTACCCAGAAAAACTTGAGTATAATCTCAGGGGAAAGGAGGGGGAGGGAAGGAAACGGAAAGGAAGGAGAAAGGACCTTTAATAAAATAGAGTACTTCTAAATAGTCTCCTTGAAGAACTGAATGGATACTTTGAAATGTGAACACAGGAAAGAGAGAAAAGTAAAATGCATTTGAGTAACTGGGAATTTATGATGATGAAATGTTTATAACATAGTAGGGAGAAAAAGAAACAAGGCTCTCCTCAGAACCCTGTTTTAAAAGGTCATAGAGGGCCTGGGAACAATTTAGTTATATTTTAATTATTTAAAGAGAATAAAGAAATGAGAAGGAAAAAAAGAATACATTAGAAGACAAAGAGTGAGAAAGTGGATTGAACTTATTTCACTTAATCACAGACATGAAAAGAAGATTATATAAACACTCAGGAAGGGACTGGGAAATGGGCTAAACATGAACTTCCTCTTCATGAGAACTGGACAAAGGAGAGTTGACTATATACACACACGATAGAATGGTGTAGAAATATATCAAACCCAAGTAGGAAATGGAAAAAGGAATAGGGGATTAAAGAGAATATATTCAAGGAGACATTAGTCATCAGCAAAACAAAGTCCATCTTCAGAAGGTAAAGGGGAAAATAAAGAAAAGAAAGGGCAAGAATCTGTGACTGTGAACTGGTCAGGGTAAAGAGAACTGGAATATTGGAATGGAAGCAGAATGCATAAAATATAGATTACTAGTAGTTAATACATTCTGTAAAGAAAAAGAGCAAAAACAAAAACATTTGGGGATATAACTAAAATAAACTAAAAAAACTCAAATATAAACATAAAAACTTCAACTAGAGATTATTGAAATTGAAAGCAAAAGACTTTTGAATTAATGACACTACAAGCTAATTTTAAAAATAAAACCAATAAAATAGACAAACCGTTGGCTAATCTGCCCAAAAGGTGAGGAAGGGGAGTGTGGGAGAGGGCACCAAATTGTCCAGATGAAAAATGAAATAAGATGAGTCATACAAAATGAGAACAAAATAAAGGAAATTATTTGAAAAAACTCACAATTTTAATAAAATAGATGAATAGCTACAAAAAAAAATATAAAATATCAGATTAACATAAAAAAGAGATAATTTAAGTAACCCAATCTTAAAAAGAGATATTGAGCAAACTATAAATGAGCTTACAAAAGCAGAAAACAATAACTCTGAAACTACATGACATTATAATAAGTTCTATCAAACTTTCAAAGAACATTTGATTCCTATGTTACATAAACTGTTGTCAAAAATAGGAAAAGAAGAAATTCTGTCAATTCCTTCTAAGACCCAAATACATACTATACCAAGGAGACAAATTAGAGAAAAACCTATAGATCAACATCCCTAAGATGTTTTAAATTTTTAAATAAAATATTATTGAAGACACTACAGCAACATATAAAAAAAATTAACTATATATTATGGCAAGGCATAACTTAAGCAAGGTGGGTTCCATATTAGGAAACATAAATATTATACGTATATATATATATGTATATATATATATGTGTGTGTGTGTGTGTGTGTGTATATACTATATGTAATGTAATGTAGTATATAAATTACTAACAAAAAGCAAAAAATCACTCAGTTATATTAATAGATGTTAAAAAGTGCTTTTGACAAATATGGGAAACAAAGGAAAAAGTTCTGTTTCCACAGGGTCAACACTTTCAGTGGTGAAAGTTATCAGAATTGTGACCTAGAAGAGTCAGATAAAGAAGGTCAGAAACTTGTGTGCAGGCTTGACAAACTGAGAGAAAGCCCATCAGAAAGGAGAACATGAATCATTGAAAGAAGCCATCAAAAAAAAAATCCAACTTCACTTGTTAATGATATAGAGTGGGTGTATCAAAAGATTGTGACCCAAAAGAGAACTGACAAATCCATCCTCTAATGGGAGGATCTGTCCTGCACTAACTTTATAAAAATGGCTTCACTCCTTCTCTCTCTCTCTCTCTCTCTCTCTCTCTCTCTCTCTCTCTCTCTCTCTCTCTCTCTCTCTCTCTCTCCCTCTTTCTCTCTCTCTCTCTTTCTCTCTCTCTCCCTTTTTGAAGAAGGGTGGAGTTCACCTTAGCCAAGGTGTTCAATTTCTCTGAACTCTAATAAATTTCCTTGATAACTTTTTGTGTGTTAAGTGCATTTTTAACAACAAATTTAACACCTATTTCCATTAAAAACACTAAAAAGCATAGAAATAAATGGACCTTTCCTTCATATATGTAGTATCTATCTAAGATCAAGAGTCTTTTCAGGCTGTACTGCTGACCTATATGCACAGGATTTTCTCAACTATGACAAAAACAAATCTCTTCATCCTAGATCAATTCGGTCCTGAACTACTCGCATTGGCATATCTCTGACTCTTCTCCACGGTATTTTTAAATTTTTTTTTCTAATTTATTTATTTTGAGTTTTCAACATTCATTTCCACAAGATTTTGAGTTCCAAATTTTCTCCCCATCTCTCCCATCCCCACACCCCAAGACACCATGCATTCTGATTACCTTTGCCCCCAATCTGCCCACCCTTCTATCACACTCTTCCCTTCTCTTATCCCCATCCTCTCTATTTTCTTGGAGGACAAGGTAGATTTCTATGCCCCATTACCTCTATATCTTATTTCCCAGTTGCATGTAAAAACAATTTTTAACATTTTTTTTTAAAACTTTGAGTTTCAACTTCTCTCTCCTCCTTCCTCCCCACCCATCTCCATTGAGAAGGCAAGCAAATCGATACATGTTATACATGTGTAGTCACGAAAAAGACTTCCATAAAAGTCATGCTGTTGAAGACTAACTATATTTCCCTCCATCCTATCCTGCCTCCCATTTATTCTCTTCTATCTTTTGACCCTATACTTCCTCAACAGTATTTACTTCTAATTATGCCCTCCTCCCATTTGCCCTCCCTTCAATCATCCCCAACCCCCCATTTATCCCATTCTCCCCTACTTTCTTGTAGTGTAATATAGATTTTCATAGCAAATTGAGTATGCATATTATTCCATCCTTAAGCTAAATATGATGAGAGTAAGTACTTTTCCCTCTCACCTCCTCTCTCTTCCCTTCCATTGAAAAAGCTTTTTCTTACCTCTTTTATGTGAGACATAATTTGCCCTATTTTATTTTCCCCTTCTCCTCCCACTGTATTCCTCTCTCACCCTTTAATTGTTTTTTAGATATCATCCCTTCCTATTCAACTCACCCTATGTCCTCTGTCTATATCCCTCCAACTACCCAAACGCTGAGAAAAGTCTCAAGAGTTACAAATATCTTTCCACGTAGGAATGTAAACAATTCAACATTAGTAAATCCTTTATGATTTCTCTTTCCTGTTTACCTTTTCATACTTCTCTTGATTCTTATGTTTAAAAATCAAATTCTCTATTCAGCTCTGGTCTTTTCATCAAGAATGCTTGAAAGTCCTCTATTTCATTGAATTACCACTTTTTCCTCTAAAGTATTATACTCAGTTTTGCTGGGTAGCTGATTCTTGGTTTTAGTCCTAGTTCCTTTTATTTCTGGAATATCATATTTCTAGCCCTTTGATCCCTTCATGTAGAAGTTGCTAGATCTTACGTTATCCTGATTGTATTTCTACAATACTCAAATTATTTCTTTCTAGTTGCTTGCAATATTTTCTCCTTGACCTGAGAGCTTTGAAATTTGACTTCCTTTTGGGATTTCTTTTAGGAGGTGATCAGTGGATTCTTCCAATATTTATTTTACCCTCTGGTTCAAGTATATCAGGGCAGATTTCCTTGATAATTTCTTGAAAGATGATGTCTAGGCTCCTTTTTTGATCATGGCTTTCAGGTCATCCCATAATTTTTTAATTGTCTCTCCTGGATCTATTTCCCAGGTCAGTTGTTTTTCCAATGAGATATTTCACATTGTCTGTTATTTTTCATTCCTTTGGTTTTGTTTTATAATTTCTCGATTTTTCTTAAAGTCATTAGCTTCCATCTGCTCCATTCTAATCTTTAAGAAATCATTTTCTTCAGTGAGCCTTTGGACCTCCTTTTCTTTCTGGTAAATTCTGCTTTTTAGGGGATTTTTCTCTTCATTAGCTTTTTGGATCTCTTTTGTCATTCACGTTAGTCTATTCTTTACAGTGTTATTTTCTTCAACATTTCTCTTTGAGTCTCCTTTAGCAAGTAGTTGACTCATTTTTCATGATTTTCTTGCATCACTCTCATTTCTCTTCCCAATTTTTGCTCTGCTTCTCTTACTTGATTTTCAAAATCCTTTTTGAGCTCTTCCATGACCTGAGATAAATTCATATTTTTCTTGGAGGCTTTGGGTGGACTTTATTTTCTTTTTTTGCATGTTTTGTCTTTCTTGTCACCAAAGTAAGATTCTATAGTCTGATTCTTTTTCTGGTTTTTGCTCATTTCCCAGCCATCTACTTGACTTTTGAGCTCTTTGTCAAGATAGATCTCTGCTTCCAATGGGAGTGGGGGGAGGGGGGTGTACCGTCAATCACTCAATTTCCCCCCACAATCTGTGGGCCTAGAGCAAAAGAAACAGTGGCTGCAGTTGCCCCTGATGTTGCTATGGCTGCTGCAGGTTCTTCTGCCCCCTCCCCACTCTTCACCCTGGGCCCAGACCACTCCACTTTCCCATACTGGTCCCACAGGCTTTTTTCACTGACCTTCCAATTTGTCCTTGGCATTTTGGGGTCCTGAAGTCTGGAAACTGCCAGAGGTGAGAGAGATTCAGTCTCCCCTACACCTGCTCAGGTCCTGCTTGTGCCTGCACAGCCCATGCTAGACTGTGCCCTGACCCCTCTGTGGGGCAAGAGATACTTCTCAGTCATCTTCCCAGCTCTCTTGGGCTGGAGATTTGCTTCACTCTGTCATTCTGTGGGTTCTGCAGCTCCAGAATTTGTTTAGAGCCATTTTAATAGGTATTTGGCTGGGTTTGGGTTTGGTGGGAGCACTCTAGAAAGTCTGTGCTGTTACTCTACCATCTTGCCTCCACCCCTCCTCCATGATATTTTCTCTGACATACCACAGAAATCTCTTCACCCTAGAAGCTCATTCTACCCCTCAGTATTTCTTACATTAGAAGTATACTCTCACTTTGAGGAATATCCCTCCCTTTTATAGTCAATCATGTTTTAATTCCTCCCAAGGCTGCATTGTTAATTCACTAGACTTTCTTTCCTTGGCCAACATACCTATTTAGATCAACATATCTATTAAGTCCAAGATGTCATATCATGGACCACACACCTGTTCTGAGTACCTTCATTCCTCTCCCCTCACTTTTTAGCTACCTTTTGTGTACTGTCTTCCCCGTTAGAATATAAAAAACTTCTGAACCAGAAGCTGAATAGGAAAACATACAATATTTATAATAGTATACATAGAAAGAATAATCAAATGAATTCAGGGACGATCTTTTATTCTGTGTGCCTTGTGTTCCCAGCACTTAGTACAGTACCTGGAACACAATAACATGCTTAATAAATGCTTGCTGATGATTTGATTTGAAAAGAGTTGACATATGTAATTCAGATAAACCAGAAGCTTTTTCAATAAGATTGGGAAGTAAAGCAAGTAGATCTATTATCAACCCCATTATTTAACATGCTAAATGTTAGGTAAAGCAATAAGATGAGAAAAAGAAATTGAGGAAACAAAGATAGACAAAGAGGAAACAAAACTATTTTTTTAATAAAATATCACAATCTACATAGAGAACCCCAGAGAATCAAGTAAAAATTTAATTGAAACAATAATTCTGACAAAGTAAAAAGATACAAAATAAAACCCATAAAAATCATTAGCTTGTTTTCATATTAACAATGAAATCCAGAAAAAGAAAGAGAAATTTCATTCAAAACAACTTCAGAATAAATGCAACATAAAATGGACAACTTTGAGTATATAAATTGAAAAGCTTTTGCACAGATCAATGATTTAAAATGAGAAAGGAAATAGTTAATTGTAAAAGTGAAGTCTTTACAGAAAGTTTTTCTCACGAAGTCATGATGTCCAAAATATGTAAGGATTCAAATATATAATAATGACTGTCATTCCCCTTTACTGAGACTATAACTTAAATGTGTAATGGACCCAGGAAACATGATTGGGTGATATTTTCCATTTATGTTCAGCAACATGTGGGTAAAACAGAAGAAGGTAGATGATGGAAGTAATCCATAGTTAGGATCTGGAAAAGGATGAACAAAGACAGGACAGGAGGACAAGGGGAATAATACTCAAGGACAGAAAGCAGTATGTTCCAGCCAACAAGTATTAAATACCTGTCACATGTCATGCATCTTTTTAAGCAATGAGGACACAAAACAAAACAATGTTAAACAAACAAAGCCAAAGTCAAGGTGCTCAAGGAGCTCACAGTCTAATGGTGGGATGTGTTCAGTATGAAGTTGAATTAGTTAACATTTTCAAAAGAAGAATTTCACATTAATAGTAATCACATGGAAGGTTACTCCAATTCACAAATAAGAGAAATGCAAGATAAAACAAGTTTGAGTTTGTACTCAACCATCTGTGAAATTTATGAAATTCCTAAAGCCCATATATTATGTGTGAATTTAAATGCCTTCCCCCTCTTAGCAAATAGCCCTTTTCTTAATATACTAAAGCATATGTTTCACAGTCACATCCATTGGTTCCACCCTTTAGGTGTAAGTTTCATATAGATAAGCTTAAGGGGCCCTAAGACATTGTCTGAGTTCACACTGTGTGTGTACTCTAGATAAAGCTCCAACCCCTTCCCTTGCACATAACTATATTCTTCTAAAAATTGTATTAAAAACCCATAGTTTTTTCCACTGATCAGCCAGTCTTAGAGCACACCAGTCAGCTTGCACACTAGGGCTGACTTGCTAGTGGGATTGGGGAACCCACATGACTCTGCCTAAGGGGAACCATGATTCAGTAGCCTTAGTGATCCTGTATCCCTGTACACATGGACAACTGTCAGTTGTCCCATCGGTACTGCCTAGTGCTATCTCTGACCCTAGGCATTTACACCTGCTTTTATAATAAACATCAAGTATTATGTATTACTCCTGACCAGAGTTATTCACAGCACTAGCACTTTATGTCTTTAACACATCTAATTGGCAAAAAAAAAGGAAAAAAATGCAAATAGTAGATGTCAAAAAGGCTGAGGCAAAGCACTATTTGGCAGAGCTGTGAATTGACTCAAGTGTCTTGGAAAGCAATTTAGAATTATAGTTGATCGTCAGCATTCACATCTTTAACTTTTTCAACTTCTAGCATTCCTGAGATTTTTTAGTAACCTCATATTCACTTTTGCATTGGCAACTCTGCACGTTTCTGGCTAAATGAAGTAGAGATAGACTGTGGGAGTGTCAGAAATAATTCTGAGAACTCACCAATCTCAATATCTTCTGATAGTAAATAAAATCCCATGAACCTCTCCTTTGGTTTTCAGAGGCTTGTCAAGATAAACAGGTTTGCAGCAGTACCATACAGTACAACACCATTCTACCACCATCTGACACAGTGGAAGAAAAGAATCATATTAAAAAATATTTTAGTTTTTAGAATGCAACAGAGATACTGTAGATTTCATGTGTTATGAAAAGTGAATTTTGTCTGAAATTATTTTTTTAATTGAGATATTAGCACAAAAGATCAAAGAATTCTAGGGAATTACTAGCAAGAAAAATGTTTTGCATGTTACCAATTTTATTTTGCTTACTGAATTTTATTGGGTTATTTTACAATTACTGCTAGGAAAATGCATATTATTAGAATTAACATTTTGTTATGAAGAAGTATATACAGAAAAGCACAATTTCAGAAATGTCTGGTGAAAGATTACAGTTTTTGGTGGTTGCAGGCCCCTGACCCCCTATTTCTCATAGGTACAATGCATTCACTTTTTTAAACTTTCACTTCATTTTCCTGGAACTTTACCCCCTACAAAAGTTGAGGATTGACTGAATGTGACTATAATGTCCATTTGCTTTGACCCAGAGATCTCACTGTTAGCCACATACTTCAAGGGGGTAAAAAATAAAGAGGTCCCTTAAACACCAAAATATTTAAAGAAACAAATGAATGGAAACCAAAGAGATGTCCATTAAGTGAACACTGGCTTAACAAACTTGTATGTGAATATAATGGAATATTGTTGGGTTATAAAGGATAAGATGATAGAATCACAGGTTTAGGGTCAGAAGAGACTCCAGAAGCCAATTAGCTCAATGTCCTCATTTAACATATGGGGAAATTGAGGTAAGTGATTTTTTTTTTAGGTCACACAGGCAGAGAGCAACACAGATAGGATTTGAACCCCAGTCTTCTGACTCCAGAGACAGTGTTCTTTTCCATATTCCACACTGCCTCCAAAGGTGCTAAACTTAGACTTCAGAAGGAGTGGGTGCAAATCCTACCTCAGACATTTAATAGCTGTCTGACTTTAGGCAAATCATTTAATCTCCATGAGCCCCAGTTCCTTCATCAATAAAACTGTGGAAATAAAATTACCTACCTCACAGGGTTATTATGATAACCAAATAAAATAATAATATGCAAAGGACATTTGTTTAATCTGAAGAATTGTGAAATTACACCTTCTTAATTAGATAAACTGCATTTTACCTATGTATCCTGTGCTAGACATGCACACATACATACGCGTTCATATGTTCACAGAAATATATACATGTATATACATATATGTGTACATATGTGTACACACATACATATACACAGAATATATACACACACAGAAATTTTTTTTACAAAGAAGTTTTGGGCAAGGTTAGATAGGCAGGAAAAGATACTAAAAAAGATGCTTAAGTATCTTAAGATAGGCAGAAAAAGATGCTTAAGGACCTTTTGAGTATCTTGAATAAAGTATTTAAGTACTTTAAGTAAAGATACTTAAAAAAAAGAAGGAGGATTCTGGATACTTAAATTATTACAAATATCCTTTAAATATAGCCATTTATACAGGACAAAAGAAAAGGGCTACCTTCTTCCTCACTTAGTTAATCCACATTTGTTCAACTCCTCCTCAGAGAAAGAAAAGGAAGTGAGTTCCTAGAACTATTCAAAGTCCTATGAGTTTTCCTTTGCAATCGTAAAATAGTAGGGAGAAAGGTTGTAGTTGCTTATCCTTCAGAGGACCTCGACATCAGAGAATTGATGCCATGACATGCAAGTGAATTGGATTTAAGTGATCGAGGGCTGTGCAAAGTTACCAGCCTCACTTTCTCCTTAAAAGCCTTCAGGGTGTAGTTTTGAGATACAGATCAAGGCAACTAGAGATGGCCCTGGGGAGGCCTTGGCCTTCTTAAGTTAAGGCCTTTACCTGGTCTCAGTTTGACTGAGGCAATTCCCATTGAGTGATTCAGGCTAGATAAGAAAAGAGACTGAGAACAGCCTCTTTAACTAGCAAAAAAAAAAAAACCTCTCAGACCATAGTCTGACAGGGGAAGACCCTCGGGTACTTCTGGCCAAAATAGAAACAATTGCAATTTACATTCACTCTGAGCCAATCAGGGTCTAAATAATGACTAAGCCGACTTGGTCTGGGACCTATTGTTGTCCAATCCATGAGAGCCATGAGTTTAAGGCATGGTCTCTTAAGAAAAAAAGTTTTCAGCATCAAAATTTACACTCCTTTTACATCCCTTTGAGCACAGTGCCTGCAGGGAGAAAGGAAGATACAGAAGGAGGCATTCTGTAACTGTCAAAAAGGCATCACTCCAAAAGACAAAAAATATATTAACAGTAAATACAAGACAAAATGGAATTCATTATGTTTTTCCCCAAATTCGTGTTCAAAAGAGTGCTGGTATATCTGTGTAGGGAAACCAAGGAACTAGGAGCCCTTCAGCCCCATCCAAGCTTAAGGTATCCATCCCCTAAAGTCCCTGCCACATTCTTATCATTTAGAGGAAGCGAAAGGATATTTTGGGTTTAGTATCCCCTCAGGCTTTTTTAGGACCTCTAGGTATGTTATCGAAGGTAGGGCTAATTGAAAACTCACAGTTACCCAAACCATCACATGTAGTTAACACTATACAATGACAGTTCCTCAGGGGAGTAAAAGATATCTCTTCTCTAGTGACGGAAGAAGCTGGAGTACTTCGTTATACCAGCTCCTCTTTCAACAACTCAGTGTTAGTTTTACGTTAAGGCAGATGGAATCTGGAAGCTTATTGTGGATTATAGAGAGCTGAACAAAGTCAACCTGTGTGGTGTTTCCTTACTTTGTCATTGTTGTAGATCAAGTAGTACAGGTACAGTGTAAGTGGTATAGGGCTACACCTGAGACTGGGCAGGAGTCCAATATACTTTCTTTAAAAAAAAAAAAAGCATTCTAATTGATGTCATTTTTTTATATCAACAGTTTCCCTCAATATTTCATCCCATTCTGAGACCTATGTATAAAACAAATAGTACTTTTAAAAACAAAAAGAAAAAAGAGGGAAAAATCAACATAACTGATCAGTACATTGAAGAAGTCAGTGTGCTGCATTTGTGGACTTTCCACTTCTACAAAAAAAATAGGTTGGGAATGTCTTATCCTACTTTTTATTTTGAGTCATATTTGTTTTGTATAATTTTACAATATTCGCTTTTCATTGTGTGTGTGTGTGTGTGTGTGTGTGTATGTGTATGGCTGTTCTTTCCACTTACACTGTGGTAGTTATTGCATATAGCATTGCAATGGTCATTTAAATGGGACCTACCTGGGTCACACAGAAGTCTGAGTCACATGGAACCTGTAGCAGGAGGACTTTGGTGAATGGGTGGAACAGTAAAAGGTGGAGTTGGAGCAGAGCTGAGTGGAAATGAGTCAGAAAGTGGAGCTAGGAAGGATGCTGGCAAGCAGGCAACTCAACTTGGCTAGCGTGAGTGAAAGAGCTTGATTGTGATTTGTTTAAGGGAGCTGATTTGTGGAAAGCCTAGCAGAGGGGTTGGGGGATGGTATTGTCCTCTGCATTGTTATTGTGTATAGATTTTTGTTACTATGATGGATTTGGCTTTCTGGTGTCTGAATAAATGTTTTGGTTCATCTTCTATGTGGAGAGGCTGTTGTATTTCATGATTCAGAATTGCGCCAGGATATTCATGGCCACTGTGAATATCACAACGGCACTACAATCATTTTCTTGGCTCAGTATCAGTTCACATAGCTCTTTCCATTCCTCTATATACATCAAATGCATTATCTTACAGGACAATAATATTCCACTACATTCGTGTACCACAATTTGTTTAGCAATTCCCCAATTGATGGACATCTACTTCTTGCCACAAAAATTGATACTTAAAATACTCTGGTGTTTATAAGGACTTTGTACTTACCAATGGCTTCTTTGGAGTATAACCTCAGGAACTGTTGTTACTATTGCTGATGTTTTTGTTTTTGGAGAGTACCAATGACATCACAGGACAATGTCTTGTTCCGTGTGTGAATTGGACTTAAGTGAGTCAGAGTTGCACAAAGTCATCAGTCATTCTATTTTACAGAGTCATCAAAGTCTAGCAGCAAGGCAAAAGTAAAGACAACTAGCTTTGGTCTGGGATACAGTGGATGACCTTGACATCTTTGATTTTTAACAAGTTCTAAGCCCTCCACAATGCCTGCTTCAGCTGCCTTCATGACCATTGGAACAAACTGTTCTCATCCACCCTTTCTGCCAAGAAGTCTTCACATGATTGAGGGTACATAACATATTTGGGGCCTGTCAGTTACACTCACTGTCTGAGACAGTTTTATCAGGGTGTGGTCACTGCACATGCTACAGCTTCTTGGAGTCTCAGGTGAGAGTTGAGAACCAGGTGGACACCAAAGGTTGAAGAGAGAGATAATTATTGAGGATGTGAACCAGAGAATGAGGGTCTAGAGTGAATAGAGAGGTTGGATAATAAAGAGAAAGAAATTCTTTTTGGAAAAAGGGCACAAAAATGAAATTTAAATAACAAGTAGGATTAGTTAAAGGGGAGGAAAGGAATGAGAAATCTATTTGACTAACAGAGAAAAAAGAGGTAGGAGAAAAATACAACTAGGTAAAAGCAAGAGAGAAAAAGGAACTACTAAACAAAATCCTAAAAAGAAAGAGGTAACAGATAAGAAGAGATCAGGACTGATGGGTAGAGTTGGTGGTAAAAGGGCCACCTTAAAAAAAAGATGAAAGTAAAGTAATAGAGCACTAGCAAAAGAGGAAGAAAATAATAACTTGAAAAAATTTTTTGAGATGGAGGAGAATATAAATCCAACTTACACCTTTAAATGTGAATGTATTAAACAATCTAATAAAATGAAAAAGAGAGACTGGATAAGAAAATAAAATCCTACAACCTGTTCCTTACAAAAAACATATTTAGAAACCAAAGACACATAAAATAAAACTACAGCAGGGAAGACAGCAGGAAGGATTTACTATGCATCAAGTGAATCCAAAAAAGTAGGAGTTCTTTCATGCTATCTGCCAAAGGAAAACAAACAAATAAATAAATTCCAAAATTAAAAAGGAATAAACGAGGAAAGTATATTACACTGAAAGAAACCACAAACAGCAAACCAATATCAGTAATTAACATACACCCCAAATGCCTTAGCATTAGCATCCAAATTCAATTCCATTCAATTAAATAAACATTTATCAAGTTCCTACTATGTGCCAGGGACTGAGCTAAGCACTGAGGGGATAAAAAGAGGTAAAAGAAAGTTCCTGTCCTTAAAGAGTTTATACAATCTAATGGGGTAAGTAACATACAAAGAAATATACACAAAGCAAATAGATATATAACAAAGAGGAAATAATTAATGAAGGGAAGGCCCTGGGGTTAAAAGGGTTTTAAGCAAGACTTTTTATAGGAGGTAGGATTTTAGTTGGGACCTAAAGGAATCCAGGGAGGGTAGTGGTCAGATTTGGGGAAGAAAAGTGTTCCAGGTACGTGGTACAGGCAAAAAAAATGCCTGGAGCTAAGAGATGGATTGTCTTGTGCATGGAATAGCTAGGAGACCAGTGTCCCTAGATCAAAGTGTTAAGTGCTGGATTTTAAGGTTTAAGAGGACTGTAATGGTAGGTTATGGGTAGCTTATGAAGGGCTTTGAATGCCAAACAGTATTTTGTATTTGCTCCTGGAAGCATTAGGAAAACAATGGAATTTATTGAGTGAGGAGGAGTCCTGGGGAGTGACATGATCAGACTTATGTTTTAGGAAAATCACTTTAGCAGCTAAATGGAGAAGGAATTGGAGTGGGGAAAGAGACAGGTACACCCACTAGCCTATTGTAGTAATCAAGGAATGAGATAAGGAAAGCCTGCACTACAGTGATGGCCAGCATCAAAGGACAGAAGGAAGCAAAAGTGCAAGACATTGCACAATTTGAAATCTGCAGGAAACAACTTGGATGTGTGAGGTGAGACATAGCGAGGAGTCCAGGATGACTCCGAGGTTGTGAACCTGAGGGATTGGGAAGATGGTACAGTAATAAGGAAGATGGTGGTGAGGGGATGATGATGGTGAGTTCTGTTTTGTACATACTGGACACTCAGTTTGAGATATCTAACAGTTAATGAGAAATATGAAGTTAGAGGTCAGCATAGAGACTGGAGCAGGAAAGGTAAATTTGAGCTGATGAGACCACCAAGGGATGTAGTACAGAGGGAGAAGAGAACAGAGTTTAAAAAATGTGATCTAGAGGAGGATCCAACAAAGGAGACAGAGGAGGAGTTGTCAGAGAGATAGGAGGAAAACCAGGAGAGAATGGTATCTGAAAAACCAGAAAAGAAGAGAGAATCAAGGAGGAAAACTGATCACCAGTGTCAAAGGCTACAGAGAGTTCAAGAAGAAAGAAGATGGAGAAAAGACCTTAGGAGAGCATTAGTAACTTTGGAGAGAGTAAGTTTCATAGAATGATCTTGGCAGTCATATTGTAAAGGCTTAAGAGAAGAGCAAGAGGGGAGAAACTGGAAATATCTATTTATTGTGAGTCACCTTTTCAAGGAGTTTAGCCAGAAAGGGTAGAAGTGTTATGGGATGATGGTGGAGCTGGAAGGGTTAAGTGAGGGTTTTTTGAGAATGAGGGAGACATGGGCATTTTTGTCAGCAGTAAAAATGAACTAGTAGAGAGGTAGAGACTGAAAATAAGTGAAAGTGGAGATGATGATGGAGGGAGCAATTTGTTGAAGGAAATGGGATGTAATGGGATCACCTGAGCAGGTAGAAGGGTTAGTCTTGATAATGAATAAGGTCACGTTAACATGTGAGACTGGGCTGAAGGAGGAGACAGTGTCAGTAGGCAGAATGATAGATGAGGAAGAGAGGAGAAGAAGAAATTCACAGGGAACAGCCTCAGTTTTTTTCTGTAAAATATGAGGCTAGTTTCTCAGCTGAGAAAGTGGGAGGAAGGGGAACCATAGAGAGGAAGGATGAAAAGGTTTGGAAGAGTTGCTGTGGAGACTGGGCTAGTGAGTTGATTAGGGAGGTGTAAAAGGTGAAGATTACCTAGCAGTAGTGAGAGCCCAGCTGCAGTTGTGTAAGATAAATTTGCTGTAGTCAAAACAGTTGCATGATTTTTTTCCCCGCTTTTATCCAATAATATGTATAGAACAAAAGGTAGCAAATGGTGGCAGTGATTCAAGGCTGAGACTTGACAAGGCACAATTGACCATACGATATTGTGTTAGGGTCCCAAGAGAACAGGACAGTGTAGAACAGAACTGGTTCACCAAGTGGTTAAAATGGTAAAAAAGAGGGTAAGCAGTGTAGAGGGGATGGCCTTGGAGAGAACTAAGGGGTTGTGGAAGTACAGAAATAGATGAAGAGTACCCTGCTCTTCTCCTTCTTTGGTATAGGAAGGCAGAGGGAGAAGTTGAAAGTCAATAGACTTTGGTTAGATAAAGGAATTTCAGAGTTCTTGAACCTAGAGATGGTACATTTGTAGGAGATTGATAGATTAAGGGAATAACCATTTTTGGGGGGACATGGCTGAGATGGGGTAGAGAAGTAGGTCATAGGAAGTGAATAAGTTAAGGAACTGAGTGGTTAGGGTATTTGAGGAGTATCAGTATGTATGTTGAAATCTCCTAGTATAAGGGCAGGAATAAGAGGAGAGAAAAATTGTGAGTCAGGTACTGAACTCATTCAGGAAGGAAGGGAAGTGACCTAGAAGCCTGCTACCACTATTGTGATTGAGTGGAAGACTGGATTGCATGAACCTCAAAGGAGAAGAGGTTATTATATAAGGGATATAAGAGGAAAAGGCCTGAGAGAAGAGCCCAGGAGGAAATAGCTAGTACATACCCAAATTGGAACTTGATCCCAGGTCTCCCTGACTACAAACCTAGCACTCTATCCACATGACACTTTCTCTACTATCTTCTCATAGAGTTCTTACAAGAAAATAACTTTGCAAACTTTAAAGTGCTCCACAAATGCAAGTTATTATTGTGGCATTAAGTTTACCATCACAGAAAGTTCGCACTCTTATTCCAATTTCAGTATAGTGATTTTATACCCAAGATTTTTGTTTCTATTCAGACGTTTCCAACTCTGTGTGACCTTATTTGGGGTTTTCTTGGCAAAGATACTGGAGTAGTTTGTCATTTCCTTCTTCAGCTCACTTTGCATATGAGGGAACTGAGGCATATAGGGTTAGGTGACTTACTCAGGGTCACACAACTCTGAAATCAAGTCTTCCTGACTTCAGGTCCAGTACTCTATCCACTGTGACATCTAGTTGTGCTTTTATACTTAAGAATTATATACTCTATAACAGAATATTTTAAGATGATGGAAAATTAATTTTAAAACACCCCTAAAAGACATAGGACTCCCAGGTTGAAACCTATAATAAAAATTGCCCACAGTTTTCATTTGATCTAGTAATTAACTCAAGACACCAAACAACATTATTATACTATATTGTTTTTCACAACATTGTGAAATTATGCCCAAAAGAATCAGTCAAACCAAACCTCTGAAGAACCACATTCCCCACCTCCCCCAGAGGCGAATAAATTTCAACTCTAGGTCCCTTCAAAAGGTTCCAGGGACATAAGCAAAGTTTTAACGAAACAAAACTAGTAGAAATTCTTCTCATGAGAAGAGGAAAATACTAGATGTATTTTGCTTAGGGACTAGTGACAAAAAAAAATTTAATTTTAAAAAAAATATGTAACAAATGTCACTAGGAATCTATCTAACATTCACATCTTGGAACTGACTTATTAGAGAAATAAGGAAACAATAACCCTGAAACTTAATGTAAATGTTTCAGCTTCTTTAAATTTGCTAATCTCATAGATGGCTAGAATTTGCTATGGCCATTTTTAACTTCACTTAGAATATATCATGATAAGATATTTTCTGTTTAAATTTCTAAAGTCATTTCCCTCTTGTGCCACAAGGCAAACTTTTTCTACCTTTAATTTTATCATTCACCTTTTTTAAGTACAAAAAACCCAATATTTCATAGCAAAAATGTAAAACCTCAAACAATCTCAAATATTTCACATTAAAAGCTGTTGAGGTACAATGATTTAAAAACTAAATTATCACAATAATTTTTCTGAAAAAGGTAAATTCTTACTTTTAGGTGCTACTTACATATTAATGAAAACAACTTGCTTTTTTAAACTAAATTTAAAAAAGAAAGCAATTATAAACATAAAAATAATCATGTGGATTAAAACTTTTCATCAGATCTATTTTGGTATTAAGAAAAAATTAAGCCAATCAAAATGCTAACAAAGAAACTAAAATATCTAATTTTTCTTGACAAAGAGGCTAAACATTCTTTTTCTTCAGAATTACAGATCATAGATTCAGAAACAGTCTTATAAATCATTCATCTAATCTAATTTTTTTCCATTTTATAGATAAGGAAACTGAGGCCTTTGACAGAAGTGACTTACTCAAGGTCACATAGATAGTAAGAGATAGCATCAGGATTTGAACTTGGCTCCTGCGACAAGATAAGCCACACTCTGCCAAGGATCATTGAAATGTATAAGTACTGTGATCCTGACTAAGTAGTCTATTCAAACTCAAAGCCTATAATATAATCCACCTACTTTAGAGAAAAGGGAAAAGCCCTGGGTGGAGGAAAAGGAAGGGGGACAGAGGAGAGCGGGAGAGGGAGGGGAGAAAAGCCAGGGAGAGGAGAGAACTCTTATTACTTGGCATCTACTTTTCCTAACTTAGCAACAGTGTAAAGAACAGCCAATTGGAACGTGCTTCCTCTAGATAATGCATCCTAACTGAGGTTACTATAGTGCATTGACCGAAAGTAACACCCTACTTAAGGCAGTGAGAGAAATCCTGGTCTGGGCATGCATGCGCAGGCAATCTGCTGCAATGCACCTGATGGTGAAATAACAGACCTTTTTACTAATTTCTTCCTCCAAAAATGATCACAAAATTAAGAAAATTCTACTTCTGATCATGCACAATGCAGATCTCTCAAAGAAGGAAATCTTTCAGGCAGTCCACATCAGAGACACAAGCAAATATATGTCTTGTTTAAATGAAAGTTGCTTGAAAGCATTTGTAACCATATCCTAGCAGAGAATTAGAAGATATTTATCTCTGAAATCCATCTAAACATTCTGAGAAATCAAGAAGAAAAAAAGAAGCCCAGTCATCTCTTTCCTGCTTTTCAAACAAAGGAAAGCAGAGCTATCACAAAGGCAAAGGTAATTTGAAGAAAATGAGAAAAAGGTCATGAGAAAAGGAGAAGGAATTTAGTAAAGCAAGCTATGAGGAAGCTTTCTACTATAAACCCCAGAGGTCAGAAAAAGGAAAATAAAGACATAGGAGAAGAATACAGATCTCCCAGGAGTTACGTAGGATACTTTAACGTACAAGAAATTTCTTTAAGTAAAGAGATACTCAGCTAAGTACCTAGGTTTTGTTCAATTTCTCCAAGTGGCAAATTATCTAGGTAGGGATGTGAGTCTGTTTTTGCTTTGTTTTTAAGAAGCATTTTTTAAAAGTTTTATTTTATTTTTAATTCATGGAATAAAGCATTTCCACAACAATATAATTTTTAAAAAAGGTGATTGTGCATGAAACTGCAAATCTATGATGTACCACTCATTATTCCTTTTAAAATATAGTAGTTATCATGTAGATTTCCTTTTTTCTTCCCTTCCCCTTACCTTAGACATGTCTACCATTAGACATAAATTTAGAATAATTTATAAAGAAGCATTTATTAAGCACTTACTATGTGCCAGTCATTGTGCTAAGTGGTGTGGACAGGAGGGGAAAAAAAGGTAACGCTTGCTCCTGCTTTTAAGGAATTTACATTTAAAAGTGAAAAGAATGAACATAAAATAAAACTGAAAAGCTAGAGAGTGGTAGAAAAAAGGTACCCAAACGGTTGTTGTTCATGCTCAAGGAGGACAAAGTTGACATCACTATGTTGGAGTCAAAGTGTAGTGTAACCAACTGTAGTTGATCAGAGCAATATGAGCACAGAAGGCTCTGCCACAGGTTGGGCACAAATAGACCATGTGAACTTTTGGAGTGGAGATGTCTCTAAATTTGCACATCTCGTGTTTCTTTTGAGGTACTGTAATTCTGATTTAATCATAAAGTACAGCACCTTCTTTGATGTGGGCATGCCATACTGACTAGTCTTATGCCAGTGTGTCTCATGTCTCACAATCAATTCCAAAGTTCTTCAGAGAAACCTTGAATATGTACTTGCTTCTTTTACATTGTATGAGTTCTAGTTTTTTAGGCTAAAGAACATTTGGCATTCAAACAACATGGCCAGCCCATCAGAACTGAGCTCTCTGCACTACAGTATGAATGCTTGGCATTTCAGCTAAAGAAAGGATCTCAGTGTCCAGTGTCTTATCTTGCCGGATTATCTTCAGAATCTTCTAAGGAAAATCAAGTGGAAGTAATTCTATTTCCTGGCATGGCACTGATATGTTGTTCACATTTCAAAGGCATACAACAATGAGATCAGAACAACTCTGTAGAACTTCAGTTTGGTAAGCAGCCTAATACCTCTTCCCTCCATACTTTCCTTTAGAGAGTTCCAAACACTCACCTAGCTCTGGCAATACGTACATCAACTTCATCATTTGTTTGGACATCCTTAGAAAGTATACTGCCTACATAAGTTAACATCCACAGCATTCAAAACTTTTCCATTTGCTGTAATTGATGGTTCCACATTATGGATGATGTGGTGCTGGCTGGTGGAGAACCTCTGCTTTCTTGGTGTGAATTTTAAGGCCAAAATTAGCACAAGCGGCAGGTAATTAATCCATATTCTGTGCACTTCAACCTCAGAGGCTGCACTGAGCACACAATCATCTGTAAACAAAAAAGCTGTATACCAACTTTTCCTCCTCTTTAGTCTTGGCATGTAGCCTTTCCAAGTTAAATAATTTACCATTAGTGCAGCAGCTGACCTTGGTACTGTTTTCATCCTCTTTGAAGACATCTGACAACACTGCTGAAAAAGTCATGCTAAGCAAGTACGTAGCCCTGCCTCACTCCATTGGTGATTGGGAAGGCACAATAGCATTGTCCATTATTCCGAGCCTGTGAAAGCATGGTGTCATGGAACAGGCATGCAATACTCATGGACTTTGTTCAAAATGCAACCTGGTGAGAAATGAAGAGATGGACGACCTGGACATTCTCATTTAAATGGAGGTTCTGTGAGGAGTCATTTAATCAGAGAGAGGAGCCTAAGAGCTAGAGAGTACTTCCAATGCAGGAATTCCAGGCTGAAGTGATCTTTCAGTATGAAGAGGCTTATTATGTTTTATTAGTATTTGAGGTTAACGTTGATCCCCCTTTTTCTCAGTCCTAAGCATTCACATCAAGTAAAGGGACTGGATATAATCTAACCTCAGAGAAGAAAGTAGGAGCCATGTTTGTGGAAGTGACAGGGAGCCAGATTTCAGGTCAACATTAGCAAGAATTTTCTAACCCTCAGAACTGGCCCGAAACAGAAGGGGCTGCTGCATGACATAGTGAGTTTTCAGCCACTTTCAAATAAAACCTAGAGCGCTATCTATCAGGGACCTTGTATTTGCAGGGATTTCTGCATTGGAGGGAAGGTTATACTGATTGGCCTTTGTAGTGCTTTCTAACTCAGCCTCTGATTCCAATCATGTCTCATTTGAAATCTGTCACAATCTTCTGAGTCATTTTGGTATGTATCAGTTTGAAAATTATGTTGCTTACTCAATTGGGCATAGTAGCCAACTATCACCACGTAAGAACTAAGAACCAAGAACATTATAGCACTTTTCTCTGAAGGCAATGATACTGTTGTGTTGTGTCAAAATAGGAGAATCATATTTTTAAAAATCATAATCTCATTAGATATTAGGCTTTCTTATTCAATTATTTTAATTTAAACATAATAGTACTGATAATAAAGTATTATTAATATTAGCAATAATAATAGCATTAGATAGTGCTTGAAGATTTGCAAAGCTCTTTACAAATACTATGTCATTTTACCTTCAAAATAACCCTTTGAGGTAGGGGCTATTATAATCCCATTTTACAGAAGAGGAAACTAAAGCAGACAGAAGTTAAATGACTTGCAAAGGATCACACAGGTAATTTGAGGCTGAATTTGAAGTCAAGTTATCTTGACTCCAAGGCCAGCACCCTATTCACTGTGACACCCTTATAAACTCAGAGTTAGTAGAGTATATTTTGCCACTACCATACAAGCTCTCTAGCAATGTTCATTTTTGTTTCTTAAATAAGCTAATCTCTATTCTAGAAATAACTGCCTCCCCAGAAGGATTTGGCAAATAATATGTGCCAATTTATATATATAAAAGAAGAGGTTTTATACTAAATAAAATGTCACTTTTCCTTATGGGTTAAACTTGATTTAGTTCTGGCATACTAGAAAAATGTTAGATGAAATTGCTGAGTACTGAGCGTAGAGTCCTAAACTTAGATGAAAAGGAAGATTAGAAGGATAGACAGATGTAGATACTCCCTCAAGTTAAATACTATAGGATAGACTCAAAGAAGGAAAAACAGAAATCAAACAAAATAGAGTCAGAAGTAAAACCCACAACTTCAAATATCTCTACAGAAATACTCAAAGTTTGGCAATAACAAAGAGGCCCTAATGACAGGAGATAAGACTCTTAACTGTATTGTGACCAGACCATGGCTCTGGTTGAATGTGCTTTATTTAGAAGAATAGGTCAGAGGTGAAGCACCTGCAGCCTTAAGGCCACATATAGCCTTCTAGGTCCTTAAGTATGGCCTTCTGGCTGAATTCAAATTTTATAGAACAAATTCTTCTAATATATAAATTTGTAAAATTTGGATTCAGTCAAAAGGTCACACTTAAAGAACTGGAAAATGACATGTGGCCTTAAGGCTGCAGGTTCCCCACCCCTGGCACAGGTAAAAGGGAGTTTGGGGGAAAACTGTATGTTAAAATGTGAAGAAATCCAGCAGAGGAGGAAAGCATGATGGAGAATATTTAGGTGAAGGTCAAGGGAGCTGGAAAAGGAAGTGACTTTGAATTTTTCTTTCCATGTTACCTAGACAGAAAGAAGAAATTGATGAATTTTTAAAAATCAATCATAAGCCCAGTAAAGGGGGAAAGATTTGATCTGTGGATCTCCTCTTCACTCCTCTCTCTTCTCCCACCTCCATCAAAAGCAGGTCAGCTAATAACTTTATTATCTGCTTTAGTGAAAAACCAGTCCTTCAAAAGGAGGCAGAAACAGAAAGAGGAAATGCCATTGGGGATCTGATTCTCACTAACAAGTTGATGGAAAAGAAGTGACAGGGAGTTGGTGTATGGGAGGGAGAAAACTATTTTTGTTGTTGCTAATAAAAGTTACTTTCTTAAAGAGATGGGGGAAGAAGAAGGAAATGACCACTTTTTCTTCAAGTTCTTTATAGAGGAGAGAAAATCTGGACATTATAATGATGTACCCTCGATGTGGGAAAAGCAATGTCAAAGTGTTCAAATAAGAGTAAGATAAAATCCCATGGAGTAAAATGTTTCAGGGAAAATTAATCAGGAAGGTAGAGGGATACTCAAGAAAAAAATTCTAAAGAATTTTGGGGAGAGAAAAAAAGTTGAGATTTGTTAGCAGAGACAAACATTGAGATACACAGGAAACTTACCAGCCAATTTGAAATTTACAAGAAAATATATAGAAGATGGGAGAAATGACAAATAATAGAGAATGAATATAAGAATTTGTCCCAGTTCTGTAAACAGAGTATGAAGAATGCTACAATTCATAATGAGCTGAGGCTGGTGAGAAAAGCTATAAACAATTTTTAAGCTATATTACAAGAAAAGACAAGATTGACAAAGGGCTAGGACCTTCGCAGGCAGTAGGTGAGACTACAATAAAAGAGAGAGGGAAAGCTGCTTAATTTATGTTTTATTTATTTTCTCTGCAAAGGAAAATTATCTTTATATTGGAAATGAAAACAAAAATGAAAAATGAAGTTGATAAGTAAGTCAATGGGTAATAAGGTAATAAGTAAGTGATAGGTAAGTAGAGAGATAATAAGAGAACATCTACCTACCTTGATGAATTGAAATCACCTAGTCTAGGGGGCAGCTAGGTGATACAGTGGATTGAGTGTTGGGAGCTGGGAAGTCAGAAAGACTCCTTTTCCTGAGTTCAAACCTGGCCTCAGACATTTACTAGTTTTATAACCCTGGGCCAGTCACTTAACCCTGTTTTCCTCAGTTTCCTCATCTGTAAAATGAGCTGGAGAAGGAAAACAAAACACTTTAGTATCTTTGCTAAGAAAATCCCAAAATGGGATCATGAAGAGTCAGATACAAGTAGATGTTCTTCATTCTTAGGTTCTGAATGAACTGGAAGATTTAACTGTTAAGAATGCTCAATGATACTTGAAAGAACAGAGAAACAGTAAAAATACTACAGAATGAGAAGAGAAAATGTCTCATTTTTTCAAAAAGTAAGAGAATAAAGCCTGCAAACCATAGTACTGTGAGCTTCACTTCAGTTCGTAGGGTGAATTCTCGAATGCATCATTAAAATATCTAGAACTGGATAGCTAGCAACTGGATGACAGAATGCAAATGGATCTCAAGGTTCCAATAAGATGAAAATCAATAGGAATTAAGGCAAAGTAACACTTGGGTTTAAAAAAAATCAACTTTATGATTATAAAATGTGAGAGACACAGCTAAATAGTTGATCTGAAGTGAAGATCTCTTAGTTTCAAGTTCAATAAGAAATATCAGTGTGATGGAGTAGTCCTTGATGGGCTAAGCCCTTGTAATTTAGGCCTGATCATAGAAAGAAGTGAGTTGTTCACAGATCATTTAACAGTTGACAAAACAGGTTTGCTTAGTCATAACAAAGGAAGGACAATCAGCCAGGATACTTGGTGAGGATACCACATTGATTCAGACAGGAGCATACAGCTTCCTTTATTAGTCATGCTGTGGTTCCATAGTCAGAAACCTCAGAGAGGGACCTGGGGCTCCCAGTGGCCTTTCTTACTTAGGCAAACAGGAAGCCATATCAACAACCTGAGTCAGTCTCCTGAGCCAATTAACTCTCATGATGAGTTTCAGTACCTCTTGAAGAAAATAGTAGCATAACCTGATTGGGGTAGGACCTCAGAAAAAGCTAGCCATCCTCTCATCACACAGGCGAAAAAGAGCTAACACAAGGAGTAGGGTGGTAATGGCTACATTACTATGTCTTGATTATGCCTTATATAGAATTTTGTGTTCTGTTCTGGGCACCATGGTATAGGAAGGACATTGATAAGTTTCAGATAGTGTCCATAGGAAGGCAATCAGAATGGTAAAGAGCCTTGAGTCCATACCCTATGAACACTAGTTTAAGGAACTAGGAATATTTAGCCTGGAGAAGAAAAGACAGAAGGATGACTGCCTTCACATATCTGAAGGGACCACCCCACAACTACCAGAAATTGCTAATGCTTGAGGGCATGAGGAAAAGTAGGTACACTAATAAACTACCGGTAGAGTAGTGAACTGGTCTAACCATTATGGAGAACTATTTGGAACTAGACCCAAAGAGCTATAAAACTGTCTATAACATTTGACTCAACAATATTTCTACCGGGTCTGTATCCCAAAGAGATCAAAGAAAAAGGAAAAAGACCTATATACAAAAATATTTATAGCAGCTCTTTTTGTGGTGGTAAAGAATTGGAAATTGAGGGGATGCTCAGCAATAGGGGAATGTTTGAACAAGTTGTGGCATATAATCATGATGGATGATTGTGCTATAAGAAATAATGAAGGAGATAGTTTTAGAAAATATGGCAAAACACTAAAACAAAACCATAAATTGCTACAAAGTGAAGTAAGAAGAACTGGAGATGTCAAAATTTGATATGAAGTGCCAGTGCTATGAGTTACTCAGGTCCAGTCAGGAGTGATGTAGAATACATGATGTTTATTGTAAAGGCAGGTATAAATGCCTAGGGCCAGGAGTGGTGTTGGGCAAGACTGATGGGAGCTATCTGCCAGAAGCTGTCCATGTTTACAGGGGTACAGGATCATCCCATTAAGACTACTGGATTGTGGCTCCCTTGGGCTCCCATGTGGACTCCCCTATCCTACTAGCAAGTCAGCCTTAGTGACCAAGATGGCTGTTCTGCTCTGGCTAAGACTGGCTGTCCAGTGAATATTTTTCATACAGTTTTTAGAAGGGTATAGTTAGGTGCAAGGGGAGGGTCTGCAGCTTGATCTAGGGTACACACACAGTGTGATCTCGACAGTGCCTTGGTACCTCTTAAGCTCGTCAGTATGAAACATATGCCTAAAGAGTGCAACCAGTGGATATGACTATGAAACTTAAATGTTTCTTTTTATTAAGAAATGAGTTATTTTGCTGCAGTTACATTCACACGTAACATGGGGGCTTTAGGAGTTTAATCAACAACTCTTTTTGAGAGGAGGATCTTCACAGAGGTCATTGTGCATAGTAATAGCAATATTGTAATGATGATGGACTATGAAAGATTTGGCTACTCTAATCAATACAATGATGCAAGACATTTCCAAAGGACGAATGATAAAAAAATGCTATCCAACCCCAGAGAGAGAACAGATGAACTCTGAGTACAAATTGAAGTATAATTTTCTCACTTTTTAATTTCTCTTGCTTTTTTGGAATAGGCAAATATGGAAACATATTTTGTATGATTTCACATGTATAATTGATGGAAGAGAGAGAATTTGGAACTCAAAATTTAAAAAGAAAGGAATGTTTAAAATAAATAATAAATTGAAATGTTAATTAAGATATATACAAAGAGCTGTCATATAGAAAAGGGATTAGATTTGTTTTATTTGGTCCTAGAGGGCAAAACCAAAATCCAGAGGTGGAAGCTGCACAGAGGCCAATACAAGGTCAATCTCAGGGAAAATTTCCGAACTATCAGAGTTGTCCAAAAGCAGGATGAGATGACAAGAGCAGTGGTGGTGGTGGGTGTTCCCCCTCCTTGAAGGTCTTCAAGCAGAGCTTAAATGACCACTTGTCAAGTATGTTATACTGGGATTCCTTTATGTAAGGGCTGGGCTAGATAGCAGCTGAGGTCCCTTTCACCTCTCAAATTCTGTGATTCTTTTGAGTCAGAAAATACTGAGCTTGAATCCTGCCCCAGGCACTTACTGGCTATGTGAGTCTGGCCAAGTGACTTAATCTTTCTGTGTCTGATTTTCCTCATCTGTAAAATGGGTAAAATCAAGAGCTTCTATGGTCCCTTTCAGCTCTAAATCTGTGATTCTCTTAATGGAGCCATATTCTACCATTTTACTGCAAACCCTAGTATACTGTTACCAGTGGGTTCAAAGGCCTTCAGAAGATGCTCAGTCTTTCCCAATCTCTGAGGACATGTTCTAAATAGGCTCTGGTACTTTAAAAAAAATGATCTAACTGAATAGGTTGTGATTATACTGTTACTACATAAATATATGAAAGATGGCCCCAAATAAAGACACTGAATGGTAAGATCAATAATACTATTACACTTTTTTTGAGCAACGCTATTCTCCCAAATCTGACCCTAGAATTCTGAAAGGTTGTTTATTTATTAAATCAACCAAGATCCCTTTCAAGCTTCCGAAGCAATTTTATTCTGAAAAATTAATTTACCCCATTACCAAATATGAGATACAAATTAATAAAGGCAAGCTATCACATAGAATGCCATGATTCAGTTGTGTAATGTACAGTTCTATAGAAATCCTTTTAAAAAAATTGCAATCAAGGTTCCTAGGTTCATAGAGACTTCTCAAAGGGGCTGGGATTTAATTTCTTCCTAATTTTCTTGACTGATTAAAAACTAAAATAGTACATTGCTGGGAAATGATCTTGTAAGGAAGAGCACAGAATGAATGAAACGAGGAATTGGTAGAAAAAATCTGGAAATGGACAAGTTTATGAATATGAAATTCTGTTTGATTTGCCACAAACTCTGGAGTTTGATTTTCCTGAGAAAAATGACTGTTCAAAAGGGTTTGAAGGGGGCATAATGAATTTGGGCTGAAGGCAAACTTCTCTTCCTGAGGTTCCTAAAATATATTTGTTAACAAACTTCACTCATTTTCACCAGCCTGTTATTACAAGGCTAGTTGTTATCTTATTACTATAAGGCTGGTTAATATCCCTTCTTTGTCTTGTTAGGTGAAAAGAAAGTAACATTACCTGAGAAAGATATGCAAAAGCCTTTATACAAATAAAGTACAATTATTAAAGATAATCTAACAAATACGAGTTGGCATTTTTAATTCCTCTATGTTGGGTAATAAAGTTGCTGAAATATTGGACTGCAGGATTTTTTTTTTCACCTCTTAAAATGATAAATTGAAGAATTATATATTTCATACATACATGTTACATAGACTATCCTACTTCATTAGTTTAGTTCTCAACATAAATATTGCAACAATATAGTCTTGGTAAATGTATTCTACTTCTAAAAATAATGTCACTTGCTTAAAGGATATCAAGCCATACATACCCAATTGATATCATAGGCAGATGGATACTTAAGGCAGATGTTCTTTATGGTAAAATCAAACCCTCTCTTGCATTGTCCACCTTACTAAATGGATAAGAAAAGCTGCCTTACAGCTGTTAACTTAAGAGTAACTTCAAAATAATTAAAAGTTTAGTGAGACAGTATCTGAAAACATAGAAGGTGCTTAATAAATGTCTTTCGACTAACCAATGAAGTGTCTCCATATGTTATTAGTATATCCATCCTGTGAGACAACATAGCTAAGATTGACAAAACTTGCCAAAAGGAGAGTTCCTACAATACTTCCACAATTTTCAATTGAATAAGTAAAATCCTTACAATCTTGGAAGAGATCTAAAACCAATGAAAATATTAAAAAAAATTAAAGATCAATTTTTAAAAAGCAAAGCTTGAAAAACAAACTTCTGTTTGTGAAGTGAAATGATAATATACTCTTCCAAAAGATATTGTCCCATCAGCATGGGTTAATTCCTTGTGGGAAAGTAATTACTATGTGAGAAGTATGTGAAGGTATCTTTAGGGATTAGTTTTTTTCCCTTGAGTATAATTCCTTTCAGAATTATGCTTTCTACTGGGAATCCATTACATGATCTAGGTTTCTCTCTAAAGAGATCATTAATCATATGAAAAAGGCATAAATGCAATTGAAAAAGCAATATGCCTCTAAGCTCTTGTATATTTGAACTCAAGAGTTTAACAGAGTTAATGCTTGGACCTCTCCTCCCCATAAAATAACATCTTTGATATACAGATTTCTCTTTGAAATATTTCAGTCGTTGGTTCTTTGAATAGTTTTTACAGTAGATATGACATTATCTTTCTTTGCAGAGCTCTTACTATCATTGAGATTGCTATCGAAGATCTATGTGTTAGGTGAAATAATAGCATTATCTTCCTGATATTTTCAATAGCATCTAAGGCAGATTTGAATTTTGCAGCTGAAAGAATAAGGGAATGAAAGTCACAAGGACTGTAATCTAAGTTGCAGCTCTGCCACAAATCAACTGTGTGACTTTGGGCAGGTCACTTTATCTCTGTGGGTTTCTGGGTTTTATATGTGAAGTGAGGAAGACTGACTAATGGCTTTTACAGACTCTTCCAACACTAAAATTTGATGATTTTTCTATGACATTGTGGTCATAGTGTTTTATTGTCAGGATCCAACATAAAGTGCTAAACACCAGCATATATTTAATGTGGTGAAAGTTTGTAAACATAGCTCCTAACCCAAGGAGCCTACTTTAAGCTACATTGAAAGCTTGAAAAAATTGAAAATATACTACAATGCGAAAATGAAAATGGATAAGCTCTGCTGATGAGAAGCAACTCATAAGCATTCACTCAGTAAGAAAATGTCAAAACTTCTCTTGCTGCTGCCTCAGAGTTGAACAAGGGAGCAGAGCTGCAAAATCTAACAAAAATCTAACTAGCTCCAAAAATTTAGCAAAAGAATGATAGGGTCAAAACCATAAGGGGAACCTTAGCTCTCAATTCTCTGGAACTATCACCAAAAAAAAAGGGTAAGACTGTTGCTCCTCTAATAAATATTTGGACATAGCTGCCAGGATATTTCACTTTTTTATTATTCCAGGCTTGGAATTAATTAAGATAACTTCTTGTTTTCTCTGACTTTAAAGAAATTTTGTTAATATGTCCATTTTCTACTTTTCCTAACCACAAGTTGATCTTGTGTGACCTTGGTAAGTCACATAACCCCTTTGGGCCTTGTTTCTTTATCAGTAAAATGAAGGGTTTTCACGTCCAGATCTTACTTTATCAACCTGTGATTCTAACCCTAAATGCGCTCCTACTCCAAATTCAGTGTTCTGTCTGCTATCCTATACTCCTCCAATAGAGGTAAGAACAAGATTAAGTGAAGAGGAAAACTCTGCTAGAGTATGACAAATTGAAGGAGGAAACATCACTTTTAGTTCACTTTTAGCTTTGGGTAGAATCTGGGTATAGTACAGAGGACATGGTGCCTGAGACTAGCACTGAAAACAAAAAATAAAAAAGATAAACTGTATAGACTGACCAATTGTCATTGTCAACAATTATGGTCAGTCACTGAGTAGATAAAAATATAAGTACTTGTTAAAAAAATGTTTCATGACAAAAATTTATTTTAAAAAATGAACATGCTCCATTGGAAATTAGACTCAAAATGAGATTCTGCCCACAGTTTCTAAATATTTAAACTTCTGGGTTGGGGATTACATGTACTTTTATTTTAGGGGGAGTCCAAGTTAATTCTCCAGTTCACTGATATTTTTTCTAATTTACTCATACAAAAATATATTTTGGCTTAGATACTTCCAAATTCTCTTACAAAGTATAGTTTCCCCAAAGTGCTTAGTTTATTGATAAGTGTTTATTATACATGGCACTGATGACCTAAACGTTTATAATTATATTAAAACCTGGGCCACAAGCCAGGTTTTTACAGGTGCAAATAATAGGCTGACAGAAATACTATCTAGGCCAAGGGTGGGGAACCTATGGCCTCAAGGCCATATGTGGCCCTCCAGGTCCTCAAGTGTGGCCCTTTGATTGAATCCAAATTTCACAGAACAAATCCCCTTAAAAAAATGATTTGTTCTATAAAACTTGGACTCAGTCAAAAGGCCGCACCCAAGGCTGTAGAAAAACACATGTGGCCTCAAGTTCCCCACCCCTGATCTAGGCCAAAGGTCTATTAAATATGATATAGAACCAAGTACAGCAAAAGCCTCTTGGTATTTCCAGTGGACTTTTCAATCATCTCCCTTCCTCTCATATAAAATCCTTCCTTCAAATTAAAGTGAAAAAATGTAATTTAACACTGAAGTTTCAACAAATTCAGTCAATATCTTGGGCCTGAATGTAAAAGAACCCCTTTCTTTTAAAAAAAAAAAAAAGATTTTTTTCATTCACAAGTGTAAATGTTAGATAAAGATTCCATTAAGCAGACATTCAAAATATATAGCTCTTCTCCTGGTCACAGAATTTCAAAGCTGAAGACAGTTTAGCAGTTTTCTAGTCTAACTCACATCCAAAAGGGAAACTTATTCCAGCAAGTTTATCCAGAAAGACTAACTTTTCAAACAAAAAGCTCTAACTGCCAAGTTCAATGGCCTCTTCTCAATACTTATTCTCCCCAACCTTTCTGCAATATATGAAGTTAGCGGCTTCTCTTTCCTTCTTGATACACTCTACTTTCATGGTTTCTTTGACATTACTATCTCCTGAGTTCTTATCCTATCTATACAAACTCCTCAGCACCCTTTGCTGTTTCTACATTCTTCTTTTCCCCAAAGATTCAGTCCTTTGACCTGCTCTCTTCTATCTCCAACTTCTAATACTTATTCTCATCATTTAAATATATAACAAACTTCATAGATAAAACGAAATAAATGCTAGCTGTTAATAGTATTATTTTATTGTAACTTTGAAGGGGAAAAGGAAAAAGGAAGAGATACTTATATAGTGTCTACCATGCATCAGGCTTTGTGCTGAACACTTTACAAATACTACCTCATTTGATTCAACAACCTAGCAAATTAGGTGCTATTACTATTTTCATTTTACAGTTAAGGAAACTGAGGCAGATAGAGGTTAAAAGACTGGGCCAGGGTCACACAGATACAAGTGTCTGAGGCTGGACTTGAATTCAGGTCTTCCTGTTCTAAGCCTCGTGTTCCCCTTGGGTGGTGTTCACTGCTCAATCTAGCTCAACTGATTTCTAAATCTACATATATAGCTAAAACCTCCCCTCACTTGCAGTTCTGAAAAATAATTCCACTTGGATGTTCACTGAACCCTAAAATTCAAAATGCTCAAAATAAAAAGCATAATTCCATGCACACACGCAAACACACACATACACATTCACTCACCTATCTACCAAAATAAATTATTGTGATAGTATTACCATATTCCCTGTTATTCAGCATTACAACCTCAATCATCTTTGGCGTTTCTTTATCCTTCACCCACAACACCCATTCAATTGCAAAATCCTATTGATTTTACTTCCCAAATATTTTTCACATTTCCCTCTTCTCCACTCACACGGCCACCACCCTAGTGTACAGATCTTCATCCTCTCTCACCTAAACTGTTGTAATACGTTCTTAACTGTTCTCCTTCCTCCTCTGATAATTTATTTTTCACAATGCTGCCAAAATAAACTTCCCTCATGTACAATGTTGGCCATTTTACCCTTTGTTCAAAGAATATTTATCCATAGGATAAAATTTTAAAAATCCTTAACCTGTCATTCAAGTCCCTTCACAATTTGTTTTCAATCTACTTTTCTTTCCTATTTTTTTATTACCCTTTTCCCCAATATGCCCTCCCTTCTATCACCACCTCCCTTCTCTTATTCCCTTCCCCTCTATTTTCTAGTAGGGCAAGATAGATTTCTATACTCCATTGCCTGTATATCTTATTTCCCAGTTGCAAGTAAGAACAATTTTTAACATTCATTTTTAAAACTATGAGTTCCAACTTCTCTCCCTTCCTCCCTCCCCACCCACCCCCATTGGGAAGGCAAGCAGTTCAATATAGGTTATACATGTGTAATCATGCAATATACTTCCATAACAATCATTCTGTGAAAGACTAACTATATTTCCCTCCATCCTATCCTCCCCCCCCACTTATTCTGTTCTCTCTTTTGACCATGTCCCTCCTCAAAAATGTTTACTTCTAATTGCCCCCTCCTCCCTTCAAACTACTTTTCTCATCTTATTTCATGCTATCCCCTTCAAACATCCTTGATGTCAACTTAATCAGACTAATAGATGCTCCCCCAATATTAGCGTTTTTTTCTTATCTCCAAGGCAATCCTACAAGCTACCACTCATGCCCAGGACAGGTTCCTTCCACAACCTGCACATCTTTATTCTGTTCTCATCCCAGATCAGGTAGCATCTCCTCCAGGAAGCACTTCCTTATCTCTCCATTCTTTTCCCTAGTCAGGTGAAATTGATCTGTCCTTCCACAAAATCCTCAAAACACTGTATTGAGATCTTTTTCCATTTCTCTTAGCACATTTTCCCTTATGTGTTTTTTCCCCTCATTACACCTTATCAAGCTCCTTGAGAGTAAAATTCACAATATTTTTCATCTTAGTATCTTTTGCACAATGCTTTGAAACAAGTATTTACTTAAGTTCAAATTCCTCAAATACAAAAATCCTACAAAATTCTGTCCTGCCCTATTTCTTAAGACTAGACAAATTAAATTATGTTAAAAAAAATAAAAAGCTTAATAACTGTCTTTCCTCAAAAAAGAAAAAAAATAGATGCTGAGATCAGAACTACCTTGCTTTCTTAATGAAAAGTATTTTCCACTGGTATCTTAATCACTTCTTTTTTTCTTTATAGATTTTCAATTTGTTTAAATGAATAGTAAAGGTGCCTATACAACATTCTTCAACATGTGTTCTAATTTCCACTTAATTTCTCTCATCCAGAGGAAAGAGCATCTTATGGAGACTTTACCAAGAAAGCTACAAATATCTAGCAAAACATGTAGGAAAATGAAAGCCAGTTGTTCAAAGAGGTCAGGATGAAGAAAATAAAATGTTAATCCAAGAATATATTTACTTCATGAATCTGGAGATAACAAATGAGGAAGAGACATGGATAATGACATTTCTGAAAATCAAATATTTACATCTTCAACTTCAAACAAACTTCCATAAATTTATGCACAATTGAATTTCTCAAAGACACATAAGTATCAACACTATTTTTTTTTTTGGTTACTACTCATATGATTCAATTTAATTCATTAACAGTCTTCTGACATGGAATAATAAAGTACTTTTAAAAAGATCTCTATCATAAACAAGTAGTTAGTAGAAGTTACTAGCTATTTTTAAAAAATTAATTTTTTTGTCTTCTGTTTGATATTAAAAGTGTTAGAACTTAATTTTAGATAAAAAGGCAATGATAAAATCTATGCATAAAAATCTTTTTTAACCTGATTCAGTCACAATGTTTTTTTGCCATTTTGGTGGGAGTTTTTAAATCTGTATTTCTTTAGTTTTCATTAAAATTCCTAGTCTTCATAATTAATATTTCTTTCACCTATACCAAAAGCTCATATAACCAAATCACACACCTGAGCATATTATGGTGATGACAAAATTCAAATCTGTTTACTTATTTATGGTAAAGGAGAGTGAAATCTTTGGTTAAAAGGAGTTTTTTTTTCTTTAATGTAAAAACTGAATTTATTCTTTTAAAACTAAGTGGGTAATATATTAAGAAACTGCTGGCCTGATGAACAAAATGAAGGCATATATCTTTAGATATTAAAGAGCTACTTCTAGTTCTTCAGAAAGTAAAATTGTGCTAAGAACAGATCCCAAGAAGAAGTCTAATAAAGGACAAATGAATTATCTTACAACACCAAAGTTTACTTTTTCACATTACTTGACTATAACCAAAATTTGAAGACATTCTTATCCTTAATATCCCAAGGTTGGAACACTTCACAATAATAGATCATAGAATCAGATCTGTTAGAACTTTGGATTATCTAGTTCCACCTTCTTGTTTTACTAATTAGAAAGCAATATACTGAGATATCCAATGCTTTATTCAACACATATACTGAACAAGTACAATTAATTCCTTGCTTTTTTTACTATTCTCTGTCTCCCCTATTAATTCTTACTAAATTCCAAAAAACAGGCTTGTCTCACCTTTCTTCCTCCACCATGGTCCTTCTGGGACAGAATAGGAAAGGTCCTTAAATTCAATGTTCACTGCCGCCCTCCGAGGCAGGGAGGAGAAGCGCTGTGCTTCAGTCAGGTTGTTGTCCACCTTTTTCATGTGTCCGTTCAGCAGGTCAGTCTCTGTACTGTCCATACTGTTTGAAACCACCTCATCCACTGAGACACACACTGACTTTGGCTCTGTCACACCTGGAGAATAACTGCTGGCATTCTAAGGGGAGAAAAGGAGGCAATGACATCTTGTAAATTACATAGACGAAAGCAACATCTTTGTCATTACCAGTTACCAAGACCAAGAAAATTCCAATGGAACCTGTATCCAGTTAGAAACAATAATTTATCTGCTTTTATTTTTAAAGACCATAAACTGATTTTTCTATAATATTTAGATTAATTTTTTTTAATTGAAATGTGCCAAAAAATTTTATAGGTGATCATCAAATAGTGTCATGTTTATGATAAATCATTTTCTTTGAAGTACAAAACATTGACCATCAGCTTGAAAAATATTTGTTGACTGAAGTAAATGATAGCTAAGGCAAATAAAGCAAATAAAATCATAACCTAAAGAGTATTTCAATTAGTTACTTTCTTACCTTTCATGCAATCTCTCATTCAATGTCTTAATAGTGATCATGTTATACTTTGTATTGCTCCATTATCCCATTTTATCTTCACAACATTCCTTCTCTGTACAGATGAGGAAACTATGGTACGGAGAGGCCTAAGATTACACAATCAATCTACTGGTAGATCCATGGATTGAACTGTTGCTGTCTTTTAACAAGCACCTGGTACTCCATTTTCTTTTTTTTTTTTAAATCTAGTTTTGGTTTTCAAAACTTCCTTTGATAGTTTAATTATAATTTCAGTGGCAATGACCCAAAATTTTTTTTGACAAAGAGCAAAAATAATGTTGCAATGGATTAACAGCCCCAAGGGAATAAATAATATTCTAGGAATTATACAATACAAAGGAAATCCAAGAAGCATACATAATTGATCAAGCAAAGTACCCTTCTTAAAACTTCAGAATACATACAGTAGCTTCAAATGAGCATGTAGACTTTTTTCGTACTGCTGAAGATATTCTTATACCAGGATAATTGCTTATATAACACAACTAGAAATTCATGTTACTATCATACTACTACAACACAGGGCTAGCAGAAGTAAGTTGATGTTTGATCAAAACAGACTTCAAATCCCACTGGTTTCATCATAGATTTTTCAAAAGTTTATTCAAAGGAACAGGGTTTTTTTATTACTGTGTTGACAGCCAAAAACCCAAAAGGAATACAAAGAAAATATTTTCTAAAACTGACCACAAATTCTATTTAACAGTCTCATCAAATAAATGGGGGGTGGGGGTGGGGAGGAGGAAGAGAGAACAGAATGGCTTGAGGCCATCGAACCTCAAATGGTTTAATGTGAATAATCAGCCTCTAGCAATTGTTAAAACCAAAAATTGATGATCCTTATGGAGTTTAATGACCCATTAATATATTTTGCTAAAATTGGAAATCACAAAATTTTGGTCACATTTGCTTTGAAATGGGGTTTAAGCTTTGACTATCAAAAAAATTTTCTAAATATTTTTAAAGCAAAAAAAAAAGTGAGAAACAAGTATGGACAAAATGCCATTCAGCAGATCTACAACAGAAATATAAAAGTAAGAAAAAATAATGTCAAAACTAAGCCTATTTTGTTGAAGATACCTTTGGCACATTTTGGAACCATCTAAAATGAGACTCACCTACTATGTGCAAGGAAGGCATTGTGCTAATCACTGGAGATATAAAAAGAGATCAAAGACAATCCTTACCCTCATGAAGTTTACAGTCTAATGAGGAAGATGACATGTAAACAAATATATACAAAACAAGATAGATAGATATAAACATATGCATATATATGCATAGAATGGTGAAGAAGAAATAATTAAGAGGGAAAGCACTTGAATTAAAAGAGGAATTAGGGAAGTTTTCCTGTAGAATGTAGGATTTTAGTTAAAACATAAAGGAAACCAAGGAAGTTATAGCAGAGGAGAAATAGCATTCCAGGCATGGAGAAGAGAAGAAAAAATGCCCAGAGAAGCATGATGGAGTATCTTATTTAAAGAATGGGCAGGAGACAAGTATCACTAGATCAAAGAGTACATGCTGGATAGTAAGGTGTAAAAGATTGGAAAGGTAGAAGGGCACTGGGTTGTAAAGGGCTTTGAATGCAAAGAAGCATTTCGTATTTGCTCTTGGAGGCAATAAAAAGTCACTGGAGATTATGAAATAGAAGGGTGACATGACCAGATCTGCATTTTAAGAAAATCACAGCAAATAAATTGAAAGAAATAATAATTTTAGGAGAATCGCAAGCTACAAATTTAACCCACAAAATCAAAATTATGTCTACATAATAATAAAAAAAAATCTATGCGGCAATAATAGGAAGGGATAGTAGTTCCATTCAAAATAACAAAATACATAAAAGATCAGGGAGTCTATCTAGAAAAAACACAATTTCTATATAGAAGATATCATATAAAAGTACTCATTAAAGAAATGCAGAACATAAGTAGTTAGAAGTATGTTCAGTGTTCATGGCTGGGTGGTACCAATATAATAAAAATGAAGACACTACCAAAGTTAATTACAGATTTTAGTGCCATAAGAAATTACAAAAGGGATATCTGACTTAGACAAAATAATATTCTCATATTCAAATGAGTCCACATGCAAGAAGGCACACATTCCATTCTTCCTTGATTGATTTGATGTGTCCTCCACAGATGCCATCCCAAGTCTTCTGTTTTCAAGCCTCTCAGTCTTCCCTATCACACCCTCTCACCGAGAACCTTGCCTCACACTTTTCTCTCTCTCTCTCTTTCTCTCTCTCTCTCTCTCTCTCTCTCTCTCTCTCTCTCTCTCTCTCTCTCACACACACACACACACACACACACACACACACACGCACGAGTTTCCCCTTCTCATCTCACATCATTCCAATATTTCCCCCTCTCCACTTCAGTCTCAGATTAAGTCCATGTCAACTCCTCTAGATTCATCTTAGATCCTCTCTTTTTGAATCATCTCCACCAAAGTGTCCCCTTTACCATCGCCACTCTCTTATCTTCAGTCTCCCCTTATCTACTGACTCCTTTCTAGATACAAAAATTCTCATGCTCCCTCCAACATGTGTGTTTGATTTTTCCATCTCTGCTAGTTATCATCCTATATTTCTCCTCCTCTTTCTCGCTAAAATCTTAGAGAAAGTCATTTACATTGTACCACTATTTCTTTTGCTCTCATTCTTTTCTCAACCCTCTATGCAATCTACCTTCTGACTTCATCATTCAAACCCAGCTGCCATCCATCATGTTACCAATGACCTCTAAATTACCAAGTCAAATTGCCTTTTCTCAGTTTTCAACCTGTGAAACTGTTAAACACTTTTTCTTCCTGAATACTCTCTCTTCTCTAGATGGCACTGCTCAATCCTGTTTCTCCTCCTATTCCTCCTCAGCCTCCTTTGATATTCCTTCATCCAGATCATGTCTACTATGGGTATCCCATAGGGCTCTAGCCTATGCCCTTTTCTCCTTTTGTTCTATATATTTACCTTAGTTCTTCATCTGTAAAATGGGCTGGAGAAAGAAATGCAAAAGATGAAAGTGAGAAGAAAAGCTACTTCAGTATCCTTGCCAAGAAAATCCCTAATAGGGCCATGAAGAGTTGGATGAGACCGAAAAGACTCAACAACCAAATTCTCACTTGGTAATCTCATCATAGGTTCAATTATTATCTTTTACCCAAACCTAGCCTCTTACCTGAGCTACAATCCTGCACCACCAACTGCTTATTTTGAACTGAATGTCCTGTATGCTCTGTAAGTATCACTTACATCAAGCCTCACACCTTCTCACTGAGACGTAAAATTTTTACATCAAGAATATTAAGGCATCTAGGATAAAAAGAACAATTTATTGGTGGAAAAAAAATCTTAATATCAAATATCTCTGAAAAGGGCCTGGAATCTAAGATATATGTGTGTATATACATATGTGCAGATATGTATATATGTATGTATATACATATGCATTCATATACCTATATCTATCCAAAAGTCATCCTCTATTTGAGATGTGTACGAATAAACTCAACATGCCCAAAATAGAACTCATGTTTTTCCCCAGGCCCTCTTACCCCTTCCCAGCTCTCTTGTTACTGTCAAAGGTACCACCAATCCCTAGACAGCCAGATTACAATCGTACATACATGTGCGAATACAACTACAACACATTCCCGTCTCTCAAATTACATAGCCACTACCTTAGTTCAGTTGGTTCAGGCCCTCATAGCCTCTTGCCCGGACTATTGCAGTAGCCTTCTAATTGGTCTCCTTTCTCTAGTATATAAATTAGACCAAGTCATGCTCCTGCTCAATGAGCTGTGGTGACTCCTTTTTCCCTCCAGGATCAAATACAAGCTCCTCTATTTGTCATTTAAACCTCTTCATAGCCTGGCCCTGTTTAACTTTTTTGGTCTCCTTATACTTCCTGTAGAAAATTCCTTCACTTGGTGTTCCTTGAACATGACACCACCTAATAAAATCAAAATGGATATGTGATCTGAACTTTAAAAACTAGAGTAACAGATCATACACTTTTCACAGCTCTAGGGAGGCAACAATTTCTTAATTAAATAAAGATAGAGGGAATTACAAAAGATAAAGTAGATAATTTTGATTACATGATATTGAAAAAGTCTTACATCAAGAATATTAATGCATCTAAAATAAAAAGAACAATTTATTGGTGGAAAAAATTTTAATGTCAAATACCTCTGAAAAGGGCCTGGAATCTAAGATATATAATATTTGGGTATATACCAATAAATATATGTAAATATATATATATATGCATTCATATATCTATATCTATCCAAGAGCCATTTTCTATTAGCAATGTATATGAATAAACAGAATTGCAAACTATTAAAGAAAACATATGATATGATACTCCAAAACACTAACAATAAAAGACATGAGAATTAAAATAACCCTGAGGTTTTATCTTATACCTAGAGTGAACTGGAAAAGTTAACAGACAGAAATAGTTAATATTAAAAGGCAGGCACAATCACATATTGCTGGAAGAAATATCAATTGATAAAACCATTCTGGAAAGCAATCTGGAATACTCAAATAAAGTGATTAATAAAATGTAAATACTCAATTGCCCAGGAGACTCTACTGGAGATCAGTGACAAAAAGAAAGTCTCCAAATATATTAAAAATATAGCAGCATCTTTTTGTGTGGTAGAAGAGAACTAGAAAAAAGTATATGGCTAAAATGGCTAAATGTGACATATAAATGTAATGGATATAATCAGAAAATGTAATGTAAAACCTATTACAGTTTTTGAAATTGCATTCTGAAAGAAACAGTGAACATAATAAATACAGAGAAGTATGGAACAGCTTATAAGAACTGATAAAAAGTGAAATAAGCAACTGCAGAAAAGTAATGTACCCAATAATAAAGCAAATGTTAAAACAACAAAACTATTATAATTGAACATTGTGAAACTCTAATAAATAAGCTTGTCTGCAAAGAAGAGCTAAGAGAAAACTTTTCTATTCCTTTGCTACAGTAGGAGTCCATGATTGTGGAGCCCTGCATAAAACATCAGACTTTTCAATGTGTTGACTGGTTTTTTTAAACTTATTTTCTTCCTCTTTATGTATGTGTATGCATATAGATACACATATCTATACCTAATAATAATAACAACCACCTTCAATTCAATATCTTATTTTAACTAAATACCAACTTTGGGGGCTATTAAAAGATGCCCAAGAATTTCTTAATTTAAATGCTCTTAAAGTTAATTCTGTACAAACAAGAAATAAATTACTTGATGCTTCTATTAAATATCTGATTTAGGAATCTGCCATTTGAAAAACACAGAGACAAGGAATTTTAAAGGAGTGTTTATCCAAGCATTCAACCAGATAAAACTAAATTTCATGTGACTTGGTTTGAAAGTTTAATTTTGCGGGCTTTTGAACTTTTCACCACAAACAAAAATGCCCAGAGAGAAAGTCAGTCATTTAGTAGGCAAACACTTACTAGCCAGGAACTATGCTAAATGCTAGGGATACATATACAAAAATCTGAAGGTAGTCTCAGCCTTCAAGATGTTTATAAGAATGAAGACATCACACAAAAGGAAGCTGAAAATGGAGGAGAAAGGAGGTAAAAGAAAGAGAAAGGTACCCAGAATGGGGGAATGATGAAAAGTCCAAAGTGGTACAGGTTGGTGGAACATGGAAATGGATGACCTAGATGCCCTCCTTAAAATAGAGGTTTTTAAGAGGAGTTCTCCACTCCATCCTCCACTCAGAGGGTATTGATAAAGTGTGAGTACCATAGTTGAAGTGATTTTGCAAGAGGATGAAGTTCCTAGGGACATGGTAAAGAATTACAAAAGAAAGCAGCTGGTAGAAAATGAAAAGATGCACCTGTACCTGTCTCTAGAATGCTTTCAATTTCCTTACCAGCTTCTAACCAAATATCTCTGAACTCCATTTCTTCAGCCTTACCACAAATCTATTCTATATTGAGCTAGCAACCTTAGGCGTTGCTTCACAGTAAACCTGTTTGGAATCACAGGAGGTAATTGTGCAAAACAGAGCATGCTCAGAAAATAAGCCTTTTTTTTTTAATCCCCATGAGCTCAGAGTAAAGAGGTAACTGTAGGTCAAATCCTGCAGAGTACAGCTGACTTCAAATTCAGGATGTTATAGACGGAAAAAAAAACGTAACAGAAAAATGGGTGGGTGTTGTCACCATTGGCTAATAAACCTGTATCTATGAAGCATTTGTCAACATGTGGTGGGAGGGGGAAGAAAGAACTAATTTATTGAGATGGGGTTATTTCTATATATAATCTGCAAGAGCTGAAATTCAGACTTTGAGAAAATGAAATACTTTTGTGTTAATTATAAAAAGATTTTATAAGGGAAGTTTGCACAGTACAATGCACACACGATGCCCCCCTTACTATGTGTGCATAAAAGAAATGGAGGCGAGGGAAGATGGCTGAGAGGGTGATTTTTAATCACTGCAATTGGAAAACCTTGAGTACAACTCAGTTTCTTGTCCTTCTATAACCTAACTCCTCATTAAAATGAAAGCTTTCCCATCCTCGCAGAATTCTTTATCTGATATTCTTAGTGAGAAACATAAAGGCTCTCTTCTTTTTAAGATACAGGATGTCCGAAGTTTACCTGCATGAATTAAGGTTTCCCCTGGCTTCCCTACCACTGCTTCCCTGTAGACAGCACTGCCTTCGGCCCCATCAGGTCTGGAGAGGAAAGATGATCTTAGAATAGCCAGAGGGGAGGAAAAGATTCTGTTCCGTTTTGAAGTGACATTTCCCGGAGCAAAGGGACAATCTGGAGGAAAGTCACTCCCAACAGTCACTATGACTAAAGCCCTATTGGAAAAGTTTCCCATTGATAAACAGGGAAATCGGATCTAGCAGCTTCCCCCAAGCCGGCTCTCCTAAGCCAGCTCCCACAAGCGCCTCGCTCGAGATAGAGGGAGTTCATGAGGTTTTGCTCCCCTTTAACAAAATGAAACATTGTATCATTGAAACAACCCTGCCTTCTTCCCGGATCTTCAGAAGATGCTTCAGGCACCGAAACGGTACCTCAGAGGATGCCCGCGTTAGTGATGCACAAATCCTGACTTCATCATCCACCTCCCTACCTCAACTCCTCCTCCCCCCAACACTTCCTCCGCTCCCCAAAAGCAGTGGCTTCCACAGCTGGGGAAAGAGAAGATAGAGGGAGTGTAACAGGGTCTTTTTTTTCTCCCCAAGAAAACAATAAAACAGGCAATGACTCTATTTGCAGAGGATTTCTTCACTTACCAGAGCGGTGCCCACTGAGAAAGCTGCCATCAGATATGCCATGCCCCGGGGGCGGTGGCCTGGGGACAACAGCGCCAGGCTCCCGCTGCAGGCGGTGGTGCAGAAGGTGGAGGCAGCCCCCAGCAGAGGGAAAGAAGAGAGAGGAATGAGGAGGAGGGGGGTGGGGTGGGAGGGAGGGACGAAAAAGGAGGGGAAGAGGCACCTTTGCTGGCTCGGGCTTATTGTTTACCAGCGCTCCCTCTTCCCTGCCCCCAATGCACCGCTCAGTGCTTCTCTGTCTCAAAATAGGCTCCAGTGATTGGACTAACCAAGAGAGGGGGCGGGATTACTTGCAGGTAAACGTGCTCTTGTTTTCCTTCCTTTCCATCTGTGTGATTCACTAGTCTGCCTTTCAGTTATTCCTCATAGAGATTTTTTTCCTTATCTTCCTGCCTGTCTCCCTCCTTCTTTCTAGGTCCCTGTCTATAGAGGGGGAAGCATGAAAAAGAGAGTGGAGGAGGGGAGAATGCATGAACAGGAGAAGAGATGCCAGTGCTGGGGATGTCGGTGCTTGTTATAGCTGACCCTAATAGAGGGCGTCCTGACAAATCTCCGCTTTGAGATTTAACTGGAGGTAGCAGTGATCAGCTCTAGTTTTTAAAAAAGACATTGATAAGCTAGAGAGTGCTCACAGGAGGGCAAGTAGGATGGTGAAGAGCTTTGCTGTACATGTTATATGAAGACAGGTTAAATAAAGAACCTGAGTGTGTTTAATCTGAAGAAGACAGGAAAAGAGCATAGTTGTTTTCAAGTATTTGAAGTATTATCATGTGAAAGAGAGATTAGATTTGTTCTTATTGGTCCTAGAGGGTCAAACCAGGAGCAGTGGTTCAAAAAAGGCTAATTTAAGCTTACTATCAGTAAAAAATAAAAAAAAAAATCATTTACATATACATGTATTTATATATAAAATTTATATGTAAAAATATTAGTTGTCCAAAAGCGGCATAGACTGAGAGGTGATAGGAACCCGTCCTTGAAGATCTTCAAATACAACCAATTTGAAATGTAATAGGGGGACTTCTTTCATGTATGAATTGAAACAAATGGCCTTTGTGGCAAATCTGATAATCTTTGAAGTGTAAATGTGGATGCTTTTAGACTGAATAATGGTTCATATTGGTACTATGTTCTTTTTTAATAGGGTTGTGAAGTAAGGAGTGCAAGTATTTGCTATTAGTCCCATTTCACATATGAGAAAACTAAGTGACTTTTCCAAACTCACTAGGCTAGTTCAGAGTCTGAACTAGAACTTATGTATTGACTCCAAGTTCAACTCTCCTTACACTATAAAATATATACTTAAGTTGAGTATATTTTCAGATTATAGCATTTCTCATTTTAGTTTGTAAACTCTTCAACAGGGAAAACTCAGGCTGTGCATTTGAATTTTTCTTCTTTTTTATTGTAAATTTAAACATCAGCAAATGTTTCAATATACAAATAAGAGACAAAAAGGATTATATGAGAAACTGTGAAGTATTGTATCCCCTTTGGTTATTAAGGTGCATATTAAATTTAACATGATAGAAACAAAACTTCCCTGCCTGCCTGCATGCCCTTCTAAACTTCCTTCTGCTCTATTTTGTGACTGCTCACACTGCTCGTTTCCTGGCATGAGGAAGGGGATAGAAAAGGTACCCTAAAAACTGACTGCTTCACCCAACCTAACCCTGGCCAGCTTGCCATGGCAGTAGAGAATGCTACTTTACCTTTGAAACACAAAATAATGTACAAAAACTTTTGCAAAAATGTCTTCACTCTCTGTAAGTATATTGAATGTACATACCTTAATGGACAACAAGAAACTTAGGAAACCTGAAAGATAAATACCTCCTATTGCTCTCTATGAGAGAACTCAGCAGATATCACATCCAAATAGCAGCCCTGAAGCAATGTTAGCAAGTGAAGGCCAGCTTACCAGAGTCAGATAAACATTTTTCTGGAGTGGCCACAGTGGTGGGGAGTGCTATAAAGCTGGCATAGACTTTGCAGTCAAAACTAATCTAGTCAACAAGTTTATATGCCTCTTAAAAGGAGTCATTGACAGGGTCATAACAATGCAATTGCCATTTGCAGGAAAGTGCCATGTCACCATCATCAGTGCATCTGCTCCCACCATGACAGACCCTGATGAAGTCAAAGAAAACTTTGATGAAGACCTGGAAACACTAATCATTGATGTGATGGAAGAGGAGAGGCTTGTAATTCTGGGTGACTTTAATGCCAGAGTTGGCACAGATTATCAGACATGACAGGGAGTCCTTGGAAGAATGGAGTCAGAAACAGTAATAACAATGGTCATTTACTACTTAAGACTTGTGTGTTCCATGGCCTCATCCATAGCACTATTTTCCATTTACCTTAATAAATAGTAATAATAAGTAAATATATTTTTGTTATAATTATAATGTAACATAATAAAACTTTGTGTATGTTCCCTTGTAATGGTAATTTAAATGGGAAGATCTTTCCCATTCATTAATAGGTCCATGTGACCTGCCTGGGTTGCATGTAAGTCTGAGTCTCATGGAGTCTGTAGTGGAAGGAGTTTGCTGGATGGGTGGAACAGGAAGAGATAGAGCTAGAATAGAGCTGAGAAGGAAATTGGTCAGAGAGCAGTCAGAACTATAAAGGAGGCAGGCAAGCAGGTAGCTGGCTAGCATGAGTGAGAGGGCTTGTTTGTGCTTTTGTTTAAGGGGGCCTGCTTGTGATTTTGTTTAATGGAGTTGGTTTGTGGGAAGCCTAGCAAGGGGAAGGCTTGGGGATGGTATTGTTCTCTGCATTGTTATTGTGTATAGATCTTTGTTTCTATGATGCATTTGGCTTTCTGATATCTGAATAAATGTTTTGGTTCTGTCTTCCATGTGGAGAATCTGTTGTATTTTGTGATTCAGAACTATGCCGGCATATTCATGGTTGCTGTATGAGCTGTGAATAATGCATTGGTGCTACAACCCTTGCAGCAAACATTGGCACTTCATAGACTATGGCATTGTAAAGAGAAGAGATAGGATATGAGAGTGATGATGGAAATGTGTGGTGAAGAGTGCTAGACCAATCATAGACTTATCTTCTCTCAGCTAAATATTCAGCAAAAGGCAGTGGCCCTAAGATGAGACTAAAAGAGTTAAAGTCAACAGAATAGAGTGCTTCTCTGAGCAGGAACAGTTTGTTAACTTGGAGGGAAAGTTGAGTCAACACACAATTGACAACAGTGGAGTGGAAAAGGAATGGACAGCTTTCAGAGATTTGATGTATAGTACCACCACATGAAAATAAACTACATGGTTTAATGGAAATAATGGGGAAATTCAAAAGCTACTAAGCCAAAAAAATTAGAACTCCATAGAATTTACCAATTTAATTCATCCATCTCTAAGAAGGTAACATTTAACTATGTCAAAAATAAAGTGCAAGTAAAGCTTAGAAAGATACAGGATTCTTACTTGGCCCAATAAGAAGGTGAATGAAATTCAGTTTTATGCTGATAGTAATAATCCAAAACACTTTTACGATGTCCTGAAGGCTAGTGATGGGCCAAAGACTTATGGTGCACCTCCGCTATATTGATCATTGAGGACATGATCCTGGAGATATGGGCTGAACACTACCATAATGTTCTCAACAGATCATCATTAATCAATACTGACCACATACATCAGGTTGAATTTGAGCTCTCTCTAACTGAACTTCAAATTGAAGAGGTTTTGAATACTTCTCTTATATGACAAATCACCTAGTATTTTTTCTACTTCAGCTGTGATTTACAAGACAGGAGGGTCCACTGCTCATATTAAAACTAACTGAAGTTTTCCAAATTATGGGATAAGAGGAGGTAATCCCCACTGAATTCAAGGATACCTCCATTGTCTGTCTCTATAAATGAAAAGGAAATAGTTGTCCTGCGACAATGATGGAAGGATCATTGCTCTTAGTCATTACAGGCAAGATTCTTGCCAGACTTCTTCTTAATAGGTTGTTCCTTCACCTGGAAGATGGTCATCTACCCAAAAGCCAGTGTGGCTTCAGAAAGGGCAGAAGAATAACTTATATGATCTTTGCTGCCCAAGAAATTCTGGCAAAGTGCCAGAAGCAGAACAGAGGTCTATACACAGAATTTCTCTATCTAACCAAGACTTTTGATACTGTTAGTCATGAGGGGTTGTGAAAACTCATGGCAAAATTTGATAACCTGAAGAAGTTCATCAGTATTGTATGCCATTTCCATGACAGCATGCTTCTACCATTTCTGAGTAATGGATGATACTCTTGTGCTTTTCCAGTCACCAATGGAGTGACGCAGGGCTGTGTGCTTTCTCCCATGCTTTGTGACATGATGTTTTCAGCAATGCTGTTAAATGCCTTCAGTGAGGACAAAAATGGTATCAAGGTCAACTACTGCTCTGATGGCAAATTATCTAACTTGAAAAGGCTACAAGCCAAGATGAAAGTGGAAGGAGAGAGGGTGCATGATTTTTTTTTGTTCACAGATGATTTTGCCCTCAAAGTAGTCTCTGAGGCCAAGATGCAACAGAGCATAGTTCAATTTCTCCATCACTTGTGCTACCTTTGGCCTGACAACACAAAGAAAATAGGTTGCATACCAGACCGAAGGTCAACAGTGCCATGATACTGGCCTCATTGTTGCATGCCTGTGAAACCTGAATAGTGCTGTGCCAGGAAACAGAATTACTTCCATTTGAATTGTCTTAGATAGATTCTGAAGATCACCTGGCAAGATAAGATACCAGACAGTGCCAGGAATTCAAACTCTATTGCAGAGAGTGCAATTCTGATGGGCTTGTTTGAATGCTAAATATTTGTTTGCCTAAAAGACTATTTTACAGAGAATTCCACAAGGCAAGCACTCACAGGGAGGTAAGAAGAGGCAGTACAAGGACAATTTTCAGGTCTCTCTGAAGAATTTGGAGTCAGTTGTGAGACATGGAAGATATTGGCATAGGATGTCTTGGTGTGCCTGAATGGTTTGCCTGCAACCAAGAAGATGCTGTGTTCTATCAGCAAATCAGAATTACAGTAGCTCAAAAGAAATCTGAGATGTGCAAATTTAGAGTCATCTCCATTTCCAAATGTTCACATGGACTTTTTGTGCTCTACCTGTGATAGAGGCTTCTGCGTTCATATTGGTCTGATCAGCCACAGGAAGACATACTGCACCTCGGCCTCAACACATTGATGTCATTATGGTCCTCTTCAAACATGAAGGACAACAGTCAACCGACCAACAGAACCATGTTATATTGTCATTTTCCTTTTTTGTCATCTTTGTCAATCTGATGGGATGCAGTGGAACCTCAGAGTTGTCTTAATTTTCATTTCTTAAATTATTAATGATTTGTACTATTTTTTACATAGTTCTTGACAACTTATATTTTTTCCCTTAAAAGCTGCTCTTCATATTCTTAGTTTGGTTGTTTCAGTTGTATCTGGCTTTCCGGGATCCCATTTGGAGTTTCTTGGCAAAAATACCAGAGTAGTTTGACATTGCCTTCTCTAGCTCATTTTGCATATGAGAAAACTGAGTCAAACAGTTAAATGATTAGCCCATTTTCACTCAGCTAGTAGTGTCTGAGGTCGAATTTGAACTCAGGTCTTCCTGATTCCAGGTCCAGTGTTCTATCCACTACTTCACCTAGTTGCCTTCATGTCCTTTGACTATATATCAATTGGCAAATAGCTCTTATTCTTTCAACATTGAACCAGCTACTCATATATTTTGGAATTAGGACCCTTGTCAGAGAAACGTGTTGCAAAGATTTCCCCCTCAGTAACCTGCTGCCTGTATAACTTTAGCTCTGATGATTTTGTTTGTATAATTTTTTTTAAAAATAATTTTATCATAAATATCTATTTTACTTCTTATTTGGTCACAAACACTGCCCCTAACCATGGTTAAGTGATTTCTTCCTTGCTCCTCTCATTTGTTTTTTCTTTCACCCTAAGTCATGTATCCATTTGGACTTCATCTTAGTATATGGTATGATCTTCTGCCTTATTTTTAGTTTCTACACTGCTTCCCAGTTTTCCTAGAAGTTTTTGTCAAATAATGAGTTCTTACTCTAATAGCTAAGGTTTGAGGCTTTATCAAACACTGTATTAATTATACTGTATGCCTAATCTCTTCCACTGATTGACTTCTCTATTTCTTAAGCAGTATCAAATAATTTCCATTGTAATCAATTTATAGGATAGTTTAAGATTTGTTCCTTTTAGGCCTCCTTCTTTCCCAAATTTTTTTCACTTCTTTCTTGAGAAACTTTTTTTGATATTCCAGATTTATTTTGTTATTATTTTTTTCTAGCTTTATAATTATTTGGTACTTTGAATTGTATGGAAATTTAAAAAAAAATAAAAATGCTTAGGTCCCATTTTAATTATTACTTGGCCCATCCATAAGCAAAAAAAAATATTTCCCCAATTATTTACAACTTCATTTCTGTAGTCGTTGTTTTGAAGTTGTACTCATATAACTTCTCTGTATATCTTATTTGGTAAGCTCCTAAATGTTCTGTGATTATTTTAAATGAATTTTAATTTTAAATTCTTTCTGCTTCATTTAATTCTGATAGAACTTCTGACATTTTCTCTGATACCCATGACCTTTCAAACCTCTCTAAAACAGAAATTGCTTGCTAAAGATAAAACAACTTTAGCTGTCTTCATGATCTAGAATAAATAGGATCTAAAAGTAGATTTCAAAAAAAACAAACAATGAATTGACTCTGAACTCACTCAGCATCCCTCCCTCACCTACTGTGTTACTGGTAGTAAGGCTGCATTACCATATCCAAAGACCTGAGACTTAAAACAAATCCCACCCTCAGATTTCCTCCAAGAATGTAGTGATTAGAGCCCAGCTCAGGCTGTGGCAGACATTTAGCCCCAAAAGAGCAAAAATCTTTTGGAGGCCATAATTCTGGAGCACCAGAGGTGAAAAGCTCAGAACTGTTTGTAAGAATCAAGGAAGAGAGCAAAACATCAGGACATGTCTGTTATGTATGGGTAGGGTTAGAAGAAGTTATGCAGTACTCTATCAAGTCTGAGGGAAAGAACACAGTATCCAGCTGGAACTAGTTCCAACCACCCAAAAGTCACTTAGGACAGAGAACTAGGCTGGTGAACCATAAATTGTCCAGTGTGGGAAGAGGCTGAAATGCTCTGAGATGCAAGCCCCAAGGAAACCATAATTAGAGTCTGTCTGTGAGTGGAGGAAAGGAGAAAGTGATCAACAGGGAAAATAAAGGAGGCAAAAAAAACCTGATTTCAAGAAGGAGAAAACTCAAAAACTTTGAAAATAAACAGATAAATCAATAGGAAAAAAAACAGTAACTACAGAAGAAAACAGGGCCTCCAGATATAATAAAAGAGTTCAGGCATCTATAAATAAATACTGTCAGACAAAGGAAAATGATACAACACTTGATGAGAAAAAGGCTCCATGGAATTTGAGGGGAACATAGAACTACAATATACTGTTCCTAAGTACTTCAAAAGAGAAGTGAGAATTGTGAGAGCAGAATTTATGACTTGCACGGCAAAAATAGTGGGCAGAATAGAAAAACTGAATCTGCAATGGCTAGAAATAAAAGAGATATCAATAGTTTGGGAATGAAAATATACAGAAGTACACCATTTAGAAGAAAAGAAGCAAAAAAAAATATTAAAAGAAATATGCTTATAATGCAAGCAAAATATGCTGATCTCAAAGATTTCTGCCTTGACTCCTTTTGTCCTTGTATACGTTCCCAAAGAAATCTCTCACTAGACTCTCTGCTTCACTCTGTGACAGCTGTTGCTGTCCTTGCCTGTTGCATTTATTCACTTCTCTTGCATTTCTGTTATTTAGATGTTCAAAGAGCAGATAAATTATTCCATTGCTTCCTACATTTTTAGTGGGAAAAGAATAGTATTTTGTTATTTGAATGTCCTTCCCTTTGTATTTGAAATTTTTTTTCTGATCACTTGCAAAACTTGTTTCTGAATTGAATTGTTAAATTTAACAAATATGTGTCTTGGAGTTTATAGTCATGGATTTTTTCCACAGATCTGTGAATTCTTTCTATTGGAATTTCATTTCTATGTTTGGAGCAGCTAAGTGGTACAGTGGATAGAGCACTAGTGCAGGAGGACCTGAGTTCAAATCTCACCTCAGACACTTGACACACTAGCTGTGTGACCTTAGGCAAGTCATTTAACCCCAACTGCCTCATCCTGGGTCATCTCCAGTCATCCTGATGACTATCTGGTCACTGGATTCAGATGACTCTGGAGGAGAAATGAGGCTGGTGACCTGCAAAGCCCTCTCTCACTCAAAACAAAGTCAAGTGCAAGTCATGTCATCATTTCTCTGATGGCATGGTCTTCTTTGGTAACAAAGGATGAAAGAACATTTCTATGTTCAGAAATTCTGAGAAATTCCCTTCTATTATTTACTTCATGCTGTTAAGGATTTTTTTTTTGTCCTGTTGTGTTCTTCTTGGAGACCTATGATCCTTAACTTGTCTCTGCTTTTTATTGAGAAAAGGAAAGTTCTCATGTCGTTTGCCTAGTGCAAAAATGATGAAGTTTACAACTTTTGCTACCAGGAGCTGATTCAATCTGACAACTCTTATAACAACAGTGGCTTTTCTAATTGTACTAACTAGTAGTTTCCTTCAAAGTCATTTTGTACATTCCAGACTGAAACTGCAAACAAAAGAGTTGGTTTTGTCCCAAAGTGACCAATTTAAATTCACTTTTAGTAGGAAGGACACTTAGGTGCTAGTCAGGTCTAGTCAATTGTGGCAATCTGGTAGCTAAAGTCTAGAGCAGTAACATTATTAGAAAACAAAAAGTTTAACAGGTAATTTTGCAATCCTTAGCACAGCATTTACCTATCTACTCATTTTCCAATTTTAGATCCTATAATAAGATAGTATTATGGTCCCATTCTTAGATCACTAGTTATAGGAACATGACTCAATCCTATTAACCTTACAAAATACAGTGGTGTTCTGAAGATCAGAATGGTTTCCAAGGGTAAATATTTGCATGTAAAATATTATAGGCATTTCATATACCAGTATGCACATTTAACAAATACCTTAGATAATACATCTCTGGCCACCGAGAAAAAAAGTGACAAAAAAGGGAATGTAACAAAAAATTTATCTTGCTGTTCCATACAATACATTTCACATTCTTAGTTCAACTTTTCGCAGTTTTTTGCAGAGACGTATTGATTACGTATTAATATAGAGTATTTCTTCCTGGAAATACTCTACCATAAGATACAGTCTCTCTGTCCTGCAGTTGTCCATCCTCCTTTCTAGCCAGGTTAGTCATTAGTAACTCTAGTACGAACTATCTAGCATCACAGTCACTCTTCTAACCCTTTTGCCTCACGCTCCATAGAAGCAAAAGTTTATTTAAAGTGTTTTATATGAACTCAGTATTAAAGAGCCTGACATTCAGCAGCTCCCAAAAGCCTTTCAGCAGTTTTCCTTGTGACTGCTTTGGTTAAACTTCAATTTATCCTAAAAACAGATACACTATAACAATAACACATTTATCGTTAAAGTCTTTGCAAGTCCTTGGATAGAATCTCCTCGTAAGATAACAAGAGAAAGAAGATCCATCACATACAGCCCTCTGTCCTCCTTGTTTTTATTTTGTTGCTCTTCAGTCATATTCAGCTTTTTGTGACCCTTTTGGGGTATTCTTGGCAAAAACAGTTTGCCATTTCCTTGTCCAGCTCACTTTACAGATAAGGAAACTGAGGCAATCAGGGTTAAGTGACTTGACCAGGGTCACATAGTTAATGCTGGAGGCCAGATTTCACCTCAGGCTTTACACTTCAATATTTTGTTGTGGAGGAAATGCAATGATGCAAAGGAGGGTTGAATTTGGTACCAAGACCTAGTTTCAAATTCTGTCTCATCTATTTACTGCTTGCATTATCTTGGATATGGAATAAAGATTTATATAGTGCCTACTATTTGCCAGGCACTGAGCTTTTTTTAGAAAATAGAGTCAGTTAATCCTCACAACAAGGTACTATTTATATCCCCATTTTTCAGTTGAAACTAAAGCAAACAGAGGTTAAAGGGCTCACCCAGGGTCACACAGCTTGTGTCTGAAGTTGGAAGTAAATTCAGGTCTTCCTGACTCTAGACCCAGTGCTAGATTCAGGGCACCAGCTAGCTGTCTTTTTGGAAAATCTTGGAGAGGCTCTGGGACAACAGACATATCATTGTATTATTGGTGCAGGTGTGTTAGAGGCATTCTAGAAAGCAATTTGGAATTATGTTCCCCCTAGGGCTATGATACTCCAGTGGGACAAATCAATGCTTTGAGTGCTAGAATTTCGTGAATTGGCTCTGAGCCCCTCATGTTGATCTCATTTTTCATTGGTAGCTGGAGAGTTCAAGGAATCAAGAAAAGATTCTTCTGACATAGAATTATGCCTGGAGAAGTTTAGATCAGAAGTACATTATGAGGAGGCATTGACAATACACCTTCCACGCCTCTGCCTCATGAAGCAAGTCTGGTCCCTGATTCAGGGACACTGGAAAGTTTACATGAGACTAAATATTACATAATATTGTGTGGGAGTTCAAATCTCCAGGAGAGCCTGTAATAGTTAACAATTGTATAATGCCTACTTTTATCTAAGAGCAAAATTTATAGCTGTAATAATTTAGAAAGAAGTTTATTAAATTGTCCGGTAGAAGGGGAGAGCTGAAAAAGAGGTGACCCACTTCATCCAAGTGTCTCTATATTACACATTATGTAGGATTCAAACAAAGGAAGAAGGAAACTAGCTGAGCAACTGTTATAAAGACAGTTTTCGGAAAAGACTTGTAAATTACTTGAGCTGTGTTAATAGGAGAAAATTCCTTGCATCAGTCTTTGGATCTGCCTGGGTTTTGAGCCAGCATACCCTGGGTCCTGAGTTAAGCATTAAATGATTCTGGTCTCTAAGCAACAGGTGTAGCATCCCAGCTAAGAAGGCTAGATTCAAACAATGCAATTAAATTTTCCCACAATTTCCCCCCTTTGGGGCTTTAAGCTCAACATGTATAACAATTACAGAAGCATATAGTGGAAGCAGATAAGTTAAAGTTTAGAATAACTCATCATTGGTGGCATGTCCTTCACTGCTCATCTTATCAAGAGCTTGATAGAATTCCTTGAATGACTGCTAGGGGTTTTAGATGAGTGACAATTACAGTCAGATTAAACTGAGTAAGCAGTGTGAGCATTAAGTCTAGGAACTTGTACCAGGAAACAAGTGCACTGCACAATATAGGGAAACTTTGAAAGAACATACATGGCCACATGTTTCACAAAGTTTTTTAAAATGCAAATTCACTGTCTCATGCTTCCATCAATGTCACAAAAGTTGAACAAATTTAGTTAAGCAGAGTCATAACCTCATACATCTCTTAAGGAAACAAACCTAGTTCAATCGACTCTGTAGGTAAACCAAGTCAGATTACAGATTAAACTTCTTTTAATCATCTTATTTCATCTTAAATTTTAGTTGTCTTATGTAACCATCTGATACTTGGAAGTATTTTCTCTTTGGAATGTTTAGAATGGCCTCATTTCCAAGGCAATTATGGAAGGCTGTTTCTCTTCAATTTGGTTTTCCAGTTCATGTGGTGAAAACCAATTCAAACTTTATGGAGATGGCTCTTAAATTGTCCAGTTGTCATTTTTTAAAATAAAAACATTTGAAAGTCAATATTTGTATTCACACACATATACATGTATACATAGTAATCCCTAAAGAAACCAATCTAACCTGGTTTCTTTTTCTCAGAGTGATGTTTACTGCTACATTAAAATATAAAACTTTCAAACGTTTATTTAATCACATTTTCTCCCAATTGTCCTATCTACCCACTGAGGGTATATTATCCTCAAATCATGAATGAGATACTTTAAAGACCTAATCATATATATATATATATATATATATATATATATATGAATATGTAACTATTAGTGACCACAAATTGAGAACAGTAAAATTAAAAACAGCAAGATTTTTCTTTGCATTCTATTATAGTAACTCAGAGATACAGAGTATTTCAACAACAGGATTTATCACATATATAAACTTTTACAGTTTCCCAGCCTTTGCTATAGACATTTACTATGAAAGGAAAAGGAAGGGATATAGAGGGACCTTATATAAACATGAAGTTTCCTTAACTCTGTTTGATTCAAAGTAACAGTGGAAGAGCCAATCATTCAGTGAAGTTCCACATTATTCACAGAGCACCATAACAAGTCTCAGATTTGATCAGGAGAGAAAATTTCCTGTTCAGAAAGAAATATCACAATAGAGAAACTGTGTCAAGAGGATCTTACCTTATCCTACAAAGATCATCCCTTCAACCTTCCCACACACAGACATCCATCTATAGCAGTTCTCAGATTGTAATCCTTTTGAGCAGCAGCTCACATTTCCATTACATGGTGGATTATTGGCTCAATGACAATTCATATTATCATACCTGAAATAAAAACTCAGAACAACATCAAAGTACAGTCATTAGGGATTTCACCTCAAATCAATAATCACAGCTTAGGTACAACTATTATTACCATTGTTATATTTTTCTCATGTTGTTGCAATAACAGTTTACAATAAATACCTGAGTCTTATACATTTATCTATTTTAAATCCATCTTGAAGCAGAAATCAGTCATTGGAAATTAAGAAAATATTCATGTTCTATGAGTTCATATGTAGTGAATACGTGATAGTTCACTCAAAATTCAGAAAAACACTGGATACTATATGCCTTGAGCCTGACACATATTCATATCTGAATTGTTGCTTATTAATCCCCAAAACCAAAGAAAATCTTTAAATCTGGGACCTATCAGTACAAAAATTGGTTCAAAGATATAACTTCAATGCAAACTATTCCAGGTGCACCTTCATAATTTATATGTCACCACTTAACTGGGATAGAGTTAAATACAGATTACAGAAACTTGAGATAACTCAAGTATGAAACTTCAATAATTTTCTCTACCATTCTAAACTCTGTTATAGTTTTTTTTACAGCAGTATTTATGAATGGCTGCATTTCCCCTTAGACATCTTGTAATGTAGCATAATCTACAAACAACACTAGACATGATGCAAAACAAAGATGTTTCTGAGAAGCTTGTAGGGAAGGTAGAAAGTGGGGGGAAGTTCTCTTCTATTGGGGTATGAGTGTTTTGGCAGCAAATAGAGCAACCCTAGTCAGCAGCTTATTTTGATTAATAGAGGCATGATTTTACTGTTGTTATTCAGTTGTTTAGTCATGTCCAACTCTTCCTGACTCCATGGAGTATAACACGCTGGGTCCTTCTATCCTCTACTATCTCTTTAAGTCTGTCCAAATTTATATGTTTGTTTCCATGACATTATTATTCTCTGCCACCCCCTTTTTGTCTTCTATCATTCCCAACCTCAGAGTCTTTCCCTGTGAGTCTTGTCTTCTTATTAGGTAGCCAAAGTATTTAAGCTTCAGCTTCAGTATTTGAACTTCCAGTAAATAACCTGAATTGATTTAAGTATTGAACTGTTTTGATCTCCTTGCTGTCCAAGGGAATCTCAAAAATCTTCTCCAGTACCTCAGTCCAAAAGCATCAGTTCTGTGAATCTCAACTTTCCTTATAGTCAAACTCTCAAAATTATACACCGGCACTAGAAAAACCATAGCTTTGTCTAAATGAACCTTTGTTGGCAAGTGGCAAGGCAGATTTATCACAGGTTTCCTGCCAAGGACAAACATCTTTTAATTTCATAGCTTCAATTACTATCTACAGTGATTTTTGAGCCCAGGCGCATAAAATATGAAAATTCCATTTCTTTTCCCTCTATTTTCTGGGAAAGTATGGGACCAGTTACCAAGATGTTAGGTGGTTTATTTTTTTATATTAAACTACTATCCAACTTGCATGCTCCCCTCTTTCTCTTTTATTTTTTTTTATGCTTTCCTCTTTCAAGCCAACTTTTACACTCTCCTCTTTCACTCTCATCAAGAAACTTCTTAATTCCTCTTCACTTTCTACCACCAGAGTGGTATCATCTGTATATCTGAGGTTGTTGATATTTCTCCCAGCAACCTTAATTCCAGCTTTTGATTCATCTAGCCTGGCTTTTTCATGATGTTTTGTGTATATGCTAAATAAATAAGATGACAATATATAGTCTTGTTGTACTTCTTTTTCAATTTTAAACGAATCATTTGTTCCATGTTCAGTTTTAACCGTTGCATCATGGCCATCATATAGGTTTCTCAGGAGACAAATAAGATGATCTGGTACCCTCATCTCTGAGGATTTGTCATATTTTGTTGTGATCCACATAGTCAAAGGCTTTAGTGTTGTCAATAAATAAGAAGTAGATGATTTTCTGGAGCTCCCTTGCTTTCTCCATAATCCAGCAACTGTTGACAATTTGGGCTGTAGTTCTGCCTCTTAAAAAAATCATCCTGGTCAGCAATTTTCAGAGGAAGAAATTAAAGATCTCTATAGTCATATAAAAATGCTCTAAGTCACTATGGATTAGAGAGATGCAAATCAAAATAACTCTGAGATACCACATCACCCCTATCAGATTGACTAATATGACAAAACAGGAAGATGATAAATGTTGGAGAAGATGTGGGAAAGTTGGAACACTAATTCATTGATGATGGATCTGTGAGCTGATCTAACCAATCTGGAAAGCAATTTGGAACTATGTCCAAAGGACTATAAAAATGTGCATACCCATTGACCCAGCAATATCACTGCGAGGCCTATATTCCAAAGATATCATAAAAATGAGAAAAGGACCCACATGTACAAAAATATTTATAGGAGCTCTTTTTGTGGTGACCAAAAACCAGAAATTGAGGGAATGTTCATCAATTGGGGATTGGCTGAACAAGTTGTGGTATATGAATGCAATGGGATACTATTGTGCTGTAAGAAATGATGAACAAACAGACTTCAGAAAAACCTGGGAAGACTTATATGAACTGATGCTGAGTGAAATGAGAAGAATCAGAAGACTATTATACATGGCAACAGCCACTGTGTGACAGACTTAACCCTTCATAGTAATGCAAGGACCTAAAACATTCCTAAAGACTCTTCATGCAAAATGTCATCCACATTCAGAGAAAGAACTACAGAATTGGAACCCAGAATGAGGCAGACTATTTTCTCTTTTGTTTTATTTTGGTTTTTTTTTCTCACAGTTTCATCCATTACTTTTAATTCTTCTATGCAATATGATTAAGGTGAAAATGTGTTTATTAAGAATGTATGTGTAGAACCAACAAAAGCTTGCATGCCTTCTTGGGAGAGGAGAGGTAAGGGAGGGGGAGAAAATTTACAACATATGGAAGTGATTGTTGAAAACTAAAAGGAAATATATTAATAAAAAACTTGAAAAAAAATGAAATCAGCCTGGTCTTCCAGTAATTCTCAGTTCACATATCACTGGATCCTAGCCTAGCCTGTAGAATCTTTAGCATAACCTTGCTGGCATGTGAAGTGAGCTCAATTGTTTAGTAATTTGAATATTTCTTGGTATTGGCCATCATTAGGATTGGGACATCTTCTCTAATCTAGTGAGCTTTCCAAATTTATTGGCATATTGAGTGTAGCACTTAACAGCATCATCTTTTAGGGTCTTAAATAGATCGTATCAAATTCCAGAAGATCCACCAGCCTTATGGTTAGCAGTACTTCCTAAGGCCCACTTGTCTTCATTCTCCAAGATGTCTGCCTCTAGATCTGTAACCACATCATTGTGATTATCAGTGATGTTATGATGTTATGATAATGTTATGTTATGTTATGATAACAGTTATGTTATGATTTTTGTATAGTTCTTTGGTGTATTCATGTCACCCTTCATTTTCTTCTACTTCTGTTAAATTCCTATCATTTTTGTCTTTTGTCATGCTCATTTTTTCATGAAACATTCCCTTTATATCTCCAATTTTCTTGAAGAGATCTTGTCTTTTCCTTTCTGTTGTTTTCTTCTATTCCTTTGCATTGCTCATTTAAGAAAATACTGTCCTTACTAGTCACTGTCATTCTGCATTCACACGGATGTATTTTTCCCCTTTTCCTCTACCTTTCACTTTTCTTCTCTCATCCTATGTTTGTAAAACCTCATCAGACAGCTATTTTGCTTTCTTGTTCCTCTTTACTTTAGGGATGTTTTTTGTTGCTATCTCCTGTACAATATTTCAAACATTTGCTCATAGTTCTTCAGGCACTTTACCTACCAGATCTAATCCCTTAAATCTATTCATCACATTCACTTCATATTCATAAGGGGTATTATTTAAGTTATACCTATATGATTTTATGCTTTTCCTATTTTCTCCAATTTTATGTCTGAGTGTTGCAATAAGAAGCTCATGATCGGGTACAAACTTATCTCATTAATTCAAAGTCTTTCTAAGTAAATGAGTACCGGACTGATATTAGGCTACCAGCACTTCAGAGTCATTCAGTCAACTAAACTGATAAAGGATTCCCTATTTGCAAGTTATATGATTCAATGACAGTTCTTGTATTTGCTGCCACTAGCAGTATATAGTACATAGCCACAGAATGACTATCCAGTTTAATTCCTAAAAGTCCCAAGAGGTCACAGAAGTCATGAGTGAAGTACAGGAAGAGAAAGAGAAGGAGATAGAGTGAGGAGAAAGACCTGCTAGATGAATGGCCAAATTGACAAATGGTAGTCTCCCCAACCAAAGCTCTTGATCAGTCCATATGGACCAATCCTTTGCCCATAGTGGGGCTAGGCTAGTTCTAGCCCACTTTGAGCTGTTCCCCAGGTCAAGATGGTGCACAGCTCCTTAGCTTTCTGAACACTCAGAGTGCTCAACCCTAAAATGTAGTCTGGGATATTTCACTGTGTTTCACCAGAACCACAGAGGCATTTACCCTGTGCACTTACTCCCTGTGCAGAGTGATCTGTCCAGGTCAAATCCCCCTTGTTTGATCAACCATCAAAGACCCTATTTCCAATACCAGTTTTTTTAAACTGAGAATGAGATCTACAAGTGATATAATTTATTTACGTTATTATTATACCCTTTAATGTGAGCAGATTAAGCTTATCAATAAAATAGAAGAGAAAAATAGAATGTATTGTTGCTGTCCTTCAGGTCTTTCAGTCAAGTCTGATTCTTCATGACCCCATGGATCTGTCCACAGGTTTTCTTGATAAAGATACTAGAGTGGTTTGCTGTTTCCTTCTTTCTTTTTTATTAATTTATTTTAAACTTAAAGACATATTAAGAAAAGGAATATTGTAAACTTAAATACAATTTTCAGATAATATATGTGGATTCTTGAGATAAGAGATTCAGGAGAAAATGCCTTACATTTCTTGCATCAGTCATTGGATCTATCTGATTTCTGGTATGCATAACCTAGATCCTGAGTTAAGCATTAAACAAATCTTGTCTCTAAGCAACAGTTCTAATTTCCCAGCCAAACAGGGCTAGGTTCAAACAATGCAATAAAGTTTTCCTACATTGTGTGTCAGGCATTGTGCTAAGCACTTTACAAATACTATTTCATTTGATCCTTGTAAGAACTCTGTGAGGTAGCTGATATTATGATGTTCATTTTACAGATGAGGAAATTGAGGCAGATTGCCCAAGGTCATACAGTTAGCATGTGTTAGACAATGGATTTGAACTTAGGTCTTCCTGATTACGAGTCTGGTGCTCTATCTATCCACTGCACCACTTACTCTAGTTGGTTCAGAGTAAGTGCTCCTGAAATAACATGAATAATTTGATAATTGGTTATGAAATAGGGACTTAGTGGACTTTATGACCTTTACCACCATCCAGAAGCAATGTACACAAAATCTTGAGATGAAGGTGTACTTACAGTATTTGATAGAAATTGTTGGACTCAATAAATAATAGCATGTATGCTCTCCAGATAAGAGTAATATTAGAAGAATCAGTTTAATGGATTCTGAATATCTATTCTATGGTTACTATGGCTTAAAGATATCAGACTACCAGTCAGCTGGCCAGTAGAATAAAGTTCCAATTACCTTGAAGTTGGACCACCTTGATGTCAGGCTATACTTATGTCTACATCCCCTTTTGGATACTGCTTTAAAGAGTAAAGAAATGAAAACTCAATCTCATATGACTTCTGGGTTTTGTCTCTACCCACTGCAATGCTTTGTAATGCCAAATCAATTCAAGGTAATGTTTTGACCCTATTATATCATTTGGGATACTGTTAACAACACTGAGAATGGTCTTAATCGTCATATTCTTTTGCTCCATTGGAAAAAAGCAAAACACAAAGAACTTCATATTTTGGACCAACTAGAGCAGAGGTGGGGAACCTGCAGCTTTAAGTTCAAATGTGTCCTTAAGGCCACAGTTTCCCCACCCTGGAACTACAGTAATGTGTAGAATCTACAGATTATATCTATAGATTAGGAGGTATAATAGGAACAACATTTTTATGATGCAGTTTCTCTCCTCCCAGTGCTAATATAGAGAGACTTTACGAGGAAAAAAAAAACACATATATGCTTCTGAGATCTGAATGGCTTCTTGTGATTGGCTTTAGTTTCTCTGATACAGTATCTTTCCCCAACCCACACCCCTAGCTAACAAGCTATAGTTCTAGGACAAGGTTGTTCCTAGGACTTGGTTAGCCCTGACTTTCCTGACACAACTTGGTGATCTAAGGGCATAATAAGTCTCAGTTACATGGAATTAAAGTCATTTAGAACTGATGGATTTTTGAAGCCCATGTGAGTAACATTACATGAAGTGGGGTTGGGAAGAGCATCCAAATAAACCAAGTGCTACTGTATCCTTGTTGCATATTCTTCCTGTACTAGGACAAAATAAACTTCCTTGTGTTAAATGGTCAATGACTTGCTAGTGCCTCATTTCCTTCTAACAAGGAAACTGGTCAGAATGCTGGTGTTAAATTATACTTCTAACATTTTGCAAAATTTCAGCAGGTAGTAATAAGGTAAGATGGTCTTGTGTCACATTGTGGTGGTTAGGAGAAGAGTTCTCTAAACACTGAGGACAGTGGAGAGATCTGTTGTGGGATACCCACTCAGGTAAAGGGACATTTCAGTAGGTAATAGAGGAAACTGCCCAGGAGTATAAAAAAGGACCATCTCCCAGCCAGAACCCAACCTGTGGTCATTAACCCAGGGATTCTGATTTCTGCTAATCTCCTATCCTGAAACAAGAGAACAACAGACTTACAGTAATCTGAGAAAGTTCCAAATTGGGGAGCTCTCACCAGTGTCAAGAAGTGGGAAGTGGATGGCCTTTTTCACCCAAAGAACTGGGTTGACTTAAGGACAAGTTCAAACATAAACCTTAGGAGTCTCTGGAAGTCCTGAGAGGTTGGTCAAATGAGGTCAATGCTACAAGAATCTTAGAAGTTGAAATCTTCAGCCTGGGAGAACTCTCTGAACATAAACTTTTACCTTCAACTATAATTCAATGTCTTAGAACCTACAGATAGGAAATACTGTTTGTATCCTTTTTAGTGTTTAAGAAGGGCAGTTAATCACATCTAGCATGGTAAAATGAATTCCCATTATAGCCAACTCTTAGTGGGGAACTTCAAGAGAGAGAGTACAATTCCCAAAGAAAATGAGTATGATAAACTGGACTGTGATTCCTCCACAGCTTACCACACCTTATGCTCACCCTATCTCAGAGGCAATGAGATCCCACTTCCTGGGTAAAGTCCTACCCGAATGATTTCAGACTTTAACCATGGGTCTTCCCTACCATATACTTTAAAGGTTCAGGCTGATCAATATATGAAATTTATTCAAGAAATCAGGACAGTAGTGACTTAAGAAAATATTACTGTCAGTTCAAATAGACACTCTAGGAATAGGGTTCCCAGAGCTTAATCCCTGCTAGTGAGGCAGAGAGCAAGGATGTGAAGTTATATTGCCCATCCTTGTAGCCATTGTTGTAGACCAGTAAGCCCAGGCCCAGAGTGCGTAGTATAGGGACTATTGACCTTGAAAACATTTTCCCCCCTCTATTCCTAGAACTAAGACAAGTCAGAATGAGTCTCCTTTCACCTGGGAAAGAGTCACTGCCTTCCCTAGGGCTACCTAAACTTTGCTTCATAATGCCAGATTATGATGGGCAGAAACCTGAAAGGGGCTTCCCTTCCTGAGGGCATTGAAACATACCACAACATTGATAAAAATAATGCTGACTAAGCCAAATGAGGCCATAGTAGCAGAGCCCTTAGCAGACAGACCATGGCACACTTGAGGGACAAAGGGTAGGAAATCGATCCTAAGAAAATCTGAGATTCTGTTCTCAGACCCAAAAAAGAACTCCTGGAAGAGTTCAAAGAGGAGTTTAAAAATCAAGTAAAAGAGAGATAGAAGAAAAATTTGGAAAACAAATGAGGGTGATGCAAGAGAAGCACATGTGAAAAAAATGAGAAAACATGTACAAAATTTACCAAACATAACAATTCCCTAAATAGTAGAATTGGCCAAATGGAAAAGGGGGTAAAAAAGGCTAGCTAAAGAAAATGATTTTTAAAAAGTGGAATTGGACAAATGGAATATAATGACTCCATAAGACATCAAGAATCAATCAAATAAAATTAGAAAAATGAAAAAAATAGAAGAAAATGTAAAAACTCTTATTGGAAAAGCAACTGACCTGGAAAATAGATCTAGGAGACAGAGTTTAAGAATTATCTGAAATCTATGGTAAAATAAAGGACCTGGATATAATACTTCAAGAAATTACCAAAGAATGCTAACCTGATATTCTGAAATTCATGGTCAAAATAGACATTTTAAGAATCCACCTATCACCTCTGGAAAAAATCCCCAAACAAAAACTCCCATAATCATTATACCCAAATTCCAAAACTCTCAGATCAAGGAGAAAATATTGCAAGCATCCAGAAAGAAACAATTCAAATATCAGGGAGGCACAATCAAGATTACACAGGATTTAGCAGCTTCTTCATTAATGGATTGGAGGGCGTGGAATATAATATACTGAAAGGTAAAGGGGTCAGAATTACAACCAAGAATCATGTATCCAGTGAAACAGCATAATCCTTCAGGGAGAAAAATGGTCATTCAGTGAAATAGAAGGCTTCCAAACTTTCCTGATGAGAAGACCAGAACTAACCACAAAAGCTAATGCTAAATATCAAGGCTCAAGAGAAGCATGAAAAGATTAAAAGAAAAGAATGAGAAAATGCAAGGGATTCAATAAGTCTAAACCATTTATATCCCTACATGGGAAGATGATACTTATAATTCTTAAGAACTATGTAACTATTAGTACAGTCAGAAGGAAAATACATAGACAGAAGGTGCAGGTATGAGATGACTTTGAGGGGATGATATAAAAAAATAAGGGGTGAGAAAGATTACAACAAAGGGAGAAAAAGGAAGGGAGAAATAGAATGTGGTGAATTATCTCACAAAAACTCTATAATAATGGAGGGGAAGATGGAAGGATGAGTCATGGGTCTTTCTTGAAACTTACACTCATTGAAATTGGCTCAAAGAGAATAATATACAGAGGCAGTTGGGTATAAAATCTATATTACCCTACAGGGAAGTAGGAAGAGAAGGGGTTAATAAAAGCAGAGGGGACTGATGGAAGGGAAAGAAGTTTGAGGAAGCTGTGGTCGAAGCAAAACACTGGTGAGGAAAAGGGTGAAAGGAGAGAGAAGGATAAACTGGAGGAAAAATAGGATGGAAGGCAATACAAGTTAGTAATCATAACTGTGAATATGAATAGGATGGAATAGTCCATAAAATGGAAGTGAATAGCAGGGTGGGTTAAAGACCATAGAATATTTATAAGAAACATATTTGAAACAGAGACAGAGAGAGCAAAGGTAAAGGCTAGAGCAGAACTGAGTGTGCTTCAGCTGAAGTAAACAAAAGTAAAAAAAGGAAAAGTAACAACCATGATCTTAGACAAAGCAAAAGCAAAAATAGATCTAGTTCAAAGAGATAAGAAAGGAAATTATATATTCTAAAAGGCACTATGGACAATGAAGTCATATGAGTACTAAACATGTTTGCACCAAATGGCATAATATTCAAATTTCTAAAGGAGAATTTAAACGAGTTACTGGAGGAAATAGACAAAAAAAACCCTATAAAGAGAGTGGCTTCAACTTTCCCCTCTCGGAACTAGATAAATCTAACAAAAAAAAAAAAAACCAAGAAAGAAGTAATGGAAGTGAATAGAATTTTATAAAAGTTATATATGACAGACCTCTGGAGAAAACTGAATGGGAATAGAAAGGAATATATGTTTTTCTCAGCAGTATATGGCACCTACACAAAAGTTGCCCATTTATTAGGGCATAAAAACATCACTACTAAATCCAGAAAATTATAAATGTTATACATTCTTTTTAGATCATAATGTAATAAAAATTCATTTAATTAGGGGATGTGGGAACATTAAAAATTATTTGGAAACTAAATAATCTAATTATGAAGCATGAGTGGGACAAAGAACAAATCACAGAAACAATAGTTTCATCAAAGAGAATGACAACGAGACACCATACCAAAATTTATGGAATGAGGCCAAAGCAGTATTTATCGGAAATTTTATATCCCTAAATACTCACATCAATAAAATAATAAAAGAACAGAACAGTGAATGAAGCTTACAACTAAAAAAAACTAGAAAAAGAACAAATTCAAAATTCCCAGTTAAACACCAAATTGGAAATTCTGAAATTCAAAGGAGAGATTAATAAAACTAAAAAATACATTGAACTAATAAATAAAACTAGAAGCTTGTTTTATGAAGAAAACCAGTAACATAGATAAACCATTGATTAATTTGACTTAAGAAAAAGAAAACCAAAATAGCAGTATCAACAATAAAAAGGGTGAATTCACCACAAATGAAAAGAAAATTAAAGGAATTATTAGGAACTATTTTGCCCAATTATATGCCAAAAAATCTAACAATCTAAGCTGAAATAGATGTATATTTGCAAAAGCACAAATTGCTCAGATTAACAGAAAAGGAAATAAAATACTTGAGCCCATTTTAGAAAAAAAAAAAATTGAACAAGCAATCAATGAACTTCTCAAGAAAAAATGCCCAGGGCAGATGGATTCACAAGTGAATTCTTCCAAACCTTTAAAGACCAGTTAAATTATTTGGAAAATTTGATGAATAAAGTGTCTCGTCAAATTCCTTTTGTAACACACATATGCTACTGGATACCTAAACCAGGAAGAACTAAAACAGAGAAAAAGCTATAGACTAATTTCCCTAATGAATATTGATGCAAAAACTTTTAAATTAAATGTTAGCAAGGAGATTACAAAAATATAACAACAGGATCATACATTGCAACCAGGTGGGATTTATACCAGGAATGCAGAGCTGATTCAATATTATGAAAACTATCATCAAAACTGATCATATCAATAACGCAACCAATAGAAATCACATGATTATCTCAATAGATGCACAAAAACCTTTTGACAAAATACAACACCCATTTTTATTAAAAACAATAGAAAGCATAAGAATAAATGGAGCTTTCCTTAAAATGATAAGTAATACCTATAAAATCAGCAGTAAGCATTATTTATAATGAGGACAAGCTAGAAGCCTTCTTAACAAGATCAGAGGTGAAACAAGGGTGTCTATCACCACCACTATTATACAATATTATACTAGAAAAGCTAGTTAAAGTTGTAAGAGAAGAAAAAGAAATTGAAGAAATTAGAATAGTCAACAAGGAAACAAAACTATCACTCTTTACAGACAATATGTTGATATATTTAATGAATTCTAGAAAATCAACTAAAAAACTACTTGAAATAATTAACAACCTTAGTAAAGGTGTAGGCTTTAAAATAATTACACATAAATTATCAGTATTTCTATATATTACCAACAAAGTCCTGCAGAAAGAAATAAAAAGAGAAATTCCATTTGAAATAAGCATATACTGTTGCTGTTCTTCCTTCCCAAAGAGATTAAAATGACATCACTGTGTTAAAGTTGTTACAGTGTGTCCAACTGTGGCTGTTCAGACCAATACAAAATTGGAATGCTCTAACACAGGTCAAGCTCAAAAAGTCCAGGTGAATGTTTGTGGTGGATTTTCTAAATTTGCCCATCTCACATCTCTTTTGAGCTATTTCAATCCTGCTTTGCTCACAGAGCACAGCAACTTTTCTGATGAGGGCACAGCATGATGGATGGTCCTATACCAGTGTCTCCCATGTCATACAATTAGTTCTAAAGTTCTTAAGAGACCTTGAGAGTGTCCTTGCATCACTTTTTCTGACCACCATGTGAGTGCTTGCCCTGTGTAAGTTCTCCATAAAATAATCTTTTTGTCAAACATACATTTAGCAGTTGAACAAATGAAAAAGTTCATTTTTCATGGTTTCATGGATAAGTTCATTTACCTTGGCAGTATACCAGGGCTGTATACATTGATAATGAGGTTGAAACACACATTGCCAGAGCTAACTCAATGTTTGGGAGGCTCCAAAAAAAAATGTGAGAGAGGAAAGGTATTAGACTGATTACCAAACTGAAGTGTACAGAGCCATTTTGCTCATTATTGTATGCCTGTGAAACCTGGACAGTATATCAGCACCATGCAAGAAACTGAATCACTTCCATTTGAATTATCTTAGGAAGATTCTGAAGATCACATGGTAGGACAAAATACCAGATACGGAGATTCTTTCTCCAACTAAACTGCCAAGCATTCAAAGAGATGAACTGTCACATTGTTCAAATGCCAAATATATGATTTCCAAAAAAAGAAGCTACTTTAAAATAATTGTAGACATTATAAATTACTTAGGATTATACCTGCCAACATAAACCCAGGAACTATATGAGCAAAATTACAAAATGCTTTTCACACAAATAAAGTCAGATCTAAATTAGAATAATGTTGTTCACGGGTAAGCCAAACCAATATAATAAAAATGATAATTCTGTCTAAATTAATTAACTTATTCAGTCATACTAATTTGGGCAGCTAGGTGGCTTTGTGGAGAGTGCCACTTAGAGTCAGACTCATCTTTCTGAGATCAAATCTGCCCTAAGACACTTACTAGCTATGTGACCCTGAGCAATTCACTTAAACCCCATTTGCCTCAGTTTCCTCATTTGTAAAATGAGGTAGATAAATAACTGGCAAGTCCCTATAGTGTTTTTGCCAAGAAATCCCCCAACAGGTTCACAAAGAATCAGACATGACTGAAAAATATCTGAACAACAAGCCATACCATATCTACAGTCATATGAAGAAATTTTCTAAATCACTCTTGATTAGAGAAATGCAAATTAAAATTCTGACATACCACTTCACATTTATCAGATGGGCAAATATGACAGAAAATGAAAATGACAAATGCTTGAAGACACTTGAAAAAATTAAGATACTAATACTGTTGGTGGAATTGTGAAACAACCCAACCATTCTGGAGAGAAATTTGGAAGTGTGCCCAAAGGGCAAGTAAACTCTGCATACCCTGTGATATTTCAAAGCTAAACATAGGGATTCTGGGACCCTTGAGTGTTGGCTCTCGAGGTATGTGAACCTGGAAATAATATGCTGGTAACTGCTCCTTGCTTAATGCCACACCCAAGAACTTCTAACATTCATATTCTGTAGTTTTATAACAACCCTGAGCCTTTCTTTGTCGAGTCCTCAACTCTTGTTGCTTCTGCACCCAGAGCTGGTATGTGCTACGGCTTCCTTTGTTGAGTGGAGGAATTGTAAGGTCAAGTGTTAGAGGCTTTTTGTTTACATATATGGGCTTTATAGCCCATAATGTTCTAACTGACTTTTTTGTGCATACTTCTGGGATAGAAAGAGGTTATTTATTCTAGTTTCTCACTGAATTTCTTAATTACATTTGGTCATTGTGAACACATTGATCTAGAAGGCAAATTGTTTAGAGACATCTTAATGATCATAGGTTTCACAGAAAAGCATGACAAGCCCCCCCCCACAAAAAAAAAATCCCCAAACCCGAACAACATAAAGAAATATCACAAGAAAAATGCCCAGGATTTCTGAGTGCTGAAAACAATGTACCAATTAAAAGAATTCATAGGTCACCTACAGGAAGAAAAAAACCACCCTATGCTGCAAATTGCAGGATACATAATAGTTAAATTTAACAATTTCAATTACTAACAATAAATCCTGTGATCCACTATAAAAAAGATTTTCAAATATGAAAGAAAGGAAATTTGAATAATCCAAGGTTAATCTGTAGCCCCCAAAATTTCAGAAGGTAATGCAATTATATGGTCTGAAAAGCTAAGGAGCTCAAAATGCAACACAAAATGATATACCCTTCAAATATGAGCCTTCTCATCACTGAAAAAGATACATATTCAATAGAGACAGTTCCTATGAAATAAAATCAGAGAAGCAGATTATTCAATTTGCAAATGCCTCAAGCAGTAGAAACACAAGAAATAAAAATAAAAACAAAGAAAAGAGCAAGTAATGCAAAAAATTACCCCATTTGTAGAGTCCATAAAAGAAAGAGATATTACACAGAGAAAAGCTACCCTTTGGGTTAAAAAGAAAATACAGCAGAGGGGACCATTAAGAAATTTCTTTATAAAAGTATACAAAGGGACTTGTGCTTTTGAAAGATGAAAGTAGAACTTAAAGAAAGAGGGGAAATAGTGAAAGTACATTCCTCAAACATAATGGACCAGACCTCATGACTCTTCCCACTACAGGTAAATCAGCATATTTTGAGCAACTAAATTGTAGAATGAGATATGACATAAAAGGGGAGTGGGAAGTAGAAGATAGAAAGAAATGTTATATACTATAATCAGTGGTAAACAATAAGGGGAAAATAACCCATACAGTCCCCTGAAAAGAGGAGAACCAAAAGGAAAATGAATGAAGGGACAAAGAGGGAGATTAAAATGGGATGAGAAAGAGGGGAATCAAAAAAATGAACTTCCAGGTCATGTGAGTAACAAGATGGTGGAATATATATTTTCTTCAATTCCTGTAACCTCTCAAATCTCTCCAAAACAGAAATTATGCACCAAAGATTAAACAACTTCAACTATTTCCATGGTCTAGAATACATGGAATTTAAAATATGGGGGAAAAAAATGAAGAACCAAAACCTCAGTAACATCGATGCTCACTGATCCTGAACCCATTAAGTACTTCTCCCACAACTCCCAAGTTACTTGACATAAAGGCTACATTAACAGACCCAAGGACAAATTATAGACTTACATCAAAACTTATCATTACATCCCAGTCCCTCTTCCTTCTTTCTAGTGCCAAAGGATCCCAGCTCAAGGCCTCAAAATCTAGCTTGTACAGAGCCCTTCAGGAACAAAAGCTTGCTAGGGGCTGAAACCAGGAAGAACCATTGCCAGTGCCAGGTAAAGCAGTCTTTGAATCAGTAATGCCAGCAGACTCTGAACTTCCAGTTCCAGGCCAAAGAACTAAGAAACAGAGAAAGTGAGACAGGTCAGCAGGATAAGGACTCAGTGCATATGGGGAGTATGGGGGTGGGAGGCTGTGCAGCACTTCATCAAGCCTGAGGGAAGAGCATAGCATCCAGCTTAAGCTGGTGAACCATCACTTACCCAATGTGGGAAGAGACTGAAACCCTTTGAGATCCAGCCCCAAAGGAAACAAAACGGTCAGAAGCAAGGGAGTCAGAAGTGAGCTATAAGAAAAATAGGGACAACCTTCCCCCATAAAAACCGAGATGAAGTACTGATGAGATTAGTTGAAACCTTTCTGGAAATGAAAAACAGTGGCCCCTCCACCCTAGGCAAAGGGATGGGTTGATGAGAAGCCTCAAGTGCCACTTAGAGCCACTTTGGGAGATAATAAGATTCAAATAGGCTGGTCAATGAGATAATGAGGTTCAAATAGGTTGGTCAATGAAGTCCTGATACTAACAGTGGTCCTTCTACTCTAAGTAAAAGGGATGAGCAATGGAATAGTGATGTGCTAGACGTCCTCAAAACTCTGAGCTATTGCCTCTTCCCTTGCCTAAGTGTCCCTGGTTACCTTACCTTTCTGTACCTTATCTCCCCTACCTATGCAGGTTTTCCTCACTTAGAATCCCTAGCTTCTCCTGGCTAGTGAGGAGGGGAGCAGATGTCTCTCCTAAGGAGCTATAGGAGCTGAACTACTTCTAAGGAGCTCAGTCTCTGTTAAGGAGCTGTACCACTTTACATTTCAGCCTTCCCGAAGGGGCAATGACCTTCCTTAATGAGGAGCCTGCTTGATGTGTTACCCAGAATAAATGCCTTTACTTGATTTGGAGACAGTCTGGGTGAATATTTTCAATTCTTTCGAGATGACCCCCACCACATATACACTTTATAATTCATTATTTGCAGTCTGAATCTTAACAATACCAATGATTCCAGGAAGAATTGTCAAAAATCTTGAACAGATTAATCAACAGAAAGAAAATGGTAACCACATAAGGAAATATGACCTCAGGACCTATTACATGAGTTCAGGCATCGATGAACAAATACTCTAAAATGGAGGGAAATAATCCAACACTTGATGAGATAGAGGACCTTGTGGAATTTGAGGAGAGCATGGAATCACAACATGCTGTTCTTGAGTGATTTAAAAGAGAAATAAGAATCACGGGAGCAGAATTTATGTTTAAGTCCTGCATAGCAAAAATAACGAGCATAATAGAAAAACTTGAATGTGCAAAGGCAAACCTTACCAAAGAAACAAAAAAGAGAAAAATAGAATGAGAATGCAAAGACACAGAAGTGAAAGACAACTTAGAAAAAAAGCAAAAAGCAAAAATGTTAAAATATAATGTTTACTACACAAGCAAAATACAAAATATATAAATCTCTAAGATAGGACATTAAGAGACAAACTGAAGATTGCAAGTCTTCTTTAACAATATAATGAAAAAAATCATAGAAGAAAATTACCCAGATCTTCTAAACACAGAAAATGGAATTCTTATGGAAATAATGCAGTTTGTCCCTAGAAAAACAAAACAAAACAAAGCAAGACTGCTAACTTCAAAATAGTTAGAATTTAAATTTAACAATTCAATTTAGAAACAAGAAATTCTAGAAGCCCTCAAGAGAAAGATTTTCAAATACAAAGGAAAGGACATTCAAATAATGCAAGCCTATTCTGTACTCACTAGAAAAAGGAGTAGAGAATGGAATACTGTGTTCTGAAAAGCAATTAAAACTCAGAATATAGCCCAAGGTGGCCCATCCTACAAATCTGAGCTTAACCATATAGGACAAAAGATGTATATTCAATAATAAAGAAGAATTTGAAACATTTTTAGAAAGAAAACCAGAACTGAAAGGATTGTTTGCTTCTCAAATACCCCAGAAAACAGAAATACAGAAGGAGTAAATAAATGCAAACAGTCATAGAGTGATACCAGAAAGATCAGCATGAAATTTCTTTCTAAAAGTACACAGAGAAGGGTGGATGCAGGAATCTGATAGAAGTAACAGTGAAAAGGCAGATGACAGGCTTTATGAAGAGAATGTCAGGACACTTGTCTACAAGTGAATGCTTCTTTTGTGGAACTATACTACAACATGGGAGGATTTATGAAAGGTGGGGAAGAGAACAGGTAGCGATGAGTTAGAGACTCATCAAGGTCAAAGCAAGGGTTAGCAATGAGGGAAAAGTGACTTTTCTGTTCTCAGAAAGAGAAAAACCTGCAAAGAGTAAATGAGGAAGAGGGAAGAAAAGACTCTAAAGGGAAGGAAAGGAAGGACACCTTACTTTGGAGGTGTGAGGCAGTTCTGTTTATGAAAATTCCAATACATGAAGGGATAAGAGGATTTAAACTGGATGAGGCCTGGGGGATTTGGTGCCTGAAAAGTTTATTTGTCTTGGGAAGTAAGGAGCTAGAACCTCTGGGAACAACTAGTAGCTGGAGGACTAGAAGAGCATAGATATAAGAATTTCCATCCAAATGAAGTGGGGGAGGAAGGTCAACTAGACAAAATATAGATCAGAGGGACAGAGGGATGGGGAGGTGAGAAGGGCACCTATGTGGGACAATGTCTTATCTGATATCTACAACAAGAGATATTGTTCTGAGAGTAAGGAAAAATGGAAAAGAGGAATCCACGGGGTAAGCCATACTAGGTTGTGGAAAAAAGCACCTGGAGGGAAGGGCCCAGAATAGATAACTTGGAAACTTTTATTGTTTGAAGGGAGAAACCAGATAATTATAGATGTCATGAATTAGAAGATAAGAGTCTAGAGTATAAAGAAAGAGAAGATGGATAATGAAAGTGAAAAAATCCTTTTTGGAAAGGGGTGCAAAAAAGTGACATTTAAAAATAAATAATGAAAAGGAGAGGAAAAGGGGAGGAGAGAAAAAAAGAAAACCTGACTGTGAGGGAAAAAGGGGGGAAGAAGTATATAACCAGGCAAAATCAGGAGAGAAGAACTAATAAAATACTAAAGAGGAAAGGGCAGGGAGAGGGAGAAAACAAGTGGGAACAGGGCCACATTAAAAAAAAAGATGAAGTTAAAGTAACTGAAGGAACATAATGCTATATTTATTACAGAAAAAGGGAAAATCATAACCTAAAAAATAGATAGCTGGAGGAAAATATAAACACAATTCTTAAAACTTCAAATGTGACTAGATTGAACAAACCAATAAAAAGAAAAGAAATGATAGATTAAATAAGAGAACAAAATACTACAAGTTTTTTGCTTATAAGAAACACATTTAAAAAAACAAAGACATACAGAAAATAAAACTGAGGAGAGAGGGAAAAACTTACTGTGAATCAAACTAATTCAAAAAAGCCAAGAGTTGCCATCATACCATCCGACAAAGCAAAAGCAAACATTCAAAAAATAAAAAGGGATAGACAAGGAAATTTCATTATGCTGAATTGAACCATAGAAAACAAACCAATATCAGTAATGAATTTATATAATCCAAGTACCTTAGCATTCAAATTAATGAAATAAATACTATCTGAGCTTCAAGAAGACATGGACAGTAACACAACAGTGAAAGACTTCAATATCCCTCTCTCAGTTTTGGAGAAGTCTAAGAAATGTAAACAAAAGGGATAATTTGAAAATATTTTTTAGAATTATGGAAAAACTAGAGTTAAAAGAATTTTGGTGTTTTCTAAATGTGAGAGAAAATGAATATACACATTTCTCTGCATCACATTACAAATTTAAAAAATCAGAAATAGTCAATACATCCCTTACAGACCATAATTCATTAAGAATAGGAATGGGAAAATGAATGTAAAAATTAAATAAATTTTAAAAAAAAGAAAAAAAAAGAATAGAAATGGGTTCAGGAAGCACAATAAAAAAATACAGACCCAAGTGGAGACAACAATAAAATTTAAATAATTAAGAACAAATCATAGAAGCAATCAATATTTATGTAAAAATGGTAATTATGAAACAACGTACTAAAATTTCTGGGAGATAAAGCAATACTCAGTGAGTAAATCAAATCCTTATAATCATATATTAACAGACAGAGAAAGAGAAGACTAATGAGCTGAATATGTATAGAAATTAGAAAAGCAACCAAAAAAGTTAAAATAAGCACAATAGAGGAAATATTAAAAATTATAGGGGAAATAGAAAATCTGGAAATTTGTTTCCAGATTGGGAAACAAAAAAATGAAATTAAAACACTGGCAGATAGTTTTTTGAAAAGACTAATAAAATGGATAAAATCCTTACCTAATTTGATTAAAAAAAACAGAGCAGAAAAATTGACTCAATAAATTGCAAATGAGCAATGTGAAATCACAACGAAATCAGAAGAGATAAGAATAATCAGAAACATTAGAGTTATATGTAAACAAAAATAAGAATACAAAGAGATCAAAGAATCCCTTCATAAAATATCCAAAATATCAGAAGACCACATAGAGATCTTAATTATTTCAGAAAAGGAAATAATTTTAGTTATAAAGAAACTGCTTAAGTAGGGGGAGAGGAGGAGAGACAGGGACTCCTGAACCTGATGGATTCAGAGAAGAACTTGGTCAAAGAAAAGTTAGTATCTAAGCATCACAAATTATTCTCAAAATCTGAAAAATAGAGAACCATGCCAGAATCCTTTTATGAGACAAATGTAGGTAATATCGATACCAGGGAAAGATAAAACACAAAGAAAAGTGAAGATCAATATCATTAATGAATATAGAATTAGCAATTTTAAACAAAGTCCTATCAAACTATAGCAATTTGTCCAAGAAATCATTCATTATCATCAAGATTCCTCTAATTAATCATATTTAAAAAATAAAACATTCAAAAGAAAAAAAAACCAAACATTTCTTAAGCTATGGTGCCAGGTACTGTGCTATGTACTTCATATGTATAGTATCATTTGACTGTCAGAGAAATCTTGGAAAGTAGGTTCACCTGTTATTCCCATATATAGATGAAGGACTGAGGCATTCAAAGGTTGTGACTTGCACAGGGCCACATAGTTAGGTAGTATCTGAGGCCAGATTTGAATTTAATTCTTCCTTACTCAGCACTGTAATCATTGCATCATCTAGCTGCATCAGTGGGAAATGCAATCAAAATAACCACTAACCATGCTGTGAAAGAAAAATGTTCACTTTTGGCAAGACAGTACAAGGATTGGAGAACTGAAGTTTGGGAAAAGGTCATTTTTAATGCTGAAACTCACTTTTTCATTCAGAGCTATACCAAAATTATTGCTAGAAATCAATATGAACCCATAAGATGTGAGCAGTTTCAACAAGTAAATAAGAATTATCAGCACCTACTAAGTGCCAGGCATTGTCCTCACTAGCAGGAACATAAAGAAAAGCAAAAAAAAAAAAAAAAAGGTTCCTCAAGAAACTCACAACCAAATGTTGAAAATATACAAACAAGATACAGACAGAGGATAAATTGGAGGTACTCTAAGAGAGAAGGCATTAACAGGAAGGGGAATTTGGAAAGGTTTTCTTACAAAAGGTGGGATTTTTAGCTGAGACTTAAAGGAAGTTGGGAAAGCTAGGATGTCAGAAATTAGGAAAGTGAAAATTCCAGGCCTGAGAGTCAGTAGGTGAAAATGAGGTGGGGGGATAGGAGGGTAGCAGAATGTTTTTTTTGTAAGAAGCAGCAAGGAAGTAGCCAGTATCACTGTATCATATGACATGAGGTGGGGCATAAAGTATAAGATTACTGGAAAGGTTAGAAGGGGGCAAGCTGTGAAAGATATTAAAAGTCAAATAAAGGATTAAAATAAAGGATTTTTAATAAATTTAATAATTTATTTATTTAATAATTTAATAAAGGATTAAAAGATCAAAATAGAAAATAAAATGAACCAAAAATTAAAAGCCACTGATATTTATTGAGAGGGGTGAAGTGACATGGCCAGAATTGAGCTTTAGGAAGATCACCTTGATAACTGAAGGGATGAATTGGAGTGGGAAGAAGAAAAGTCAAGCAGAAGGCGTATAATGCAATTATAAAACAATCAAACTATTGCAATCGACCAGGAATAAAACAATTATTACATTAAACATTAAACATCTACTAAAATGTTTTGAGGATTTGTTACTTCCATTGGGCCTGAAACTTTTATTCCCATTAAGGGAATGATTAACTGCATAGATAGACGTAACAGAATCTCTGTATCTCTATATTTCTCTCTGTCTCTAACTATCTATGTGTATATATATATGTACACGCACATATTTATACATAGATATGTTTGTGTGTCTGTGTGTATACACACAATACATATACACATATATACACACATATATCCATAACATATATGAATATATACATGTGTGTTTTTTAAATAAATTTTTAATTTTTTTACATCACTATAGTTTTCTGATTTGTCCCACATATAAAATAGTAGTTTTATTTTTATTTTTTTAATCTCTGCTTCATTTTTATTTTTTAAATTAATTAATTAATTTGTTTTTGGTTTTTTATTAATTCCATATATCTTGGATGTTTTCCCCCGTCTCCCCCACTTCCATTTCTCTCCCTCCTCCCTCCCCGAGGTGGTGGGCAATCTTATATAAGTTCTACACATACATTCTTATTAAAAACATTTTCACCTTAGTCATGTTGCATAAAAGAATTAAAATGAATGGGAGAAACCATGAAAAAACAAAACAGAACATAACACAAGGGAAAATGGTCTGTTTCATTCTGTGGTCCAATTCCATAGTTCTTTCTCTGAATGTTGAAGGCATTTTGCCTCAAGAGTATATTGGGAATTTTTTAGGTCCTTGCATTGCTGTCAAAGATTAAATCTACCAGAAAAATTCCTCTCACACTGTGGTTGTTGCTGTGTACAAAGTTTACCTGGTTCTGCTCCTTTCACTCAGCATCAGTTCATATAGGTCCTTCCAGGCCTCTCTAAAGTCTTCCTGTTCATCATTTCTTATAGCACAATAGTATTCCATTACATTCATATACCACGACTTCTTCAGCTATTTCCCAATTAATGGGCATCCCCTCAATTTCTAATTCTTAGCCACTACAAAGAGAACTGCTATAAATATTTTTGTACATGTGGGACCCTTTCCCATTTTTATGATCTCCTTGGGATATAGTACTAGAAGCAATATTGCTGGGTCAAGGGGTATGCACATTTTTGTAGCCCTTTGGGCATAGTTTCCAATTGCTGTGCAGAATGGTTGGATTAGCTCACAGCTCCGCCAAGAAGGAATTAGTGTTCCAACTCTCCCACATCTTCTCAAACATTTATCATCTTTCCGTTTCGTCATGTGAGTCAATCTGATAGGTGTGAAATGGTGCCTCAGAGTTGTTTTGATCTGCATTTCTCTAATCAATAGTGATTTAGAGAATTTTTTCATATGTCTATAATTAGCTTTAATTTCTCCCCCTGCACACTTCCTGTTTATATCCTTTGACCATTTATTAATTGCAGAATGACTTGTATTCTTGTACATTTGACTCATTTCTCTATGTAGTTTAGAAATGAGGTCTTTATCACAGACAATAGTTGCAAAAATTCTTTCTCAGTTTTTTGCTTCCCTCCAATCTTGGTTGCATTGCGTTTGTTTGTGCCAAAACTTTTCAGTTTAATGTAATCAAAATTATCCATTTTGCACTTCATTATGTTCTCTGCCTCTTGTTTAGTCAAAAATTTCTCCATTCTCCATAAATCTGACAAATACACTATTCCTTACTTCCCTGATTTGTTTGTAGCATCAGTCTTTATACCTAGATCATGTATCCATTTGGACTTTATTCTTGTGTATGATGTCAAGTATTGGTCTATGCCCAGTTCCTGCCACACTGTTATCCTATTTTCCCAGCAATGTTTGTCAAACAATGAGTTCTTATCCCAGAAGCTGGGGTCCTTGGGTTTATCAAACAGTAGATTGCTATATTCATTAACTACTGTATCTTGAGTACCTAACCTATTCCACTGGTGTACTCCTCTATTTCTAAGCCAGTGCCAAGTAGTGTTGATGATTGCTGCTTTATAATAATACAATTTGAGATCTGGTAGGGGCTGGGCCACTTTCCCTACCATTTCTTTTCATTAGTTTCCTTGATAATTCTGGACCTTTTGTTCTTTCAGATGAATTTTGATATTATTTTTTCTGTCTCTAGAAAATAATTATCTGGTAGTTTGATATGGCACTGAATAGGTAAATTAATTTAGGTAGGATTGTCACTTTTATTATAATAGCTCAGCCTACCCATTAGCAGCTGATATTTTTCCACTTACTTAATTCTGACTTTATGTGTGTGAAAAGTGTTTTGCAATTGTGTTCATATAGTCCCTGGGTTTGTTTTGGCAAGTAGATTCCCAGATATTTTATAGCATCTACCCTAGCTTTAAATGGGATTTCTATTTCTATTTCTTGCTGTTGGGCTTTGTTAGTAATATACAGAAATGCATTTGGGCAGCTAGGTGGTGCAATGGATAGAACACCAGTGCAGGAGTCAGGAGGACCTGAGTTCAAATCTCAACTCAGACATTTGACACTCACTAGCTGTGTGATCTTGGGCAAGTCATTTAAACCCAATTGCCTCATCCTGGGTCATCTCCAGGCATCCTGATGAATATCTGGTCACTGGATTCAGATGGCTCTGTAAGAGAAGTGAGACTGGTGACCTACACAGCCCTCCCTCACTCAAAACAAAGTCAAGTGCATCTCTGCCTGAAGTGTCATCTTGGGGAACATAACCAATTCCAGTTGGATGCTAGACTCTTTCCATCAGGCTTAACAGAGTGCCACATGGCTCCACCCATCTGTCCTAACCCTGCTTCCCTCTGTTCCTCAATTCTCTGGTTGAGATTGTGGCACTGACCACTATGACTCTTCACTCTTTTCACAGCCAGAGAAAATTTTTGTCTTTTGGATCTCTGAAGGACATTTTAGGGTATAGAGTTGAGATGTTATGGGTACTTGGGTTGGTTTGTATGGTTTTACTGCTAGGAGCATGGTGGATTATGAGGAAGGGGGTATTAAACAAACTGGTTTTAGGGGATTAGAGATTGAATTTTTATTTTCTTGGACATTCAAAATTGCTTTATCTCTGGTGCACCTGGGTAACACATTGAATAGAGCCCTGGACTTGGAGGCAGAAAGGTCTATGTTCAAATCTGGCTTCAGACACTTACTAACTGTGGACCTTCTGTGGGCAAGTCCCTTAACCTTAGTCTGCCTCACTTTCCTCATCAGATGAGATAATATGTGTAAAATGTTTAGATATATTGTAGGCACTTAATGAATGTTTGTTTATTATTAATTAATTCTAAAAGGGAGTAGATGTTCCTTAGTATGTTTCCACACATAAAATACAATAGTCTCTGAAGAACTGAAAAGATATGTAACAGAAGACAAAGGAAAAGGTATGAAGAAATTGAAATAGTACAGCCAAAAGAGAACTTGAATGAACAGGAGTAAAAGATGCTCTCAAGGAATTACATACAGGAAGATAAAATGAGATTCCCTTAGTGATGTTCGTCCATGGTTTTCCACCTTTATCCTCTATATATCAGAGGAAATTGAGAAAGGCCTCCAGCATATTTATGTGGGGAAAATACTTTATTGTAAAAACTTTTATCATGGGGAGAAACCTTCCTGTACTAGACAAAAGATCAGACTTGTCCAGTCTAAGATTTATTGCTTAACCCAGGCCATGTAAATCACGCAGGATATACTGACCCTACAGACCTTCAAGGGCTAACATTATCATGACTTTATTTCTCATAGAGATTGCTACAAGAAATTACCTTCTTTTATACATCTTAAGCAACCTACTGCCTTATCTAGAAACTGCCTATTTGTTTGTTGAAAACATTAAAATTAATTCTACCTTTAGGATGCCCAACAATTTGGGAATGGCTGAACAAGTTATAGTATGTGAATGTAATGGAGTGCTATTGTACTATAAGAAATGATGAGAAGGCAGATATCAGAAAAATCTGAAAAGACTTACATGAACTGATGCTGAATAAAGTGAACAGAACCAGGAAAACGTTGTACACAGTAACAGCAACGTTGTGCAATGATCATCTTTGATAGACTTGGCTGTTCTCAGTAATACAATGATCTAAGACAATTCCAAAAGACTCATGGTGGAATATGCTACCCACATTCAGAAAAAGAACTATGGGGTCTGAATGCAGATTGAAGCATATTTTTCTCTCTTTTTATTCTTCCTTCTGTTTTTTTTTCCTTTTGTTTTGACTCTTCTTTCACATCATGACTAATGTGGAAACATGTTTAATATGATTGTACATGTATAGCCTGTATCAGATTGCATGCACTTTTGTGGAGCGGGAAGGGAGGAAGGAAGAAAAGGTTTAAAACTCAAAATCTTATGCAAGTTAGTATTTAAAACTATTTTTACATGCAATTGGAAAAAATAAAAATACTATTAAGTGGAGGGGAAAAAACCCAAATTACCTCTAGTTTCTTCTGCATTGATTTTTATTGTATTGATTCTACAATGTCATTTTTTATGCTGTATTAATTTTATATTTGAGTGTGCATCTGCCTAAAGCCACCTTGCTATATCCAGGAGTTGAGCTCAGGAATTTAACTTTCCATCTAAGTTTGTTTATTGTGGTTTGTTCTCAAAGAGGACCATGACATGAGGAAGTTGACACCATGACCTACAAGTGAACTGGATTTAAGTGAGGGAGAGCTGTGCAAGGTTACCAGCCTCACTTTCTCCTCCAGAGCCAGTGGCAAGATCTAGATCAGAAGAGATGGCCCTGCAAGTTAGTTTAAAGGTATAATTAAAAGAAATGTTAGTTTGGACACTGATTACCCCTGAGATAATTCCAACTCTTACAAGTGACAATCCCCAAAAGATATGTTGCTTGTCGTGCCAAGTATAGGAAATTTTATCCCTTTCAAGGAAAAAGCAAGATTGGTAGAACTGATATCCTAGCAAAGATGACAAGAGGCAGATGGGTCCTATACAACAATTAATATTCCTGAATTGTCAAAGAGGTGCGTGATTATCCTCTCCTGAATGCCAGCCTACTTTTTTTTTGGTAAGGCCAATTGTAATGTTCCATAACTAAAAGATTCTCTTCTTTCCTGCATGTCAATAAAGAGTTTCTCACCTCTCTCATTGGGGTTGCTGGATTTATTTTACTTTTAAACTGATGGACTGATTTGTTGATAAGGGAAATGTAGGTATGTTGGTAGATGAAGAAAAATATGGATAGGGAGAGATGGAATATTAAATAATTAGAGAAATGATGATTATAAAGAAATCTTTCAAAGGAGTTGACATGAAGTGCTTCTCTTCAAGAGGAGAAGGGTCATCTTTTCATCATGGACTGGGTGATATTTTGAGATGCATAGGAGAGATGTCATAGCTTAGAGTAAAAAACCTACATTTTCTTAGTGGTCTCTATTTTCTAAGTAAAGTATGAATTGAAAGAACAGGATAAAAGATGCTGTTTGGAAACCTTGAGAAAAGAAAAGAAGATATGGAATAACCACTGATGTGGGGTGGATGGTGGTGGTCAGGGAACCGAGAATGCGTTAGAGAGAAATAAAAGAATTGCCTTCTAAAGTGAAGGCCTAGCTAAATTTTGATAGCATTAATTCATAGTAGACTCAGTTCAGAAATTTATGTGACTTCAACATCTCCATTCAGCAGCACATGAGTAGGAGTGGAGACAGTAAATTAGAATCAATTTGACAAGACATATGAGGCAGTAGGACAAGGGGGCAAGGATTTCTAGAGTAAAGGATAGTTAATATTAAACTGAACTTTAGGGGAGGAAGGAAAGTGAAATAAGATCAAAACTATGAACTGGGAAAATCCAAAGAGAAATTAAGTTATGATGAGGACAAAGAATGTAGTTTATTAGGAGTGAGACATAGAGAGAGATTATGTAGTTATATGATTTTCAGAGTTTTTATTCATAGTAGTGAAACATTAATGGATGATGATGAGATCAAGGGTATGACTATTCCTGTATGTGGCTGGAGTAGAATGGAAAAATTGGTCATTGGAGATGAGGAAAATGGGATGCTAGAGTATTTGAGGTTATAGTACGTATGTCGAAATCTCTTAGTATGAGCATAGGTGTTTGCATGGAGAAAAACACTGATCATGAAGTATTGAATGAGAGAATGGGGAGAATGAATGATGTATGCCAGTAAAGAAACTGATGCTGGAACTGGATTGGATGATATATTTGGATTGCAAGAACCTCAAAGAAGGAAAATTTGTCGAATGATGTCAACATAGGGACAGCCTGGAAGTGGAAATGGGAACATGCTATGTAGGTGGATATGTGAAAAAGTACATTTTATCCTGGAAAGGATGGCCAAAGATATGGTGTCCCCTGGGGGAAGTCAGGTCCCTGAATGCAATATTAAGTACTTTTGGAGGAAAGGGGGGAAAGAGATGTCTCCCTCCAACCCCACCCCCACCCCACTCTGTCCCCCTACACCGAAAGGTTTATTTTGCTGTCCTATCAAATGGAAGTCCTGGGAGTAATAGAGTAAACCATGAAAAGTTCATTTTTAATAGATTGATTCTTTTGACAATCACCAATTATCCTGAGTCAGTCTCAATTACTCAAAATAATCAGGGAAGATCCCTGTCCTCTCAGAAAGATGTCAATGGAAATGCTTACATTTATGAGAAGTGCCTTTAGCCGTATCCAGACAAAGGTCCAAGCCCTGTAATCTCAGCAAATTGATCTGGGACTACCCTGAACAATCACACACATACCTACACACATTTATAAAACACAATTAAATCTGAATTTAAATTGTAACCCATACTTCCTATAAATTTAAAACAATCAACCTTAAATACAAACTATAAAAAACTAAGTTATCCATTTGTAAGCAGTTGGTTTCAAGTCCTTAGAAATATATACAAAACATTTGGTTTTCCAGCATTCGACCAATTTCTCTGATGGAGTAAGTGGTCAGTGGCACAGGATGAGGAGGATAAGTGTAATATGATTTCTAGATTCATTCCACACACTCTATCCATACCTTCTGATAAAAGAGCAAAGATTTTCTTCTACTAAGTGCTTCTGAGCCTGGAATCTTTCATCAATTACTAAAACTTCTCTATGTATTTAAAGTCCCTAGAAGCAATATTTGTTTTGTTAGCTCATCTGCTGTTCCCATATAAACCCAATCAAAGAAGTCCACACCTTGTAAATGTCAAAAAGCTTATGTTTTGTCCTTTCAGTTCTGTCTAACTCTTTATGACCTAATTCGGGGTTTTCTTGGCAAAGAAACTGGAGTGATTTGACATTTCCTTCTCCAGCTTATTTTACAGATGAGGAAATGGAGGCAAACAAGATTGGGCCAGGCTAGTAAGCAGCTAGTTAAGTGTCTGAAGCCAGATTTGAACTCAGGTATTCCTGACTCCAGATTCAGCCTCGTCCACTGGACCACCAAGATGCTCATAGGTAAGTCTTATTTATAAGTTAAAATTTCATCACATGTGACAAGCCTTACACTTGATTCTTGAGCCCTCTTATTGAGTTGAGGGGTCCTCCCCCTCCTCTTCTACTATAAACTACTTACTATTCCTGTAGTGTCTGGATTATCAGGTTATGTGTGCTTTCAACCAGCCTCTCCTGGTGAAGTGGTTACTGAAGTAGCAGCAATGATTGGAGAACAATAACAGATCCACTTAGAACAAATACAACTAAGTATTGTCTTTCAACAGATGTATTCTGCATAATCCCCCTAATTCTTGGCCACATCATGGCTCAGATCTGGCAAGACCAATCATGTTTTTGTTTCGTCTTTGTTCTTTATTAAATAACAAGGAGGCTGTCTTTGGAAACTATTCTCCCTAAACTAGTAGTCAAAGCAGAAAATATCCTTTTTCACATTCCCAGTCCCAGTTTGTTATTGTGTATCTATAGCTTTAGAATTAAACTAATCATACATTTATATAATGTGATGTTTTCTGTAGAAAAACATTTAAGTACTTGACATTTATTCATTTATTTCAAATTGTTTAATGTTTATTGCTCTCTTTTGTTTTTATATCAATTTCACTTTTTTATATATCTTTGTCTACATACTGACACATTCCTTATGACAAATATTTTTTTTTAATGAGGAAAAAACCAAGTCAGCAAAAATAATCATCATTGAATCTGACAGTATATGCAACAAACCATATTCATACATTTATTAATGTAATTTAGCCAGGTTCAACAGGACTCTTACATGTGGTGGACCGAATAGAGAACAAATTTTGGAGTCAGAAAGACCAGGATTCATGTCCTGCCTCTGACACATACTGTTTGTATGATTTGGGGCAAGTCACTGAAGCACCTAAATGGCTCCATGGATAGAAAGCTGGGCCTGGAGTTAGGAAGACCTGAGTTTACATACAGTCAGACCTAAAGCAAGTCACTTAAATTATTTGCTTCAGTTTTCTCAATTGAGAGAAATGAGAGAATAATATAGTACTAACCTCACAAAATTGTTGTGGGGAAAATTCAATATTTGTAAAGCCTGGTATAAGGCAGAGGATATATAAATGATTATTTCCTTACTCCTTCCCTATTTAACCTCTTAGTGTTCCAGGAAAAGTCCTTTAATTATGTTACAGACAAAATTTCTAATCTGCTTTGGTGGAGGTAGATTACACGCTGGGAGTTCTATATGCTGATGAAATCATAGATTAAGACAAAAAAAATCTACTGCATTGGTAGATACTAGAGATACTGGAATAAAAAAGTATATAGTCTCTGTCCTCAGGAACCTTACAATCTAATTTGGGCATATGAGGTGTACATACGATATGCATAGCAGAGATCAAGTGGAGACAGATGAAAATTTAGGACAGGAAATATCACTTCCAGCTGGTTCTTTGCTGCTCTTTAATAGTCTTCATGTGCTATTATTTTTCACTTTCTATCTCATTATCCATGCTTATTGTTCCAAACCTTTCTATAAATCCCACCTAATACATATACTTATAGCAACTGCTTTAGCAAAGTATTTCAGAGAAAAGTTTGAAATCATCTTCTCCTCTGACTTGAAACACCTCTGCACCGTCACAGCTGCTTCTCCTTTTTCCTGGTTATAGAAGTTACATTACTCATTCTTTCCTCTTAACCTATTTCTCCTTTCAGTGTCCTTATCCTAATTGCTTTAATCACTTCTAGGACCTTCTGAATCCAGGAGAATTGGTCAACTAATGCCTCTACAAAGTAGAATCACAGTAAAAGTGTGAATGTAGCAAATTTTGTCCTCAGGGTTCTCTTTCCAGGTTCCTTTACTCCACCTCAGTGGTAGTCCTGTCCACTGCCCTCTCTTAGATGGTCAGAACCTTTCTTCTCAAAACTTGCTCTTAAGCAAAGATCTGAGTCATACATATCTTCCTGAGAATTTTAATTAGTACATTTTTTCTCCCTGAATTGTTTGTATTTTAAACCTTACATATATTTGCAGAATCAGATATTCCCTGTGAAAGGAATTTTGGATATTAGTGAACAAGTAGGAAAATATTTTGGAGCCCCATCATGGCCCTGAACTCATACTATATTGGGTATTACTGTCATGGCTTAGCCTTGCCAAGGCTTTGGGTTGAAAATATCAAGGAAGAAAAAAAAAAGAAAATAAAAGAAAATATCAAGGAAGAGACATGAATAAAAGTAAAGAGAACTAAAATTGGATTTCTGAACAAGGGCAAATTGAGGGTTTTCATTAAAATTCATTACCTATGGTGAAGGGGTGAGTCATGGTGTAAAATACTTTAAAAAAAAACATCAGATCCAAAATATCAGCCAGGGAATTCACTGGGACCAAGATAGATTCTTATTATTGTGCAAGTAGAATTATAATTTTGGTTGCTCAAGGATTGCTGCAATCCATCAAATTTTGAGCTCACCTTGTTGACACAAAGCAAGATCATACATATCAATTAACAGTGAAATCAGTCAACTTCATAACACCAGTCTTGGCTAACTGTGACAAGAGGTCAGTTGCTTCATTTCTCTAATGGCCAGTGATTGACTATGACATATAAAAATGCTATTGTAACATTTCTAATCTTAATTTAAGTCTCGAGAGGAGGATTTTACTGTTTGTATCACTTAATGGTATATTGGAAACATCATCCTGAATTACAGGAAACATGAATACATTTTCTTCATTTATCATGTTGAGAGAGTAAAGGCTTATTGTAGAAATCAATAGAATACTACTTTATTTTCATTGCTGATAAGGAAATATAAGTTAGAGAAAATACTACTCCAATCCAATGGAAAGTGTTAGTGGTTTCTAACGCAGAGAGAACCTTAAAAATACTGTCTAAAATAGATATAATTTGGGTGGGTTTCATTTGATACCTCTACAGAGCCTTACCATGATGTCTCATTGTGTCATGAAAGTGATCCTTGGGTCCTCAGAATCTATGCAAGCAGAAACTTCAAGTTCAGCCTCTACAACAGATCAATTTAGCTTTCCAAGAACCAGAATAACTAAGGGATGGAGAAGCTCATCCTTGGTGACGAATTCTTTAGTCATGTCAACCTACAAAACAAAGAAAATACAAAATGGCATACTCTTTGCTTTTGCAGTAATGGGAATAGTTGGTGGAAAAGAAACCAGACAGTTTGAACTATATGGTACCCCTCTGAAATACTTCACCTTTCATATGTTTAGTGTTGAATGGAGCAGGAAAAAGTATTTTTGTGTAAAGAACTTGAACATATCACTTGAAAATGCATATAAGATATTACTGTTGTCAAAGATAAACATTTTGCTGTCTTAAAGGAGCAGAAAAAATAATTTTCATCTAACAAAAATGCTAATATATGCATATGGAGAAGCAGGTTTTTGGATAAGGCTTGAGTTCTATTGGACAGTAAATGAACAGTAGAATAAATATGATATAAATAACCTTGTGAAAAATGTAAAATGATACTTCCTTTGCTTTGTGAACAGTTTGAAGGTTTAAAGGTGAAGAGGGAGAAATTTTATTTAATAAAGTTAGAAAATATGAGTGCAAAGAAATTTCAAGGACATTAAATTGAGATAGTAAACTGTGTTTAGGATTTAGAGCAGCAGAGCATTATACTCCCTTGTCTCATTTACATGTAATTGTTTTAAGATTTAGTTGGGTAAAATTTTTAAAGGGAAAGCTTATAACAATTTGGAAAGGGAGATGTGATTTAGTTCTGTTGATTTCATGAATGGAATTTAATTAGTTTTTATCTTTTAAGTGGAATGTGAATCACTGAGAATTAAGAGATTGTGTTACAAGCCATTGAAATATATGAGATAGGGCATGCCACACTTTAATGCTGACCTTTGTCATCTCAGGGATGGACTATTACCAAAGCTTGTTGGTGAATCCACCCACCTCAAGTCTTTTTCCACTCTAGTCCACTCTTCATTCAGTGATTAGCGTGATTTTCCTAAAGCACAGCTCTGATCACTTCCCTCCCTGCAAATCCATCCCCATTCTGTGTCCACACACATACTCAATAAATTCCAGTAACACCCTGTTACCCTCCAGGATCAAATATATAAAGTGAGGGTGGGTCCCATGTGTGGTTAAGGTTGTCCCCTACCTGTGGAATGGGGTAATTCAAAAGGAGGTAGAATAGACATCTCTAGCCTTTTGCCCCTTCACTTTGTGTGGGAAAATATTCTATTACTTATTAGTATTGTTTGAACATAGTTTTATGTGGCTACAAAATTATCTAACCCAAAGTTTATGGGAGAGGTCAGCTTACTACAGAGACACTCAGGAAGGCAGATGGGTGCAAGGAATGTTTAGATCCTATCCAGGTCTTGTTTGGGGTGTACTCAAAACTAGTGTTTTAATTTCCTGAAATTTGAGTGTTTATACCTACCAGTTGTTACGCATCTCAAACTACCCTACTGCCTATATGTGGCCAATCAGGCAAATTTCCTTAGACATTGTCTGCTCTTTATAATGAAACCCCACAAAAACTCAAAGAGAAAGCTACACCTTTTTTCTGGGCAGGACTCAAACAACATGGAATCAAATCAGATGTGTTAAGAATCTGGTGAGTCCCCTGCGGTTCGGGTCAAAGATAGTCATGGCCCTAGAGGAGGAGGATTAGTACTGAGGACTCTGGGACTCTAGAAAATTAAGGGACTGTGTTTGACCTGGCCCCAGCTGGATTAGAATTAGCTAAGCTATCTTGACTCATAAATTTGTAATCCCCTTGGAATAGTCACCAGAGAAATCTGGGGGCAACGTTGTAATCAATTAACATTTGGTCCTTGTCAGAATTTATCTCTTTTGCTCTCTCTCTTCCTATATTTCTCCCCTCAACTCTCTCATGATGCCTGGTTCTCAGATTAACAAGTAGCTGCCCCCATGTTCAGTACACTATGATATAGGACTCTCAAGCAAGGGGCAACCTTATGACCTTCCAAGAAGGACTCTTCTATAAGATACATGTGTCTCATCTTGCCTGACACCCATTTACATGATTGAGCAACCTCAATGAACTAGTCAAACTAGTCTCTCAACATCAGTCCTATATTCATTTATTTAGGGCAACCCCAGGTTAATGAGGAAAACTCAAATTTGGCAGGCAGTGATGTGGGCTTTTACTGGAACTTCCACTTCTGAAGTTCTCTAGTGTCAGAAAGTTGTACTTACCTTCCCTTCAGTTCCCATAAACACTAACATATATAATTGCAGAAAAGAGCTTAGAAGGGTGGGGAAGAGTAATGAAATCTTATACCTAAACAGCTCTCTTAGCTATCTGTATTATTAAACAGAGATCTTAGATTTTCCTTGAGAGATAAGGAGGAAAACCGCAAGATTCTTTCTCTCTGCCTTCACAACCTTAGCTGCCCAAGAGATCATCAAGATAATGACAAAGAAAGAAAGGAAGTCTGTTTCCCAGTTTGTAGAAATTTATGGCATTGTAAACTAATTAAAGATTAAATTTTTACTGAAAAGTAATATCTTTAGTGTAAATTTCCAAATTGTGAGTTACAGGGTGTTTTTTTTTAGCTACTGAAATATCTTGATGGGTTTGGGGAGCTTTGCAGCTAGGATTAAGGTTAAGCACAAGGTATACGTCTCTATTAATCTTTGTCCTTGGATGGTGATAGATGCACTGTTTTATTAGAAAGGTGGTTCAGGGACCAGAGATAAACAAATCTGAAGCTAATCTGAAATGATTCAATAGCCTTTCATTATTTAGATAAATTAATAGTAAAATCATCTAAATTGAAATAGCCTATGCAATTGGAGAAGTAAAAGTTTAACAATTAATTGGTATTGTATAAGAAAATCTGTACAGGAAAGATTTGATGGAGTGTTAGACTAGAATATGATTTAAAAAAAGAGATGGGATAGACTTTAAAAAAGTAGTAAAGATAAAGCGAAGTGTTGAATCAGAGTTGTAGCAAGAAAAATGCAGTTTTGAAGTTTCTATGGCTTTAAAGTCTACTGAAAGAAAACAACTGTGAGAGAGAAAATTTAAATATGTACAGGTAAAAGGAGAATGGGTAGACATTAAATAAAAGGTGGAGTCTTTTTTCGTTGACCTTGGGAACAGATGGAAACTTGAAGTTTGGACTTTTGGAAAAAGAGATCTGAGAGGGTTCCTTTTGAAAATATCATTGAGATAAAGACATGAAAAACTTTTTGGAGAATGCCTGTTGGCAATTTCAGATAGACAATATTCTATCAAGTTACAATATTTACTAAACAGAAACTATGGAAATAAATTTGCAACATGGAATCATTTGAATACAGTATACTAAAATTCTGTCTTTGAAGGACAATTAGATGTCCTGATATTTAGAGCCTTATGGGTTCTAAAAGAAGAGGATGATAATGTGAGACAGCCAACATAAATCTTGGAAAGTGAGCAAACTGAAAGCAATAATTTCTATGATCTGAGGTTCTATAAGTAATAGTCCTTTGGAAAACTGAGGTTTTAAATGTTACCACTTGGGATTGTGAATCCATATTTGATTTGGTTGAAGTTTGTCCTGAAATTAAATTATAATGTAGTCTCACTTAAAGTAAGATGGGTTTTCCAATGGCATAATTGCGTTAGATGAAAACTTAACACAAAATACATTTGATATTTGACATTAAAGTGATTTGCTTGGAAACTGCATGAATCAGGAAAACCTGAGTTCAGATTCAGTCTCAGACAATATCTGTTTGCCTCACTTGCCTCCTTTATAAAATGGAGCTAATAATAGATCAATTTCCTAGGTGTTTGTGAGTATCAAAGTGCTTAGCACAAATGTTAGCTATTGTTATTTTGTAATTACTCTATGCTGGTTTTGAACGTGATTAGTGGAGGGTGCCTGATAGGTAGCTGAGATAATTTTTTTATATATCATGATTCAGAAATGTATTTAATTGAATTGATGTCATTTGATTGGCTAAAGTTTTGTTTTATGTTTTTAAAAAATCTATAATCCTGTATATGTTATTGATAGCTTGTGATTTTTCCTATATTGTGATTTTTGGAAATCACTGTATGAGAAATGCTGTTAAATTGAAAAATGATACCCAGAGGGTGATAGAAGCATATAATTAGAAAATTAACTTCTATTTTATCTGGTTGCTGTTAGATTATGAATTGAGCTATTAAAGAATGTTGTCACAATGTTTTAAAACTGTTGTGTGTTTAATTGGTGTATTTTGCTTTAAAATGAAAAATAATGACTACTCATCACTGGGGAGGCCATGCATTTTTCTCAACTGTTGCTTTCAATGCTGAGAAATCTCCCTGTAATGTAGAAGTTTTTCATCTAACCCCTACTCCTTTTTAAAGGAATTCTATCAAATTCTAGACAAGATGGGTAATTAGGCGGATGTCTCCATTGAGTTATTTTAATGAACTACTTTTGCAGCTTTAATCCAGCTCTCTGCTTACAAGAATGTTGGGCTCAATAAGCCCCAAAGAGGGGAATTGTGGGGAAATATTTTATTATTTATTGTTTATTAATATTGTTTAAATCTAGCTTTATATGGTTAGAAAATTATCTAACCCAAAGCTTATGATAAAGGTCAGGCTGACCTTAGAGATTCTCAGGAAGCCAGATGGCAGCAGGGAATGCTTAGATTCCACCCAGTCTTGTTTTGAGTCCACAAAGCTTGTGTTTTGGGTTCCCCAAATTTGAATGTTTATACTTAACCTTTGGATATGCACCCCAAACTGTCCTACCTGTGGTTAATCAGACAAATACCCTTATCCCCTTGTCTGAACTCCATACTATGCAGTCTTGCAACCTTCAGCTATTTTACTGTGAACTTATTTGATAGACTTTGGTTGGTGAGTGAATAGCTGGTTGGACTTGTTCCTACAGTGCCCAGATGGGATGTGTAGAACATTCAGAGAAGACATGAGGGATTGCTGAGCCCTTTTCAGGGATGCTTATCCATCTTTGGGGTCTACCTGGCACTCAGATCTCATTTGTGACTCCAAGAAGCTTGTAACATATCCAGTGACCACACCCCACTAAAATCATCTTGGTAAATTGACTGAACCAAGTTGAGGGTGATCAAAAAGCTTCAAATCAGATGGTGAGTTAGTGGGGGGGAGGGTGGTTGTCAACTCCAAATATGTGAAGACTTCCTGTAACAGAATGGACAGATGAGAACAATTTGTTCCAATGGCCATGAAGGCTTCTGAAGCAGGCACTGTGGAGCACTTAGAGCTTTGTCAGACATCAAAGACACCAAGGTCATCCATTGCATCTCAGGCCATTCTTTCTTTTGGTTTTCCACTAGACTTCAGTGACTCAGGAAAACAGAATGAGGCTAATGACTTTGTGCAACTCTGCTGAACTTAAATCCAATTCACACACAAGTCAACACATTACCCTGTGCTGTCATTAGTCTTCTGCAAAAATGGAGGACAAACAACCATATTGCCCAGAGATAGCCAAAAGGATGAATTCTTCAGTTCTCTGATTTAAATTAAATTTTTAAATTACAATAATCCAATTTTTCAGTGCCAGTTTAAAATTGATTATAAATATAAAGAACATGTAAATACAAAATTGATTCAAATGTAGAAGAGAATTTAGCAAGCCAGAAAGTGGGAAGAACCAGAAGACAGGCAATGATCAAAGAAGCAGTTTTGTGTGGCTTAAATGCACCTACACAGATCAACAACCTCTCAGGTCAAAGGACAGAGACATGAGTTACCTTGAGTCTATGGTTTTAAGTGCTTCCCTGACATGTTTTTATAAGCCACCAACATCAAATGCATTATTGAGAATGTATGACCCAGGCTTAAGTGTGGATATTATAATGAATTTTCTTACTTGTTATGAATATCTATGAATATATGAATCCATGAATATCTGTTGTGTTATTTATTTTGCTTTGGTGCTAATTAAATGTTTGCGTTTAAGATCTAAAAGTGTCATTACTATCGTTAGTGGGTGGGTTTGTGTAAATCAAAACACATCAGTGAGAAGCTCAAGAACTAAAATGATGAGCAGCATTTCTCCCAACAATGTTATTCCTAAAACCCACATCATGAGTATCATCATGTGAAGCCTATACCTGCCACCGTGAGAACAAGCCAATGCAGAGACAGAGTGGTTGTTCACATACCCACATGACAAGTGTGAGGTGCTATATAGTGAGTTATGACCCCATACATACTTGACCATTACAGTTCTAAGAATCGTACAGTTTTTAGATCATCTATAACCTTTTGTTGGTGCATTAAATATACAACCTCATCCAATGACCAATTAGTGAATATGCTTCTTGAAAAACTGAATCATATCAATCTTGAAATGCTTGAAGTAAATTAAACCAGAAGAAAGAAAGGAATTGCAACTAAAGCAAAAGATGTGAGAGGCGAAGGAAGATTTTTATTTTATTTTATCATGTGCCCATAGACAATAAGGAAAATGTTTTCATGTCTAGAAGGGCTGCTGATAAAAAGTACTTGCAAAAAGACCACCTGCATCAACAAATTGGCTGTCAAGGATAAAGAAAGAGAGTAAGTCTTGAATAACTTGATAGGACCCCTAAATTTATTCAGAGAGGTAGTTTTGTATAGTGTGAAAAATGTTTTTTAATCATTTTCTTGGAGAGCCCAAACTTTCCCTAGCCACTTTCTTCCAAAGTTTAGTTTTTCTTCAGAAGGCCATTATGGATAATGAGGTTGGGTTGATTCTCCTGGTCCTGGTCAAACTGTACTTGAGCTTGCAAATAATGTAATATGAGGTAGGGAAGATGTGAGGGAGACATTCTTTTGTCTAGATAGTCCAAGTCCTGGTGGTGATCTGATAGAAGAGGTATTTGCTCTGTCTGGAAATGAAATGGTGATGAAATGATATCAGCCCCTGATGAAAGGGTTTTAAAGCTGTGCACTCTAACCCCCAAAGGAGCTGTTTCATACTGACTCCTGTGCATGTGTGTTGCCAGAAATAGGTTATAACAGACAAAACCTAATCATGTTTGTCTTTCTTATACCAAACTCTGAGACTGAGAATATTAACTAAATAGTTGGCCTAGAAGTCCCAAAGATCCCAGCTCAAGTGCAAACTGCCAAATCTTGATTGTATGACCCGAGGCAAGTCATTTATCCTTTTCTGCTCCCAAGAAATGAGAACATGCTGGTCTGGGTTGCAGTCTAGGGGTGCTGGAAACCCTGAAATTCAAGGGCAAAAGGTGCCAGTCAGCCTCAAAAGAATCAGGGAACTCAAGTCTTCTTTCAGACAGAGAGACAAGGTTTACTAAAACACCAGTTGGGGTGCCTTTGGTAAACAAGTCTGACCTTTCTCACAGTGAAAAGGATTGTGGGAAGATTTGGATGGAATGAAGGAGTGGCTAATAGCCTGGGTGAGAACAAGAAGTGTCTAATAGCCTGGGGTGACCTAGAGTGGAGAAGGGGACCGGATGGGATTAGTGGGGGGAAATAGCCTGGTCTGGTCCAGAGGTAATAGATAATGAAGGGCTGAACTGGGGCTTGTCTTCATCCTTCCTTTTCAAAGAAGACCATGACATCACAGAAATGATGACATGACTTGCACTTGACTTAGTTTTGAGTGAAGGAGGGCTGTGCAAGTCCTCAGCCTTGCTTTCTCTTCCTGAGTCATCTAGATCCAGTGACCAGATATTCAATCAGGATGACTGGAGATGGACCAGGATGCAATGGGAGACCTTAGCCTTTTTAGACTCAGCCTCTTCACCTACTCAGTCAAGGGAGGTAACACCCATTGAGTGGATAGGCCTCTTTAAGAAATAATCAGGGAATGGCCCTTTTAATGAGCTAAAGAAAAAAAAAAAAACAACTAAATCAAACTGGGAGGAAAAGAGAAACTGTTACTGTTGATAATCACTCTAAACCAGCTATTAAATGGAACTTGGGCAGGGACCTAATGTTGTCCAATCTATGGGCTGCTGGGCTATGACAGAAGTAGAGAGAATGAAAGATTGGACCAAGGTCACAATGAAAGGACAGTTGAACGGATTATTGCCTGGAATGGGTGATACCTCAGGGAATGCTAGAGAGTGGGTTCAGGGACTCTGGGGTCCAGGTCCCAAAGACATGGTCATTCCTTTTAGGGGTCCAGCATCCCCATCATTCCCCTCTCAAACAAGTATTCACCCCATCTACCCTTAGCTGCTATGGGCTGTGCCTTTTGACTAGCCCTGAGGACTGCTCTGAATGGGAAGAACCAATCCGGATAAGACTTTTACCTAATCCCCTCCTTTCCACACATGGTAATAAGTTATCAGCTTTAGGTTTTAGCATTAAAATGATAACTAACAATCTTACAGTTTTCATAAGTAATAGCCAATTTGTTTTACCTGTAACACAACAATAAATTTCAGGAGACATCAATTGCATTTCCAGATCATATAAAAATTATTCATGTAAGGATGGATTTACCAATTGCCAAGGCTGGCTGACTTCTTTACTCTGACCCATCCCCCTTCCCTCTCTCCTCACAGCTACTGGGGGTGGTGAGGGGTGGGGAATGGTCAGCAGGATGCCCTGGGCCGAAGTCCATTACCAGCAGTAGCCATGCAGTAGCTGCTGCCCCTCCCTCCTCCTTCCTTTTGTCAGGTGAGGGTAGGTGAATTTGAGGGGGAGAAGAGGAGAATGATGAAACTTTCTTCTTCTAGTTTGATCTGGGATGAGAGAGGTTAACAGAAAAAACCTGGGGCTGTTTGCAGTCGTTGAACGGAGATACCCTCTTGACTCAAGGTAAGGGCGCGGGGAAAGGGAGTGAACAGGACTGTAAGGAGGTGTTTCAAAATTTCTTAGTGTTCAATCTCAAAATCTGCTAAGATGTTTTTAGGTGTTCTAACTTTTCAAAGTAGCCTTATCCTGGTCAGAGCTGGGACTACAGGAAGAAGAATCTTAAAAAAACCATTTTTTTTTTAACTTTCACAATTTATCTTGGTCCTCTAGATGGTATTGAGGGCAGACACAAAGCTTTCCTTTTCATGGTCTTGAAGACCAAGCTTTTCTACTTCTAATACAGTCCTGATGAGTAGGACTTCAAGGATCTGGTAACCATGAGGCCAGAAAAGAAGGAGGATCCTGCAGGCATGGGCATGGGGACAGAGGGTCCTTCCATGAAGGAGGGTCCCTGAGTATAGAGGGAAGGGAGTAAGTCAGTCTCAGGAAACCAAAAATCACCTGCAGTTTTCCCAATTCTCTAACATCAGAGAGAACTGAGTATATGCTTCAGAATAGGGTGACTATCCTCTATGTTGTCAGCAGTGTGCCCAGGTTCATGGACTTAAACCAAATGTTGGACTGAGAAGCTGACAACCTCATAACTGTCTATCCCTAATAGAACCTAAGAAGTATCAGTCGTGAAAAGTACCTCTAAGCCTTCCTAGGTGCTTGGAGAGCAACCACAGTGACAGCAAGAAAGGGATAGAGAGAGAAAAAGGGGAAGATTATATACCTTTTGGTCTTGGTTGGAGAAGAGTTTGAGGGGGACTGCAGTTTCATGGTCAGAGAACCATATATTTCAGACTAGGGGTGCTGAGAATCCCCATATTTAAGCACAAAAGGGTATGGGTCTGCCTCAAAAGAATTTGACCACTCGTTTCCTCTGGTGTTCTGCCCAGGGGAAGGTAAACTCCATGGCCAAAAGCTGCTTTTTCTCCTTTGGGTTTACTGGCTATATTTCTTGCTCAAAGATCAACTTTAAACCCAATTCACTCTGGAGCTCACAGACTGGACAGTAAGCCCCCACCCACCTAGCACAGAATGAATGTAGTAAGGGTTTTTCTTTTACCCAGGACCACTGAGGGTCTTCCCTTCCCAGTTTGATTTTTTTTTTTTAGTAAAAGGGCCATCCCTTGAGTAACCTAAAGAAGCCTATTCATTGAATAAGTGTATCTCACTCAAAGTAAGAATGTTATGAGACTTAGCCTGAAAGGGCCAGGATCTCACATTGCATCTTGGACCATCTCCAGTCTGGACTCAGATGGCTCAGGAGAAGAAAATGAGGTTGGTGACCTTGCCCAATCCTCCTTCATGCAAATCAAAGTCAACTGCAAGTCATGTCATCGTCTTGATGTCATGGTCCTCTTCAAGAAGGAAAGAGAGACACAACCACCACCACAATAAAAGCCAGAGAACATTCCAACCCTTGAGAACCAGTGCTTCATTAACCAAAGGTATGGGCCTTCCTACATATCTTCTCGAACCAAACTCCCTTTAATGGGTAGACCCATTTATGAATGGGGAAGATCTTTAATCACATTAACAATACAAATACATATACTGTTTCTAGTTAAAGAAACTCTTGCTTCTATACTTTACTCCTAGTGAAGACTCTTGGTTGATAAAGGCAAGATTAATCAGAGGCATTTGATTATACTAAAACAAAAACAGCCCAAGATCCCACTTTTCTTGCCATCTCAGTCCAACACAGGAACTTTTACTCCCAGTAGAGTGAATGGAGTTGGGCATCTGACCTGGGGAAAATCTAGGAAATCTCTGCTGACAAGAAATACTAGACCCAGCTGTGCTGGGGAGAATGATGGGAGTGAGAAGGAACTAGCACATGTCCAGTGAGTGCAGAAGTTTTGGGGCATGGAAGCCACTGGCTGTGGGCATTTATATGAGGCTGCAGGTCTTGATTTGAGTTCAAGGTCAGAAGAAAGAGCTAAAGAAGCACCATCCTCCCTACACTCGAACTAGAAGTGATTATAAAAACTGAACTACTACAAATTTAAAAAAATACATAAGCAAAAGAGAAAAAAATTCAACCACAGAGAGTTAATATGGGAATAGAGAAGACTGGAGTTCATCTTCAGAGGAGGTTGGCGGTTGTCCTTCATTCTTGAGGAGGTCTAAAATGACATCATCATGCTAGAGTCAAGTTTCAGTGTGTCTGACCGTGGCTGATCAGACCACTACAAGCTTGGGATGCTCTACCATGGGTCATGTGCAAATAGTGTGAACATTAAATTTGTTCGTCCTGTTTCAATTTAAGCTGCAGTCACAATGCTGCACACAGGTGGCCCAGGCTCACTGGAAGCAGCATCGGGATTCATCAACCCCCTGGCTTTCTAAGCAGCTTGTTAAAGATTAAATTGCTCTCCTCTTCTTGCAAGGAAGGGTCTAGAAAAGGTGCCCTAAAAACTGCTTATTGCAGGGTATCCTACTCTACAGTCAAATCATACAAAAAATGTACAAAAACGTATGCAAAGACCTCACAATCAGCACATAGAATGTGTACATACTATATATATATATATATGAAAGATGAATAGTTTTGTTGCAAGAGAACTCAGTAGATATCGCATCCAAATAGCAGCCTTGAGTGAAACAAGACTGGCAAATGAAGGCCAGATTACTGAAGTTGGAACTGGATATATATTTTTCTGAAGTAGCTGCAGTGAAGGAAAGCACCATAAAGTTGGTGTAGGTTTTTCAATCAAAACTAATCTAGTCAGCAAGTTTGTATGCCTGCCAAAAGGAGTGAATGGCAGGTTCATGACAATGTGTTTGTACTTGCAGGGAAATATCATGCCACCATCATCAGTGCCTATGGTCCCACCATAATGAACCCTGATGAGGTCAAGGAAAAATTTTATGAAGACTTGGAGACCCTTATCATCAATGTGCCAAAAGAAGACAAGCTTATAATTCTGAGTGATTTTAATGCTAGAATAGGCTCAGACTTGAGACTGAGACTCAGGATCAGTCTTGGCAGGAAGTCGTAGGGAGGAACGGAATTGGAAACAGCAATTGTAATGGTAACTTACTACTGAAGATTTGTGCATCTCATGACCTTCTCATCACCAACACTGTCTTCCGTTTACCTAAACACATTAAAACTGCATGGATGCACCCTTGCAGCAAACACTAGCATTTAATAGACTGTGATTGTAAGAAGAGACAGATAGGATGTGAGAGTGACCAATGCAATGTGTAGTGCAAAGTGCTGGATTGATCATAGACATCCTTTCCAAGCTAAATATTTGCATTCAACAAAAGTGACATCCCCAAAGCAAAATGACTACCAGATGAATTAATGTCAACAAATTAGAGCTCTTCTCTGAGCAGAAATAGCTTGTTGCTAACTTGGAGGGGAAGTTGAGCCAACACACAGCTGGCAACAGTGGAGCAGAAAAGGAGTGGACTTCTTTCAGAGATTTGTTGTATAGCACTTTATTTGCTCCTCTGGGTCAGAACACTTAACAAACACCAAGACTGGCTTGATGAAAATGATAGGGAAATTCAGAAGTTGTTGAATGAAAAACAGGGTTTACCAGCAGGATAGTTCATCCATCTCAAGGAAGGCAGCATTTAATTCCATCAAAAGTAAAGTACAAGCAAAATTTAGAGTGATGCAGGATTCTGGGATCTGTAAGAAGGTAGATGAAATTCAGTTTTATGCTAATAGTAACAATCCAAAGTGCTTTTTTTGATTCCCTGAATGCTATTTATGGGCCAAAAATCTATGGTGCATCTAAACTACTCTGCATTGACTGAACTACATTGATTAGTGATAAGCATATGATCCTAGAGAGATGGGCTGAATATTTCCATAGTGTTCTCAACAGACCATCATCAATCAATGCTGAGGCCGCTGACTATTAACCTCAGGTTGAAGTCAATCCCTCTTCTAACCCAAACAGTAATATCAAATAGTCATCTCAAATAACCCTCAAAGCCCAAAAATAATTCATTAAACAACTTTAAAAAATTCTTTAAAAATAACTTTAAAAAACTTTAAAAAGGACTTAAAAATCAAATTGGAGTGATTGAGGAAAAATTAAAAAGAAAAATACAAAAAAAAACAAGAAAATTATGACAAGAAAGTCAACCAATTAAAAAAGGAGATCCAGAATCTTAAGGAAGAAAATGACTTTTTGAAAATCAGAATTGGGCAAGGGGAAGTCAGTGAAGTTATAAGAGATGAAGAAATAAAAAAAATATATGAAGAATGAAAAAAATAGAAGAAAATGTGAAACATCTCGTAAGAAAAACAACAAACCTAGAGAACAGATTAAGAAAAGGAAACAAGAATAATTGGACTACCTGAAAGTTCTGATCAGAAAAAGAATCTTGATACAATAACACAAGAAATAATTAAAGAAAATTGTTCTGAAGCATTAGAACAAGAAGTGAAGCCAGAAATAGGAAAATATTCAGCAATCACTACTTAAAAGGTGTTTTTTCTCTTATTTTATACTTCATTTTATAAAGTTTTCTTTTTCTTTTCTTATTATTTGTTTTTAGTATTTGTCTAAAATTAATATTATATATATATATTTAAGTGTGATTCTGAGGGAAGGTCAGAATTAAAAGGCTAAGAATTAAATGGAAGCCTCCTACTTTTATATCATGAATAGTTTCTTCAAGAGAAGGATTGGCATTGATTCTCTGGCTCCACTGCCTGCAGGCTAGGGGTCTAGCACATTTTGTCCTTCCCTCAGGGTTCTCTCTCCTACCTGCTGGAGCTTCGTGATCCCTTGCCTCAGACACTACACCAAGCTGATTTTTCCCATACTGATTGCATGCACCCCCTCCTCCCCCAATCATAAACATCCCTGTTCCATTGAGTCATTTAGCTTAGATTTTACTTCAAAAATATAGGAAAAGCAAAATAAATACATTTTCTCCAACACATCAGGGGCAAAATCTCCCTTGTTCTATGAGGATGGCAGGGGGATTAGGTTCAAAGTTTAGCTCGGTTGCTACACAGTTTTAGTCTCATCAAATCCCAAGTTGAAAGTGGTGTCCGTGACCCCCACCCTTCATATCTCCCCTACTTACCTTCTGGTTTCCTGGCTTTTCAGGAAATCCCTGCTGGGCTGTTTGCAACATCTGGCCAGCAATCCTGGGTTCGTAGATTTCCATATTTCAAGATCCCAGGGTCAGAGACTCTACTCCCTGCACCAAGATTTGAAAAGGACAAAAAAATATACCTCAAGCCCCCATGACCTGGAAGGAGGGGAAGAGTACCCTCAGATCTTTCCCCACTATTGTATAAGCCTTTAGCCCTTGAATGCCCTTGTATGCCAGTGACTGTGAGTTAGTCAAGTAGATTTAAAGATGCGGGCAATCCTGGCTGCACAAAAAATGGAAAGAGATCTCTCCCAACTACTTGATGGGTTAACGGAGTGTCCATGTACCAGTTCCCCTGGCTTCCAAAAGCAGGTTTCTGGGGTGCCCCAACATGCATCTTAGGTTATCTGGTGTTAGAAGTGAGTCTAACAAGCTCCCAACAGTGAGAAATATGCGCACCTTAAACAAAGAAAAATAACTGTGAAATCAGGAATGTTTTTATTAATCTTTACGTCCATTCCCCCGAATGGCTGGGTAGCTTCCCCAGTAAGGTGATAGGATGACTACAACACGTTCAGAAAGATGGGGCTTCTTATACTGTTTTCCCAAGCTTTGGATCTCCAGCAATACTGTCCTTTGGTCATGTGACTCCATGCTCCCCTCTCTGCTAAGCCCTTCCTCACACAGCACCTTGAGCCTGAGCATTACTTTCTGACCTCTAACCTGTCCATGCTAGGTCACAACCTTTATCACCTAGGAATGTGGAAAACGGAACGTTCTTGTTTTCCACATCTGGGTAGGTACCTATTACAGTAGACACTGGACATAGCAAGCATGAGATAACATCAGCAAAAATTGAATTTATTGTATTTTTATCAAACAGGAAAAGATTCTGTTGATGTGAGAATAATCCTCAAATCTGACATGTGTATATAGTTTGACCATTGACTTATCAGAGAAAAAATCAGAAGTAACAAAAAACTAGAATAATTATGAAAACATAGTATGACTTATAATTAAAACAACTCAATCTTGAACTATCTAAAAATAAATATGAAGAATATTAAATATAGATATAATAATAAAAATGAATAATGGACAACAGAAATTATGACATCCACATATTGATATCAATAAGTTTAAACACATTTTTTGTTAAAAAAATTTTTAACAATAAGCTCTGCTCAGATCCTATCTTTAAAAATTTTTTCCATTATACTGTAACATCCTTCTCACACTGAAAATTCATTTATTCCCTTTGACTTCTACCTCTTATTGGTTTCTACCTCCAGGAAGTTCATTAAGCAATTTACCTGATGGTCCAGTGGCTAGCATACCAGGTCTGGAGTAAAGAAGACCGGAATTTAAATCTGGCCTCAGATGCTTACTTGCTGCATGACCCTAGGGAAGTAACATAACGCTGTCTGCCTCAGTTTCCTCATCTGTAAAATGAGCTGGAGAAGGAAATGGCAAACTACTCCAGTATGTTTGCCAAGACAGCCCCAAAAGGATCACAAAGAATCCGATGTGATTAAGACAACTGAACAATAAAAACCCATGCCCAACATTTTAACTCCTTCATTCCTTTTTAGGCACTATTTCCTATTATACTGACTTTTTCCACTATGTCACAACAGTCTTCTCATACTTGAAGTTAACTTCTCTCCTGAGGCTTTCTCATTTTGGAAGTACACTTATTCCCTGAAGCCTTCTCCTCATTGGAATTTCACCTTGCCCACACAATCCCTTTCTTTCACTGGTAGTTCTTCCTAGTACTTCTATATTAAATAAAGTGCCCAGTTCAACAATATTTTCTCCTTGAGACCACTTTGGATCCTATCCCTGACTGAACTTCAACGTGCCATATAGCCTCCTTACCCTTGAGAGAATTTTGAGAACTGTCTGAATGAAACTGTCTCCACCTTGTAAAACTGACTTTCACTTGTTTTATTCTCCTATAAATTCCACCTGCTGGCTAATCATGAGAAGTGAGTAACATCCTGTCTAACATTTGGAAAAGACCCTCTGTTCTTTCTCTTCCTTTCAATTCCTTAAACTCACTTATCTCCCTCCCAACTTAGAAAGTCCCTGATCTTTCCTCCAATTAGAGATCAGATCATCTTATTTTGTATCCTGGTTTATATCCTGTTGTTTTCTTTTAATTCATAGTCTCCCCCTATATTTGGGGTCCAATGCTAGCTAAGGGTTTTTGTCCCAATGTGTTATGCAATTGGCAAGCATTGCTTAATAAATTAATGTGCTCGGAAGCTTAAACCTTTGTTTCCTCAGTTATTTCAGGTTTCATCCATCACACACTAGAAGTTCATTATGAACCTAGACCTTCTCACTTGAAATTCACTCCACTGTGGTCTCAAAATAAAATGAAACCCTGCTCCATCATGATTAGTCTTTTCTCTTAGGATCTTCATCTTAAAGAGAGTTCCTTGGTCAACCATGTTTACTACTTTATACCTCTCCTGACTCAGCTTCTGACTAACGAATTTCTCCACCATGCCTCAGCAGCCTTCTAATATTGGGCTTTCACTTTGCTCCAGATTTTTCCGTGTATGATTTGTTCATTTCTCTGAACATCTTCATTTTAAGGAAAGTTCCAAGGCTAGTTTTGTTCACTCTTAAATTCCTGTCCTGGCTAGACTTCTTTCCCATCATGCCTTCTGTCTCTGGAAGTGCGCTCTTCCCCTGTCACCTTCTCATCCTGGAAGCTCACTGATCCTGTTTCTCCTCTCGCTGATTGTTTGGTTCATTATAGAAATACCTTTTTTTTTTTAGTAAAGTACCCAGGCCAGCCTTATTTACTTCATCATTCCTCTCTTGCTGACATTAAAGACTATTCATAATGCTATAACAGCATTCTGACGCTGGAAGTTCATGCTGCCTATGAGGGGTCCCTTGCTTTGGTGGCTTACTTCTTCTAAGAGATTCCATTTTAAGGGAATAGCCTAGGTTGAACCTATTCACTCTTTTTCTCTCCAGTCTGGGACCCTGATTCTGTACCCATTTTCCATCATGTTACTGTAGCCTTCCCACTGGAAGTTTATTGTAAACCTTTGTTGAACTTTCAAATATGTATGGTACAACAAAAAGAGTTTCTCTAAGAACCACTATGATTTTCATTAGAAAATAAAGAATTTAATCATCCCTTTGCATGTACATACACAAGTATATATGTATGTATGTATGTGTATGTGTGAGTGTAGACTTTTTTGTCCTGCTTAGTTAACAAAAAACTGCTAGTGACATGACCATAGACAGTAATCTCTATGTAAAAATCACTAACAAGTTTACTATACTGTTTACTCAGACAGCTGAAAGGCCTAAGAGCAAGCTAATAGAAAGGTTTTAAACTGAGTAGAAGTTGGAATCTGGCTCTTTCTGACCTGTGACCCTGTGATCCACAAAGGGTGGATCCACATCCCCCAAAAAGGTAAAATAATACTTTATTGAAAAATGTTTACATTTTTCCAAATTGAGAGGATTATGCTACTGTAATTTTGGTCTAAAAGTCCATTAGTACAGAACTCTCTCCTAGATGGTGGAGATGAACGGTTCTGTCTTACAAGAGGGGTGGACAGAATTGGTGAAAAGCAAAGGAGAACTCCAGCCTTTACCCTTTGGGACTCTTCAGGACCAGGTCCCCTCTGGAACCCTTCATGTATCCAGTTGCTTAGCTTTGAGCTTCAAGAAAAAGATGGAAGAGGCCATTCCCACTTCACATGGCCAAAGGAAAAGACTTTGAGAAAACATGAGAGGAGCTAGTAGCCTCTATCATGTCCTTATTCCAAACTAGCTACACTAGAGACTTTGGGGAGTTTTCCCCTTGGGTGAGATCTAGGATATCTTGGTTGAACTGAGTTCTCTTACTTGCAGTAGGAGATCTCCTTCACTCTGTATTGTCTGGTCCAGGGTTGGTGAACCTTCAATCTCATAGAACAAATATAAAGTTTAGATTCAGTCAAAGAGCCATATGTGAGGACCTAGAGGCCCTCATGTGGCCTCAAGGCTACAGGTTCCCCACCTTTGGCTCTGGATTCTCTAAGCATACCTTCTGTTTTGCTATGATTTGGATAAATGAATTTCTTTGCTATTCTCTGTGTTCACTGTAGAACTAGTATTTGGTGGGAAAAGGATCAAGATTGGAGTTCTTTATTCCCTGAATTGACAGAACAATCACAAGTTAGATTGAGCCCTTAGGTCATGTCCCCATGATCACTTAAGGAGTAGATAGATATACTTCTAGTCTGATAACCCCTCCCTTTGAGGAGAACAGAGTTTTGCTTCCCCTTCTGGAAGGAATGAAGTCTCCTTTGGAGAAGGATGGGGGAGAAGAAGTTAGAGATGTCTATTCTGCCTCCCTTTGAGCCATACAGTGAAAACCTTCTTACACATGGGAGCCCACTCTAACTCCACTATATTTTAAGTACATTAACATAGTTCACCACCTATGTAAATTATAATTAAATTACTACATATTGAATGTTTTGAGGCAAAACATATCAACCTTGGAGGTTTGGGGAAAAACTAAAGCGTAGGAAATCTATTTATAGTTTACAGAATACTCTGAGGGGACATAATTATCAAATCTGTTTTCACTGTAGCTTAGTCTTTATATACAATCTAGTCAATAAAGTACATTTTTATATTTTCCCCCAGCAAAAAAGGAAACCAACTTCTAGTTTATGAAAATATTTATACACTACAAGCTACTCAGGGGCAAGAAATCACTCATATTTTCAAATGAAATATATATTTCTAAAGATTAATTATTCAAAATTCTATGCTGCAAAAAATCTATTCAACGAGTTTAGATTTGTTTTCCTTCAGCTTCTTTTTAGAAACTTTTTGCATCTTCTTAATACTTTGAATGCCCCAAAGGCCAAAAGATGAAATATTTTTCTTTTTCTTCAATGAGTTTTAATGGCTTCCTCCCTTATTGGTTTAAACAAACAAAATGCTAAAATGTCCTTGATAGTTATCTACCCTGAGGTACAAATCAATCAAGTAGAACTTAACAACACTTACACAGTCATTGCTGAATGTAAAATTAACTTTTCATACTTAATGTGTTTAAATGGCCATTTTTTCTTTTCAATGACCATTTATATTTGTTAAGCTTCTATCCTCTCATCTTTTACTAATTAAATCTAATAATAATTAATTTCTGTATTTTACTTCAATCATTAGTCTTTAATAATCCATTCCTTGTGTTTATATTTAGAAGTTCTTAATTAGACTTATTCAAATTTTCTGCATTGTTCTGGAGTAGTTTATAGTGTGTAAATTGGATTTTATCTTTTTTTGAGGGGGAAAAATGGCCCTTTTCTTCCATTAAGAGGAAAAGGAAAGGAAAAAGGGAGGAAAAGAAGGAAAACAAATGGAAAATCTAACTTCAGTGCTATCTTTGCTTCTAACGGAATTATTTTTAGTTTAGTACATCTTAATAGAGGTACACAGAGTGATAAAAAGAGAGCCTGCCTTGAAGCCAAAGTGATCTGAGTTGAAGTCTTGATTATGACCCTGGAAATAAGAACCTGGATAAGTCACATAACTTGGGTGTTTCCTTACCAGGAAATATTTGGTAACTTCGAAATCCCAGGTTTAGTATCTATCCTCTATATTTAAATAAATCTTTCTTCCTAGACATGACAATATGAATATACATTTGGACACAATATAAAAATGCAGCTCCTTTTCCCGTCTGCATGCAAAATATAGTTATGCAAAAGGAAATTTGAACAGTGATCTCTTTTGTCAATGGAAATTATTGCAGATGTATAGAAGCAATGATAGGTGTCTTTATTTGGGGACATAGAGCATTTATCAAAATAGATTTTTCAAAGAATACAAATAATAATGAAATTATTTTAGTTGAAATAATTAAGCAAATGCAGGAGAAAGAAACCAAAACTGTGATGAAGGAAAGTGGTTTAAGGATGCCATTTTCTGGTTTCTTTGGATCTATGTTTATTTGTATTTCTACCTAGGAAGTGAGTGATTTCTTCAGATGACTCATTGACTCATAGATTATTTTTGTTGAATTTTTTATTAAAATCTTGATTTTTCTATTATCTACACTTTCCAATATATTCTTTCCATCTCCCTCTCCTAGAGAGCCATCCTTTATAACAAAGAAAATAAACAAGAAAGAAAATCTTTCAACAAAACTAAACAACGTTGACCAAATTTGACAACACATGCAGTGTTCCGTAGTGATGATCCCCAAAAGAAGGGAAGGAGATACAGTCTTATAACTCCTTTGGGATATAACTTTTCACTATTCATTTGGTGGTTGCCTTTATTCTTCCCATTTACATTTTAATTGTCATTACATCTGTTATATTCCTGGTTCTGCTTATTTAACTTTGCATTAGTTTATATATCTTCCCATACTTCTCTATTCATCATACTTTTTACTTATTTTAGCACATTACATTTGTGTACCACAAGTTGTTTAGCCATTTCCTGATTCGTGCACATTCACTTTGTTCCTACTTCTTTGTTATTATAAAAGATGTTGCTACAACTATTTTGGTATATATATAGGTATGTATATACAGCTCATACCATATACATTTTTATGTGATGCCTTTCTATCTTTGAACTCCTTTAGATATGTGTCTAGCATTTGGATCTTTGTGTCAAAGAATGTGGACATTTTCATTATTTCCTTTCATAATTTCCAGGTGAGAATCAGCATCATTTAACTGAACAGATACTGAGTAGTTTCAATACCAGAAGTTTAAGTCTCATCATTAATACTCTGGACAAGCCACTTAACCTCAGAGTACTCTGGGTAATTGCAGAAAAGGTACTAACTTGCACTGATGAAGGAGATTTCTTCATCTGGGACTTCTGTATACCAAGAAAAACCACAGGTTCAGTTTCTCTTTCTTTTTAATTCCATAATACACTCCAGTGTGGTTGAATCTGTCTACAACTCCACCAGTAGTTAAATCTATTCATAGCAATGCTCTATGAGTATGTCTACCTAATACATTCAACATGATAATCCCCATCTTTTGTCGTCTTTGCCTGTTTGTAGGGTGTGAGTTTTTGAATTCTTTTTCTCTTACTAATAATTTTGATCATGTTTTCCTTTGGTTGTTAGTAGTTTCCAATTCTCTTTTTTGTGACTATTGTTCATATTGTTTGACCATTTATCCAATGGGGAATGGGTCTTTGTGTTATATATTTGCATGAATTGCATATTACCTTGGATATTAGACCTTTATGAGGAATATTAATATAATTCTTTTCCCCAATCATCTGTTTTCTTTATCCTAGTTGTATTAATATAATTTGTGCAAAATCTTTAAATTTCATTTAATCAAAATTATTATTTTATCTTTTGTGATTAACTTTTAGCCATGTTTGGATAAAAATTCTTCCCTTATAACCATAACTATGAAAAGTAACTGATCTGATTTTCTATTTTGGATATAACAAATCCTTAGTCTCATATATATTTCAGAGAAAATGAGGTATATAAAGTAAGGTGTTGGACTAAACTGAATTTCTCCTAGACTACTTTTTGCTTTTTCCCAATAATTCTTTTCAAATATGGAGGGTTTCAATATATTTAATATGTTGAGTCCAATTGTTTCTGTTTCTCCATTCTTTGGTATGTTCTACTAAATTCCTTTTCTACTTTAAGTCAGTATCAACAGCATAATTGGAGGTCTGAAAGTGCTTTTATTCCCATCACTACTTTTTATTTCATTTTTCCTTAAGGTTCCAGACCTTTTGTTTCTCCAAGTGAATATAATTATTTTGTCTAGGTCTCTCTCGGTAGTCTGACTGTTATTTCACTAAATATGCATGTTAATTTATGTAGTATTACCTTTCTATTGTATTAACACAGCAAAACTTGAACACTGAATAACTTTCCACTTCTTAAACTCATTCTACACTTTTTTAAAAGAGTTTAATAATTGTATCTATTTACCCATGAATGTGTCCTTGTAAGTTGATGCCCTGATATTTTATGCATTTTATAGTTATTTTTAATGGCACTTTCTTAAAATTCTATTACTTCAACTTTGTTTTTATTCTTATATAAAAATGATTTATGTGAGTTACATTTTTTGAATTACTATTAATTCTTTTGGTCTGTAGTTCTTTTTCTTTGCTTTACCCTTTCCTGATTTAGGTAACAGGACTGTGTTTGTCTCATAATATAGGAGTTTGTAATTTTACATCGACAGCATTTATTACTGAAAGGTTAATGGTATCTCCTGAAAAAGACATCAAAACTATAGATATTTCTCAGAATTATGTGGCACTTTACAAAAAAAGACCATGCATTAGGGAACAGAGAAACTGTAAGTGTAAAAAAATGTAAATTACTGAACACATGCTATATAGAAAAAAATGTAAATTACTAAACACATGCTATAAGACAATTTTTTTAAAAATTGTAATTAATATAGCAAATACAAGCAAAAAATATAGCTAATTGTGGGTTTACTATTTCAGTGATTAGTGGGTCAAAGAATAAACCATAGAAACAATAGTCATGTAAAAAGAATGACAATGAAAACATTAAAAATTTTGGGATGCAGACTTTTCCTTGAATGAAGATTTTTTCAGAGGAAAAATCACATCTCTGAGGGAAAAAAAGATTGATAAAAAGACTGAGGTTTTTTAAAAATCAAAAAAATTGATAAATAAGCGTAAAAATATAATTTTGAAAATTGTGAAACAGAAAGAGTTTCTAACTTTGTGGAATAATGTGTAGAGCATAGATTATTGTCTTTAAAAGTTTAATAGAATTCTTCTGTAAATCCAACAAGTCTGGGTCTGTTTTCTTTTTTCCTTTTTGATGATTAATACAGTTAATTCAATTTCCTTTTCTGAATTTGTATCTCTTTTTTGTTTTCTGCTAATTTAGGCATTTTTAAATTTTTATGTTCCTAGATTTATGTTAAATTCTCAGTTTTGCTGGTATTGAATTGCATATAGTAGGTTCTGATAATTCTTTTTATTTTTTCTCTGTTCTTATTTCAGTGGATTATTGTTTTTTCATTTTTTAAGTATAAAATTCAGAATTGATTGTCATTTTGAGATTTATAATTCATAGGTAGACACACTGCCTTCTCAGTCTAAAGAGTAGTTTGAGGTTATGTCAAGTTTTGAACTAGAAGAAACAATTGTTCTTAAAGGGACGCAGATAGGAAAGAGAGGAAGAAGGGGAGCCTTAACAGGTAAACATAAACATATTAGTGTCACGGGGCAATAGGCAAAAGAAGAAAGAAAAGTAAGACTGAATTACTGCATATTAGAAAGAGAGATCAGAGACCATTAGCTCCTATAAGCATCTTGGAACAGAAGATTTGTGCTGAAGCTAGTGGATACACTCATTTCTTCAAGGACTGAGGAAAATTCTAAGAAAAGTTTTGTTCTTCCCTCAGCTTCCCCTCCTGATGCTTGTTCATTAATAGACACTGCAATACAATTTATTTTTTTAAACTGAAGTTTCCAGTAACCCTAATTTTCGCTTCAACTATAAAGAGATCAAGATTTTAAGTAGAAAGTAAGAAAAAAAATAAAATTAGGGCAAAGAACCAAGTATCTGCCTAGATGTTAGAAATTTCCTAACTGAGGGCTCTTTAGCTATTGTGATAGGACTATTGACTTTTTATCTAATATAAAATCCATAGAGCAGAAGAGGAAAGAACTAGGTGGAACTAGGCTGAAAGTATTTCAGTATTGTTAATCTTTTCAAAGAATCCATTTTAGTTTTTTTATCAATTCTACAATCTTTCTGTTCACAATTTTCAGAATTATTTATCAATTTTTTGATTTTTAAAAAAATCCCACTCTTTTCATCAATCTTTTTTTCCCTCAGAGATGTGATTTTTCCTCTGAAAAATTTTCATTCCAAGAAAAATCAGCATCCCCAAATTTTTAATGTTATCATTGTCATTCTTTTTACATGACTATTGATTACTTCTATGGTTTATTCTTTGACACGTCATTAAATATCAAGCCTACAATTAGCTATTTTTTTTTGCTTGTGTTCCCTGTATTAATTACAATTAAAAAAAAAACATTGTCTATATAGAATGTGTTTAGTATTTTACCTATTTTTACCCTTACAGTTTCTCTGTGCCCTAACGCTTAGTCTCTTTTTGTAAAGTTCCACATAATTATGAGAAATATCTATAGATTAATGTCTCTTTCGGGAGACACTATTAGCCTTTCAGTAATAAACGCTGTTGATGTATTGTTCAGTTTCTGAATTTAGCTGCTGTCGCATTTACTTTATGCTTAGTATTGATGTTGCTTCATTATCCATTGCTCCTTTAAATTCTTTGTCCATCTCCATTAATAATGTTAATTTTAACTTTTTTTTTGGTCTGGTAACAGGTTTGCACCTTCTGCTTTTTTGTATTCACCAAATACATGATAAATTTTGTTCCTGCCTCTCATTTTTGATTCTGTGTGTGACTGTTTTGTGGATAAATTTCTTTAAAATTACTGACTGCTATTTGGTCTTATGCATTCTGTTGGGCAGCAAGGTGGTACAGTGGATAGAGCACCAGTGCAGGAGTCAGGAAGAGTTCAAAACTCACCTCAGACACTTGACACTCACTAACTGTGTGACCTTGAGCAAGTCACTTAACCCCAATTGCCTCATCCTGGGTCATCTCCAGTCATCCTGATGAATATCTGGTCACTGGATTCAGATGGTTCTGGAGGAGAAGTGAGGCTGGTGACCTGCACAGCCCTCCCTCCCTCAAAAACAAGAGTCAAGACAAGTCATGTCATCATTTCTCTGATGGCATGGTCTTCTTCGGCAATGAAGGACAAACGCGCACATACATATCTGTTCTGTTACTTTGTCTTTAGAGGAGAAAGTAGCTTTAGGTAAGTCTAAATTCTGAGAGGGAATTCTTTCAAATGGAGAGGAGAGAGAATGTTTCCTCCCTTTACCAGAGAATGACCTTATGAACTTTGAATGATGAGAATATTTTAGGCTTCTCATGGACATCCTAGCAGTAGCCCTAGCATAGCAGTGACTTACTGACATGTCTCAATTGGAAGCCCAGGACAAACTAGATACATTCATGAAAGGTAACTAGAATTTTTGCAAGTATTCTGTCAGAAAATTAAGAATACCTTAGCAGAATTTTATTAGAATTCCATGGAGAGAGAAGAGAACTTCTAATAGTCAGGAGCTATGAATATGTCGCAATGTCTCATGAACTAAGGTTGAGCCCACTTTTTCTTATGTGACTGTAAAAGAGTGTACCCCAGATTGTTAAGAATTGAAATTTAAAAATCAACTATTCTTTCTATAGCACCTATTAGTAAATATCTCTAGCTAAAAGCCAGAAAACTCTGGCTAATCAATGGATATCAATTAATAATCAAGGGAGGGAGCACATAAGAAAGAACATTAGAAAGACATTATTCAACCCTTCAAGTTATCCTTAGAATGCTAGTTTTCCAGTAGAAATAAGGTTTTGGGCCAGTAGTCCCAGAGGCACTATTACAAGTATGTAAAGAAATTCAGTTCCAATTCTAATTACTCATCTTTTAAAAATTTCAAATGTTTATGCATGTTGATGTTTATTAATTTCATAATAAAAAGGAAGTATTTTAAATGAATGGCAACTAAGTCTAATTATACATAGTTACTATTATGTAAAATACACAACTTGTGAATTTCCTGATTTTGATTCCAAGTACTAATTTGTGGTTTATTTTAAAAAATGTAAAAGGTAGAATCTGCTGAGAAAAATATACCTCCAAATCAGAGACCATGTAACTCAATCAATAGTTCCCAGGTGGTTTTTGTCCTGTTTCTTTTTAACATCTGACTAATTTTCATGGGTCTATTTAGTTTTGACTTTCAAATTTTCCTTCCTTTTATTTCCCACAACACTGCCTTATCTTTTTTTTTTTTTTTACTATTCTCAGTCTTGCTTAATAATCCTTCTTTATAAAATCATTCACTACTAACTCATGTTCTCTCCCCAGACTCTTCTTCAATCCCCATTGCTTTTCTACTGCTCCCTAATATTCGTCCCTCAAATTTTGTCTGAGATATTTTTTGCATTTCCTTGAAAATTTGTATAAATCTTTCCCTTTGAAATGCTAAGAACAAAAGACTAGATCTTGCGTGCTTGTTTCGAATCTTACCTATACCCTTGATATTTAACTTTGATAACTTTTTTTCATCATTTCTTTGCCTCGGTTGTTTTTTTTTTTAATTTGTAAAAGATAATTTACCTACTAGGCAAAGATGTATTTTGGCAACAAAAAGAAAATATCCTAAAGTACTTGAGATTATTGGGATGACCATAATCCATAAGTGTGAGGTGTATTTTATATGTAAATTATACTATTAATAAAAAGAATAAAACCAACTAAGTAATAAATTATAATTATAGGTATGTGTGTTCGTCCTTCATTTGCAGAAGAAGATCACGCCATCAGAGAAATGATGACATGACTTGTACTTGGCATCGAGTGAGGGAGGGCTGTGCAGGTCACCAGCCTCACTTCTCCTCCAGAACCATCTGAATCTAGTGACCAGATATTCATCAGGATGACTGGAGATGACCCAGGATGAGACCAATTGGGGTTAATTGATTTACTCAAGGTCACACAGCTAGTGAGTGTCAAGTGTCTGCGGTGAGATTTGAACTCAGGTCCTCCTGACTCCTGCTCCATCCACTGCACCACCTAGCTGCTCCTATAATTATAGGATATAGAGTCAGAAAGAACTATAGAGATCTAGTCAAGTCTCTTTTTTCACATGTGAAGAAATTTCAAGGGTTAAGTAATATAGCCTTTTAAAAATACAATAAAATTATATGAAAGTGAGATGCCTGGATTTCTGCTTAGTATCATAGGATTATAGAATTTGAAGTAGAAGATATTTCAAAGGTAATCTAGTTTAATCCCCTCATTTTACAGATCTGTCCAAGGTTAAATGGAAGAAAATATCAGGAAGAGTATTTGGAACTACATCTTCTGACTTCATAGATATAGAACTCTATGTGTATACTATGTAGCAACTGAATGATGCAGAAGTGGTTAACAATTTTTTTTTACTGCAATATGATTTTTATGATTCTGTAGTAGTTCATTTAACTTAGTCATGTATATATATACCACTTGGATTTCTAAATTCTCTAAGAATGTGGATTAAAATCCAATTTAACAACTTGTCTTAAACAAAGAAAACTAGAATGAATGGAAACATTAGAGGAATTATAAATCACGTTATTAGAAATTATGCAGCATGGGGTCATTGCATGCATACTGAATCTGGATGCTAACTACTGAGATTTTAACTTGGACTCTATCATTTACTCCCTCTATAAATTTGGCTAAATCACTTTTTCTCTTTGGACCTTTCCTATTTATAGAAAGTATATGTCGCTCAGTCAAGTTATATGTAGTTCACATTGATTTTTCTAAACATGACTCCTGAAGAAGCTTTGCTAGATATCTTACATATGTTGCCTACCTCTCCAAAGAAAACTTGGATTCCTGACAGAAGGGGAGCAGAAAGGGCCACATACTGGGCCATTCTGTTCTCCTTAGAGAAGGAGTATTGAATTAGAATTCTATGTATCTGCCATCATAAATTTTGCTAGTGTTTGTTGTCATTCAGCAATTTCAGACATGTCTGACTCTTTGTGACCCCATTTGGGGTTTTCTTGGCAAAGATACAAAAATGGTTTGCCATTTCCTTCTCTAGTTCATTTCACAAATGAGAAACTGAGGCAAAGAGGGTTAAATGACTTGCCCAGGGTCACACAATCAGTAAGTGTCTGAGGTCAGATTTGAACCCTGTCTTCCTGACACCAGGCACAGCACTGTATCCACTGCATCACCTAGCTGCCCATTGCTACTGTAGGAGAATTTTTTTCTTGATTTCAAGCTGCGTTCCTCATCACTATAACTTAAATATGTAACTCAAGCTAATATCTAAAGGTTTGACTGCTTCTAAATACACTAAAATATATAAATGGTAAGGAAATCTTTTTACCCAAGCAAAAATCAGAGAAGTTATACAAGTGAGAATATAACAAAAAATACACAGAATAAATGAAAACTTTCATTGGGAAAGCAAGAAAGGGAGGCTTTGATATCATCAAAGGGGAAATGCCCTAAAATCTTCTATAGAGGCAAGCTGGAAATTAAGGATGTGTTTAGCTGACTTTTCCATATGTGATAGGACTAATATTTACCAGTAATTTTCTCTAACAAAGGTTATGTCCATGACTCCCCTTTACCTTCCTAAAATGAGAAAGCATTCCAGGCACCTGATTGGCTCCTGTTTCCCTCATACAACTTTCTGGTCTCTGAAAGGTATAAAAAGTCCCAATTATGTGTGGCCACAGACTTTCTGACTTGGAGAATTTCAGAAGGCCACATAAGTTACAATATCCTGTCTTGCTGACCATGTATGTTTCAATTTGGACCCATCTAGACAGATAAGCTTGTTGTATTGGGTCAAAGGAAACCTCCTTTTGTTAATTATTCAATGGCGTACAAGTGCTTCACTTTGTCCCAACACTGAACCTGAATTCTGGCGTCAGGAGCACTTCTAGAATGCTATATGTTCGATTTTTGTTCGTTTGTTTGTTTTCCAAAGTCTATTCTTTCTGTCCTCAGAGTTTCTTCCCAAAGAGAGTGTGAAACCACGTTTTCTCTCCAATCAGGAAAGAATAATCAAAGCTTTTTCAATAACTCTGCCCTTCAGGCAGATAACATGGAGTTATCATTCTCTCAGTCAATGAAGGGAGCCTTACCCTGGGCTACATGTAAAATAAAGGGATTGATTGGACTAGATGAGCTCTAAGGTCCTTCCTGTCTCTGTATTCATCCTTTGTTGCCGAAGAGGACCATGCCATCAGAGAAGTAATGGCATGACTTGCACTTGACTGTTTTGAGTGAGGGAGGGCTGTGCAGGTCACCAGCTTCACTTCTTCTCCAGAGCCATCTGAATCCAGTGACCAGATATTCATCAAGATGACCCAGGATGAGGCAATTGGGGTTAAGTGACTTGCCCAAGGTCACACAGCTAAGTGAGTGTCAAGTGTCTGAGGTGAGATGTGAACTCAGGTCTTCCTAACTCCTGTACCATCTAGCTGCCCCTCCCCGTCTCTAAGATGGAGTGAAAAGCAAATTGTTGATCTCACCTTCAGAGGAAGTTTTCTGGTTAATGAGCTTTATACATACTCTTAGTGCCCTCTACTGCTCATCATTAATATGGCAATACCACAAGGTCCACTTAAAAGCAATTCGTAGAATCATAGACCTACAGAAGGTTAGAGCTAGAAGGATGTTTAAAGATTATTTAGTCCAACCCTTGCATTTTTACAGTTAAGAAAAAGTTAAATTATTTTATTTATTTATTTATTTATTTATTTATTTATTTATTTAATTATTTAAATTATTTTACAGTTAAGAAAAAGTTAAATTATTTACCTAAAGTTATGTAGTGAATCAGTGGTGTAGTTAGGGCTAAAAAGATGTCTTGGGTCCTGGACCATGCTACTTCTACTTTTTATATACTTCAAAATTAAATTAACACATCTGTAATTCCATTTATAGAAATACCTTTTTCTATCAGTCAATGAGGAGAGTATTGTGGAAATGTTCCAACACTGAGAATGGGCTACATGTAAAATGAAGGGATTGATTGAACATATCTCTTAGTTTCCATTAAAGTACTTCTTTGTCCAGGGATGTACTGACTAAATGTTTTATAACTGTCTCTCTCTGTCTTTTTCTGTCTCTCTCTGTCTCTTCACACATATTTACATATTTGTACAACACACTTTTAAACTTAATTTGCATTATTAATACTTTTCCTATTGCTTTAAGTTAGAAATCAAAATCAAATCCTAATTTGTAGCAATTGCCAATTTCTGAGGCTTTAAGTGCTCACATTGAAAATTTAAAAACTGGTCTAAGCTTACTTTAGTAGCACAATTCTAGATCACACTAAATTATACATTAATGTCACAGAACAGCAAAATATATTTGCCCTAAAATCAACAGGAACTTGAAAACTGAAGCATCCCTAATTTACATCAGGTACAAGACCTTTGTATAGAAAGAGAAAGCTTAAGAGCCATCTTGAACATTGATGGCCACTTCTACCAATAAGCTATTGACCACCAGTAATTCCTACACACTTCTCCTCCCACTAGTCTTCAGTGTTTGGTGTCCCATCCAGAGTCCTACTCTCTCATATTTCTGCTTCAATTGTCTCAATATTTCAAACAATTTACACTCAATCCCAACTAGATAGGATGAAAGACATCTGGGCTGCCCATGTAGCTAAGGGAGAACCACACTTGGTGTTGCCACCTGCATAACAGAGCGATAATAGTAGTAGCACAGAGAGACCTGACACTAAAGGAAACTATAACAGGTGCCAAATGGCAGTTGTGTAAATTATATTTCAGATGTGGGCCACAAATCCAGTGTATACTGAGGAGGGAATCTGTATCAGGGAGTGACATCCTGGATAAGAAGTGGTTGAAGGCCTGAGGCTATGTCCTGGGCAAAGAGAAGGAGAGAAGCAAGCAGTAACTATGTGCTTCTGATCCTGGGGGCAAATCCCTGACCATTCTGGTGAATGACCAGAGCAGGGAGCTCACATGCACCAAGAGCCTATAGTTCTATCACTCTGAACTTGCAAAACAGTAACAGACCAAGAGCTACTGAAGCTCCAACCAGGGGCAAGCCCACAGTTGTATTACTCAGATCAAACCCAAGTCTCACTCTATTGTTCCTGGTGTCAACCGCTGCATCTATTCACCCTTCATTTCTGTTTGGGATGTTGGGATGTTCTGTTTGGGAACATCTGTTTGGGATGTTGTAAAATCTCTCCAGGTCTGGCTTTCTTCCTAAGAATATTTCCAATGCCTCTTTATTATTAAACATACATCTTATTTTCATTTATGGTTAGGATAAGATTTTCTGAGTAGAGCCACTGAACTTCAGCACATACTATTTCTGCATTTTCTGCTGGATACAGAAACATTCCATATAATTCTAATTTCTTTTCCTTTGTATTTGATTATTTTTCTCCTAATCACTTGCAGAACTTGTTTATGAACTGAATTGTTAAATTTAGCCACAGTGTATCTCGGAGTTCCTTTTTTTGTGCAATTTATGCATTCTTTTATTCCTTCAATTGGTATTTCACTGAAATTCTGGGCAGTTCTGTTTTATTTCTTCCACCATGCTGTTCAAATATTTTGTTTTGTATTGTTCTGGGAGACTTGTCATCCTTGGGTTTTCTCTATACATACTGTCTTCAAGTTAGTGTGTTTTGCTTAGTGAGCATATTTTCTTTCAGAGTTACTGTTGTTTCTTGTCCTCCTCTATCGTCATCCTTGTACTCTTCATCCTCTTCGTCCTCCTCCTCCTCCTTGTCCTCATTCTTGTCCTCCTTCTCTTCTCATGATTTTTGTTTCTCTTTTAAACGACTCAAGAACAGTGTGTTGTGTGTCCATGTACATTTCACATGAATAGGGTCGTCTGTTTCATGTAACAGTCAATAGTTTTCCTTTATTTTATAGTATTTATTCAGAGATGCTTGATTTATTTACTAGATCTGGAGGCTATATTTCTTTCTGTTTACTGTTTTTATTGTTGATTTATCTGCTTATGTTCAAGGTCTTTGATTTCTTTCCAAAACTATTGGATAATTTTTGTCTTTTTCCCTTTATTTTCCCCTGTTGTTCACTTTTTACTCCCTTTCCTCTGGTGGTTGTTTCTTTGGGGTCTAAATAGCAATGTATCTTACTTTCCTCCAGTGCTGGGCAATTCACAGTTCATTAGCCTAAATCTCTTGCATCAAGTGACTTTTAGAGAGACAGAACTGGCCCCAGCTGGATGCTGGACTCTTTCCCTCAGGTTCAGTGGAGTGCAGCATTCACTCCCACATCCACTGTCCTCTCCTGCCGTGCTGCTGTGCTTCCTCTGTTTTTCAGTTCTCTGGCCTGGCACCAGCAGTTCAAAGAACTGTCATGCTGTTATGAGGCTGATTTGGGTCTTTGAGGATCTGGGAGCGGGGGGTGAAGTAAAGGGTAGGATTAATCTCTATTTCAATCCCAGTCCTGCCTGTACTCCTTTCTTTCCTTTTCTCCACTCTCCTGAAGATCATTTGTAACATAGAACACAGCTGCTTCAGTGCTGATAGTCTCTCTCAGCCCCAGTAAGCTTTTGTGGCCTAGAGCGCTTTCTCAGCGTTAGCTGTCTGTAGCAGCTTAACTAGACCTCGGCAATCAGGGCTGTAGCAAAGCCCCAGGAAGCTTCTATCCCTCAAGTGCTCTCATGGTGTTGATGAGCTATTAAAATGTGAATAGACTTTCATAGCTTGTAGCCTAGGTCTCCATGACACTGGAGAAAGGCAGAGGAACTGAAGTGTGGGATTAGGTTTTACTGCAAGGTGATGTGCCTTTGGGTTTTCTTGAAAACCTGCGATCTAGTACTTGAGTTTTGTTACAAGCCCCTATGTCAGGTCCTTGGGTTAGCTAGAGCAGCTTCCCTGCTGGTACTGTGGGAGGTAGAGGAGGAGCGTTAAGTGAGCTCAAAGTAGATGTTAATTCATTTAAATGAAACTTTTTTGGATTCCAGGTTCCTGGATATGAAGACAGATGAAGTTGCTTTATTTGGAGCATAATTCCAATTTTGGAAAGGTCTGAAAAGCCATGGAGATCATAAAAAAAAAAACCTAGTCCTTAATCTTGGAGGTCACATGACTCAGAAATCTAGAGTCATTATATTCTATTTGGTCCATTTCAATTTTCAGTAACTTTGTTGTTTGGGTAAGGTTTTGTATGTGTTAAAAAAAAAGTTACAGCCAAACTTTCCAATTCTTTCTTTCATTGCTCTCATTTCTTTGCTCTTTTTCCCCTAGCATTCTCATTTCATTTACTAAAAGATTTTAAATTCTTTTGAATTCTTACTTTACTTACCCAGGAATTCTAGTTAAATTTGTGTACAAACTATGATTTTTTTTGAGGATTTGCTTGCAGATGTTTGGGAGTCATTATCTTCTTCCCCCCTTTCACTCTCGCTCTCTTTTTCCTTCCTTCTGTCTCTGTCTGTCTGTCTGTCTCTCTCTCTCTCTCTCTCTCTCTCTCTCTCTCTCTCTATATATATATATATATATATATATATATATATATATACACACACACACATTCATATATAACACACGTATAATGTAGTCACTGTGTGTGTGTGTGTGTGTGTGTGTGTATGACTTTGGATTTGATGTTGGATGCTGACTCTGTGCACTCCTATAGGCAAAAACTGAGTTTATCTTATTGCTTCTTTTTTGGGGGGAGGGGGTAGTATTAAGGATCTCAGAAACAGCTTAGCTCCAGCACCTGCAAGTTTTAATTTCTCACAAAGTGATCTCATTCAGAGCAAAATCTGATTCCTTCCTCCTCCATGCGCTCTTTAAATCCCTGATCTAAGTTTGCATCTGAACAACTGTAGAGTGTTGCTGGACTCAGCCACTATCAACCAGCTGTGAACCTCTGCTCATTCAAATTGATGGGACTGTAGCGTTCCTTTTGGTTTGAGATTTCTGTGCTGTTATTCCTCTGCAGGCTTCAGAGTGCACTACAAGCTGAAACTGAGACACTGTTTTCCTCCTAGTAACTAGATGACGCTGCTGCTACTTGATTCTGAACTTCCTCCTCTTCCAGTATGGTCCCTGCTATCATTTCCTCCCCGGTATTTCAACCCAAGATTCAGGTCCCCTCTATAGTGGGCCCTGGATCTGTGACTTATAACTGAATAGTGGGCAACAAAACTGCCTCTTGGAATTTATTCCCATCATGGTGCCTTGAAATGAGTTTCTTATTTCCTTTTGCCCTGGTGTACAGCCTTTCTCTCACACTGGAGTGCTCTATGGAGTCCACCTGGCCAGACCCCTTCCCCCAAAGCCCACACACCTTTCTGTTTCCCTATACCAACTTGGACTGGAAAAATGACTCACTGTGATTTTTTTCCCCCCTAGGATTTCCCCATCAAGGTATGATCTGATAGATTTTTCTAGATCTCTTTGGAGGAGTTTTTGTGAAGAGTTTACTGTACCTCTTCCTGTACTCTTATATCTTGATACTGACTGAGAAAAATATCATTGAAAGACTTTAGAACTCAGATAAAAGCCAAGATAAACCACAAATTCAAAAAAATTCAACAGGACTGCCACTAACTTCTGGCCAGAGAGATTATAAGCTTAGAATGTAGAGGAAGACATTTTCAGTCATTGTTTTTGTCCAACTATGCAGATATGTATTGAGGGGGTTGTTTATTTTTTAGGGGAAGAAGGGGCGGTGAGGACAAATTAATTAAAAAGAAAACTTGCTACATGAAAAAAAGAACCATCAGTATTCTTGAAAATTAAAGTTAGCATAAATATCAAAACTGTCAAGCTCCAAAGAAAGAAAAAACCCAAGATTAGAAGGTTTTATAATGAATTCTATCAAACATTCAAAGAAGAACTGATTCTAATACTATATTAGTTACTTGAAATTTGAAATAGAAAAGAAGGGGTCATACTAAATTCCTTCCATTAAAAAAATATATGGGATTCACTCCTAAACCAGGGAGAGACAAAACAAGTGAGCTATGACAACATATCAGAAACCTTATATACATTATGACCAGGTTGAGTTTATACCAATAATGCAAGAAGACTGTTAAAAATAATAGACCATGTTAACAACAAGAATAGCAAAATTCACCTGATTTTATCAATAGATGCAAAAAAAGCTTTTGACAAGTTACAACATTCATTCCTGTTAAAGATAAAAAATTAGAAAATCTAAGCATAAATGAGTGTTTTCCTAATATGATAAATAATATCTATCTGAAAGCAAGAATTAGCATCTTATTTAATGGAAACAAACTACAGGCTTTTCCAAAAAGATCAAGAGTAAAGCATAATCCATAAGCACCATTATGATTTGATATAGTACTGGGATTGCTGGTTATTGCAATAAGAAGAGAAAAAGAAGTTGAGTGATAAGCAGAGGCAACCAGGAAACGAAATTAACACTCTTGGCATCGATATCATGCTTTCTTTAGAGAATCCTAGCTAGCCAACTAAAAATTAACAGAAAAAAATTAACTAGTAAAGTTGCAGAATTTATAAAATAAATTTCCAAATCATTAACATTTCTGTATATTTTCAATAAAGATCAAGATGAAGAAATGGTAATAGAAATTCCATGTCACATATGTACAGAAAGTATAAAATATTTGGAAGTCTACCATCCAAGATACACACAGGAACTAAATGAAGACAGACATACATCACTGGAGAAATAGTCATTCTTTGTGAGCAAACTGAGTCAACATAATAAAAATGACAATATTTTTGTTTGTTCAATCATTCCGTCATGTTCATTTTTTCATGATGTGGGTTTTTTGTTTATTTATTTGTTTTTTGATGGGAGATACTAGAGTGGTTTGCCATTTTCTTCTCCAGTGGAGTGAAATAAATAAAGGTTAAGTAACTTGGTCAGGGTACCATGGCTAGTGAATGTTGAGGCCCAGTGCTCTATCTACTCACTCACCTAGCTGCCTCAAAAATAAAAAAAGACATAGTAATCAAAATTATTTGGTTCTTGTTAAGAAATAGGTCTATCATTGGGCCAGATTAGGTTTCAACATACAGAAAAACAAAACACAGTAGCCTCTTGTTTGAAAAAATCAAAGTCCCTCATTACTGGGATAGATTGGCATTTTCCAGGGAAGGAACGTGCTTTCATTATTGGCATTGCAAAACTGCAAAATGTGCAGAGGACACATCATAGACAATTGTACAAGTGAAAACGCTAAGATATTTTTGTAACTTTTGAAAAATGCTATTTTTTTCCAACTGCAAATGACATACAATCTAGGTATATCTTCAGAGAGAATGAAAAGTAATTTTTTCCCCAATATTATTCAGTATCTTGGTGACTGAACTTTGAGTAGAAACTGGGTCAGGAGCATTTCAGATTTATAGCCTTTTCATGATAGCTTTATATTTTTCATGGCAAAACATGCCTCTGAGTTTCTAGTTAGTACAAATATCTTCAAATCTATAGAGTCTGTAAGACCATCTCTAGCTGCCAAACATAGTCTGCCGCTTTCAGAATTGCTCATCAGATATAATTATTAATTTAACATTACTATTGTCATGAATAATAAACATTTATATGAATTCCCTGTTTGCAAAATGTTTTACAATAGCATTCATTTGTTATTTGTTACATTATAACATAATTATATGGTGTCTTAGCCAAACCTTACCTGTAATGCTTGGCTTCTAGGGCTGGGAAAACCAACGCCCATTTTCTTTATTAGGTTGGTGAATGAAGCCTCAGTCTTGTGTCAACGTGCCAAAGCACCCAACATCTCCAGCTTGACTAATTTTTGTGATGTGGTAGATTGATAGAAAATTGGAGGGCAAAGCAAGTCAAAGATAAAATTGTGTAAGCTGTCTTCACCCCTTAGGAAATAGGTTGAAAAATCAAATTAGCCAGTGGTTTTTCTGGGGTGTTGTTTTTGTTTTGGGTTTTTTTTTTTTTGACTGTTTTCATTTTCTTTCAGCATTTTTACAGTATTTTTTCCTTGAGCTGAGAACTCTGGCTAAACTTTGGCTAAACACTCATGGTAGTTTTCATTTAGGATTTCTATCTGGAGGGGTGAATTCTTTTAATTTCTATTTTGCCTTCTAGTTCTAAGATATCTGAGCAGTTTTCCTTTATAATTTCTTGAAATACTAAGCTCTTTTTTTTTTATCATGGCTTTCAGGTATTCCAATAATTATTAAATTATCTCCCCTTGATTTATTTTCCAGATCAGTTGTTTTTAGGAAAAGCAAGATATGTCACATTTTCTTGAATTTTTTTTATTTTTTTGACTGTTACTGATCTCTCATATAATTATTTTTTTGATCTCTCATATAATTATTATTTTCTATTTGACCAGTTCTGATTTTTAAGGAGTTATTTTTCTCAGTATTTTCATACATATTTTTTCAATTGGACAATTCTTATTTTAAAGGGGGTTATTGTCTTCAATATTTTTTGTGCCTCTTTTACCAAGATATTAATTCTCTTTTCATAATTTTTTTGCATAGCTGTCATTTCCTTTTCCAGTGTTTCCTTTACTGGTCTTATTTAATTGTGAAAATAACTTTTTGTTCTTTATTATTTACTTCTTTAGCTTTTCTAGAAATTCTTGCTGAGTTCATGTCCAATCTGCATTATTCTTTGAGGCTTTGCTTATAGACGTTTTCAAACTGTTATCTTTTGAGTTTGTGCCTTGAGGTTCCCTGTCACCATAGAAACTTTTAATGGTCAGGTTTTGTGTGTGTGTGTGTGTGTGTGATTTGTTTTTTTTTCCAGGCTATATTTTTTACTTTGAACTTTTTGTCAGAGTTAGGCTTTACTCACATGTTGGGGAAGATGATTGGTTTGAAGTTTTTTAGCTCAGTCTGGGAACCTGTAGTGTTTCAGTGCTGCCAAGTAATGCCATCTTGACTATACCCACTCCCACATTAAACTTTTAATAGCTATTCTTTGAATTTTGCCATCTTAATTATATGATTGTCTAATCCACATTTTTTGTTTTTTCCATGAGAATAGTATGAAATGACATCAAAAGTTTTGGTTTTATCTAGTTAAACTATATCAACAATAATCCCTTGATACATTAGTTTAGTAATCCTTTTAAAAATTAAATGAGGCTAATTTGACATGGGTGATGTGGCCATAATTTCTTCATAATCATGGTTTCCCTCAGTTCTTTAATGATAAATTCTAGAATTTTCCTAAGAATTAAAGACAGTCTCAGTGGCCTATAGTTTATGCTTCTATAATCTTGTGGCATCTCTCCCACTTTCTGTGATCTTTCAAGTATCAGTTACAGAAGTCATCAGTCCCATCTGCAAATTCTTTTGGTAATGAAAAATGTAGTTCACCTGGACAGGTGGCTTGAATTCCTCAGGAGCAGCTCGATGGTCTCTTAATGGATATTTACCTAAGTACTGCCCTTCTATAAGTAATTTTGTTCTCTTATTTCTTGAGCAAAGATCATCCTCTTTGTCAGGGAAAACTACAGCAAAAGAAGCAATGAGCAGCTCTGACTTCTCTTTGTTGTCATCTACCCTGTTCCCATTCAACTAAGCAAAAATATTTTCCTTTCTTTGATTTTCATTATTCTCCTGAATTCCTAGTAGTAGGTGCCTAAACTTTCCTGTTGTCCTTTCCTTTCCCCAGCTTCAGCTCATTCTGTGTTTTGGCATTCCTAAGACAATCTTTTGAGGACCACATGACACTCTAGTGCTTATCCTCTATTATCTGGTCCTGTTTCCATCTACTGCACATTTATTTTTTTAACTCAGTTGGTTGGTGAGCTTTTCATACATCTATACCAGTCACTTCAGACAAATTTTGTTTTTCTTCATCATTAGTACCACTTTCCTTTTTGTCATCAGAGTTTCAGTCCAGGGTCTCTCATAGCCACATAGGGATGACTTAACCTGAAGTTGCATGGGGAACAGGGCTGGTGAGCAACATTTGTGCTCATCAGATGCAATTCCAATGGCAAAGGGGCTGAAGAATCTGCTTCTGGAAAAGTGAAGGGTCCTGTTCCACAATCTAGAGCATGGAGACATTCTGTAGCTAGTTCTGGTCTACTAACCATAGCGTTAGGAGGATGCTTTTTAACTTACTGTGTAGCAAAATCTGGGCTACTTTCAAAGGGTATCAACCAACCAAATCACATTTCTTCATCAGGTTCTTTCCTGTGTGACTGAGATTTGAGCTACTATGGATCTCCCCTCCAGGACTGAGGATTCAGGTCCTCTCTCACCAGTAGCTGACCTAAAGCCAACAATATGTGACTCTGCTATTGCTTTTGTCTAAATTTTATCCATTTGCATATGCTTTTAGGTAAAGGAAGTATTGGAATGCTTATGACTTTGTACACTTTGGAAAGTCAGAATAGTGAGCCACCAGAGAGGTCCAGGAGACAGAGTCTCTCCTAGAAGACCCAGAGGCACCAGAAATCAAGTCCATGCTGAATTTTGTGGTTAGATACTAAGAAACAATGTGACCAGCTAAAATGATTTGTTTGACTTAGCACAGATCAAAGTGGCCAAGAGGAAGCTACATTGATTCATCTTTGGATGTGTGCTTGTAATGTGTTCTCTCTCTCTCTCTATATATATATATGTAATATAGGTAATATAATATAATATATAATATATGTTTATATAAATATATTTATATTATATATATATATATATATATATATAATATAGATACTATGTTACATTTCCAAACAACAAGGTGGTAGAGGGGAAAGTGTGCCCTGAGATGTTGGGAATAAATGCTTGTGCTGGTTTTCTTGTCATATCATCTCAAGACATACTCCTTTGTTAAAAAATCTACTTGATATTAATTGCTCAGATGGAACTGATGCACCACTCACTGGCAATTAACAGTGAGGAAAATACCCCAGAATGGTGGTCCAAGCTGATCTGATAGGAGAAAGGTACCCCTAAACTCTCAGTGATATCCTAGAACCCTGAGGAGATGCAACCAGCATCACTCTGAGAACTTAACTTGCTAGTGCCTACATATGGGGGAAGGGAGAGTGCTGGGAAAATAAGTAGTCTCACTATAGTAGCATGTTAGTCCAAGGGATTTTCCCATTATTCTTTGAACCTACTGGAATCTACTTTCCTAACATCCAAAGTTCATGTCAGATTATACATGGATTCCCTCTCTTCAGTCAAAAACTCTAGTAAGAAATGGTGACTTCCCCACAGTGTTCCCATTTTCTTTTTTCTTTTTGAAAAAAATATTTATTTTCAATTTTCAACACTTACTTCCACGTAATTTTGAATTTTAAATTTCAAATAGGCAAGATAGATTTCTATATCCATTACTTATATATCATATTTCCTAGCTGCATGTAAAAAGAATTTTTAACATTCATTGCTAAAGCTTTGAGTTCCACATTCTTTCCCTTCCCCCATCCCCATCCACCCTCATTGATAAGGCAAGCAATTTGATAAAGATTATACATGTATAGTCATGCAAAACATTACCATGACAGTCATGTTGTGAAAGACTGTATTTCCCTTTATCCTGTCCCCCTTCTCCATTTATTCTATTCTCTCCTTTGACCTATCCCTCTACAAAAGTATTTGCTCGTGATTACCCCTTCCTCCAATCTGCCATCCTTTCTGTTTTCCTCCGTCTTATCCTCTTCCCCCTTGCTTTCCTGTAGGGTAATATAAACTTCCATACCCAATTGAGTGTGTATGTTATTCCTTCCTGAAGACAAATTCCATGAAAGGAAGGCTCATTTATTCCCTCTCACATTCCCCTTCTTCCCTCCATTGTAAAAACTTTTTCTTGCCTCTTCTTTGTGAGATAATTAACTACATTCTACCTCTCCCTTCTCTTTTTCCTAGTACATTCCTTTCAATCCTTTTTTTTTTAGATTTTATCCCTTCATAGTCAGTTCACCCTGTGCCCTCCCTGTACACACACACACACACACACACACACACACAAACACATACACACACCTATATACATATATACATACATACACACACATATTCCCTCCAACTATCCTAATACTGAGAAAGCTCTTATGAGTTACAAGTATCAGTTTTCCATGTAGGAATGTAAACAATTCAACTTTAATAAGTCCCTTAGGTTTCTTTTTCCTGTTGACCTTTTCATGCTTCTCTTGATTCATGTATTTGAAAGTCAAATTTTCTATTTGGCTCTGGTCTTTTCAGCAAGAATGCTTGGAAGTCCTCCACTTCATTGAAGTTCTATTTTTTTTCCTTTGAAGTATTATACTCAGTTTTTCTGGGTAGATGATTCTTTGTTTTAATACTTTCTCCTTTAACTTCTGAAATACCATATTCCAAGGCTTTTGATACCTTAATGTAGAACCTACTAGATCTTTCTGGCTGCTTGTAATATTTTCTCTTTAACCTGGGAACTCTGGAATTTGGCTACAATATTCCTAGGAATTTTCCTTTTGGGATCTCTCTCAGGGGGTGATCGGTGGATTCTTTCCATTTATATTTTACCCTCTGGTTCTAGAATATCAGGGCAGTTTTCCTTGAAAGATGATGTCTGGGCTCTGTTTTTGATCATGGCTTTCAGGTAGTTCAATAATTTTAAAATTATCTCTCTTGCATCCATTTTCCTGGTCAGTTATTTTTCCAGTGAGATACTTCACATTGTCTTCTATTTTTTCATTCTTTTCATTTTGTTTGATAATTTCTTGATTTCTCATAAAGTCATTAGCTTCCATTTGCTCCATTCTAAAGTTTTAGAAATTTTTTTCTTCAGTGAGCTTTTGGACCTTTTCCATTTGGCCCATTCTGCTTTTTTAAGGCATTCTTTTGCTAATTGGCTTCTTTAACCTCTTTTGCCATTTGGGTTAGTGTAATTTTAAAGGTGTTATTTTCTTCAGCATTTTGGGGTTTCTTTTAACAAGCAGTTGACTTTTTTTTCTATAGTCTGATTCTTTTTCTGGTTTTTGCTCATTTTCCCAGCTATTTCCTTAACTTTTGAGCTCTTTGTCAAGGTAGTTCTCTGCTTCTCTAGTAGTTCTCTATAGTGGGGGTGGGGTACATGCTGTCGGTCGCTTGATCCTCCCACAATCTATGGGCCTAGAGATTCATGAACAGTCGATGTCACTAGTTGCCACTGCCCCTGCTGCTGCTGCTGCCATGGGTTTCCCCTCTGTGGGCTCCTCCAGACCCTCCATTCTGTCACACAGGTCCCACAGTTTTTTTCAACTGACTTTCCAGTTTGTCCTCAGTGTTTTGATGTCTGGAAACTGCCACACATCCCCAAGATTCAGTCTTCCTAAGGCCTGCTGAGGACCTGTCTGTGCTAGTGTGACTCATGCTGGACTACACTCTGCTCCCAGTGAGGCATGATAGACACTTCCCAGCAACATTCCAGGGTGTCTTTGGCTGGAGATTTGTTTCTCTCTGTCATTCTGTAGGTTCTGTATCTCCAGAATTTGTTTAGAATCATTTTTTACAGACATTTGGCTGGGTTTGTGGGAAGGGTGCTAACAAGTCCATGCTGTTACTCCACCATCTTGGCCCTGCTCTTGTTGACTCTTTTTTTCATGATTTTCTTGCATCACTCTCTTTTCTTTTCCCAATTTTACTCTATTTCTCTTACTTGATTTTCAAAATTTTGTTTTGAGTTCTTCCATGGCTTGAGACCAATTCATATTTTCCTTGGAGGCTTTAGATGCAAGAGTTTTGGCTTTCTTCTCTTCTTCTTGTTATATGTTTTGATCTTCCTCATCACCAATGACATAAGAAAATACCTCTTTACTGAGAAAGTAAGAATCTATAGTCTGTTTCTTTTCCCCCTATTTGTTCATTTCCCCAGTCAATTACTTGACTTTTGAGTTCTTTGTTAAATGAGGGACTTCAGAAGCAACCTCTGCTTGAGCAGTTACTGTCACTGCCCTGGGGCTGGGGCCAGGGCTGAGGTTAGGGCTGAGGCCAAGGCCAGGATTGGGTCTGGGTCTGGGATAAGGACCAAAGTTGAGGCTGCAGCTGAGGCCAGACCACACTCCCTTCTCTACCAGGAGAGAGACCCTTCCCACTGACCTTCAAAGGTGTCTGGTGTTTGTGGGTTGAGAAGTCTGGAAATTACAGTGGCCACCAGCAATTCAGTCACTTAAGGCCTGTTCCAGTTCTGTCCATGCTGGCACAGCTCACACCAAACTGCGCTCTGTTCCCAGCCTGGTATGACAGACCCTTTCTGTCGACTTTCCAGATTGTCTTGGACTGGAAATTTGCTGCAGTCTGTCATTTTGTGGCTTCTGCTGCTCTAGAATTTGTTTAGAGTCATTTTTTACAGGTTTTTTGAGGGGCTTGAGGGGAGAGTTCTAGCAGGTTACCTGCTTCTACTCTACCATAATATTCAATTCAGCAACCAATTCCTTCCCTTTAGTAAGAAGCAGAACGTGAGTAGAATTTCCCTCTTGTTGGTTGTTCCATGTTTAGGGCATTGAAATTATTGCTGCAGAGTGTCAAGAAGTTATTAGTTGCTCTGCTTTGGTAGAGAGAAAGCTTCAGCAGTGGTCTATGTGATTAAAGCCCCCAAATGCAATTATGTCTTGCCTTTGTGCCAAACTTGTGTTCTATTTTTCAAACTTTTTATCTACTTTGTTTCTTTTCAAAGTTCTGTAATAGACTCAATGACAAAATTATTTCTGTTTCTGCCACTATTACCTTCCCTGAAATCCTCTTCATCATGCCACCACCTTCTGGTTCCTAGATTTTCTCTGATGAGTATACTTTCTTAACATATTACTCTTCCTCATTGTTAGTGATCCTATTTCTTTTGAAAAAGGTATGCATGTTCAAAGACACAGTACAGTCATAAATGAATTAATCCCATCAGGTGTTCATGATATTTCAACAATTCCATAAGATCAAATGTCTCTCTTCATCAGGATCTCTAGTTTCACTAATTTCTTGCTTAAATTTTGGTCATTTGTGTAAAGATATTTGTAGCCATGGGTTTTGTTCCTAATTCCTTTCTGATATTCTGTCTCCTATTAACTGCTGTTTTTTTTTAAACTAACATTTCCACTCCTTCACTGTAACTAATCTCTATGGTATAACACTTGGGAACTTATATAAGCAATTGCTTTGTTTCCTGCACCTTTTTTAGATTAAAGCCCTTTGTTTTAGATTTATAAGGAGCCTGGTGAATATACCTTTATAGACATTTGTTAGTTGTGCTCTTCTGACCTTTATTGATCAAATAATGTAATATTTGTAAAGCAGTTATTATGGTGGCAGGAAAGATCAAGACAAACTCAGAAGAAAGCAATAATGTGAAAATAGCTGCAAGTTAAGCCTGAAAGAAAAATGCTAATTGGACCCAAGTCCAATAAGAATTGCTCAAAGAGTTATAGAAAGAGATAAAAGAAAGAGAGAGAAAAATGGGGAAAGAAATGAAGTGACATAAGGAAATTATGAAAAGGCAATTAACACCTCAGTATAAGAGGCACAAGAAATACTGAAGAAAATACACCTTAAAAAAGAATTGGCCTACTGGTAAAAGAAGCACTAAAATTCACTGAAGAAAAAAATATCCTAAGAAGGAGAACTGACCAAATGGAAAAGGAGGTACAAAAGTTCGTTCAACAAAATAATTCCTTAAAAATTAGAGTAGGCATAGATAATTAGGGCATCAGGACTAGTTTGACAAAAAATTATGTGAAAATGCATAAGCTCCTAAACAAAAATCAAGAACTCCACAGGGTTTAACAGCAGAATAGTTCGTCCCTCTCTAAGAAGACAGCATTTAACTCCATCAAAAGTAAAGTGCATGCAAAGCTTAGAGAGCTTAGAGAGATGCAGGATGCTTGGCTCAGTAAGAAGGCAGATAAAAAAATTCAGTTTTACTCATACAGAAATGAAATAAAGTACTTTTATGATGCCCTGAAGGCTACTTATGGGCCAAAGGACTTATAATGCATCCCAAATACTCAGTCCTGATGGAGTCACATTGATCAGTGATAAGGACATGATTCTAGAGAGATGGGCTGAACACTTTTTTAGTGTTCTTAACAGACCACCATCAATCAATGCTGAAGCCATTAACCATATACCTCAGGTTGAAGTCAATCAGTTTCTAGCCAAATTTCCAACTGAAGAAGAGGTTGTGAATGCTATTAGACTCCTTTCATGTGGCAAAACATCTGGTAAATAAGGAACAATGCCCTCACACTTTCCCAGTCACCAATAGAGTGAGGCAAGGCTGTGTGCTTGCTCCCATGCTTTTTTAGCATGATGTTTTCAGCAACATCAGACACATTTAATGAGGATGAACATGGCATTAAGGTCAAGTGCCACAATGAGTGTAAACTATTTAACTTGAAAAGGCTACAAGCTAAGACTAAAATGAAGGAGGAGTTGGTGCATGACGTTTTCTTCACAGATGATTGTGTATGTAATGCAACCTATAAAGTTGAGATCCAAGAAAGTATGCACTGATTCTCTGCTGCTTGGGCTATTTTTAGCTTAGCAATTAACAACAAGGAAAATAGAGGCTCTCCACCAGCCTGCAGCACACCATTCATATATGAAACCATTGCTTAAAGCATATGTAGAAATTTTGAATACTGTGGATAAGTTTACTTACTTAGCAGTATACTTTTCAGGGATGTCAACATAGATGATGAAGTTACTGCATGCATTGTCAAAACTAACTCAGTGTTTGACAGCCTCCAAAGGAAAATGTGAAAAAGAAGAGGTATTAGACTGTCTATCAATCTGAAGGTCCATAGAACCATTGTGCTGACCTCACTGTTGTGTGCCTGTGAAATCTGGACAGTATACAAGAGCCATGGCAGGAACCTAAATCACTTCCATATGAATTGTCTTAGAAGATTCTGCAGATTGCCTGGCAAGACAAGGCATGAGAAACTGAGGTCTTTTCTTGAGCTGAATTGTCAAGCATTCAAACTCTACTGTAGAGAGCACAACTCCAATGAACTGGCCACATTGCTTGAATGTTAAAAGGACATTTGCCTAAAATATTATTTTATGGATAATTTGTACAAGGCAAGTATTCAGGCAAGGCAAGGTGGTCAGAAATGATACATGGACACTCTCAAGATCTCTGAAGAATTTTGGAATTGACTGAGTGACATGGGAGATGCTAGCAAAGGACTACCCAGCATTATGTGCCCTCATCAAAGAAGGTGCTATGCTGCTTGAGAAAAGCAGAATTGCAATAGGTCAAAAGAAATATGATATGCCCAAATGTTTATATGGGCTTTTTGTGCCTTACCTCTGATAGAGCATTCTGAGTTCATATTGGTCTGATCAACCACAGTTAGATGCACTATGCCTTGTCTCCAACAGCATGATCTCATTTTGGTCCTCTTTTAGAATGAAAGATGACAACCAACTCAATAGGGAAATAGGAGGGGAATGAAATAAAAAAATATTGGGAAAGGAGAGAGAGCTAAAATGGAGATCAGATTAAGGGAGGAAGTGGTCAGAAGCAAAACAGATTTCTAAGACAGTGACAAAGAGAAGAAAATAGGATGGAGGGAAATAAATGGTCATCATAACTAAATGTGAATGGAATGAATTCACTCATGAAATGGAATTGGATGGCAGAATGTATTAGAAACTAGAAATCAACAATATGCTGTTTACAAGAGACATACTTTAAACAGAAAGATATATGCAGAGTTAAAATAATGGGTTGGAGAATCTACTATGCTTCAGCTGAACTTTAAAAAGGCAGGGATAGTAATCATGCTCTCAGAGAAAGCAAAAGGAAAAATTGACTTAATTAAAAGAAATAAGCAGGGAAGCTATATTTTGTTAAAAGTTACTATAATAGTATCAAAAATATTTAAGGGCAAATTTTTCTGATAAAGATCTCATTTGTCAAATACATTAGAAACTCAGTCAAATATATAAAAATTAAAACCATCTCCCAACTGATAAATGATCAAAAGATATGAAGTCAGTTTTCAGAAAAAGAAATCAAAGCTACTTGTTTTTTGTCATTCAGACATTACAGTCATGTCTGACTTTTTGTGACCCCAATTTGGGGTATTCTTAGCAAACATACTAGATTGGTTTGGCATTTACTTTTCTAGCTCATTTTCCAGATGAGGAATGGAGGCAAGCAGGGTTAACTGACTTGTCCAGGGTCACACAGCTATTAAGTGTTTGAGGGCAGACTTGAACTCAGGAAGATGAGTCTGGAAGAGAAGTCTTTCTGTCTTCAGGCCTGGCTATTCACTGTGCCACTGAGCTATCCCAAAGTTATCTATAGCCATATGGAAAATGCTCTAAATCACTACTTATTAGAGAAATGCAAATTGAAACAAGTCTGACGTACCACCTCACACCTATCAGAAAGGACAAGTGCTGGAGGGAATGAGGGAAAATAGATAGATTAATAAACTACCAGTGGAGTTGTGAACTGGTCCAATCATTCTATGCAGCTATACCCAAAAAGCAATAAAACTGTGCATACCCTTTGACTCAGCAATCTAGTCTGTACCCCAGAGATACCAAATAAAAAAGAAAAGGATCTGTATGTACAAAAATATTTGTTGCAGCCTTTTTTCATACTGGCAAAGAATTGAAAGTTTAGGGATTGCTAATCAATAGGGGAAGGGCTGATCAAATTGTGGCACTTGATTGTAACAAAGTATTATTGTACCATAAGGAATGATGAGGGGGGTGGTTTAAGAAAAAAAAAATAGCTACATCTGTATAAGCCAATGCAAAAATGAAATGAGAACTATGATGTCATTGTCCATGGTGTCAGCAGTATTTAATGATGACCAACTGTGAAAGATTTGGCTACTGTAACCAATAAAATGAACTGACACAATTCCAAAGAACTCATGATGAAAAATACTATCCACTTGCAGAGAGGGAGAACTGATGGATTCTGAGTGCAAACTGAAGTAAACTTTTCTCACCATCTTATTTTTTCTTGCTTTTTTGTGATATGGCCAATATGGAAATCTGTTTTGCAATATTTCACATATATAATTGGTATAATTTTACTTGCCTTCTCAGTGGGTGGGGGAGGGCAGAGGGAGGAAAGGAGAGAATTTAGAATTTGAAATGTAAAAAGAATATAATATTACAAATAAATAAATAATATTTGTTTAAAAAATTAAGATCTAATGAAAACGGGAAAAAAGGAAAAGAAAACAGCTTCTTTTTCCTCAGAGAAACTATTTCTCCCCTTTTCAGGAAGATCCTCAAATCTGTTTTTAAGCTCTAATTTTACAGTTTCCCAATCATTCACTTTCCTTTCTGTATAACATTCTTCCAGTCTCCAACATATTCACAAGGGCCAAGTGTTTCCTCCTTTATTTTGTATCATATTCTATCCCTTTGAAGCCCTCTTCTGGTTTACATTAGGAGGATTTTATTCTACAAAACAATCTGGAGTGTGGAGAGGCAATTTTCAAGTCCTTTAACATGCTACTCCTCAAGAGAAATTAGTCTATAATTGAAAAATAGATAACCACTAGGCAGCAGAATACATCTAATTTGTCACTGACTTTAAATTAGAGGAATAGGGGAACTTTCCCTTTCTTTATTCTTGATCTTGCAAGTCAATGGGTTAAAAAAGTCTCAACAAAGGAAAGTGGCTATTGCTGCTCATTTTGTTGTTATATCTGAATTCAATTAAATGAAGACTAGTTATGAAGTTACCTATCACAAGACAGCAAATACCAAGTCCCTCTCTTTTTTCCCTGCACACTGCCACCTTGAAATTCAAGTAACTTCATTTAATGGTATTCATGTCTAGTAAGTGAATAATTACAGTTAGTAATTGGGATTTTCAGAGCAGGAGGTGGGTCATAGCAGGATAGTATCAACATAATTAGATGGAGATCTGTTGTCATGCGTTTGAAAATCTTTTTGTCAGAAGGAAAAAGAAAGCCTAAAAGGACAATGGATATAGAAACTAACACACACACATCCCTGCAATAATCCATTAATTGATATAATTTTATTTATATTTTCCACTTAATTATACTTTTTTTTCCAATTACATGCAAAGATGGTTTTCAACATTCACTTTTACAAGATTTAGCATTCCTAATTTTTCTCTCCCTCCTTCCCTTCCTCTCTCCCCAAAACAGCATGCGATCAGATATGGGCTGTCTATGTACAATCCTATTAGACATATTACCACATTAATCATGTTATGAAAGAAGAATCAGAACAAAAGGGGAAACAATGAGAAAGAAAAAAATAGAGAAAAATATTATGTGTCAATCTATATTCAAATTCCATAGTTCTTTCTCTGGATGTGGATAGCATGTTCCATCATATAGAATTGTCTAAGATCATTGTACTGCTGAGAAGAGCTAAGTCTACCGAAGTGGGTCATTACTCAGTGTTATTGTCATTGTATACAATATTCTCTTGGTTCTGCTCATTTCACTCAGCATCAGTTCATGTAAGTGTTTCTAGGTTTTTTCAGGTAGTCTAATGATTCTTAAATTATCTCTCCTTCCAGGTTAGTTGTTTTTCTAGTGAGGTATTTTACACATTTACTTTCACTTTCTTCATGCTTTTGATTTGCCCAATTCTAATTTTTAAGGAATTATTTTCTTCAGTTAGTTTTTGTGCCTCCTTTTCCACTTTGGCCGATTCTACTTTTTAAGGAGTCATTTTCTTCAGTCAATTTTTGTTTTTCCTTTTCCAAGCTGTTGACTCTCTCTTATATACCTCACATTTCTTTCCCCAATTTTTCTTCTACTTCTCTTATTTGACATTTAAAATTCTTCTTGAACTCTTCCAAGAAGGTTTTTTTTGGATTTGAGACTAATTCATATTCCCCTTTGAGGTTTTGGATGTAGGTATATTGACAATATCGTCCTCTTTGAGTTTGTGTTTTGATCTTCCCTGTCACCATACAAGCTCTCTATAGTCAAGGTTTGTTTTCGTTTCTTGCTCATAAGTTGTTTTTGTTCTTTTTTTTTTTTGCCTATTTCCTGTCTTTTAAAGTTGAGCTCTCCTGTTGGAGCAGAGGGGGCACTGTCACAAATTTCTTGTCCTGGGGCCAGGGGCCTGGACCTTGGCATTGTGTGCTGAGGACTCATGTGCTAGAAACTTACTTGGTGCTGAGCTGGAGTCCTGGTAGTGGTGTCTGGCATGTGCTGAAACCAGGTGGGGTTTTCTGCATTTCCCTGGGGCTACACTGAAGCACATGGAGATTTCACCCCTGGAGGATGTCTGTTTGTCCTGGATTTGGTTGAAGCACCTGTAGGTCTGGCAGTTGGAAGATGCCCAATTGTCCTGGGTTGTGCTGAAGCCAGAGGAGGTCTAGTTACTGGAAGACTCCTGCCCACCTGGGGCTGTGCTGAAGCATGGGGAGGTCCAGAAACCTGAGGATACCTCTCTACCCTGGGTTGCACTGAAACACAAGTGTCTGACTACTGAAAAATGCCTTCCTGCGAAGGGCTGCACTGAAGAACATGGTCTTTCTCCACACTGGAATTTGCCAGTTCTACTGAGTGGGCTAAGGCATGTGGGGGTGGAAGGGTCCTGACTTTGGCATTTGTCTGCTCCACCACCCAGGGGCTGAGGATCTCCTGCCAGTTTGCTGAGGAGGGACTTCTTGTTGACTTGCTCTTAAACTTCCTGTTTTGAACTGTGCTCCCCTTTTATCTGAGTGGTATGGACCTTTTTTGCTGACCCTACCTGTCTCCTGAATTAAAAGGCTGTTCCACCCTGTCTTTCTGCTGGCTCCATTGTTCCAAGATTTGTTCTCAGATGCTATGTTATGGTTGTTTGATTGTTCATATAGTAGAGGGACAGCAATTTGCTGCTTACTCTGCCATCTTAGCCTCCTGGAAGGAGGCTAAATTATTTCTATAATTTTATTCTTTGTATTGTTGGATTTTTTCATCTTTGGAAATGGAATATTATTATTACCTGAAGTTATTAACTTTCACCATATTTTTAAAAACAATTTTTATTGATGTTATCTGTTTCTTACACCACCACAATGTCTCACATATTCCTCCTCCCTCCCTCCCCAAGAGCCCATAAGATAAAAAGTATTTTTTAAGAAAAGAAAAATTCTCAGCACAATTGATTAATTAAGATTAATTAAGAAATTAAGAAAGTATGAAAAAGGGGAATGTGTAACATCTGTGGATCACATACCTACACATAGGTATAGGTTGGAGAATTTTTCTGTACCTCTTCATTCAAGTCCAACTTGATCTTTATAATTTTATTATATTCAGTTTTGATTTTTTTGATATGTCATTCTCTTCATTTACATTGCTGTAGTTACTAGGGTTGTTTTCTTAGCTCTGCTTATTTCATTCTGAACCAATTCATATCACAGTAGTATGTCAAAATATTCATATACCATAATTTGTTTAGCCATTTCCAAATCAATGGGCATCTACTTTGTTTCCAATTCTTAGCTATCATAAAAAGTGCTGCTTTCAACAGCTAGTGTTATATGGGAACAAAAATAACATTTGTATGTAGTTGCAAACCCAAGGTAAGATACCTAAATCAGAATATTCAGGGAATGAGATACAAATTGTATCCCTAGTTCCCATATGATATGGGAGGAGAAAGTCTTGGATGATATGAATGTAACACCTATTTCAAGAATTAGTTCACTTAAAAGCCCCTAAAAATTCAATTGTTTTTCTTTGCTTTGGTTTTAGGGCATGGATGAAAAGTTTTTAGTTCAATCACAATTACTCAAAGACTTATTTAGTAAAATTTCTAACACCTAGGCAGAATTTGGGCTCTATGCCTAAATTTTTGCTTATATCTATCTTTAGTTAACCTAAGGCAATAATTAGTTTCCTAGAAGTATTTTAGTTATGAAACAGCTGTGGAAAGATAATCATTGAGAAGGGAAGTTGGGAAAAGGGCTGACCTTTCATTTTTTTTAAAGTTGAAAAAATGTATGCTTCAATCTGTATTCAGACACCATCAGTTCTTTGTCTGGGGATGGATAGTATTTTTCATTATAAGTTCTTCAGAGTTATCTTGGATCATTTCATTGCTGAGAAGAGCTGTCAGTCACAACTGATCTTCTTACAGTAGTACTGTTACTTTGTACACAGCATATTTCATTTTGCATCAGCTCATGTAAGTCTTTCCCGGTTTTTCTCCAGTTTGTTTTTGTACTTCCTTTTCCATTTGTCCAATTTTCCCAGTTAGGTTTTGTGCTTCCTTTTCCATTTGTCCAATTTTCCCAGTTAGCTTTTGTGCTTCTTTTTCCATTTGTTCAATTTTCTTTTTTAAAGAGATGTTCTCATCTGTGAATTCTTTTTTCATACTTTTAAAATCATTGGCCAGTTTTTCTTTTATTTCGTTCTTCTGCTGTTCCAGGAGAGCTGTTTGTGCATGTGAGCAGTTCATGACCCCTTCTGAAGTTTCAGATGGGAGTGCAGTCTCATACTGACCTCTTTGGTATCCTTCTTTTGATCCTTGTCCCCATAGAAAGGGTTTTTTCACCCTTGCTATGCTTTTTCTTGCTCATGATGATGATTTGTGTTGTGGCCTCTGGTTCTTTCAGTTAAAAGCTGCAGAACTTGGTGTTAAGCTGACTGGTGTAAAAAAGCTAAGGGCAGATGCCTTTTTATCTTTTTGTTTTGTGTTTCCCTGATCAGTCCTGGGGCCAGCTTGTTAAGTGTTCTGGTCCCGGGAGATCTTCTCAGCTGAGCTGAGGCAAAGGCGAGCTCAAGGGTTGGTGATCCTGGCTGCCCTATACTCTTCCTATTTCCCTGGGAGCACTGAGGCTCACCTGGGTCCTAGTGTAAGTTTTCACCACCCTAAGGCCCCTCTCCTTCCTGTTCAACTTTGCCACAATAAGAGGAATCCACCTTAGCTATTTTCCTAGTCTCAGGTGTTATGAGACTGCCCCCTCACTATGCCCACTGATCTGGGATGCTTCTGGGGAAATACTTTATGGTTCTTCTGAGGTCAACAAGAGGGGAGGAGAGAGCTTCTACCAATCACCTTGCCATTTTAGCTCCCGGAAGTTCTAGTAGGTGACTTACAGACATTTGATCTTTAGGCTGAAAGTCTCAGGAGCTGCTACGGCTGATATCTGGGGCTCAGTGGCTGCCACTCATTTAGCTCTGCTGGTCTCTCACCCTGGGCTGCCACTCTGCTGGTTCTACCTGCTGCTGCCTCAGGCCTCCCAGGGCCCTCTCATACAGCTGTACTTGACATTGGACTTGCTGCACTGTGCACCGTGAGATCACCTCCCTTTTCAGGTTTTTCTGAGAGAATCCTGCTCATCATTTCTTAAAGCACAATAATATTCCATCACAGTCATATTCCACAATTTGTTCAGCTATTCCCCAATTGATGGGAGTCCCCTCAAATTCCAGTTCTTTACCACCAGATTGGTCAGCTGTTTTTCAATTGAGTTATTTCACATTTTCTTTATTTTTTCATTGTTTTGGTTTTGTTTGATCATTTCTTGATTTTTCATAAAGTCATTACCTTTCATATGCTCCATTCCAATTTTTAAGAAATTATTTTCTTCAGTGAGCTTTTGGACCTCCTTTTCTTTTTGGCCCATTCTGATTTTTGAGGCATTCTTCTCCTCATTGACTTTTTGGACCTCTTCTGTCATTTTGGTTAGTCTATTTTTTTAAGATGTTATTTTTCTTTAGCATTTTTTTGGGTCCCCTTTAGACAGTAGACTCGTTTTTCATGATTTTCTTGCTTCACTCTCATTTCTCTTCCCACTCTTTCCTCTACTTCTCTTGCTTGATTTTCAAAATCCTTTTTGAGCTTTCCTATGGCCTGAGACCAATTCATATTTTTCTTGGAGACTTTGGATGTAGCAGCTTTGACTTTGCTGTCTTCTTCTGGTATATGTTTTGATCTTCCTTGTCACCAAAGCAAAATTCTATATTCTGATTTTTTTTCCCACTGTTTGTTAACTTCCCCAGCCAATTACTTAACTTTTCAGCTTTTTTTCAAGGTGGTTTTCTGCTTCTAGTTAAGGGAAAGTGGGTGGTGTACTGTCCCAAGCTTTAGCTGTTTTTTGCAGCTGTTTTCAGAAATACTTCTAGGAAGCTGCAAATTTTTAGCTCTTCCAAGATTGTATGATCAAAGGAGAGATGTTTACTCCTCTCCTAGTCTGTGCTCTGGACTGTGAGTGACCTCAAGCACTCTTTTCTGTCTTGGAATTGTAAAGAAGATTCCCTCTCTACCACTGCCACAAGCTCTACCATGCCAGCTCTCCTCCTCACCCCAGGACCATCATCCATGAGTCCAACCCTGATCCAAACAGGGCAAAGCAAGGGAATCCCATCTCAGCATCAGCAAAAAGATCCATGCAATCCCTCTCCGATCAGCCACTTGATCCCTTCACAATCTGTGGGCCTAGAGCTCCAGAAAAAGCAGCCACTGCTATTGTTGCTGTGACCACTGCAAGCTCTGCTGCCCCAGGGCTGGGGCCAGACTGCATTTCTCTTTCACACGGGTCCCAAAGACTTTCTCTACTCACCTCCTAAGTTGTCCTTGGTGTTTTGGGGTTGAGAAGTCTGAAAATCACCACAACTGCCAGTGATTCAGTCCCTTGAAGCCTGATCAGGTCCTGTCTGTACTAGTGCAGCCCATACTGGAGTGCATTCTGTTCCCAGATCTGTGTAACAGACACTTCATGTCGACCTTCCAGATTGTCTTGGGCTGGAGATTTGTTTCAGCCTGTCATTTTGTGGGTTCTGCAGCTCTGGGATTTGTTTTGAGTCATTTTTACAGGTATTTGGAAGGGTTTAGGGAAGAGTTCAAGCAAGTCCCTGCTTTTGCTCTTCCATCTTGGCTCCATCCCCAAGAGCTGAACTATTTTTGAGTATTCCTACAGCCTATCTTCCACTTCATGAGGTCTATACGTCTCTGACATAGCTCAGTCCTCCCTTTAGTACATTACTATCCAAAGGCATGCTAAAAATTCCATGTTTGTTACAACCACTAAAATCCATGTCCTCAGATCTCCCCTTCTAGCTCTGAGATAACTTCTCTTTTAATTCACATTGCTTAAAGCATTACCCAACATTACAAAATTACTCTGATTGATTCAACGACAGATATAGCCTTCCTTCTCACTTGGCTCTGATTGCTTTATTCAATCAAAAACTGTTCTTACCTAGTTAAGACATTACAGTTATAACGGGGGTGGTTATAATTTTAACTTCACACTCTCCTCCAGGTTTTAAAATTTTCTGTCCAGAGCATATCTACTGTATTATTTCTTTGGGGGGGGGGGGGTGAGACAAAGTTCAAATTCTAGATAATTCTTTATTACCTCAAAGAGGGTCTTCATTATATGATTTGAAGAAAATTTATATTCCACAGTTCATAATCAAATTCAGAAATTAACATTCTTCCCTTTCCAGAAGACTTAGACTCCCATTATAGAAAGAAAAAATATCACCTTTCAGTACCTTTTTCATGATGACTTTCCCTTTAAAAATAGGGCAGAAGCACAATGCCAGAAATAGTCCTCAGGTTCCAGATGGGGAGATTGATTCAGCATAAGGAGTGGGGGTGGAAATATTTGATCTGAAATGGAGGGAACAGAACTCTGACCCAGCATAGGTAGGTGGACAGAGGCAAATTCTGGCATGGGGAAGTGGGAGAAACATTCAGCCTTGAAATAGAGTGTGACATTTAACCATGGTATAATGACAGTAGAATCAAACCCTGAAATGGGAGTCTAAGAAATTCAAGTCCCAGAATAAAGGGGTGACCACATATAAGGGTAGAATCAGGCTCTAATACTGGTAGCATTTCTGCCTCAAAGTGGGCAGTGGCTTAGACTCCCACTTTACCCCAACAAGTGGGTATTAGGGCAGGCCCAAATAGTAGTAGGCAGGAAAATGGCAAGAAATACAGGTCCTATCAGTAGGGAAGGAAAGAAAAAAATCATTTATTAAGTATTTACAATGTACCAGACATGTGCTAGGGGATTTCCAAATATTATCTCAGTTGATCTTCACAACAACCCTAAGAGGCAATTATTGTTGTTATCCCCACTTTACAATCAGAGGAAACTGAGGCAAAAAGAGATTGACTTATGCAACTAGGAAGTGTCTGAGACTGTATTTGAACTCAGGTCTTCCTGTATCTAAGTCCAGAACTCTATCTACTGTGTCACCTAACTACCTCTAGCAGTGTCAGTATGGAATAGCGCAGGTCCCTTTGGCAGTGACAGGATTGTAGTCTACTGTAACAATGGCAAGGGGCAACTTCTGTGGGTAAGGATACTGGTGGGGCATCATGAGGTACCTCCCCACAGCCCCACAATATGATCTAGGACTGCTGTGATATAAACTTGAGGCAGTTTGGCTTAACTTTGTCACCAGGTGAAAGGATCTGGAACCCAATTATGGGCCTCTTTAGCAAGAAGAATCTTAAAACAGTCCTCAGGACTTTTCTGAGATCACAGGGAACCTTTTTTCCATCTTGCCTTCTTGCCAGCAGTTTTTATCTATTTAAATCTTCCTGAATTATTTACACATTTTTTTTTAGTAAAAGGAAAGCTTTTTTGAACCCTCTGGCTCTGAGACATGGAAGTTTGACCTCAGACGTTAGCAGATCATAGTCCTTAGTAAAAAATGGGCAGAGAAAAGGGCCCTAGAAGAATGGGAACTGGAATGATCGATGTAGCTTTTTGCTTACTATTATCTAGTATTTAGTATCTCCAAGTGGTTTCCAGGACACTACCAAGTGGTCATTAGACAACTTATTTCCAAGGAGGGCTTAGAGAACCAATGGACATTATTGTTGAGAAGTGGATTGCTTTCTGGTGACAAGGTAGAGATTGAAATATCTATTTAGCATCTACAGAAGGGCATGTTTGGAGAGATAAACCAAGATGATATAATAGGATGAAGTACAGTCCAGCTCCCCTCCTCCACACCTCCCACACTCCCTATCTCCTCATTCTAGTTGAGATCTAGAAAAGGGCCAGATCAAGTAATGATTGGGAAATCCAAATGGAAATCCTAGTGAATCATTTTTCTAGACTATCAACATAAGGAGACAGATAATCCCAAAGACACTAAAGACTAGATCTAATCAGTGATCTAATAAATCAATAAACATTAATTAAACACCTACTATGTTCAAGGTACTGTGCTAAGTGCTAGAGATAGCAAGAAAAGTAAAAAAAAAAAAGTCCCTTCTCTTGAGGATCTCACAGTCTAGTGGGGAAGCGAAAATGAAAACAAGTATGTAAAAACAAGCTATACACAGATCAACTGGAAATAATCAACAAAGGGAAGGTCCTAGAATTAAGAAGGATTGAGAAAGACTTCCTATAGAAGGTGAGATTTTTAAAGAGATTCAGGGAAGCCAGGAGGGAGAAATGAGGAGGGACACAATTACAGGGATGGAAGACAAATGCTCAAAATCTAGAAATGGTATGTTTTATTCAAGGAACCACAAGGAAGCCAGTGTTACCAGATTGCAGAGTATAGGGAGGGGAATAAGGTGTAGGAAGACTAGAAAAGAGATGGGGGAGACATGTCACGAAGGACTTTGAACCAAACACAAGCAAACACATATTTGCTCCTGGAAGTGAGAGGAAGCCATTTCCATTATTGAGCAGGGTAGTGACATGGTCAGACTTGCACTTTAGGAAGATAATTTTGATAGCTGGGTGGAGGAGAGACTAGAGTGAGGAGAGACACATGGAAAGCAGAGAAACCAAGAGGCTTTTGTAGTAGTACATATATTAGGTGATGAGAGCCTACAATATGATTCATCCAATATTTCTAGATTTGTTTTATTATAGTAACTTTAATGACAGTATATTTTGTTTAAGATGAACCAGGAATCAAGAGATTTGAGCTACAGGTCTTTAAACAAAGAAGATTGTACTAAATAATTTCTAGAAATAAGCATTATTCTAAATATTCCCATATCTAATTAGGCTAGCAACCTTTACAACTGCCTTCATCTCTTCCCCAACCCCCATTTCCCCTCAGTCTGACTGGAAAGCTGACAGAAAAGGCTCAGAGTGGAGTACAGCCCAACCTTGGCCATGTAGTGCAGCACAGACAGGACTGGGGCAGGCATCAGGGGATGGAATCCCCAGCAGCAGCTGCAGTTCCCAGATTCCTCAACCCACAAACTCCAAAACAGCTTCAAAGTTCAGTGAGAAAGCACTTTCACCTGGTGAGAAGGGAGCAGGGTCCTCCCCTAGCCCTGTCCCCTGGCAGCAGCAGCAGCAGCAGCAGCATCCATTTTTGGAGCCTTTGTCCTAAAGACCCTGGAGGAATGGAGCTACTGATACGGATCTTAGCTCTAAGTGCTAGTCCTGGGGTGAGGAGGCGCACTGACTGCCAGAGCTGGAGGCAGTTGTGGAGAGGGAATTCTACTTGCAGATCCTGGGCATAAAACCTATAGTTACTCCTAGACTAGCGTGCAGGACAGGGGAGGAGTGCCACTTTGGAGGAACTGAGAACTTATAGGTCTCTAGAGTATACCCTTCCTCTACTTGACAAAGGGCTCAAAAGTCAAGTAACTGGCTGGGAAAATGCCCCCAAAAAAGAGGAAAAAATAAGACTATAGAAGGCTACTTTCTAGGTGAACAGGTATTTGCTTCCATCCTTTTGGATGAGGAAGAACAATGCATACCATCAGAGGAAGACATAAAAGTCAAGGCTTCTGCATCCAAAACCTCCAAAATAAATATGCAATGGTGTCGGGTCATGGAAAAGTTCAAAAAGGATTTTGAAAATCAAGTAAGAGAGGTGGAGGAAAAATTGGGAAGAGAAATGGGAGTGATGCAAGAAAATCATGAAAAGCAAGTCAACAACTTTTTAAAGGAGACTCAAAAAATGCTTTAAAAATAGACTAACCCACATGGCAAAAGAAGTCCAAAAAGCCAATGAGGAGAAGAATGCTTTAAAAGGCAGAATTAGCCAAATGGGAAAGGAGGTTCAAAAGTTCACTGAAGAAAATAGTTTTTTAAAAATGAGAATGGAGCAGATGAAAACTAATGACTTTATGAGAAACCAAGAAATTACAAAACAAAACAAAAAGGGTGGGGAGTGGAGGTGACTGTTCCAGAGCTGTGTGGCATGACCCCTGGTAAGAGGCTTTTGGTTAGCCAAGGCTTGGCAGCAGGTGAGCAGTGAGTGAGCAGTCCCTAAAGATCGGGCCCAGCCTAGCAGGTTCCCTGGCATGTATGCCCCTGGGAGGCATAGGGCTGCCTGGTGGATGTTGGCAGAGAGACCCAGAGGGCAGCACCCTGCCTAAACAGTCAGAGCAGAGCTTGACCTTGGTGCTGCTGGGGGCCCTCTCTGTCACTGCCCTGTGCACAGTTCTGGCCAAGCTGGCCTGACTGCATATCCATAGGGCACCTGCTCCCACCAGGAGCTGGGAGTGGCCAACATGCTGGACTATGTGGATGCAGACCTGTTCAAAGATTTCTGCATGAATACCCAAAGGGTGCTACTACTCCATGTCATTGCTGCCTTTTGCTTTTTGGAGATCCTGTGTAACCACTCTGCCTTTCTACTTGATGTCTTTGGATTCAAACATCCCATTCTGAAGATCACTTGTTGCTATGCCTTTACCCACATCCTCACAGTCCTTAAGTGTGCCACAGTGACTGGCTTCTGATATTGGGCTTCAGAGTTCATCCTGACTGAGCAACAGCAGTACAAGAAGTACCATGGCTCCCAAGTCTATGTCAGCTTTGCCATCAGCTTCTACTTGGTGGCAGGAGCAGGATGGGCCTCCATCCTGGCCGCTGCTGCCAATCTTATGCACCATTATTCCACTGAAAAAGAGGAGCAGGCCCTGGAACTGCTATCAGAGATGGAAGAGAATGGGCCATATCCAACTAAATATGAGGTCATCAATCAGTTCCAACCACCCTCTGCCTACATGTCATAATGAGACTGGCAGGGGTTCTCTGTTCAGCACCCTATTCCTCAACCCTATATCTTTACTCCCCCTGTAAGCAGAGGAGCTCCTTTCTTACAGAACTTAGTTCTGATGTCCCAAGAGTCTTTACCAACTCCTCTACATAAAAGATACTACATCTAAGACTTTTCATCTATCTCTTCTCTTTAAAAAGGAAACTCATTCATTTAAAATCTTGTCCTCTTTCTCCCATCCCCCTCCAACTCCAGGTCTTCTCTATTCACCATAACCACTACCATTGGAGTGATCATGCCAGTTTTCTCTCATTTTGGGTGACATTTTTAGAACTACAATATTCTTCATGTGACTCAAAGTATTTGCTCCACTTGGATAAAGATGGCAATGTCTGTGGAAAGAGATAACTTGTTGATTAGCAAAGGTGAATGCATTCTACAGACTTGCTCATTGCAGGTTTTTTTTTCCCTACCCTACAGCTGTAGTTTTAGGGTCAACTGTATTCTGTTAACCCACCCTGTTAACCCATCCTCTTCCTTCTTTTGATCTGCCCCAATCTACTATGCACACTATAATGGAAATCTTTGCACTTTAGTCTTTGGGTTTCTTCCTCCTTTTTGGCTGCATTTGGTGGGGAAGGTGAGACACTGGTAGGAAATAAAGGATTCTCTTTCTGTACCCTTTGGTACAGAGGTGGCAGGAGTTAAGCAGATAAGAACAGGATCAATGAAAGGACTGGGGGAGCCTGCCCCTTACGAAAAAGAGAGCCAATTGGACCAAGTCTCTCCTACCTTTTATCAACAAATGAACAAATGTGTTGATTTTTAAGAGGGGGTGGTGTATGGAAACTGTCTTTTTAAGTAGGGACAAGAAAGTTGTAATTTTTCAGATTTTTATTTGGCCCCTTTGCCCTCAACAGTGTTTCAGGCCCCATCCCCTTATAAGTCCACCTTCCTTTTTCCTATAATCTTTCACATCAAAACCCATCCTTCTACCCTCTCTATTGTTTCATCTATTTTGAGGAGGTTGAGTTATTATTAGGTAATACTCTGTCTTCCTCATGGGATGCCAAGGATTAAGCAGCTGCAGACACCTGGCCGTCATGGTGCTTCTTGTGACTCAGTGAGGTTTAACTCAGCCTAACATCAGGAACAATGACATTAGAAGGCCACAAGATCCCACCACTACTTTCCACATAGGAACTGAAACCAGTGGGAGACCAGAAAGTGACATTTCAGAGCTACCTTGTTGGAGACCAGGTCAATGAAGGAGCTGAGAGTTAACCTCCTTCAGGGTCAGAAGTGGTTCCTGGAACTGAGACTTGAGATGGAGGCACTACTTGCTTGCTACATGCCCACTCTTCACCCCTTTTTGAATATATCACTAATTTTGCATTGCACAACTGGTTCTTTCTTGCCCTGCCCCTTACCTTTGGCCACTGCTGGTCATACACATCTTTGGCTCTGGCTGAATTTAATATCAAGAAATCCAAAGCACAAAGTGGGGGAAAATTCAAGAATTTCTTCCTTACAGCCCAACTTGTCAGGAAGCTAATAAAGGCAGTTCTCAGAGTGGATTACCAAGCTGTTATCTTTAATATATGGGCACCTTTGAAATCTGTCCAGATATCAATGTAGAAGGGAAAGATTCAGATTGCCTTTCTGCCTGCCTCTTCATTGCCCAAGACCTGGATAATTCAGAGCAAAGGTTTTGGGAAGTATCTAGCTCTACTGGATGTTTGGTTGCAAATGGAATGTCAGTCTGTTCCAGCATCAGGCATCCCTTCAGCCTGGAATGAACTGAGATCAGACTAATCAGAACTTGTTCGGATGATGATCATGTCCTGTATCCAGGTTTTCTAGTTGCCTAGAGTTCCTTACTCTGGTGTTCAATTGTAATTGCAGTGGTGACTGTCACACTCTGTTGGACTTTTTTTTCTTATGAAAGAAAAAATTAAATATAAATAGCCTGTGCATAAAACAGAGGAACTGTATTAAGTGTTGTATTTCTGTCAAGTACTTTCATTGCTATTGGCACATTTCTGGAGTGTGATCAACTTTCTGTGGCCATTCATTTTAAAGAAGGCAGCCTGGGAAACCTGGCATAGATAGTATCAGTATGCCTAAGGACCCTGGGTGTGAACCTCTTGAACTTTTCCCTGTGGTCCTCTTTTTATTAATTTTCCATGCATTCTCATACTTCTTACTTTGATATCCAATACTGATGATTTGCCATGTAAATTCCCCAGGTGGTTTTTTTTAAAGAAAAATTTAAAAAATCATACAAATAGGAATGTTAAAAAAATACACAATTTTTTAATATGGGTGTGATTTTCAAGCCTGTTCCACCTAAGGATGTATTCAGTATGTTAAAAAGTTTGTTTTTGCTATTAAGAAGGAAGTTTTAATTAAAACTGTTTTTGCTATGAATCAAGCATTTACAAAAGTACGTTTGTAAAGGGAAGCTTATGGACAAATGTGCAAAAGCCTTAGTTTTAGATCTTGTAATTTTTGTCAATTAATTGTAAACGGTTCTTAAAAGAGGAAGATATTTGTTGTATGAAGAAATGTTTCGTAAAATATTTTTTTATGATTTTTGAAAGATCTACCTACCAAATTTATATTGGTAAGCTAATTTGTTATAATCACTAAAGATTTATGGGGATTGGAAGATAAAGGACAAGATAAGGGAGACCAGGAATTTTATGGCTCCAGGAAGCTCTGTGATAATTTTAAGACAAAAAGCCTCCTGGTCCCATCCCCCTTCCCTTTTGAAGTCCAGTCATTACAGAAGTACTTCTTAAGATCTAATTTGAACTGGAGATGCTCAGAGAAGAGATGTTAGCTCTTTCCTGTTGTCTAGGGAGAAGAGTGGTGCCAGCCCCACCTGGGTTCCCTAAGACCCCTAAGACTTGAAGAGTCTAAAATCATCACCCAAATGGCATAGCGCCTGGCTTTGTTTTGAGTTATAATCTCTTAAGTAAAGTGTAAGTTGTTTGTATGTGGGGTTCTTAAAGAAGGAATTTGTTTTGGTAATAAATAATCTTTAGTGATTGACTTTTAGGACAAATATAAGATTTAAGATGTAAGTCCTGGTAAAAATTTTGATTAGTAAAACCTGCCATTTGGTAAAAACCTCTGGGACCATTACTTATTATATCCCTCTACTCAGGGAGGAATGTGACTGTTACAGGCAGAAGTTTGCCTCAGTAGACAATCCTGTCTTTAGCCTAGGATGGGATCTTTCTGGCTCAGTTTTCCCATTGTGTTCCTTTGAAAAGGAATGTTTTCCTACTTGACTATTTCTGAGTCTAACTGTAAAATGGAGATGATATCTATGTCCTTTCTTTTCATCTTCATGGCGTGTTTCTGGGATTGGCATTTGGTGGAATCTTGCTGTTTTCAATTAATTGGTACAAGTTTATGGGCCTCTAGAGAGCCAGATCAGGTAGAGAAATCCAAGGAGCTTTCAAGGTGGATTTTTTCCAGGCCCTTTTAGGCAAATGAGACTAAAACTCATTGGAGGAAGGGACAAAGGTCCCAACTTGGAATAAGGTCTTTACTTATTACAAAATGATGTAAAAGCAATTAGTATTAAAACAATTGACTGAATTAATTGTGGAGACTAAATCAGAGGTATCTTCAATTTGGGAAAAAGAATTTGTGTAGTTTCTTAGAGGCAGGTAACCTCTGGTAATATTTTGCATTGATGGAAAAATTAAATGTTTCTGTTTTGATTTGAATTACTTCATGAACATAAGTTGAAGTTAGTGTTTGAACTTCTCATATGTGTAACTCATTCTTTTAGACTGAGCTTGGTTAGAAAAGTTACAGAGAAGCTTGGGAAACAAATGTAAATCTATTAGAGCAATAACTTATGGTTTTAAAGGTAAATTTGATTTTATGATTGTTATTTAATCAGGAGCTAGAACATGTATAGAAAGGCATGTAAGCTCCTTAAGACTTACTTCAGAAGATGTTACTTAGCCAATGTGAAATTATAGTCATATCTGAAACTGATTATTGGAGGTTACTATTTTAAGATTTTATGGAACTATTAACTGACTGTTCTTTTGAGTCTAACTCCAGGTGTGGATAGCAAGAAAGACTGTCTGAGCCACTGATCCATGATGCCAGTAAGCCTGTGAGATGCTGGCATGAACTGCAAAGGGGTGACCTCATGGGAAGCCTGGGTTGAGGTAGGATTCTCCTGATTCAATTTCCCCACTGACACCTGGCAGACTTTAAGCCTGGCTGGATGCCAGTCGAAAATCTACTTCTTCCTAGAACTGACATGAAGTTAGGGAGACGTTCCCCTAAAATGTCCCTACTCAATGGCAATTTCCCATTATCAAAAGTTTTGTGAGCATAATACTAGATCTATTAAATAATAGATTGTTGATAGGGGAACATCTGAGGTTAAGTCCAAAAGTTAAGCTATGAGGCTTAGGATTTTAGACCAACAAGTCAGGATCCTTTAATTCTTAGTAATGGTATGGAGACAATCAGGTGAAGGACCTGTGAGGTTAGCATACATAGTCATTATTATTTTTGTCTCGGTTAATGCTAAAAGAAAAATGGTTTGCGGTCTATGGTGTAAATTCTTTAAAAGAAGAATCACATAACCAGAAGTTGAAATTATTTTTGTGTACTGTGTTAAAAATGATTTTTTAGTATATTTATGTAAGTACTGGAGCACGTTATTGACTCCTTAGTGAAATCTCATGAAGGGGATTGCCCCACCTTGTAATTTGTTTATGCATCAATCACTCGAGTGAAGGGACTGGTGCCAACTCTGACCCAGTGGACTGAAACCTTAAAATTAACTTTGAAGAAGGGACCAATCCATTCATGACTGGAAAGACTGTTGGGGTTCTATTGTTCTTGTTAGTTACTCTACCTTTTTTTTGCTTTGCTGCAGGTATTTTCCTTTGCCTCTGGTCTCTAAGCCTTAGCAATTTCTGTCGCTGTGCAGTGGAAAAAGTATTCCAATAATGTGAGGAGTCTTCAAATTGTAAGAGATAAGAAGAAGGATTGTGAGAGATGATCTCTCAGAAGTGAAGCCTCCTCAAAGAGTTAACTGTTTCTCGTATTATTAAAACACACCCCCATGAGCATGCAGCTAACTTACCTTGTAAAGAAGCACGCTTTGTAACATGTCTTGTACTGTGTCTGACTCCCCCTTCATCCTGACCTTGTCTATGTCCTACAACCCCCCCCCAACCTTGCCCATCTTTGCAAAACTTCCCACCAAGCTTATATGTTCTTTGTTGCTGGGGAAGATTTCCGGGAATAGATTGCACCCCCTGAAGCCCAGGCAATGGGATAAGAGGGAAGAGTTAGGGAGGGAAATCTCACGTTAGGGCATAATCGACCTTGCTTTCTCTGCTCCTTTGTACTCCCTGGCCAGTGCGATTAGTGCCACAAAGAGGGGGGTACTTTTTCTCATGAGAAAACAATAAACTCCTTTTTACCTTTCCTAAGACAAGCCTCTGATTGATTATTTTTTGGGGTCTCAAGACCCATCTCATACAATGGGATCTCTCTTCAGTGGTGATTGATGCATTTTTTCCTATTTCTAATCCCCCCTTGTTCTAATAGTAATAAATAATAATAATAAAATAATTTGCTTTAATTATTTCTTGCATTATTGTATCAAGATTCTTTTTTCGATCATAGCTTTCAGTTAGTCTGATTATTTTTAGGTTTTCTCTTCTTGATCTATTCTCCAGATCTGTTGTTTTTCTTATAAGATGTTTCATTTTCTCTTCTGTTTCTTCATTATTCATATTTTGTGTAATTATTTCTTGATCATTTGTAATTTTTCTGACTAAACCTTGACCAATTCTAATTTTCAAAGTTTCATTTTTCCCTTAAGATTATGAATCTCCTTTTCTAATTGGTTGACTTTCCTTTCATAATCTTCTTATTTCTTTTGGATTAGTCTAATTTTTTTTTTTGTCTTTCCTCCATTTCTGCTATTTGATTTTTAAAGTCTCCTATGAATTCTTTTTGGGCAGGTAACCATTTGATATTACTTTTTGGGGTGTTTCTCTACTTTAATATCCTCCTCTGAAGATGAACAGTGGTCTTCTCTACTCCCATGATAGCTTTCTATGGTTGGATTCTTTCTCCTTTGCTTGTGCATTTTTTTTGTAGTAATAGCTTAATCTTTGTAATCACCTCTAGTACTGGGGTATGGAAGATGGTGCCTCTTGCGTCAGATCTTCAGTTTTCCCTTCTAGCCAGGAACCAAAGCCAAACACCCAACCTTCCATAAGTGCCTGCAGCCAGAGGCTTTCTGCCTCATTGCTTCTGTACTCACTGGGCATGTGCTGGTTCCTTCTCACTCCCACAGCTCTTTGCAGCACAGTTGGATCTGGAGTTCCTTGTCAGCAGAGGTTCCCTCAATTTTACCTGAGTCAGACCCCCAACGCCCTTCACTATCCCAAAGTAAAAGTTCCTGGGGCCCCAGCAGCCTTTCAGACCAACTAACCCCAGGACTTGCTACTTGTTGTTAAAGGGACCCTAGCCTGGAGGTGTTTTCATTTCACTGGGACCAAACATCCTGGAATTTTCGTTCTGATATTCTCAAATTGTCCCTGGAAGACCCTGTCGTGCTGCGAGTCTTATTTATTTTTACCTGCACTTGGTTCACCCCAAGGCACTATTTTATCTCTTTTTGGGGGGAAAATCTTGAGAACTTGGAATTTTCTGACCTACTCCATAATATTCCCAGAATCCCTTGCAAGCTCTGTTATGAGCAAGGAGGAGATAGAGAAGTGAGCAAAATCTTTGTGGCTCTCTATCTGGAATGAGATTTCCGATCTAACCCTCAGTCCTGCCTAAAGGCCACAGTTCAATGAAGCTCATATCAAAACAAAGCTTCCAATTCTATTGTTTAAGATAAATGTAAAGATATGCAATGCTTTCCAGCTAGTTAATAATGGATAAGGTCAGCAGTAGTTTACTGGAGATCCAAACAAAGATTAGTTCATGGTTATGTTACACAGATTCAAATCCAGGTCAGAAGCTTGCAAATTTTGGGAGATGGGTGCTGTGGAGGCAGAGGTCTAAGAAGCATTAGTCCTGGATCAGATTGCTTTGGGTGCCCTGAAAGCTTATGGGTCCCCAGGTCTGACCCACATCTGAGATTCTTGAAGAATATGGAAGTAAAAACCCAAAGAAAGAAGCAACAGGTCCCAAGAGAAATTGAGGTCCAACCTATGAGCTTGAGAGTGAAATGGATGAGAAGGAAGGAAGGAAGGAAGGAAGGAAGGAAGGAAGGAAGGAAGGAAGGAAGGAAGGAAGGAAGGAAGGAAGGAAGGAAGGAAGGAAGGAAGGAAGGAAGGAAGGAAGGAAGGAAGGAAGGAAGGAAGGAAGGAAGGAAGGAAGGAAGGAAGGAAGGAATTTTGCCAGTAAACGCCAAGTCAACTGGGGAGCCTCTGACCATCATTATCTTCCTTTGGAGAGAAGGAGAGGGAGAAGATGAGCTGAGTTACCCAACTGGTTGGGTTCCCATTCAGGCAGCTTGCACTACTCATAGGTTGTTTGTCCTTCATTTTCAAAGAGGTCCATGACATCAGGAAAATGATGATGACATGACTTGCAGTTGACTTTAATTTGAGTGAGGGAGGACTGTGCAAGGTCACCAGCCTCACTGTCTCCTCCAGAGCCATCTGGGTCCAGTGGCCAGATATTAATTAGTATGAGTAGAGATGGCCCAGGATGCAGTGGGAGACCCTGGTCCTTTTAGGCTAAGGTCTTTTCGGGTTTTCACTTTAAGTGAGGTAGTGCCTATTCACTGAACAGGCCCCTTTAATTACACTATTACTGGCAGTCTCAGTGTCCATACAGGAAATAGTAAAAAATTTATAAATCATTCATTTGAAGGCATCTACCTCCTCTCCATACATGTCCACAGGGTAATCCAGTATCCCAAAGACAGTCATCTGGCCAGAAGGATTTCAGGTTTACAGAATGGAGGAGGCTTAACTCTTCATTGCCAGTGGACCCTTTTACCTAAGAGTTAAACATCTCTTTCTATTTCTCCAACCACTTAAGTTCCCAGTCTTGAGTTGCCAATTCCCATCTTCGGCACCTTGTCATCTTGCCCATCTCTTTGGGCAGTGTTACCTTCTATCTGGAGAACCTTAGATTGATCCTTCTTTACACACAATTTAAATAACACGTGTTTAATTTTAAAGAACAGAACATCAAATTGGACAAATTAGAAGTTAGGAACTCCACAAGAAAATAGAAAATATTAAAGTTAAAAGATTGAAAAAAACAGTAGAAAAGATGGTGTATCTCACTATGTGAAAGAAAATTCCAAGATGAAAACCCACAGGAACATCAAAGTAAAAATCATGAGCTTCCACGTCAAAGTGAAAAGCTATAATAACTCAAAAAGAAAAGAATTCAGGTATTTGGGAACAATGGTCAAAATCACACAAGACTTAACAGCCACCATATTAAAGGAGTGAATACATTGCAATTCAAGACTCAAAAAGGCAAAAAAGTATAGGCTTACAGCCAAGAATGCCATGCCCAGCAAAATTGAATAATGTATCTTGAATGTACAAAGTATTCCCAAGTATTCCTGATGAAGAGATCAAAGCTGAGTAGAAATTTTGAAACATAAATACAATCCAGAGACATAAGATGGTAAGTAGAAGCAAGGTATTAGGAGGGGTTTAGTCTTTTTTTTTAACTATTTCATTTTTAACTATTTCATAATTTCTTTATTCCCATCAGAAACAGGATATTTTTGATAAAATTTGCTTTCACAAGTATGCCATATAGTTTTATTAATTCCTGACAAGCTAAAATGCCACCAAAAATACAAAAAAGAGTCAGACATAAGACAGTCATTTAGAAGCTTTAAAGGGAGTAGTAGGGTAAAAATTAAAATAGTTTTTAAACATTATTTACACACTCATTTCAGGCCAGAGCAGTAAAAGCTTAACAAACATTGGCAAGGAAAGCTGAAAAGTTTTTGTCTTCCTTATTTTCTCTTGAAATTCTGCCAAGCATTTCAGATGAGGAGCACTATCTGATATTTCATAATTCCCTTCTTCATTTAAGATCAAGGAAAAGGTAAACAGTTTCTCAGGAGGGTTAGGGTCAATGCCTCAGAATATGAATTGAAGTTTCCCACCATAAATATTTCAGATTTACAGTCCACAGTGATCTTTATATGAAACTTAAAATTTCTGCAGCATTTCCTTATTGACTTTGTTAGCAGTGGAAATATTTATTTATTCTTATCCAGTGATACCTTAAGATTCTGTATACATTTTGTCAGCTTTTCCGTTTCTCATCTCTTGCCTTGTATACTGTCAACTAGTTTTGGTAAGTTGTCTTGTTTTTCTTGAATAAGTTTATTCTGGATGTGGATCTTACTTCTGAATTCCAGAAAAGTTTCAGTCATTTGATTCTCTTATCTTTGTGGGTAATCTTATTGTATGTGTTTCAATGAAGTCTTTATAGGTATCTCTCAGCCCCACCATTTGCCTATAGTGTTCGTTGAATGTAGTATTTCAGAATCTGTTCCAAAATTCACTTATACTTTTATTAAATATGTCTAGTTTCTCTTCTGGCTTTATGTGAGACACCATGCAGCACTGGTGAAAGGGGCTCCTGCAGCTGTCCCTTCTTCAGTCAGATAGCACCTTAAACAGAAACTACAGCAGCAGTCAAAAACACAATTTTGAATGAATATTGCCTCCCACCTTGAAAGTACTCAGTGTGTATTCTAATAGAGGGAGAGGATACAAGTGTTCCCCCATCTTCCTCAGAAGCCTAATGTCATCATAGGTTGTAGAAGACACTAAATAGGATAAATGATCTAGGAGTATTTTTGTTTTTGAGATCTTAGAAGACAAAAGGAAAGGGAGGGAAGAAGAAATACTCTGAGAAAACAGAGAGGAAAGGCAGGGGAAATTATCTCATATAAAAAAGATATAGAAGTAAAAGACTGGCAAATCATATTTTTTAAATGCTTCAATTCCTCAATAATTATAAATATGCAAATTAAGACAACTTGGAGGTTCTACTTCACACTCAGCAGATTTACAAAGGTGACAAAAAAGGGAAAAATGACAAATGTTGGAATAATTTGGAAAACAAGCATATTAATGTGCATATGTAGAGCTGTGAAATGGTCTGGCTTTTAAAAAAGCAATATGGTACCATACCTAAGATGTCACTAAATTGTGCATACCTAGCCCAGTAATATTATTGCTAAGCCTATATTTCAAAGATGAGAGCAAGGACCTACATATTTAAAATATTTTGAATTCATTTTGTGTTAGAGGTACCTATAAATTGAGAAATGCTTGAATTAATTATGTCATGTGAATGCAATGGAATAATGTTGCATTATAAGTGGAGATAATTACAGAGAAAGCTGAAAAAGACTTGTGGTGAAGATAGTAGAACCAGAACTATTTATGCAACATTAAAACAATGAAGTTTGAAAGATTTAAGAACTCTTGTCAATACCATAACTAATCATAATTGGAGAGAACCAATGATGAAACATGAAACCAATCACCAGAGAGTGCAGATAGGGACATATTTTTTGCATTTGGACAATGCAGGAAATTATTTCTTTTGATTATGCATATTTTTATAAGCTTTTTTTTGGCCCCAATAGAGGAAGGAATGTAGGAGGAAATAGGTTTTTGTTAATTGAAACAATATAATTATTTTTTAAAACTCCCTTAAAGACTTATAATGAGGTAAAAGTTCAGCATCCCTCCTCTGCCTTCAGACCATGGGGCTCCAGGGACTGGGAGGTTCTGAATGGCAGGCCAGGAAACATTAAGCGAGTGCTCACGTGGATGATCTTAATATTGAACCAAAGTTGGCTGGCTGGTTGCTGTCCTTCGTTCTCGAAGAGGACCAAAATGACATCACCATGAAAAAGTTAAGTTTCGATGTGTCTGATGGTGGCTGATCAAACCAATACGAACTTGGAATGCTCTACCATAGACTGGGCACAGATAATCCATGCAAATATTCGGAACGAATGCTCCAAATTTGTGCGTCCTATGCTTCCTTTGCACTGTGTCAATTCTGCTTTGTTCATAGAGCACAGCACCCTTTCTAACGTGGGAATGCCATGCTGAACAGTCCTGTGCTAGTGTCTCCCATGTCACACAATCAAATCCAAAATTCTTGAGAGAGACCTTGAGAGTGCTCTTATATTGCATCTTCTGACCATCATGTGATCTCCTGCCCCGTGCAGATTCTTCATAAAATATTCTTTTGGCAAGCATACATTTTGCATTTGAACAACATGGCCAGCCCATCACAGTTGCACTCACTGAAGCATAGTTTGAATGCTTGGCAGTTTAGTTTGAGCAAGGATTTCAGTGTCTGGTATCTCATCCTGCCAGGTGATCTTCAGAATCTTTTTAAGACAGTTCAAATGAAAATAATTCACTTTTCCTGGCATGGCACTGGTAGACTGTCCAGGTTTCACAGGCATACAACAATGAGGTCAGCACAGGGGCTCTGTAGACCTTCAGTTTGGTAGTCAGTCTAATACCTCTTGTCTCCCATACTTTTCTTCAGAGCCTCCCAAACATATTCCTAACCCAAGATGAGGACTGGTATCTTTGTAGGAAATGTCATCACTTCATCTGTAGACTAGATGTTTTTGCTTGCAGTCACTGCTTTATATCAAGACTCATTGAGAACTGCAAAAATTAGGCATTAAGCACTGCAATGACTTTACTATTTATATCCAATAATCAGTCCTTTTGAAGAGAGGGATTTTTGGTCTTCATTTTTTCATATTTGGTCACTTTTCAGAAATATACACCCACACACAAACACACACATACATATACTTTTTAAAAAAAATATCTATTTTAGTTTATCTCTTTCCTTAGTTTTCCTTATGTCAGGCTTCTTTTCTACTTGTCAATTGTTGTCCAAGGACAGCTCTAAAATAATTTAACATGTAGAAGATCATTTAAAACAGTGATGTAAAACTCAAATAGAAATGGATCCCTTTGGGCCATGTATTCACTTAGAAAACCATAAATTAACATTATCTATGTTATTGTTATTTTATTTATTTGTGAAACATTTCCCAGTTACATTGTAATATAGTTCTGCCTGTACTTGGCCCTTGAATCTGAGTTTTCACTCTTATATAGAAGACCCTGATGACCTTAAAACCAAGAGATGAAATTCTAATAAAAGCAGTATCCAGAAGTCTCTATTATATACTCTTTCATTTTTTATTTTCTTTGTCCTTTACAGAGCATAACAGGCTTGCCCCTGGTTTGAGCACCTTTATTCTGTCTCTATCTAAGCCACCATCATCTAGCTGGAATGCTTTGCAGATTCAGAGTTATAGAACTGGAGGCTTTTTGATGACTTTGCACTGCTAACTTAGTGGCCAACCCAAGACTTCAAGGTCTGTAGACTGAATCTGTGATTTTGTTCTTGGGTAAGAAAAGCACATTTGCCAAGTGGATTCTGTTCCAGCTTTTTTCATAATTTACAGTGTTAGGCTCAACTGAACCAGTTCTCTGAGGAACCATAAGCCCCAGCCAGACCCTATAATTGAGGTCTCTTCATAGGACTTCTCTGGTTAGACTCTCTCCCTAGTGCCCATATGCTTCCACCTTTCCCCCTATGCTGTCTTAAGACAGAAAAAGAAACTGCTATGGTTTCTTATTGCATAAAAAAAGTCTGGTGCATTTTTCTCTATATTTATGAAGTAGTTGTAAGAGCTGGACTGCATTGCTTTATCCGGTTCATCACTTTTGCCCACGTCCCTTGATTATACGTAGTTTTGTCACATAAAATATTCTTATTTGTAAGCATTTATTTTTTCTTTTTGGAATATTATATTCCATGATATTCTCTCCTTTATAGAAGTTGCTGCCAAGTCTTTTGTGATCTTGACAGTTTCTTTTGTTGCCAAATTCTTTTTGGTGGTTTGAAGTAATTTTTTTAACCTAAAAACCCTGCTTTTTTTTTTAACCTTAAAACTATCTCTAAGAGTCTTTATTATGGGATTTCTTTCTAAAGGTGATTTGCATTCTATTTTCATTTTGCCCACTGACTCTAGTAAATCTGGGGAGTTTTCATTTATTTTTTTTTTAACTATGATATTCAGGGGTTTTTTGTTCAAGGTATTCAGAAATTGGTTTTCCATTATCTATTTTTCTAATTGTTTCTGATAGCCTGTTGATAAAAAATATATTTTCTTCTTTTTTTATTTTAAAATCTATATTTAAGTAGTTGTTTTTCACAGAGATCACTAGATGGATAGATCTTCCATCTTCTGTTCTAAACTTTTAATTCTCCCTCCATTTTTTCTTGATATTTTATTTCATTTTTATTTTTTGCTTCATTTCTTCCAGGTAGTCATATTCTTTGTGACAAATTTATCTTTTGCCTGAACCAGGGGTGGGGAATCTGAAGTCCAGACCATATGTGACCTTCTAAGTCCTTGGGTGAGGTCTTTGCTTGAATCTAAATTTTACAGAACAAATTCTTTCATTAAGGGGATTTATTCTGTGAAGTTTAGATTTAGTCAAAGGGCCACATTTGAGAACCTAGAGGGTTACATGTGGCCCTGAGGCTATAGATTCCTCACCCTGCATGGGTCTGACCCTTTCTTGTACTTTTTGTGAAATTACTCTTTTCTGCATTTGTCTCTTAGTCTTCTCCAAATTTATATTTTTAGAATTTGGCATTTTCTTTTATTCACTTATGTCCCCAGTCTCAGATTGTGATTTTGGACTTTGAGCCAGGGATAGAGTCCAAGGATAGGGAAGCTGTGACCTTTAACCCATACGTGGTATCTAGGCCCTCAAGCACCCTTTGACTAAATCCAAACTTCACAGAAAAAATCCCATTGGGCAACACTTGAGGACCTAGAGAGCCATATGTGGCCTTGAGGCTAGAAGTTCTCATGCCAGAATCTCTAGTCCCTATTCATTCTTGGATAGAGTGATGAAGCAATGTGTCTACTGATCTCAGCTTCCTGGGCTTACACTACTGCTTTTCACTCTGTTTGATATATTTGGACTGAGGGCATTCATGGGTTTTCAGTATCTCTCCTTTGAACTCTGTAGTTTGTTTCCCTAATAGAGGAGTTACTGCAATCTTTGGACCCCTCTGGGACTTTCCTGGTTGGAGTAAAAAGTACCCATTTCCTCTGTATTTTCCCTGATCAAGTGTGTGCCACTGGCTTCTAGACTACTCACTTAAATTTTTGTTGACTTTCTTAGAAGGACCATTCTAGTATTTGGGATTCCAACTGTCTTTTGGGAAATCCTGAGTCTTTAGAAAGAAGTTATTAATATTTCTTTTTAAATATCTTGATCATTTTTTATATTCTCTTTTTAAAAAATTTTATTTTAGACTCAAATTCATGAGAACCAAAAACATATCATAAATTTAAATATCAGAACTTAAATACAAAGTTAAAAAGAAAAAAAGCATTTTATGTGCATAGCAGAACATAAGAGAGGATTCAAATTGCGTATCAATAAATTTTCATTTCAAGAAGACCTGGAAAATAAATAATACTTGTGTTGAAAATTGCCCATCTTTTCTTTGCTTCCTTGTGAATTCTTTTTTCTCTGCTGTGCACTTTTTTACTTTGTTTTTTTCTCCTCCCTCCAGAATGCTACAATAAAATTTAGAGAAACTATTGTGTGTCATCATTCAAACTCAAGATAATAGATTCGACCTGACAAATTATCAATGTAGGTGTGTGGCAGCTGTCCATTGCTCTGTCCCTAGAAAAGATCTCAGATTCAGTACTATAACTATGCCATGAGCTCTGTTGTTCTGAACCTTCACAGACTTCTGAGCAGCCATTGGATCTCCATGTAAGTATTTAATTTTACTGCTTAGGCTAAAACCAAATTCTGGATCCTGAATTGTCCAGAAGGGCAGTGAATAGAACATGCCTTAGATCATGCTACATAGGTCCCAAAGAAAGTTTGCAGTTCCCTGTGCAGACACTTGAAGAACACAGCACATGATACATAGAGCATGTATCAATAATATCCTAGATAATACAGGCAGGGACCATACTGTCCTTTTGGAAGAATGAAGAAACTAGACTTAATTGAAAGTTCAAATCTAGGAAGCCAGGCTGGAAACATGAGCAAACAAAAAAGAATCCCATTAAAAACAGGTATTATGGTGATAGGATGTGCAGGACACAAATTCAGAAGATGAAGATAACTCCAATCAATCCATAAATATGTATTAAGTGCTTAGTATATGTCAGGCACTGTGCTCTGCCCTTAGGATAAGAAAAGAGCCAAAAAAATCCAACTTCAAAACACCTCCAAGGAGCCATGAGTTTAAAAAAAGTTTAAAACAATATTGTAAATTAAGTGATAATACTAGCAGAAAGAACGGAAAATAAATGTAACCCCTAGAGGAAAGACTTAGAAGGAAGAATAACACCTAAGGAGAAAAAATATGAAATCTTACCCCAATAAGGGATTCCTTGAAATTCAGAAAGGGTCAAAAAAGAACTAATGATTCCTTGAAACAATAAGAATTATTAAAACAAAGTCAAAAGATTATAAAAAAATAGAAGAAAGTGAAAGGTAATTGCCTATAAAAAAACAACCAACTTGGAAAAGAGATCAGAGAGAGATAATTTAAGAATCATTGAGTTACCTGAAAGTCAACAACAACAACAAAAAAGAGCTTGTATCGTATTTTTTTTATTTTTATTTTATTTTATTTAACTTTTTACATTCATTTTCACAAAATTTTGGGTTCCAAATTTTCTCCCCTTTTTTCCCCTCCCCCACCCCAATACACCAAGCATTCTAATTTTCCCTATCACCAATCTGCCCTCTCTGCTATCATCCCTCCCTTCTCTTGTGCCCATCTTCTCTTTTGTCCTGTAGGGCCAGATGACTTTCTATTCCCCATTACCTGTATTTCTTATTTCCTATTAGCAACAACAATACTAAACAGTTGTTCCTAAAACTTTGAGTTCCAAATTCTCCCCATCCCTCCCTCCCCACCCATTCCCTTTGGGAAGGCAGGCAATTCAATATAGGCCCTATCTGTGTAGTTTTGCAAATGACTTCCATAATAGTTGTGTTGTGTAAGACTAACTGTTATTTCCCTCCATCCTATCCTTCCCCCCATTGTTTCTATTCTGTCTTTTGATCCTGTCCCTCCCCAAGAGTGTTGACTTCAAATTGCTCCCTCCTCCCATTGCCCTCCCTCCCATCATCACCCCCCCTTGCTTATCTCCTTCTCCCCTACTTTCCTGTATTGTAGGATAGGTTTTCATACCAAAATGAGTGTGCATTTTATTCCTTCCTTTAATTGAATGTGATGAGGGTAAACTTGTTTTTTTTTTCTCAGCTCTCCTCTTTTTGCCTCCATTAAAAAGTCGCCTGCTTGCCTCTTGAATGAGAGATAATTTACCCCATTCCATTTCACCCTCTTTCCTCCCACTACATTTCTCTCTCATCATTTACCTTAATTTCTTTTAAGATATGGTCCCATCCTATTCAATTCACTCTGTGCTCTCTGTCTCTGTGTGTGCATGCATGTGTGTATGCGTGTGTGCATGCACGTGTGTACATGTGTGTGTGTGTGTGTGATCCCACCAACCACCCAGATACTGAAAAGTTTTAAGAGTTACAAATATTGTCTTTCCATGTAGGGATGTAAACAGTTCACTTTTGGTAAGTCCCTTATGACTTCTCCTTGCTGTTTACTTTTTCATGCTTCTCATTCTTGTGTTTGAAAGTCAAATTTTCTTTTCAGCTCTGGTCTTTTCATCAAGAATGCTTGAAAGTCCTCTGTTTCATTGAAAGACCATATTTTCCCCTTAAGTATTATACTCAGTTTTGCTGGGTAGGTGATTCTTGGTTTGAGCCCTAGTTCCTTTGACTTCTGGAATATCCTATTCCACGCCCTTCGATCCCTTAATGTAGAAGCTGCTAGATTTGAATTATCCTGATTGTATTTCCACAATACTGGAATTGTTTCTTTCTAGCTGCTTGCAAGATTTTCTCCTTTACCTGGGAATTCTGGAATTTGGCCACAATGTTCCTAGGAGTTTCTCTTTTTGGATCTCTTTCAGGTGATGATCGATGGATTCTTTCAACACTTATTTTGCCCTCTGGTTGTAGAATATCAGGGCAGTTTTCCACGATAATTTCATGAAAGATGATGTCTAGGCTCTTTTTTTGATCATGGCTTTCAGGTAGTCCCATAATTTTTAAATTGTCTCTCCTGGATCTATTTTCCAGGTCAGTTGTTTTTCCCATGAGATATTTCATATTCTCTTCCATTTTTTCATTCTTTTGGTTTTGTTTTGTGATTTCTTGGTTTCTCAGAAAGTCATTAGCCTCCATCTGTTCCATTCTAATTTTGAGAGAACTATTATCTTCAGTGAGCTTTTGAACCTCTTTTTCCATTTGGCTAATTCTGCCTTTGAAAGCATTCTTCTCCTCATTGGCTTTTTGAACCTCTTTTGCCAATTGAGTGAGCCTATTTTTCAAGGTGTTATTTTCTTCAGCATTTTTTTGGGTCTCCTTTACCAAGGTATTGACCCGTTTTTCATGCTTTTCTTGCATCGCTCTCATTTCTCTTCCCAGTTTTTCCTCCACCTGTCTAACTTGCTTTTCAAAATCCTTTTTGAGCTCTTCCATGGCCTGAGTCCACTGGACATCCACCTGGGGTGTCTGGGATACACAGACCCTACCCTCCATGTCTTTCCCTGATGGTAAGAATATTTCCTCTTCATCAGAATTGAAAGGCAGGAACATCTGCACCCCATCAAAATAGCTCTCTATGGTCTTATTCTGCTTCCTTTTTCTGGGCATTTTCCCAGCGAGTTACTTGACTTCTGAGATTCCTCTCCACCCCTGCCTAGATCCGCCCAGCTAGTGCTTGGGGTCTGAGATTCAAATGCTGCTTCCCAGTCTCAGGGCTTTCCATGACAGGAGCAGCTGCTATTCAATGTGAGCTTAAGTTCTGGTGCTTGGGTGGGGTCAGGGCCGCCTCCCAGGCTCAGTTCCCTCAGGGGCTTTATACAGAGACCTTCAGTAATGGAGCGGGTGGGGGCAGGGCCATCTCCCAGGCTCAGCTTCCTCAGGGGGTTTATGCAGAGACCTGAGCTTCTGCCTGCCTGCTCAGGGAGCCCCGGGCCGCCACTGCTGCCGCTGCCTCCACTGCTTCCTGCCCCTGCCTCTGCCTCTGCAGCTGCCTCCCGAGGGGGCCCGAGTCACAGAGACACCCGGCTCCCCTCTTGGCCAGCTCTGACGTCTCTCTCACTGACCTGTAGCACCTGTGGGCGGAGGGACCTTCCCGGCCGCCGGAGGTTCTGTCCCTGAAGTCTGCTCATATCTGCTACTCTGGGGCTACCCGGCCAGGGCAGGGCAGGGGTGGACTCTGCTTTCTGGAGTGCGACGGACCCCTGGGGACGGCTCTCCAGGGCTCTCTGGAACGGAAATCTTTTCCACTGCGTTTCTGCACACCTTGCAGTGATCCAGAATTTGTGAGGAGTTCTTCTTGTAGGAAATTTCTGGGCTGTGGATTTGGAGCTAGCATACGTGAGTCTTTCTACTCTTCTATCTTGGCTCCACCCCGCTTGTATCATATTTTAAAAAATCACAAAAGATAACTACCTAGACTAATTAGAATAAGAGAGTAAAATGAAAGCAGAAAAATCCACTGATCATCTCCTGAAAGAAATCCCAATTGAAAACTCTCAGAAATATTGTGGTCAAAATCCAGACTTTCTAGGTCAAACAAAGAAGCAAATACTATAAGCAGCCAGAATGAAAAAGTACTAAGGAATTGTACCATAAAGGAGTGGAGAGTGTATAATAGGATATTACAAAAGACAAAAGATATAGGCTCACAAACAAGAATATCTTACCCAGAAAAAATTCAGTATAATCCTACCGGGAGAAAATAGACCTTTACTGACATAGAAGACTTGCAAATATTCCTGAAGAAAAGTGAGCACTAAAAATACATATGCTGAAATGCAAACATGAATCAAGAAAAACATAAAAAGGTAAATGCAAGTGAGCAATTTGAAGAGACTATTAAGGATGAAATGTTTACATTTAAATGGGTGGGATAATGCAAGGGTACCCTTAGAAATCTAATGTCTTTGGGGGTCATGGAAGAAGTTAAAAAAGACAAAGAGCTTGGGAGTAATTTTATTATGTTGTGATACTTTTTTTTTAACAAAGAGAGAGAGGAAAGGGGGGGTAAGCTAAATTGGAGAAGAAAAAGGGTTGAAGAATGGAAGAATTTACCATGGAAAATAGTGGGTAGTACTTGAAACTCTGTCCTTCAAATTGGACAAAGATGGATAGAACTTATATACAGACACAAACCATACCACACAAATAAACGGTCTGATGTATTGATCCAATCAAATCAAGAGATAAATATGAAGCAACAAGGATAGACAAGAACAGGGAATAAGGAGGATAGATTCAGAGTCATAAGCAAAACAAACTCTAAGCTTAGAGTGGATATTCTGAAAAGAAGTATAATAAGAAAGGAAGCGAGGTAAGTACTTGTGATCAGGATACACCTAATATGAAGGTGTGAGCACAGCATTTGGACAACAAAAATGAACTATATCAAGCACTAAGAACTATGACTGAGCACACTGCTCTCCCACTCCCTTCTTCTTTGCAAAAAAAGAACTAGAAGTAAGGAAAATAGAATGCATAAAAGAAGAGTTTAGAGAAAAATACACAATGGATGACCATTACTGTGAATGTAAATGAAGCTAATTCATTGATAAAAAGAAGATAGAAGAATGAATTAGAAAGCAGACTCTATTAGTATGCTGTTTACAAAAAATGAACTTGAAATTTAAAGATTTTCATGGTCAAAATAAGGGGCTGGAATTTGTTGTATTTCAGTGGAATTTTTAAAAAGTGTAACAGTTATGATCCCAGACAATTAATTGTCTGATTATATATTTATATATATATTATATTTATATAATTATTTTTATAATTAAAAGAAATAAACAAAGAGACTAAATTTTGCTGAAAAGTGGTAGAGACAATAGTGGTATATTAATATCATTTGCGGTGAAAACAGTAAAAGTGACATCATTCTCCCTAGCTGTCAGTTCTCTCTTCCTCTTAAAATTTTATTTATCTGATTAAATGTTATTTCCTCCCATTAGGATGTGAGATCCTCACATCTCATGTAAATGCTTAATATTTAATACATGTCCAAGCTTGGTTTATTTTCAAAACTTTGTCTTCATATTCCCAGCTCCTGGCATAATCTCTTTCACTTTAATAAATGCTTATTTAACAAAATTAAATTGAATCACTTCTTTCACTACTATCATTTTTCTCACTTATTGGTCACTGGATGAGGATATCATTGTATAAGAATCTCACGTTTAGAGGATAGATAGTTCATATTTATTGATGGTCAAAATTTTGTGATTCCTAGTATCCTCTTTATTTTCTTACCCCATTATCTCTATAGTAACTGAAGGATGCTGCATAGGATTTAGAGATAATTTTTTATTTTTCTTTGTTTCAGAAATTACTCTGGCCTAAGAATTCATTACCAAGTATCCAGCCAAAATATACTTGAGTGGTTCTTAGAAAGCAATTACAATTTGTTGCCCATGTTGTACCTGAATTTTTTGAGCAAGATAGAAACTACCAGAGTTTGTACTCCATCATCATAGCTTTTTGAGAACTCTTGGGTCACTTCTATTGTATTATGGAAAAATTCAGTTTTTATGATTCCCCCCTTTAAATTTTTCCATCTTTTTTCTTCTTTTATTGTCATTTTATATCTTTTTCTCTTCTCATAAACAAAACAAAAAACTTGTGTAGGCCACTGTTTGAATTTCACCCACTTTAGGTAAATTTCCCATAGAGGAATTTTTAATGAGGTCTGACAAATAGAGAGCTGGGTCAGTTATTGAGAGGGCTTCAAACTCCTGAGTCATCATATGACATCATTTATAGATTATTAGTCATCATTAATGTGGAAACATGAGGATGTATGAACTTATATACAGTTTATAAGGTCAACATTCAATAATATGTTTAAAGATATAGCAACTTGCCAATAGCATTATTTGAGTCAGATAAAAAGAAAGAATATATATCTAGATACTAGAGAATAAAAGAATGTTATTTTTTAACCATAATCTCTGTATTTCCTCAAATTAAATATTGTATAAAAATACACTGAAATATCACTTCCTTTGTTTTGAATATAGCACGCTTTAAGGATTTGTGTGAGAGAGATCCTTCTCTCTCCCTTCAGAACAAATATTCTCTAACTGTATCCATCGGGCTTGATGACATCTTTAATTGGGTGTTGAATCAGAACTCAGTGGATATGTTAAAGGGACAGTCCCTGCCAAACAGGCTTCTCCTTCCTACTGGCCTTGAGTCTTAAAGCATGAAGTTTTATTCTCAGAGATGCAGATAGCCAGTGGGAGAATGCTCTGGGCCAAACCCACAAGGCCTAGCCACATAGTTCGTGGCCTCCCAAGCAAGTCATTTCCTGTTAGTGTTTCCTTTGGTGTATGGCCTTGTGAAATCTCAAAAGGCAGCTAGTTACCTTTCTTCCTGTCCATAGGCACCTAAGCAGCATTGAATCCATTTTAGTCATAACATCAATAGCAGCATACTGACCAAGAAAGAAAGAATTGCCACAGAGAAACCACTGTAAAGAAAGGAGATCATTTGACAATGATATATACTCAGTGCAGGTGAAATGTAAAGTAGTTAATGAGCAATCCTGTTTCAAATGTCTGACAAGGCTTGAATAGTAGCCTCTCAACAGACATAATTTTTATTGCTTAGTATTCCCTTTCTGTAAGAATAAAACTGACTAATGTTTATATTCTGGGTGTTATTTCTTTTTTTTTAACTTCCTGCCTTCCTGATGTGAAGGGCCTCTAAGACTACAGCCCAAAATAGAATTGTTCCTTAGGAATCTGAGGCAAGAGAGAAAAATTTCCTATTTCTATTAATTTGCAGATTTATTGTCACACCAATAAAATTCCAAAAGAGTTTATAAAACTGGAAATTTTGAATTGAAGCATTGCGGACCATAGTTCCCTCTATATTCAGGGCAAATTATCAAGACTGAGTAATGACAATGAAAGACATAGTTTTCTGGTCCTTGTGCCCTCAGCTTAGTATTGCTTAGTCCCTGTCCTAGATAAGTGTAATTTTAAATAGATCTAATATGGTTTGCTTTCTAAAGCCACCATTTACCCAACCTTACTCAGAGTACAGCCAAAGAAAGTAATTGTTTTGCAGTGGTTTTTACAAAATATTTGATATAAATTTTTTCAATTTATTTTTTTGACCTTGAAGTAAAGCTGCTTTAGATAATTAGTTCACTACTTGATAACCATGTAGTCATCATGGTTGTAAAGGTCCTTAGAGTTGATATAATACCACTGAAAAAAAGTGGAGAAAATCACACAAATGTTCTGATGAGGTCCACTACAAATTTATGTTACACAACCTCAACTAGGCCCTCACTACTGCAAAGCAAATCTATACCTGCCTTGTCAACTCACTATACCATTCTCCACAGCAATTCTTCCCCACCTTTTTATCCATCCTTTTGCCTCCCATGATTTCCTCTCCCTCACCCTGTCAGTTGAGATCTTTGCCCCACATTTTACAGGAAAAAATTGAGGCCACATTCATCGTGAACTCCCTCTTCTTATGTCTTCTTCATCTCCTATCTCTCAGTGACCTTCTGTCACTTTCTCTTTCTTTTCCCTTGTCTGACACGATGAAGTAGCATTTACCCTAAACCTGTTCAAATGATTGATCGCATTCCTTCCCGTCTTCTACAAAAGATTCCCCACTCTATCATTGCCACTCTTTTACTTATTTTTAATCTCCTTATCTACTGGTTAGTTCTCAAAAAACCCTCACTTGATCCTTCCATCCCCATGAACTCATTCTATATTTCCATTCTGCCCTTTGTAGCTAAACTGCTCAAAAAGGCCCCCACTTTCTCTCCTTTTACTATCTTCTTGAACTCCTTACAATCTGGCTTTCCAGGGTTATCATTCCACAGAAACTGCTCTCTCCAAAGCTACTATTGATCTTCTAGTTGCCAAATTCAGTAGCTTTTTCTCAATCCTAATTCTCTCTTATTTCTGTGCAAGCTTTTATATTATTGATGACCCTCTCCTCCTTGATATTCTCTTCTTTCCAGATTTTTGGTACACTACTCCTGATTTTCCTCCTACCAATATCACTTTTCCTTCTAAGCCTCCTTTTCTGGGTTCTCATCCAGACCACACCCTCTGATATTAGGTGTCCCACAGGGATCTGTCCTAGGCCTTCTTCTCTTCTCCCTGTATACTACTTCACTTGGTGGGCTCATTAGTTCCCTTGGATTCAATGACTATTTCTATGCTGATGATTCTCAAATCCAGCTTTCCTGTCCTAACCTCTCTGCTGACCTCTAATTTTGCATCTTCAGCTGTCTTTCAGACATATTGAATTGGATGTCCAGTAGACATATGAAACTCATTACATCCCAAATTGAACTCATTATCTTTTCTCTTAACCCCCTTCTCCATCTTCTCTTTTACTATTGAAGGCAACACCATCCTTATAGACCCTCAGACTTACAAGCTAGGAGTTATCTTTGACTTCTCACTATCTTTTAACTCCCCAATATTCAATCTGTTGCCAAAACCTGTCAATTTCACCTTTGCAACATCTCTCCAATATACCTTTTTACTCCTCTGACATTGCTGGTCTGTCCTCATCACCTCACATCTGGACCATTGGTGACTCTGCCTGCCTCAAGTCTCTCTCCATTCCAATCAATCTTCCAATCAGCCACCAAAGTGAGAGTAGGTCTGATCACATCACCCTCCTACTTAGTAAACTCCAGTAGCTCCCTATCACCTGCAGAATCAAATACAAAATGCTGTTTTACATTCAAAGCCCTTCATAAACTAACCTCCTTCTACCCTTCTGCTCTTCTCACTCCTTACCCCTTTACACGTACTCTTCAGTACAGTGACACTTGCTTCTTATCTCTTCCATGAACAAGACACTCTATCTCTCAGCCCTAGGCATTCTCTCTGGTTTTCCTCCATGCCTGGAATACTATCCCTGCTCAATTCTATCTTCTGACCTCCCTGACTTCCTTTAATTCCCAAGTACAATTCTATTTTTTACAGGAAGTCTTTCTCATTGCCTCTTAATTCTAGCTTTTCCCTCTGCTAATTATTGCCTATTTATCCTGTATACAGACTTCTTAGTATATACAGTCAATCCTCAACATCTGCACATTTAACTTTCCCAGCTTCAAACTTTGGTATGATTTTATTGGCAATCTAATTCTCACTTTTGTTGGCAACTGTGCACATTCCCAGCTATGAAGAGTAGAGAAAAAATGAGAGGCAAGTACAAGTTTGTGGAGCTAATGGTATCCTGCTAGGAACTTCACTGGTCTTATTCAACTTACAGTTGTAAAAAGCTCCCCATGCATTCACTGAGTAATTTTATTGTTAGACATTAAAACTCAAATTTTGTGTTGCATGGTCCAAGTCCTTTGACCTCTAAACCCAAGTGTGCAAGGTCTGCTTAATGAGAAAATAAAGTTGTCAGATAAATTTCATGTCAGAATGTGCAGTTTCTGTCTGAGACAAATTTGGTATGAATGAATGATTTGGTATATCCAAAAAGGAGGAAAATATTCATAGAAGTATTTGTGAATCTGCACTAGAAAGTGCTAAAGTAATTGCTTCAGTGCAAGATGAGGGAAGTGAAAAAAATGGAAAACTGCTAAAGTTTGTAGGCAAATAGGATGGTGGTCACCCTCTCCCTCTCTCTGCTTCCCAGCTGTCCCTGTTGAGCTGCCCCTGGCTGTAGTTTTGAGCTGGAGTGGGCCCAGGATTCAGCCTAAGACATCTGCTTTTTATTCAGTAGCAATTCAACCACAGAGCCAAAAAGGAGATTAAAGATGACAGGTTGCTCATCTCCCATTTTTAACTTAGGGTCCTTATAACAATACTGCCCCATTTCTCCTCTTCCTGTGCATCCAGGTTTGCCTCTCTTCTCCCCCACATTTTATGGGTTATTACATGGTTACCATGTTAGAAAAAGTACATATCAGAATTAATGTTTTGTTAGAGACTTGTATGCAGAAAAGTGTATTTTCAGCAATTTCTATCAAAAGATTTTAATGTTCATGGGAAGTTAACTCCTTATTTCTCCTAGGTTCAATGTATCAACATTTAAGTCTTTTTCTTTTTTTTACTTTTGTTCAGTATTTTAGGAATGTTTCCCCCTCAAAAATTGCATATTTTTTTATTTGCATATTGTCTTCTCAATTAGATTGCAAGCTCCATGAGGGAGATTTTGCCTCTCTTCGTATCCTCAGTGCTTAGCACAGTGCCTGGCACATTTATTGCTGCTGTTCAGGTATGTCATACTCTTCATGACCCTGTGGATTATAGCATGCCAACACTGTCCATGGGGTTTTCCTGGTAAAGATACTGGAATGGTTTGCCATTTTTTTCTCCAGTGGATTTAGGCAAACAGAGGTTAAGTGACTTGTCCAGGGTCACAGCTCATAAGTGTCTAAATCTGGATTTGAACTCAGGTCTTCCCAACTCCAGGTGTGGCATTCTATCCACTGAAACATCTGGTTGCCTAAATCAGGCATATGGTAGGCATTAAATAAAAATTTATCTGTTGATTCCTCTCAAATCAATTCAGTTCTATTAAAATCAATGAATATTTTTAAAATTCCTTCAATATATAAGCTATTGTTCTAGATACTTGGAATAAAAAACAAAAATGAAACAAAATAAGAAGCTAATCTCAGTAACTTGCAGAAAGAATTTGACCAGTATAATTTAATGACATTGAGTTGAGACCTGCAGAGGACAGAGTCAAGTCCAAGCTGGAATTTTGTGTTAGAGGAAGGCATAGAAGCCAAAAGGAGAAGACAGAAATTCCAAAAGAGGATATGACCTTGTCCTATCCTATCCAGAGTGGTGTCAGTGGTAATGAAGGCAATATTTGACTCAGAGGAAACAGATAAGGGGGTGAGCTAAAAACCTGAATCAAGTCATAGCAGACTTGAGCAAGAAACTATGAATTCCCATAGTGAGCCACCATATACAGAAGAACTAAGTCAGTGGCCTCCAGACCACAGAGGGTCTCACCGTTCCATAAAAAAATACAAGAGGGAGTGGAATCTTACCTAAGTGCAGAGTCCAAGTCCAGAAAGTAATTGCAGATATAAGTAAATAGAAGAAAACACTGAACAAAATGAATATATTATAAAGAAAAAACTCCTTTGAAATAGTTTTGAAACTTTACTTAATGCAATAATCAGTAATAACTCCAAAGTACAGAAGATAAAACATATTCCCCAACTTGTCAAAGAAAGACTGTCAGCATAGAACATATGAACTCTGCATAGAATACATATATTCAGACATGGCCAATGTGTAGCTTTGTTTAGCCTAATTAAGCTTATTTGGTACAAGTAAAATTTTTTGTCTTAATGGAGGGGAGTAGATTTCAAGGAGAAAGAAAGCTCATGATGTGATGTCAGTGATACCAAGTGAAAAAAGAAGAAAAAGAGACCCCTATTTAAGAACTTTAAAAATTGGATTAAGAGAACCCAAAGGAAAATAGAGGGAGACCCAAACAAGAAGGATAACTTTGAATCTAAAACTATGATTGATATATATATATAATATATATATGTATACATGTATTTAAATTATATATTTATATATATGTATTTATGTATGTATATATATGACTGGTGGTTTCACATACCATCTCTCTTTATTGTTCTTTTACGTGGAAATGTTCATGTTTGTTATTGGTAAAGGTCATAACTTTTTAGAAACTTATTTTTTTAAAGAAGAAAAAGGAGAGCAACTAGATGTCTTTGATGAATTCAAGTCACATTGCTCAGGTGACCATATCTTCAGGTTCAGAAAAACATGGACCATACAGCTGCTAAACCACTGTCATGTTATTTGAAAGATCATGGAAGATGGGAGGGGTACCACAAGATTGGAGTAGAGCAAATGTTTAGAAAATTTTCTATTGTGTCTCTAAATTTTTCTTTGATCCACCAATTTTTTAGAATTGTTATTTGCTCTCCAATTATTTTTAATTCTTTCTCTAATAGTCCATTATTGAATGTAATTTTATTTAATTATAATCAGTAAATTATTTGTTGAATATTTCTGCTTTTCTACTTTTGGAATGAGGTCTTTATGCCCCAGCACAAGATCAATTTTTTATTTTATTTTAAAAAATTTTTTCTCATTCAATTCCTTTATTTTTTTAAAAATTTATTTGTTTTCAACTTTCATTTTCACAAAATTTTGAGTTCCAAATTTTCTCCCCATTTCTCCCCCACCCCCACCTCAAAACGCCAAGCATTCTAATTACTCCTATCACTAATCTGCCCTCCCTTCTAACATCCCTCCCTTCCCTTATCCCCATCTTCTCTTTTGTCCTGTAGGACAAGATAAATTTCTATACCCTATTACCAGTATTTCTTATTTCCTAGTTGTATGCAAGAACAATGCTCAACAGATCTTCCTAAAACTTTGAGTTCCAACTTCTCATCCCTCCCTCCCCACCCATTTCCTTTGGGAAGGCAGGCAATTCAATATAGGCCGTATCTGTGTAGTTTTGCAAATGACTTCGGTAATAGTCGTGTTGTGTAAGACTAACTATATTTTCCTCCATCCTATCCTGCCCCCCATTTCTTCTATTCTCTCTTTTGACCCTTTCCCTCCCCAAGAGTGTTGACTTCTAATTGCTCCCTCTTACCATTGCCCTCCCTTCCATCATCCCCCTCACCCTTCTCCCCCACTTTCCTGTATTGTAAATAGGTTTTCATACCAAAATGAGTGTACATTTTATTTCTTCCTTTAGTCGAATGTGATGAGAGTAAGCTTCATGTTTTTTCTCTTACCTCCTCCCTTTTTCCCTTCACTGAAAAGTTATTTATTTGCCTCTTTCCAGATAACTTGCCCCATTCCATTTCTCCCTTTCTCCTCCCAATATATTTCTCTCTCACTCCTTGATTTCATTTTTTTAAGATATGATCCCATCCTATTCAATTCACCCTGTGCTGTGTGTGTGTGTGTGTGTGTGTGTGTGTGTGTGTAATCCCACCAATTACCCAGATACTGCAAAAGTTTCAAGAGTTACAAATACTGTCTTTCCATGTAGGAATGTAAACAGTTCAACTTTAGTAAGTCCCTTATAATTTCTCTTTGCTGTTTACCTTTTCATGCTTCTCTTGATTCTTGTGTTTGAAAGTCAAATTTTCTTTTCAGCTCTGGTCTTTTCACTAGGAATACTTGAAAGTCCTCTATTTCATTGAAAGACCATTTTTTTCCCTGAAGTATTATACTTTTGCTGGGTAGGTGATTCTTGGTTTTAGTCCTAGTTTCTTTGACTACTGGAATATCCTATTCCACGCCCTTTGATCCCTTAATGTAGAAGCTGCTAGATCTTGTGTTATACTGATTGTATTTCCACAGTACTTGAATTGTTTCTTTCTAGATGCTTGAAATATTTTCTCCTTGACCTGGGAACTGTGGAAAAGATGAGAGCTCAATGGGAAATTTGATCTTCAAATACAAAACTCAAGAGAGGCATAAAAAGATAAACAAGAAAGGAGAAAAAACATATTGCTGTTCAATATTATATCCCTACATGGAACGATGATACTTTTAAATCTTGAGAACTGTATCTTTATTGTAACATTGTGACATTTAAAAGGGATATACACAGACAGAGGGTGTGGGTATCTGATGTGATGTGATGACAAAAAACCTAATTAAGGGATAAAAAGGGATTGAATTGGAAGAAGAGGAAAGGAAGGGGCATAAAAGGGTAAATTACATCACATGAAGAGGCACAAAAGCATGTTACAGCAGAGAGAAAGAAGGGAGATGAGCATTGTTTTAACTTTACTCTCATTGGGTTTGGTTCAAGGAGGGCATGACATACTCAGTTATAGAAATCTAACTTGCCCTACAGGCAGTAGGAGGACAAGGGGGAAAGAAAGGAAAGAGGGTGGTTAGAAGGGAGGGAAGCATCAGTAAGAGAAAAAGAAAAGGAAAGGGAGAGGGCTGATAGAAGGGAGGGAAGATTGAGGAAGGTGATGGGTGGTCAAATGGAGGGAAAGGGAGAGGGATAAATAAAAGTATAAGTGGGGGAAGGAGAAAATAGGATGTAGAGAAAGACATGGATAGTAATCATAACTGTGAATGGGATGAACTCTCCCAGAATGGATTAAAAATCATAATCCTACCATATGTTGTTTAAAAGAAACACATTTGAAACAGGGGGATACATATGGGTAAAGGTAAAAGGCTTCAGTAGAATATATTATGCTTCAACTGAAGTAAAAAAAAAAGGCAGGAGTAGCAATCCTGATCTCAGACAAAGGAAAAGCAAAAAAAAAAAAAAACTAATTAAAAGAGATAAGGAAGGAAACAAAATCCTGCTAAAAGGCACAATAAACAATGAAGTAATATCATTGCTAAAATATATGCACCAAGTTGTCTTGGATAGCATCCAAATTTTTGGAAGAAGTTACAGGAAGAAATTGGCAGCAAGATTATACTACTGGGGGCCCTCAACCTCCCCTCCTCTGAACTAGATAAATCTAACCTCAAAATAAACAAGAAAGAAGTTAAGGAGGTGAATAGAATTTTAGAAAAGTCATATAGTAGATTTCTGGGAAAAATTGTTTAGGGATAGAAAAGAATATACCTTTTTCTCAGTGGTACATGGCACCTACACAAAACTTGATGATGTACTAGGGCAGAAAAACCTCACAATCCAATGCAGAAAGGCAAAACTATTAAATGCATCTTTTTCAGATCATGATGGAATGAAAAGCATACATAATAAAGGGTCATGAAAAGATAGACTACAAACTGAACAATTTAATTCAAAAGAATAAATGAGTCAAACAACAAATCATAGGAACAATCCATAATTTCATCCAAGAGAATGACAATAATGAGACAACATACCAAAACTTACGGGATGCAGGAAAAGTGGTTCACAGGAAAAGTTTTATATTGCTTACATGAATAAATAGAGAAAAGGGAGATCAATGAATCAGGCATGCAACTAAAAATGCTAAAAAAAGGAACAAATTAAAAATCCCAATTAAATGCCAAATTATAAATAGTGAAAACCAAAGGAGAGATGAATAAAACTGAAATCAAGAAAACAATTGAACTAATAAATAAAATTAAGAGCTGGTTTATGAAAAGAAAACCAATAAAATAGATAAACCTTTGGTTAATTTGATTTAAAAAAAGAAGAAAACCAAATTACCAGTTATCTAAAATGAAAATGATGAATTCACCACCAATGAAGAGGAAAAAATTAAAACACTAATTAGAAATTATTTTGTCCATCCTTTTATAATACAAATATGGTACTGATACCTAAACTTGGGAGAGTCAAAAAAGAAAAAGAAAATGATAGACTAATTTTCCAAATGAATACAGATGCAAACAATTCAATAAAATATTAGTGAAAAGATTGCAGCAACTTATCATGAGAATAATACACTATGATTAGGTAGGATTTATACCAAGAATGCTCAGCTGGTTCAATATTAGAAAAAACCATCAGCATAATTGATAGTATCAATAACAAAACTAACAGAAAACATATGATTATCTCAATAGATGAAGAAAAAGCATTTGAGAAAATATGACATTCATTCCTATTAATAACACTAGAGAACATAGGAATAAATGGGGCTTTCCTTAAAATAATAAGTAGTATTTACCTAAAACCACTAGCAAGCATTATATGTAATGAGGATAAGCCAGAAGCATTTCCAATAAGATCAGGGGTTAAACAAGTATGTCCATTATCACCACTGTTATTCAATATGGTACTAAAAACATTAGCAGTAGAAGAAAAAAAATAAATTGAAAGAATTAAAATAGGCAAAGAAGAAACTAAGCTATCACTTTTTTGCAGATGATATGGTGATATACCTAGAGAATCAAGTTAAAAAATTACTTGGAAAAAGAAACAACTTTAGCCAAGTTGCAGGATATAAAATAAACCCACATAAATCATCATATATCTATATATTGCTAACAAAGCCCAACAGCAAAAGATAGAAAGGCAAATTCCACTTAAAATTAATACAGACATTATAAAACACTTAGGAGTCTAATGCCAAAACAAATCCAGGAACTACATGAACAGTTACAAAACACTTTTCACACAAATAAAGGCAGATCTAAATAATTGGGAAAATATCAGTTGTTCATAGGTAGGCTGAGCTAGTATAATAAAAATTAAAATTCTATCTAAGTTAATTTACTTATTCAGTGCCATACCAATCAAACTACAAAAAACCTATTTTATAGAACTAGAAAAAATAATAACAAAATTCATCTGGAAGAACAAAAGGTCCAGACTATCAAGGGAATTTATGAAAAGAAATGCTAGGGAAGGTGGCCTAGCCATGCCAGATCTCAAATTATATTATAATGCAACAATCATCAAAACCACTTGTTACTGGCTAAGAAATAGAGTGATGGTTCAATGGAATAGATTAGGTGCACAAGACACAGTAGTCAATGACCATAGTAATCTACTGTTTGATAAACTCAAAGACTCCAGCTTTGAGGATAATAACTCATTATTTGACAATAACTGCTGGGAAAGCTGGAAAATAGTGTGGCAGAAATGAGGCATAGACTAATGTCTTACACTGTATACCAAAATAAAGTCCAAATGGGTACATGATTTGAATATAAAGGCTGTTACTTGAAGCCAATTAAGAGAGCAAGAAATAGATTACCTGTCAGATTTACAGAGAATGAAGGAATTTATGACCAAACGAGAGATAGAGAACATTATGAAAGGCAAAATAGATCATTTTGATTATATTAAATTGAAAAGGTTTTGCACAAGCAATGCCAATGCAACCAAGATTAGGAGGGAAGTTGAAAATTGCAAAATAATTTTTACAGCTTTTATCTCTGATGAAGGCCTAATTTTTAAAATATGTAGAGAATTGAGTCAAACTTATAAGAATATGTCTTTCCCCAACTGATAAATGGTCAAAGGATATGGGCAGGAAGTTTTCAGGGGAGGAAATTGAAGCTATCTATCTATAATCATGTGAAAAAGTGCTCTGGGTCACTATTGATAGGAGAGATTCTACTTGTAACAATTTTTAGGTACTATATCATACCTACTGGATTGGCTAAGATGACAAAAACAGGAAGATGTTAGATGTTGGAGAAGATGTGGGAAAATTGGAATAGTAATGCATTGTTGGTGGAGCTGTGAACTGATCCAACCATTCTGGAGAGTAATTTGTAACTATGCCCAAAGGGCTTTAAAAATGTGCATAGCCTTTGACCCAGAAGTACCCCTTCTAGGGCTATATCCCAAGATGATCATAAAAATGGGAAGAAGACCAACATGTCTAAGAATATTTGTAGAAGCTCTGTTTGTGATGGCAAAGAAATGGAAATTGGGGCAATGCCTATCAATTGGGGAATGGTTGAACAAGTTGTGGTATATGATGTGATGGGATACTGTTGTAGTATAGGAAATGATGAGCAGGTGGACTTGAGGAGGTGTTGGAGGGATTGCTATGAACTGGTGCTGGGTGAGGTGAGCAGAGTGAGGGTGAGGAGAGTGTTGTACACAGTTATGATCACATTGTGCAATGACTGACTGATGGACTTGTCTCTTCTCAGCAATACAAGGACCTAAAACAACTCAAAAAAACTCATGATGGAAGGTGCCATCCACATCTACAGAAAGAAATATGTGGTCTGAATGCAGATCAAAGCATACTGTTTGCTCTCTTTTTTTTTGTTAGTTTAGTTTTTTCTTTCCCATGGTTCCTCCCATTTGTCTTACAACATGACTAATGTGAAAATATGTTTAATAAGAATGTATATGTAGATCCTATGTCAAAATGCACACCATCTTGGGGAAGAAGGAGGAGAGAGTGGCAGAGAAACTTATGGGAATGAATATTGAAAACTAAAAATAAATAATTTTATTTTTTTTAAAAAAAGGCACTCCTTTTTCAATAAGAAACATCAAATGGCCCCAAGCACAAAAAAAGTTCTTGAAACAAGTTAAAAAGGACTTTTAAAATCAAAGAGACTGAGGAAAAATTAGAAAAAAAAGTAAGAGCAAGCCAAGAAAATCAAGAATATTATGAAAAGAAAGTCAATCAACTTGAAATAGAGAATAAAATAAAAACTTAGTAAGAAAATGCTTCCTTGAAAACTAGAACTTGGCAAAGGGAAATTAATGACATTCTAAGATATTAGGAAATAATAAAACAAAATCAAAAGAATAAAAAAATAGAAGAGAATGTGAAACATCTCATCAGAAAAACAATTGATCTGGAGAACACACAGAGGAGAAATACTGTAAGAATAGTTAAACAACCTGAAAATTATGACTAAAAAAATTCTTGTTACATTATAGTAAATTATCAATGAATGTTGCCCTGAACTTCTAGAATGAGAAGCAAAGCAAAAAATAGGGGGAAAATCCACCAATTAGCACCTGAAAGAGAACTCAGGAAATTTACTGGAATAGTATAGCCAAGTTTCAAAGCACCCAGATTAAGGAGAAAATATTGGAAGCAACAAGAAAAATAAATAACTATCACCAAGCTATAATAAGGATTACACAAGACTTAGCAGCTACTTTATTGAAAGACTGTGGGTCTTGGAATATTATATTTCATAGAGCAAAAGAAGTGCAGTTTTGTCCATGGGTAACTTACCCAAGATTAAGTATAATCCTGAATGGAAAAAAGGACACTTAACCAACTGAAAGACTTTTAGGTATTTGTAACAAAAACAGCAGAACTTAAGGGAAAATTCAACATATAACATCCAGGAGAAATATAAGGTGAACATTAAAGATCAATTACAAGGGACTCAATAAGGTCAGATTGTTTACTTCTTACATGTGAAACAACCAGTACTCTTCTGATTATCATCATTATTTCAGTAGCTTGAAAGAAAGGCTTGGGCTCAGTTGAGTATGCTGGGCTGATTCTAAAGAAATGAAACTGTGTAGGGAGAGATAAAAAGGAGAAATTATCTAATACAAATGACGTATAAAAGGAAAAACTGATTCAGAAGGAACTAGTATGGCGAGAGCAAGTAGTACTGGAACATTACTCTCATCAGGAATGGGCTTAAAAGGGAAGAACATTACATATATATGTATGAATATGTATATATGTGTATATATATGGGACTATAGGATATTTTAAATTCAGAAAGAAGTAAGAGAGCAAAAGGATAGGGTGGGGAAAGAGAATAAAGGAGGAACTCTTAGGGAAATAGACTAAGGAATAGGAGAACTAGGTAGTGGGTAGAAGTAAAGCAGAGGAGGGATAGGAATAGGGTGAGAAGGACAGTGAGGAAAAATAGGAAGAAAAAAATACACAAATACATAAAAACGGGAGATACACACAAAGATAAAATAAATGACAGAGCAAAATTTATTATGCTAAAAAAAGAAAAGAAACAAGGGTAGAAATCATGATCTCAGACAAAGTTAGAGCCAAAATAGATTTAATCAAAAGAGAAAAATAGGGAAACCACACTATGTGCCAGCAATATTATACAAGATTTAGACCATTTAAAATAATTAGACAGTATAAACTACCTGAGTATACCTGCCAAAACAGAGACAGAAACTATATGAACATAAAAATAAAACATTCCTTATGCAAATAAAGTCTGATCTAAATAATTGAAGTAATATTTATTGTTCATGGGTAGGTAAAGCCAATGTGACTTTTAAAAATGACAGTTTTACTCAACTAATCTATTTATTCAATGCTATCCCGATTAAAATACTAAAAAAATTCATACTGAGAAAAATGACAAAATTTACTTAGAAGAACAAAAGGTCAGTAACTTCAAAGAAAGCAGGAGGGAAAAGATGCAAAGGAAGTAGATTCAGCACTATTATACCTTAAATTATATTGAAGATGAGAACATAATTGAAGTGTAAAATGAATAACTTTGATTATTTTAAATTAAAATTTTCTTATTTAAATAAAACCTATGCAGTCAAGAATAGAAGGAATGCAGAAAATTGAGAAAAAGCTTTCGTAGACAGTCAGATAGGATGTGATTGTGTTAGAATGTTGCTATGGTATAGGAGATGACGAGCTGGTTGATTTAGGAAAACATGGAAAGACTTGGACCTATGAAGAAAGATAGTTATCTACTTTTAGAGAAATAGATGACAAGTGTGAATGAGTGTAAATGTGTATATATGTGTATGGTTATAGATATCGATGTATATACATATGCAAAATCATATGTAACATACACACACACATATCCATGCCTCATTGTAGCCTTCTTTAGGGCAGGGGGAGGGGAAAAATAAAATAAAAAGTGCACAACAAAGAATAAAAGAAAATGTGCAATGAAGTAAAAAAAAGCTGGCAGCTTAAAAATAAAGTGTCGTATTCATTTTATAGGTTCTCTTGAAATGAAATGTATTGTTTTGTATTGAATCCTCTCTTACGTGGTGCTGTGTACATGACAATGGTTCTTTTTCTTTTCTAATTTTCTATTTAAATTTGAAATACATTTTTAATTACAAAAAAGAGAATTAAAGGAGAGATTCCCTAAAGAAAGAGAATGAAGAAGATATCTGAGCATAACTCAGATCCACAAACAAGTCTTTAATGTTTTAAGGTTCGTATTTCAAAGAACCAAACTGCATCATTTGTTGGAGTACACATTTTATTATCAAAGAGGTAAATAAAGTAGGAAGAAAATTTTTATTTCCAAGTAAAATTATAATAATTTTTGAAACCAAAATACAAAAACACAAATTATACAAAATATAAAAATATATTTTAGATCATTAATATGATGATGACAAAATGGTACATCAGTGGCATAAAAATTAATAACAAAAAATTACTGAATTGATGAGTTGTTTTTTTCACATCCCTGGGACTTTCTGGCATATCATCTTATATTGACTGAGGATCAAAAATTATAAGCCAGAAAGTCCCAGGGGATTTCAAAAAATAAGCAATTCATCATCAACTATTGAACAAGCTACTCCAAAGTATAATAACATTTTCCCTACCTTTGTTGAGCTCTCAAAGTCTTTGATTCAGTCCTGTACTTGTGGCTTAGTCACATTTTGCAAATTTATAAAATAGAATCAAGCATAGTAAAACCACACTCTTCAAAGACCTTGCAATGGTTTTTCATTGCCCATAAAATAAAGTCCAAGCTTCTCAGTACTCAGGATTCTCCATATGATGGCCGTAAACCGCATTTCCATTCTTCTCTATGAAGTCATTCTTCTCTCACCATTCTCCTTATGAGCAACACAGCCAAACTAGATTGTTTGCCTTCTAACAAACATGCTTTCCCATCTCCAAGCCTTCATTTATGCTACTTCATCTTGTAATGCCAATCCTTCCATTTATCCTTTTTGAAATCCTAGCCATATTTTAAGACCCAATTCAAATATTGCCTCTTTCATGAAGTCTTCCTTATTAGGAATAATAGGAAATGGTTATGCAAATAGCTGTGATACATTTTCTTCTTATTGTCCTTATTACATTTGTCTTCCTATTTTGTCAGCACTGGTTTATATATTTCCCACTCTCCCAGTTATATGGGAAGCTCCTTGACAATTACTTACCTTTGTATCTCTATCACCATTCATACCCCATAATACTAGTTTAATAAATATTTATTGAATTCAATTAAACTTAACCCTTAAGTAAGAAGAAAAAGATGACTTTTTCAGAGTTTAGCTACAAAGAAGAGATACAGGATGATTGCATTAATGGAACCATCAAGTGAGGATGTTTTCAGGATATGAGAGACAAGGATATGATTGTAGGTAGTAAGAAATGATTTATCTGAGAGGGAGAGATTGAAAATAGGTGAAAGAGTAGCAGCGACAGAGGGGGAAATCTGTGGGAGAGATGGGATGGAATGAGATCGCTCAAACAAGTAGAGAGCTTAGCCATGGTTAGGAGTAAGGCAACTTCATCGTGTGAGACAAGACAGACACGTCAGAAGGCACCTGAGTGATAAGAGATGAGGAAGAGAGGAGATGAAGGAGCTGACGGAGAATGGACACAATGTTTTCTGTGAAATATGAAGCAAGGTTCTCAGATGAGAGAGTGAAGGGAGGGGAAATCATGGGAAGTTTGAGAAGGGATGAAAAGGTTTGGAGGAGCCACTGTGAAGAATATCATAGTGAGTTCATAAAGCAGGTACAGTAGGATTGCTTAGCAACTGTGAGGACCTAGTTGAGGTTATGTAACATAAGTTTGTAGTGGACTCAACCAGAATAGTTATGTGGTTTTCATCCCCTTTGTTTAGCAAAGCAGGTATAGGCACAAACACAACACACAGTGGGAATGGTCCAAAGCTGAGCCTTGGCTGGTTGTAATTGGTGATATAAGGGAGCTAGGGATTCAAGAGAAGAGGACAATACAGAGTTGAATTGATTCACTAATGGGTCAAAATGAGATGACCTGGAACAGAATTGACAGGTCAAGGGAATGGAGACCACAGTAAGGATGAAGAGTGGATTATGTATTATGTAGTTATGTAGTATGTAGGGCTATGTAGTACGTAGTTATGAAGAGTAGGTTATGTAGTAGTAGTTATGTAAGCAGAGGGAGAGGTGAAAAGTCAATAAGTTATGTTTGGATAAGGGGATTTCAGAATTCTTGAATAGAGAGGTGGTACATTTGGGGTGATAGAAAGATTCAGGGTATGACCATCTTTGTGTGTGACTGAAGTAGGATAGTGGAGTAGATTATGGAGGGAGAGTAGGTTGAGGAACTAAGTGGTTAACATATTTGAGAGAGAATCAGTATATATGTTGAAGTCCCATAATATGAGGGCAGGAGTTGGGGAGGAGAGAAAAATTTTAAACTAGGTATCAAATTCATTGAGAAAAGATGGGGAGTGACCTGGGGGGTCTATAGATAATAGCTACCAAGATTTTAATTGGGTAGTAGATATGAATAACATGTACCTCAAAGGAAGAGAGGTTACTGAGTGAAAAAAGAGAGAACCTGAAAGTAGCAATGGGAAGCAAGAAGTCTTCCAATTCCCTTTCCTCAACTAGTGAGCCTAGGAGAATGAATGAAGGTTCAGACAGTACTTCAAAGGGTGGTCAGAGGAGCTATGTCATCAGGGGAAAACGAGGCTTCAAAATAAGCTAATAGATTGAGGGAGTAGGGCAGGGGATAAATAAAAATGAAGGAAAGTTGTATGCCAGATGGCAAAGTAGGTCTAGATGAAGTTAGAATGCATTGTGGTAGGCTGGTTGAAGGGGACTTGAATGAGGAATTGAACAGTAGGAAGAAATGAGATAATCATCTTTAGGAATTTAGTCACCGAGAATGTTCATTGTTGAGTAGAGAGTACCATTGCTCTACTCTCAAAGTTTTGCAAAAAGGGAAGGGAGGCCTGAAGTCAAAGAAAGGGTTGTTCTTTGCACTGGAGGTTTCCCACATCCCAGCTGGTGAATTAAGCTGATAGCAGGAGGTGGAAGATGCCTTTTGCTAGTACAGATGAAAGTAGTTGCTTTAATTAAGGCAACTGGAAAATGCCTGACCTGGCTACTAGTTGTCTTTCTTCAGAGCATAGGAGATAGAAAGCTCAGCAAGACTCATAGTCTGAAGTCTCTGCTCCCAATTTATTCCAAACTATCTTGGAATCCTATTTTATTCAACACAATAAAAACTATTTTGATGACCTTGGATTGTGCTCATAATCTGAATATGTGGTACCTAACATATTCTATAGGTAGTCTAGTCTTTACAGAATCTCACAGTCATAAGAACCTTGGCATTTTTTTCAGAGCTAGAAGGAAATTTAAAGATTATGTAGTCCAACAAATAGTTAAACTAAATTCACAGAGGAGTCAAAATTTAAACATATGTTTTTCCATAAATGATGGTCTTAGAATGAAGTAAAATATCTGAGATATGGTCTGAGAGGGGAAAAGTATAACTAAGAAGGAAGTATTCATTAAGCACCGAAAGGGTAAACTCTCCATATACTGGATATTTATACCCAAGGTATATAAAAGGTAGTGAGAATCAAATATGAGAATCAGGAAAGGCCTGTGAGAAGTGGAGTTGATATAAAATGTCTAGTATCTATATAACTAGAGCCCAGGAAGTGTTTTTATAGGTGACCTGAAAGGGACAAGTAACTTTCATATCCTTTCTTCATTACCCTATGCCCTCTGGTAAAGCTCAAAGCAGTATCTATTCATTATATATATTTTAGATGCTAACCTATTTGGGAACACACTATACTTCACCCAATACCCTCAGAACTCCGGAAAAATTTAGAATTCTAAATGAAAGAACTTGGTCTATGTGGTGACTTCAGCTAATGAAATTCACTCATATAAAACCATTGCTTTACTCTGTTTTAAAAGCTTAGAATATCCATCTCTCACTATTTAAAAATAATTGGGATACAAGCTTGTCATAATCATTGCTTTCCTATAACATTTTTTTTAGGTATGATTCACAAAGTATTTTATAAACCATAAATCAGCGCTCATACCATTCCTGAGGTGCACATCTCATTATTTCCATTTTTAAATTATCGTAATTTAATATTACCACAATGAACTAAAAGTTATTCTGAGTGCTTGTGGCTATAAGACTTTTTTTGAATGGAGTTTATGTTATCATCCTATTCAAAGTATAATTTCTAAAAGAAAATGTATTGGAGATTTCTATAGGATGATTATATCTTTGAGTAACTCAAGGTCAAACAGTGATTCGGTGGGAAAAGCCAAGAAAAAAAATCCTCATGAACCTTTTTTACACCTCTTGAAATAGTAATGAATTAGGAAAGGTTAGCAGGGGGCCATTTAATGGGTGTGTTTTGCAATGAAAAATAATTATTTTGATGACTTATTCCAATGATGTCTTAAGATAATTTCTTCTCTCTGTAAATCATTTCAAATTTAATTCTTGTGCTAAAATCATGGGGAGGGAGGGAAATTGACTTTTAAATTGAGCATTAAAGACTATTTAAGAGAATTCCCTGGGCTTTTTGGCTTCTTCCCTTAGCATTGTGAGGAATCAAATCTCTTATGTTATTTCTGGATTTCTTAACATGTCTATAAAAAGACAAAGTTGTAAACACAAGAGTTGGGTGTGCAAATCAAAAAGAATAATAAATATTTATGTAAGGGTGTATGTTGTTCATATAAGTTATGAGTGTCCACATGCATTCATCTAGATGTGGCTCACAGGAAAGCATGAATATATTTCTTTAAAATCTCTTCTGCCCATCCTTCTCCAAGGGAGACTAAATTCTAAAAGGAGGGTAGTAGGAGATTGAGGCCAATCTGCTCTCTTCAGAGAGGGGACACTGGACGAGAATTAAGCTTATGCACTTCTTTCCCAAAATATTGTTAATCTAGGGGAAATAACTTTTAATTTCAAGCTGTGCCCCTTATTGATAACCTTTAATAGAGAAGTGCCTTTCCACCAAATGTCAGTTACACAGAGAGCACATGGAGTGAATAGTGAATAAACCCACTTATCTAAGCTGGTAATTAATAGAAATCAGAGACGTCATACAAGTGAGAATATGGCAGATAAGATACTGAGAGTGAATGAGCTCTTCCACTGAGAGCATCTGAGTTCCACCAAGAGAGTCCTAGATCTCACCCAAATGCTAGAGAAGTTTTGTTTTCTTTTGTTTTAACCTTGCACTTTATTTTGAGCCCAGTCTGTGTATACCCCCCTACTGATTCAGTGCAGGCTCAAAGAGCTATAATAAGAAATTCTGGCACCTGGAAGAAATTTATTTGGGTAGCAGGGGTAGGGACACAATAAATATAGAGTGGGAGTATGGCCAAGTGTTAAGATGTGACCTTGCCTGTGTATGATAGAAGTAAACTGGAGACTGGTCATAGGAATTGAGGAGGCTGAGGAACTGAGATTCCATGGTACTAGAAGGGCTTTATAGTGAAGAAAAGTTTGGTGAACTAGATACTGAACTTATTGATGAGAGGAGGGAAGTCCTGAAAGCTGTCCTTCTTAATGCAGAAGCATATCAAAGTAGTTTTTAACTGCTATATCATCCTGTTGGCTCATATTACATTTGAACTCCATTAGAATACTCATATAACTTTTGACAAGCTGCTCTCTCAACATATTTTCCCCCATTTGACCCTTTGAAGTTGATTTTTTAAAAATCCCAGTGTAAGGCTTTACATTTATTTATCCCTGTCAAATTTAATCAAATTAGAGCCAGCCCAATGGATTACCATCAGATCTACATCTGGTCATCTTTTTCACAGTATTAGCATGATTAACTTTATCAAATGTTTCACTAAAATCTAGCTAAACTAAAAAAGCATTAAAATTTTAATTTTTTAAAATAAATATAAATAAAATATTCCCTTTGTAACTAGCTAGTGTCACTATGGGGTAAAGTCTAATTGGATGCTCGTTCTCTTTTGACTCCCTCTTCCCAAGAGAAAAGGGGTGGAGCACATTGTTTCCAGACTCTGCTTTTAACCTCCCACTGGGTAGCCCAGGAGTGGAATACTACATTTTATCCTTGACCTACATCTCACCCCCCACCCCACTCCACCCCATTATGATCTGAGACAGGAGATTTGCCTAGTGTCCCATGATCTAAGATACTTGGCGCTAGTTAAATCAATGTCTCACTTCACTTTAACTTAGGGTGAATCATTATTAGTACTCACTTGCTACTTTAGGAGCTTATAAAATTATTAAACAAATCCTAAACCAAAAGGTCTTCTTCTCACACATAGCTCACAGGGTGCCCAGCTGATACCTCAGTGTTTTGGACAGAGATGTAGATCTTCCATCTAGCTGTTAACATCTTCTATATACTATATAGGCATGCAGCACAAAGCAAGTATTGATCAAACATAGATTTTATTGTAAAGGGTACATGTATGGTATGATATGGTTTTGCCCCTGATGACCATTTATGTACACATGGAACTGTCTAGATGTTGCCAATAGGGAGTCAAGAACAAGTATCTCTAGAGTTTCTATTTCACATCTTCCTCTCTTTGCTCCCTTCAATATTGTTAAATGAGAGAAAATAAGTTTTTAGGGTCAGGCTGTACTTCTAATCACTATCCCTTACCAGGAAAAGAATGTCCCAAGTCTTGTATGCAAAGCTTGACTCCCTTACCACTAAATGCCAATTCCACAAGGAACATAGTAGTAAATCGTGAATAAATCCACCAATTTATTTAGTCATTCAATCACTCCCTCAGCTTCCATTTCTTTACCATTACAAAAAGAGCTGCTATAAAATTTTTGGTACTTTCTTAGTTAGCTGTGCTTATGACTAATCCCTTTTTTAATATGCCCTCCCTCTTTTTTCACACCCACCTCTCCTTTCCTTCCTGTTACCCCATTAAAGTAAAAGCATTTCTGTACCTACTGTATTAGTGTGCGCATTTTTCCCTCCTTTGATCAGTTCTGATGAGATTAAAATTAAAATATCAAATGTTCCCTGACACTTTTCTCTTTGTTTGCATAGACTTCTAATTGCACCCCCATTGTGTGAAATAATGTTCCCATTCTTCCTTCCTCTCCCACTGCAATCTGGGGATCCTTTTCTATTCCTCTAAAACCATCCAAACTTAACAGAAACACTCTAAGGCTCCCTATCAATTACACTCCCTGTATGACCTCTGATAATGATTGGAGGGGTCACACGTAATCTCCTAACATTTGAATGTGGATAGTTTATTGTGGTTTAGTCCCTCGTGATTGTTTATTCATGCTTACCTTTTATGTTTAGCTTCACTGCTATGTTTGCACTTTGAAGTTTCCAAGAGGCTTTGGTCTTGTCATCAGGAATGCTTAAAAGTGTTCTATTTATTAGAGATGTTTTTTGGGGTTTTTTGCCCTGTAGAATTATACTTTTTTGCTAGGTAATTATCCTTGATTGCTGATTCCATGCCTTTTAGAATATTCTATGCTATGCTAAGCTCTCTACTACTTAAAAATAATGGCTGCTAATTCATAAGAAATTCCTTTTACAGTTGTTTGCAACATCTCTGTGTCATATAAATCCATAAAGGAAACACTAATTCAGTTACAAGAATTCATAGACAGTAATACAATATGATTTCAATGTCCCTCTCTGTTTTGGTTACATCTAACAGAAAAATAACCAACAGAAAAAATAGAAAATTGAATCCCATTTAGAAGGCATTACAAGCCTTGAACTCTATCTAATTCCTCCACCAATTTGTTCAATTTTCTATTTTTTCTTTTGGTTATTTTTCTGTTAGATGTAACCAAAACAGAGAGGGACATTGAAATCATATTGTATTACTGTCTATGAATTCTTGTAACTGAATTAGTGTTTCCTTTATGGATTCAGATGCTAGGTCACTTGAAACGTATAAGGTTAAAATTTTCATTGTCCTGTTGCCAATGATTCAGTATACTCTAGAAGGATTTACTCCTTTTTATGTTTTGAATTCTGTTTTTGTTTTGTGGGATAGTACTATTGGAACTTCTGTTGTTTTTTTTAAATCTGTGTATATCTGTTAAATGTATTTCTTATAAGAAAAAGTTCATCTGTACAATGAGCTGGAGAAGGAAATGGCAAATCATTCCAGTATCTTTGCCAAAAACAACGACAAAACAAAATACAGTAACAAAGAGTCCAACACGACTGAAATGACTGAGCCACAAAAGCAGGAAACAGATTGTGGGGGTTTGTTTTCTTATCCAAGGTGTCACTCTTTACCATTTGTGAGGTCTGGAAATCCCCCACTGGGAAACCCGGCACGTCCCCCATATCCATGGGGTGTTCTTTTTTATACAAAAGGAAGAGGCCATGGAGTTCTAGACTGATTATAATTAGTGGTTTAATCACTTATTATGAATACTTACAAATACTTAGATCTGGGGACACAACCAGACAGTTCTGTGGATTCCCGCTGAAGAACCCCAAAATCCCCAAGGTAATTACAGAAAACAGACAAAGGCAGGAGGACCTAGAGAGAGCATCACTAGTCATTGCTAGATATTTTTTGTTTCCTTATTAGTAATGAGTTTGGGAGTTAAGCCAAAGTTATACCCAAACATAAGTTTATGTATGGATCATGCATCAGTCACATATTGGCCACAATATTCTTGTTTTGGTTTTCATAGGTCATAGTATCTTACATTCTGACTCAGTGTCTAAAATATAATTTTGAACAGTTCACCATTTCTGGGCATCCACCTTTAATGGAGTTTAAGTTTTTATGACTTTTCCTTTATTATTGTATTTAGGGATTTGTCCCAACACACACCCTACACCATTATATTGGATTACTTATTCCATTCAAATTTAAAGCTATGAGACACAGATTTATTGTTTTTTCCATTTATTTCTAATATTGTTTTTTCCCCAAATTATGATTTTCCTCTCCTCTAGAGGGATTTACCACAGAGCATCTGAGTTCAATCTGGCCTCAGAAATTCACTATTTGGGTGATCTTGGGTAAGTTATTTAGCCTCAAAATTTCTTTATCTGTTAAATGAATAACCCCATAATATAGCACCTATCTCCCAAGGCTGTTGTAAGGATCAAATGTGACAATATTTGTCAAGGGCTTAGCACAGTACCTTACTCATGGTAATCATTATACAAATGTTAGCTGTTGCTATTATTAAAAAAGCTATTACTGTAAACACAGTACAATGTCTTTTTAGATTAATCTTTTTTTAAAGCTGACCTGGTTCCTTCTGTATTGCTTCCCTCTCACTCTTGTTTGTTACTCCATTTCCTTGTTTTGGAGTTTTGCTTATTGGTTGCTTTTTCCTGCTTGATTTTATCTAGTTATTTCATTCTTTCCCTCTTCCTTGCATCCACCCCCCCCCCCCCCCCCCGCAGCTAATCAGTCAAGTAGAATTCCCCTTATTTTGCTCACCTTCTATTTCTTTTTTCGTTAGTTTTTTTAACTTTTCTTTTCTTCCCCTTTTTCTATAAAATATTTCTTTTCCTCATTCTCTTCATTATTTATTTTCCACTTCTATCTATTCTATGCTTTTATTCTTTCATTATTTGGTTTTTTAATATTTCTATTTCTCATGAAATTAAAACTTTTGAGGTACCTGTTCTGAGTTCTCTCTTCTAAACAATTTCTGTTATTGCCTTGTCTCCTGAATTGTTTTTTTCTCTTTGCTACAGAAATACCAAGTCCTGCAGGTGAGAAAGAGGATATTGACCATGGAAGTATTCTTTCCATGTTCCTATCTCTTTTTTAAGAATATCTCTTCTACCATAGGAGCCCTCTTCACATCACTGAAAAGCTTTTCCCTTTTCCCCACCTTTTTCAATGCCCCCTTTTGCCTCCTCACTATTTTCCAATAGATTTTCCTCTTCCTGAGAGACTATAAGAGTTATTGCCCCTTCATAGTTAGCTTTTGACTTGAAAGGGATGTCACATACTACATTCTATCTTGTTCCTTTCCTTTCTCTTTATATTCATCCTCCATTTTTTTATTTAATCTCAAAAGCAAAACATTGATTTGTCTGTAGTCAGTGTTGTGAGGTTTAGTCCATGATGATTCAGGATTATTTCCCCATTATCACTTCTATCCAGTCTCTTCTTCCACTCAACTCCTTATGTACACATAGAAGGAAGCCTCTGAATGATCTCTCTGTTATCATTTGGTTTTTGTTGTTGTGCTATATTGGTTTATTTTTTCTTGTATTTTTATTATCTGGGGGTGATTGAGAAGCAAACACTCTCTTCAAATATGGTTTTCCTTCTCAGAACATTTTTGAACATTCTTGAGTATTCAATATCCATCTTTTTTTTCATTGATGCTTAGGCTCAAATTTCTAGGGTAAATCATCTTAGACCACATTGAATTTCATTATCTTTGGAACATATTATTCTATAATCTCATGTTTTTTGGTGAGTACAGAATAATCTTGTATTATTCAAATTTCTTTTCCTTTTTATTTAAAAATCTCTCTTAAAAATTTGTCATTTTTCAGTTGGATTGTTCAGTTTATCCACTATGTGTTTTGGTGCTTGCGACATTGTTATTTTTTTCTGGAAATGATTTTTTAATTTCTTTCAATTGGCACTTTGTTTTCCTTATTTAGAAGTTCTGGGCAGGTTTTTTGTTTGTATTCAGATTTTTTAACTTGTTATGTTCTTTGGGGAAAGTCATAATCTTTAGGACATCTTTGTGCATCTTGTCTTTGAGATCACTATGTTTTTCTTAAATGAAGAACATGATTTTAAAAATGATATTGGGTTTTACTCCTTCCAGATTGTTCCTCACATTCACATATTGTATTCTAATAAGTTGTCTTCACTTTTGTTTCTTTAGTGAAACTTGCCTCCCTGGAATAAAAATTTTCTATTCTGTTAATTATTTCTGCTGCATGAGCCATAAATTGTGCCTTCGTAATTTCTGTTTTTTCTTTTAAACCATTTAGGAACAGAGTGCTGTGTTCCATGATGTCTTCCAAATCCACAGGGTCCTTTCCCCCCTTAGAATCATTTTCTAATATTTTCAGTATGTGTTCAGATATCTGAACTCTTTTACTAGCTCTGGAGGTCATAATTTCTTCTGCTGTTAATGTCTTCCCTATTGGTTTATCTGCTTGTATTCAGTCTTTTAATTTTCTTTTTCCTCAGGTTTTTAGTCATTTTAGGAGTTCCCTTCCCTTGTTTTCCCCTATTGCTCATTTTCTTACTCCTTCTAGGATGGCAGTTTCTATAGAGATTGGATTTCAAAGTATTTCAGCCTCCTCAGATGCTTGGAAGTTTATGGTTCATCAATCTAGATCTCTGCTCTAAGTAACTTTTGGGGAACAGGTATGACCATAGTCCTACACATACACACACACACACACACACACACACACACACACACATGTCCTTGCCTCTGTTTCTCAGCTCTCTCGTCCAGCAGCACAGAGAAGTGATATGTTGAGAAAATAGGGTAAACATGTGCTCTCCAATTCTCTCTATTCCTTAACTCTGTCTGAGTTCTGTTGTCATTCATAATGCTGCCACACAGCTATCAGAGACTGAACAAACTTATCTAATTTGGAGTTTGGATCTCTATGGCACTGGAGGGAGGAATGAGGTGGGGCCGATAAGATAGAAATTGGATTCTGTTGTAAGCTGTGCATTGACTTGTCCAACCTTGTGGTAGGGAGCATAAACAGTAGAGGATAGTATGCTTAGGGATAAGGGAATATTGACTTCTCTACTGTTAGTTCATAGAGTTTATTTGCTTGTTTTTAATTAACCTTGTTTGGACTGTCGATATCCTAAATCATGGAGACAGCTTTATCTCTGGTGCATAAGACCTATTTTGGAGAAGTTTTGAGAGGTGATGAAGATCAGATAAAATAAATAATTCTCTACCTGGGAATGAAAGAGTGAACCATTTTATAGCTATTTCTTCAAGTCTAAAATTAGCCCTAAATGATGTATTTTCAATTGTCCCAGAGATAATAGGCAACCACTAAGTTTCTTTCAGGTTCATTTGTAAATTCACATCCATACAGATGTCAAAATACACAGGCTTTGAACATGATTTAGTTTTGGATGTGTTTTAGTCACAGTCTTTAGATATGATTTTAGCAACAGTCTTAAATAGAATTTAGTGATTTTTGAGAAAACCTCAAATTGCATTGAGAATCCTATTATAGAATTGGTTTTAATTGCCAAGAAATTTTTTTATTACTATATCTGAAAGTATATATATATATGCACATACATTTAGAAAAGAAAAGGAAAATACCTGTGTTACTCAGTATTACCAGAAATAGGACAACCTTAAAACTTAACAATTAAAGGAAAAAGTTGTATTTCGATTTGTTGAAGTTTATACATCAAATGGACTAGTTGTTTATAACATTTCAATAAAGAAAAAATTGAAGTATTTATTGTGTTCTAATTGTTGGATTAAAGGGCCAGTTTTCATATTAGATCAGAGAGTTATTAATGATGAAGAATGGGTTTTAATACGATATTGCCTATTTTGGGCCCTTTCAGCTCTTGCTTTGGGTCTCTCCAAAACTTAAGTTTTGGCTTCAACTCAGTATTATCATATATGCCTATTCATACATGCATACAAACATACATACAAACATATATATATGTGTGTGTGTGTGTGTGTGTCCTCAAATTTCCTACATGCAGCACTTTGAACACTGTTACCCTTATTTAAATTCTAATATAATATATGCCGCACAAAGACTTGAGGATGGTACCACACTTTTTTTAGTTCTCTATTGAACAGACTATAAAATTCTTTCTAAAAACTTGTTTACGTTTTGGAATTTGCCCTCCACCAATAGGAATAATAAAGGTCTGATACTAAGCCACTCTCCCATGACTCTCACAGCCTGCAATAAGGAATGACTTACTGGTTATTTATGTAATGAATTGTCTGGGTTATATATGAATTATTGTGTATTCGTTCTATATAAAAACCTCTAGAAGGTGAATATTTTCTTAATTTCTTCTGTATCAAGAAGGTAGTGACTTAGCCTAGGGGACATTTAAGAGAAGTTTCAACTCTTGAAATTTAATGATTCTTTGATTATGAAACTAATACTTTCATATATTGCAGAAACTAGAGAGACTTTCATAACAAAGTGATGGTTTCAGGTTTAGCTACGAAACTTATAATTAAAAAGGCAATACAAAAACAGAAAAAAGAGAATAAAACTCAGCAAAATTTCTCATTGATTTTACCTTAAAGTAACTTTAAATAGAAACCATAGAATTAACCTCTTCATGAACATTCATAGATCAGTCACATATTTCCTTGTGTGGAAATGGAAGCAATCTAAGGAGGTTGGGGTTAGGTGGGGATTAATTAGTCTTTGATTTACACAAACATATCAGGAAAATTCAATGTTCAATATCAAGAGTTTCTAGTAAGAGATATTAAGGCAAGGGGAGGGATGAGTTGCTTCCTGGGAGCTGACAATCTCAGGAAACTACTCCTTTTCAGCTCATGTCTTCCTTTAATACTTTGCTTGGCAGAATAAAAAAAAAGTTTAATTGAAACTTTGGGACAGCATAAAACTATGTAATAATATTTGCCAGCTATACAACTTGTTATTCTTCTTTGTCCCAATGAAGATGGTCCATTGATTTTATTTAGCAACATTCTAGGATTGGGTTTGTGTACAACCACCAAGGAGTCTTTCTTCATGACTACTGAAGCAGATGCAAATCAAAGCAAATCTAGTTCAAACACTTACAATAATTAATTATGGATGACATTATTAGTTTTCTTATCACATAGGCATCAGATTCTTGACAGTGTCTACCACATTAACATTCAATATAAGACTATTTATTGGACACATCTTTTAGACCTGCTAGCAAAGAAAAAAATAGCTTCATAGAGCTTTGGGGGAACAGGCATGGCCATAATCCTACAAACAAGCAAAGAAACAGAGTTTCTGTGTAATTAATAATCAACTTATTAATTAGACTAACCTAAAATCATTAAATTGATGGTCAGTGGTTTCCCTAGGTAACCAAAGATCCCCAGTGGAGACTCTGAGAGTCTTAAATACCTTTCTGAAAGGAAATGCCCCTGACAAATGAAAATCAACCCTGATTGGTGGACTTTTAATGGGAAAGTGGGCTAGAAGTCTTTAGCTTCTCCTGTTGAAACGTTGGCTTGATCAGGAGGTTAGCAATCTGAATGAGGGAATCCATCTTCATTCAGAACAATTTGGGAATAAGGGAATCCTTCATGAGCTAGGTCATCCTGAACTCTAAAGGAGGGGCAGAAGGACAGGGGCTCCTTTTCCCAGGGTAATGACTCACCTAGACTAGATTTTATTTATACTCTAAACAGGATTCAGGTCTCCTAGTTGAATGGGATACAGTCCAAGACTGAGGAGTGTTTTCCTTGAGGACTGGAAGTAATCTTGTCAATTAGTCATATTCTTCAGAGACTGATTTTAACAAGACTGGGCCTTACTGAGAAAATATCAAGAGAAGAGCCTAGATCCCAATTTAGTAATTGGTTATTAATGAAATAGTATAATAATGTTTTCTCTCAGTATCATCTTTTCAAAGATGTGATGATTTTATATATAATATAGGATATTATATCCTCAAAGTGATATAGATTTCCATATGTGTGTGTGCATTTGTGTGTGTGTGTGTGTGTGTGTATGTATGTGTGTGCATGTGTATCCTTTGAGGGAATATTTGAAGATACATTGAGGATTTAGGATATTTATGCTTGAGAATATATTTTATAAATATAATATATATATAGAATATATATTCTATATATTCTATATAATGTAATTATATAGAATATATAGAATATATAAAATATATATATATAAAATATATATATACACACACACACATATTTGAGGAGACAGAGATCTCTAGGTATTTATATCTATATCTCTCCAAACAAGACATGGAATAATGATGCAATATATGAAAAAAAATGATTCAATAGAGATGTAAAATTTTAATTCTCTTTTTTACTTATAATGGTGTAGTAAACTTTACTTTGGGGAAAGCAGTGTGTGAAAAGTTGACAAACTTTACCACCACCACCCCAATCCATGAAATTCAGAGAATGACTTCATCATGATTCCTGAGGTTTTTGGCTTCCAATAAGTAATTCATCCCTGCCCTTAACATCTCTTAGTAGTACCTCTTGGTATTGTATATTAAATTTCCCTGATGTATTTGTGTAACACAAAGACTGTACCCCATCCATGTCCTCCTTAGATTTCTTCCATTTAAGAACTAAGAAATATATTACTCATCCATGAAGGTTTTCTTGGATTAAAGAATATACTTAAATTGTAATGGTATTAGTAGCCTTGAAACTTCCACTATCATCCTAGTGAAAAACAATGAAAAATGCCAAGTAGCAATGATGGTCTTAAATGATATTGTTTCAATGTACCAGAGATAATAAGCAACTACTAAGCTTCTTTCAGATCCATTTGTAAATTCATAGATGTCTAACCATACATATGCCAAAATATCCAGGCTTTGAATATGGTTTAGTCATACCTTTTGGATGCTTTTTAGTAATAGCTTATAGACGTATTTTTAGCAACTGTAATAGGCATAATTTAGTGATTTTTGATAAAAAATCTCAAGTTGGATTGAGACTTCCATTATAGGATTAGTTTTAATTGCCAAGAAATTCTTTCATCACTATATCTGCAAGTACATATATGTATATACATCTGGAACAGAAAAAGAAAATAAGTGTGGTCCTCAATATTATCAGAAATAGGACAACTGCAAAGCGCTTACCTTTAAAAAAAGGTGTATCTCAATTTGTTGAAGTTTACATATTATATAAATATCATATCATTTCATTAAAAAAAATTAGTCTGTAGTGTGTTATAATTGCTGGATTAAAGGGCCAGTTTTCATATTAGACCAGAGAGTTACCAATCAAAAACTCATTTTGTACCTTATTTTGTAAGCTACTTTTAAATGGAAGATTTTTTTCCTGTTTGAAGTCTTTCTGAAAATCTCAGGAGACAAAAGTGACTATTTTACCAAGTCTGATTATTTCTCTACTCTGTGGATGGCATTATTCATATGATGTACAGGGTTCAAATAAAGATCGAAATGGTAACTAGTATGTGAAGACTGAAATTATTTGAACTTTCAGGTGGACTTTTTCTTGGTATTTAGTTTATTTAGACATGTGTCACTCTTCATGGCCCTATGAACCATACTATTCATGAGGTTTTCATGGCAAAAATACTGACATGATTTGCTATTTCTTTCTCCAGTGGATTAAGTGATTTGCCCAGGTAGTGAGTGTCTGAAGCCAAATGACTCCAGGCCCAGCACTCTATCTACTGAGCCATCTAGCTGTCTCCAGATGAGTTCCAGGTAGCTTAATTTGATATTTTTCCTTTAACTCTAGTGTTTATAAAATTAGCTCCAAGGTCTGAACTGCTTTCATCACATGTATTAACTACAAGTTGGCACAATAGGATTAGATTTGTCAGGTTCTACTAAATTATACTAAGTCTCATTGCTAGAAGCTTTAAACAGCATTCAAGCACCATTGAGGTGTAAGGGATGTTCAGGGAGGACTAGCATCTCTGTTGTTATGAATTGCCAAGTCATTTTCAGGACTACTTAGCCCTTTGTAGTGTCCGTCTGGCACTCAACTATCCCCTGTGTTTCCAAGAAACTCTACCATTCATACCCGTCACACCCTGGTCAACCATTTTGGCAACCAGGCTAAACCAGGTGGAGGGTAACCAACAGGCCTCAAACTCATAGGTGAGTTAAGGGCATGTGAAGACTTCTTTCAGTGGAATGGGCAGATGAGAACAATTTATTCTAATTGCCATGGAAATGATCAATGAAAGCACTGTGAAGTGCTTAGAATTTGGTCAAACATTGAAGATGCCAAAGTCATCAACTGTACCCTAGGCCATCACCAGTCATCTGGACTTTTGTCTTTCTACTGGACTTTGATAACTGAAATAGAAAGTGAGGTTGATGATTTTGTGCAACACTTCTTCACTAAAATCCAACTCACATACACATCAAAACATTAGACCATGATGTCATTAAATCTCTTTGAAAATATAGGATAAACAACAAAAAAGCAATATTATCTAAGGAAACTCTGTACATCAGGTGGTACCTAGGAATCTGGTAACAGAAACACCTATTAAACACTGTTTTGGAAATAAGGTCTATTCTGGGTACTATTAACAGCTAATATTCCAGTGAAGGACACCAGGATGTTTTGTCAACATTGGTCTAGGACAGACACTTTTGACACAGAATTGCCAAAGTAAACTGCTTCCTAGAAGTAAATGAATTACCAGGACAGTAAATCCAAGAAGACAGAAAAAGAAATATGGTGTTTAAATGACATGTGGGATTGGGTACTAGGAATAGGCTGCACCAAGGAAATTATGATATGCCAATATGTGTTATTTCATTGCTTTTGTTTTGCTGTTGTATTCAATGCTTTCCAATACTTATATCTACCTGTAGAAATGCATGTAGGAGAATTTATTCAGAAGCATCCTGAGAGGAGTTGGATAAGATATATAAAAATATGGTAACAAATTTGATTTTCATGTTGATCTGTGACCAAGAGTTTTAATTTTCCCCTCTGTTTGGATCCAGCATGAGCTGCTTATTTGTAAGAAAAATAACATATTCAAGGCAAGCTTTCCTCATAGTGTAGAATTTAGCTAAGACCTCCAATGATTAACTGGTTAGGGATAAAAGAATTTCTGGCTCAGTTTTAAGACAGCCACTGCTAGTTGTAAATTCCAGACTAACTCCTTTCAATGTTGCCAATCAATTTCTAATTTTTGACATGTAAACTTCTTTGGTGCCAGCTATAATTTTTTAAAAAATTTATATTTGAAATGTTCCCTTTCCCTTTTGGTAGATGTAATTTCTAATTGTATCTTTTTGTTTCCTTTGGGATAAGTGGTAACTATATAAGACTTACGAAAACTTTGTCTGGTATTCAGGGGACATTTTTTAGAAACCCCGAGACTGTGCTCCAAGCATATGTAATAAAGACCAGTTCTTAAAATGTCTTTATATTGACAAGTATGATGGGCAGCAGGTTCTATCAATGAATCCTTAGATAGTTCCATATCAGACATTTAAACTTTACTTTGTATCAAAAAACCAAAATATTTTAAAAGCAAGCAAAAAGTTGATATAGCAACTCAGGAGACAAAGTTAATCTACATCCAAGAATGCAACTAGGTTGGTAGATTCAGGACAGTAGGAAGGTATGAGAAGAAAAAAAATATTCTATTCCAACTCAGTTTCACAAGACTGAGTGACAGATTTTTTGACGATAAGACCCGTGTTTTGAAATATTTTGAAATTTTAAGAAAAGTAGTCCTTGAATTATGTCTAATAGAAGGATTTTCTGTCCTTGCTGTACTTTGGAAGGCTACTTTAAAAGACCAAGTTACTTTAGGCTCTCAGACCTTTCTTTGATACTCCTTTTTTTCTCTCTGAGTTGTAGATCAAGTCCACCAAAAGCTGTGAAAGGAAAAACAAATAAAGCTGCGGTGTACATACTAGTCCTTATTATTATCTCCTAAATCCATCTGGAATGCAAGTACATGCTAGGGGCAGGTGATGGACTCACCCACACATTCACATCTTCGTTCTGAGTTTGTTAATTGTACGTTGTGATATTGCATAACGATGTTGCAATGTCTGAGTTGTGGCAGCAATACGATGTTACTGTCTTGGTCAATTTCTTCATGTTTAAAATACTTCCCCTGGAGTTGTGGTGAATAAATAACTTTTCAGTAATATGTGTTTCTTGAGATAAAGGAACTAGATTTATTCAAACTACAATTGTTAACAATTTAAAAAATCCATTTGACTTATTTAGATCACGTGTAAATAGCTTTCCTGAGTTATTTCTATATTTTAGTTAATAAATTAAAAATTTATCATAGAAAATTGTACCTAGATTATTAAAAGGAATCTTGGCTACAAATGTAGTTGCATGGAACTTTTAATTTGCTTTGTATTATGAACCCACACTAAGGTTGTATTATCTTCTAAGTTCATTCCTAAGTGTTTTACTTTTAATAGATTAAATAAAATAGTTTTCTTGGTTGATATTAAAAGTCAGAATACACTTGAGAAACTTACCTTTATGTATTTTGTTAGTGATATTGAGTTATCAAGAGGATATAAGTCCCATTAGTTCTAGAACAACGACTAGTTATAGCATACTTAAAATGTACAAATGATATGGTTCATGTATATAATTACTTCCAGTCAGAAAGGAGAGAGTATTTAATCATAGGTCCATGGCACTCTTAGGAGTACAGTCATATTGATGAATAAGAATATTATGAGATGAAATTTGGGTCTAAATGGCCTAAGCTTTGAAGCTCTATAAACTTCTGATTCTTGGAACAAAGTTCAGTATAGGAGACTCATAATTATTAACCAAACTACTAAACTTTCTTTATGAGTGTTAGTACAGGCAATTAATCCACAGATTAATGTGGTGTTGTAAGGCAAATTCTTTTGAGCTATGAGAAAGAGAGGCTGAATAATATGCTCCACCCATTAGCAAGGAAGTATAAAAGCCCTAGTGCAAATGGAGACATTCATATTTCGGGTGCTTATTCCTTGTAACCCAACCAAGCCTTCTCTTCTGACACCATGCAGTACAGTTGCTCCTCTAGAAACTACTTACCTAGGATTCGTGGAGAACAATGCAACATTCCAGTTGTCTCTGCTGTGCCAAGGGAGGCAGAGTGCCAGAATGGTATCTATTTACCAAGTTCCTTCCAAGGGAGTTCTTGGCTTCTAGACCACTGTCGAGAAAGCTGCTGTGAGCCCACAAGCTGCCAGCCAAGTTGCTATCCAAATATTACCTGCAACTCTGGCTCTAGCCAAGTAGTTACCTGCTCACAAACAACTTGTCATGCCTCTAGGCCCCTCCAAATTTCCTTCAGTCGACCAAGCACCTTTGTTTCCAGTAGCTGCCGACCATGTGGCGGTGTCTCCAGTGTCTTCCAGCCAACCTGCAGCATCACCAGGACATACGAACGACCTTGTGTATCCAACTGTCGCCCAACTTGCTGAATATTCAGGACCTAATGAGCAAGACCCATCAATTGTGTTTTAAGGATCTGCCCGCGTGCTACCCAACCTACAACTGAGTATGAACTGCTGACCTCTGCTTGAACTACTTCTGACTACCAGCTATCCGCAAACTACCCTTGGCCACTTAAGATTTTCTTGGCCAAGTGAAGCTTATCTTAAAGACTGATCATTAAGTCTCTGCAATCTTCAAATGTTTCCAGACATTCTCCATGTAAGCATATGTTTGAATGATTTTGACATTTCAAGCTTACTTTATTTCTCTTGCTTTAGTGTCTTGCTGTGTATTTCTGAATAAAATTGCATGAACTATCATTGCAAACCGTCTCACTGGAGTTCTTTATCTAGTTTATCTGTACTTATATGTATATTCAATAAATTACCAGGTGTTAATAAGTTATCGACTTTGCTGAAGACATAGTACGTATTCATTGGACACGATGGGTTCTTTGATTGATCGAAGCATGTGAATAGCAGGACAACTTTTTGCTCTGAGCAGCACTTCTTATGAGGCATGGTGAGGATATGTTGCAAATTTAATAATGTGATTATATTGAAACGATTCTTGCCTTTTTATCGCTCTAATTCTTGACTTTGAGTCACCAAGTTTGGTGGAACAATAAGTGATGCTGAGGGCAATTAGATATTCAAAGAATTGCCTAATCACTTGGCCATTCCCCCCAAGATGGTAAAAGCAAAAGAAAACTCTTGAATATTAAGGCTTCAAAATTTACCCCATCAAAACAATCAGTTAAAACTCTGTAAGATGGCTAGGTACATAAGATTCTTTCATCAGATACATAAACCTTTCAAGAATATGATCCCAAGATTAAAAATTTAAGAATGGAGGAGACTTGTATGAAATGATGAAAAGTGAGGAGAGCAGAACCAAGAAAACATCGTATACAGTAACAACAATATTGTTTTAAGAACAACTTTGAGCAACTAAGTCATTTTTGACTATCATAAATGCACAAATTAAAAATAAAGGACATATGGAGAAAGATGCTATCTTCATCCAGAAAGAGAACTGACAAATAAAAGTATGTATAGTATAATTTTACATATACCTTTTGTGTGTAAAGGTGGGGAAGTACAGGGGTTGGGTGGGGAAGAGGGAGGAAAAAAATAAAAAAAAATAGATTTACGAGATAATTCTGTTGTATATTCGGAGGGAAAATAGCAAGTTGTATATACAGTTTCACATGCAATCATCATTTTTATTATACTGTGTTATGGAAATGACTGTTTTGTTCTTTGAATTGAAAATAAATTTGTTATACAAAAAATAAGAAAGAATAGGATATTCTGTGCTAGTCAGGAGATATCTGGCAATATATTGGATTTCCTAATACAGTTTGGATATATTTTTGTTCTCACTTCACTGGAACTTAAAGTTTAGAAGAGAGTATAATGGAAACCTGAAAATGACAACTCCATAAAAAAGGAACAATAAGAAAAATTGCCCATTTCACCTTTTGCTAGATAAGAATGCTATCTGCAAATAGACCTCCATATTTCCTCCTCAGAAGTTAGATAGCAAGTCTTGGAAATTATTATCTTTTTGAGATAATTCTCAGAGAGGTAGATAGACAGATATAAATATATAGATATAGATAGATGGATTTTTATCCAACCTTCTTTCTGAAGCACCAGCTTCCCATCAGCAGTTGTCTAATATGCTATATGTCCCAGACACATCTCAAGCTCAATATGTCTAAAACAGAATTTGTTATATTTACTCTAAACCCATCCAGCTAAGGCAAGTAGGTGGTACAGTGAATCAGGAGCAGCTGGATCTGCTGTTAGGAAGACCTGAGTTAAAATCTGCCTTCAGACACTAACTTAGCTATGTGACTCTGGGTCAAGTCACTTAGCTTCTTTTTGAGTCAGTTTCCTTAACTGTAAAATGGAGATAATAATAGCACCTACTTTACAGTGCTATTGTAAGGATCAAATATGGTAACATCTGTAAAGTGATTAGCACAGAACCTGGCACATGGTCAATGTTAGATAAATGTGAGCTACTTTATTATTATTAATTATCATCAATATCAATGTCATTATCATCATCATCATCATCAGACTTCCCTATTCTATCAAGATCATCACCACGTTTCCGGAGACTCAGGTCTGAAATCTTGTAATTGACAGGGGGAATAAATGTGGACTCTGAAGACTATCAGGAATAATATAGAATGTTAAATTAATTGAACAATGAGATGACTTAGGAATTATAAATATTTCTCATAACAACTCATTCACCTTTTCATTTTTCCCCATGCAATGATTTGATAAAGTAAATCTATTCTTTAGTACTATAATTAGATTAAGAAGATTATCAATTCATACATTTTTAGAAATATCATAAATGATGAGAGCACATTATCCTAAGCAGGTCATGCTCTGTCTGTATATCCCTGTCCATTCTGCTCAGAGGACATTCATTGAAGTAGCCTGGTGTTAAATACCCCTTAAATAGCCATGACTGTTACCTTGACTGCCCTCCTCAAAAACTATACTACAAATCCCCAGAGTAAGACATGGATTTGTGACTCAGCAGGTATCCTAACCATTTTTCTTCAGAAATCTAACAAGAACAGAAGCACAGAATTTGAGAGTGTGGAGTGTGCTCAGGGCCATCTAGATCAATGCTTCCATGAAAAGAATCACCACTATAGCATACTTAATAAATGTTGGTTCATTCTCTGCTTGAAGATATTCAAAGAAAGAGAAACTACCACCTTTCAAAACATCTCATTCAATTTTGGGACAATTCTAATAATAAGTTGTTCATGACAATTATCCTAAATTTGTATTTCAGCAACCCCTATCTAATGCTCCTGGTTCTGCCATCTGGGACAAAACACAATAATTCTAGTCTCCCTCAGAAGAGCCCTTAAACATGGTCTCAATGTATATTCTCTGTTTTCATCTAAAAAGCATCAGTTCTTTCAACTGCTCCTTTTATGATATAGATTTGATCCTATTTGCCCTCCTGGTTGCACTCCTTTGGTCACTTTCCATCTTTTCAATGTCTTTCTTAAGTAGTGATGCTCAGAACTAAAAATAATACTCTCGATGAGGTCTAACAAGGACAGAGTACAATGAGACTACTACTCTTGGAAACTCTTAATGCAGCAGAAGATACTATTTTTATTTTCCTGCCCCATCACTCTCTTGACTACTACTGATTTTGCAAGCCAAAAAACATCTAGGTCTTATTCAGAACAACAGCTGTCTAACCTGGCCTCTTCGATCTTATATTTGTAAAGTTAAATTTTGTGCCCAAATATAGGACTTTACATTAATTCCTGTTATATTAGATTTAGAACAATGGTCTAGCCTGTTAAAGTCCTTTTAGATCCTGACTTTGTCATTCAATGTAATAGTCATACCTCCTATCTTTATGCCAACAACTAATTTGTTAAGCATGCTAACTTCATACAAGTATTTGATTAAAAAATATTAAACAGCATAGGGCTATATACAAATCACTAGAACAGTCCACTGAAGATCTCCTGCCACATTGACATTATGCATTAACAACAAAATTTTGAGTTTCACTATCCAACTAGTTCAGACTCCATCTAATTATATTATCAGCTAATCAATATATTTCCATCTTCTTCACAAGAAGAGAGTAGCATACTTTGCAAAAAATGTAAGCAGCAGATAATAATAGTGAGCAAGGCAGACTAAGTTACCAATATGCCAGAGAAAATGAAGAAACTCTCTATGTTAGAAGACTTTCTTTAGCTCTTTCATCCCTTGAAGGGGTGGCCTTCCTTTTGAACCCAAAGTACTAGTGTACTTCTCCTTCATTGAGCCAGTGCACTCAATAATTTACTCTAAAGCATTTACTCAAATGGTTTATCAAGTACAATAATTTCAAAACATTTTCTTTAAATAAAGGGACTCACTCTCCCAAAAATATACATAGATTTTGTGGGAGTGAAGAATAGACAGAAACTTGATATGCAATGGTGGCAAACACACAGGGAAAACACTTGGTCAAGACAACTCACAGCTCCAGAATGGTAGAACTTTGATGGGCATTCTCCAAAGGATCCACACAAAATTTTCTAAGGGGCATGATCTCAGTGACACATGAAACATTCCACTGATTAGCTGGGGTAGCTCCACATAGGATATGACATCTCCACTGCAAGTGGACTTGCTCCTTATCTCTGCTGCAAGTGGACTTGCTCCTCATAAGGTATGTTGGCTCAGTTGAGTGGGTCAGTCCAGTGCTGAGTTGGGCTAAGTGGGTCACTTAGCTGCTAGATGGTTGTTAGATCAGGTCAAGAAGGTCATTAAGCCACTGGACATCAATAGATTTTTCACCACCTTCAGCCAATAGCTGGACTGGTTGGTACTGTATTTTCTTCAGCTAGAGTGTTACTGTGCTATTTCAGCTGCACAAATAATCATTAGCCTAGGATTGCCTTTCCTCTTTGACTCACTTAGGCATTCTGACATATGACACTCCCAGACAGGTGGGTAAAAGATCCGCCCTTTTCTGTTCAACCATACTTCCTGGTATAAAGGCATTTCCCTCAGTGACAGAGAGGAGTATGACTTTTGGGACAATTGTAATCAATATGCAGAGACAATCAAAACAAACTCCCACATTGGCCATGTTCAAAATGATGTGTCTCATTCTGCACATTTAGCCCATCTTTTCTCTATCAGGTGAGTATCATTCTTCATAGATGATCCGCTATAATCACAAATAATACTGCATTTACAAAAGGTTTTAAGATTTTTGAAATCATTTGTCTTTTCATTGTGGTTATTATTTTATAAATTGTTCTTCTGGTTCTGTTCACTTCACTTCATATCAGTTCATAGAAGTCTTCCCCAGTTTCCCTGAAACTATATCTTTCATAATTTCTTATAACAAAATATCATTCCTTCACATTAATATGGCATATTCTGTTGAGCCATTCACCCACAAATGACCATACCACTAACTTCCAATTCTTTAATGTCGCAATTTTGTATATAGAGGTGCTTCTTTTTCTTTCAACCCTTTGGAGGATCAAAGTAGTAGTTTCAACGGGATAAGGGGTGTCAATAGTTTAGTAACTTTTTGTTCATAGCTACAAATTGCTCTTCCAAAATGGCTAGAACATTCATATTCTATAGCTCCACCAATAATGCATTAATATGCCTGTTAAGCCGTTGCCCAACTAATTAATCCCTACATTAGTAATGTCATAGATATACATGCGTGTATATATCTGTGTATTTATATGTTTGTGTGTGTATTTATGTATGTATATGTGTGTGAATATGTGTGTATATACACATTTACACTTCAATCTATACTCTGAATTTATCACTTCTCTATCTGAAGGTGGGTAACGCCTTTCATCATGAGTCCCCTGGAATGCTAGTTGATCTTTGCATTCAGAGTTTTTGTCTTTTAGCTATTGTTATTATACAAACTATTCTCCTGGTTCTGCTCACTTTATTTTGCATTGATTCATACAAATCTCCCCAGGGTTTATTTGGAATTACACCTTTCATCATTTCGTATAGCACAATAGCATTTTGTTACATTCATATACCATTCATATACCATACGTTCATCCATTCCCTAGTTCACGGGCACTCCAGTCTCTGATATTTTTGCCTCCATGAAAAAACACAAGCATATACATACATACATGTGTGTGTATGTTCTACATATGGATCCTTTCCCTCTGTCTTTGATCTCTTTGCGCTATAAACTTAGCAGAGATATAACTAGATCATAAAGAATGCCTATCTTAATAACTTCTGGGGCACAATTATAAATTGCTCTTCAGAACAATTGTTTTGGACTAATTCATAGCTCTAACAATAGTATATTAATGTACCTTTTTTCTCAAATGTAACTAGAAAATTCACTAGACCAAATCTGATGTAATGACTCTAAATGCTTTAAGCAAAACCTCAAAAAAAATCACACCTTGGGCATAAGTTTGACAAGAATTCCTAAAATAAATGAATCAAAATTTCTAAAAAAGAATTTAATTTTTTATATAAATGAAGAAAGTTAGAGGAGAGAAATGCAAAAGAAATTAGAGTAATAGAAGAAAGAATTCAAAAAGGAATTAACAGAACAGCATAAAACTTTTTTCACAAAACAAGCTCCCTGAAAATCATAATGCATCAAATAGAAATCAACATTTTCCTGAGATAAAATAAAATATTTAAACAAGTCAAAAGACTGAAAAAACAGAAGAAAATGTAAGGACTTCTTTTATAGAAAAAATAATTGACATGAAAAACAGAAATTATTGAACTATTTGAAAGCCATGAGCAAAAGAAAAAAGAGCCTAGAAATTTTATTTCAAGCAATCATAAAAGAAAACTTCCCATATTGCTTAGCACTAGAAGGCAAAGTACAAATAGAAAAAAAAATCTGCAGATGACTTCCTCAAAGAAACCCCACAATGAAAACATTCAGGCATGTTATAGCCAAAATTCAAAGCTTTCCAGACAAAGAAAAAATACTAAGGGAAAAAAATAAGAATTTAAGGACTGATGAGCCTCAGGACACAATTTAGCAACCACCATTATGAAAGAGTGGAAAACTTGGAAAATTATATGTCAAAAGGCAAAGGATATGTTCATAGTCACAAATAATTTACCCAGCAAAACTGAGTATAACCCTACTGGGTCAAAAAATTGATCTTTAATGAAATAAATGAACAATGAAATAGACTGATGAAAAGACCAGCACTGCAAAGAAACTTTAACATTGAAAAACAGGAGTTAAAAGAAACACAAAAAATGTTAATAGAAATTAATAGTGATTAGGTACCAAAAGAAATGAACTGCTTACACTTTAATAGGAGAAGATAATACATGTGTCCTCTCTGCAGTATATCATCATCAAGTGTCTAAAATAAATTTAATTCATACAGAATGCCTGGAACTGGTTCTATCTTGATGATCTTATAAGAAGAGTGAAAAAAGAGGGGAAAATGAATAAACTAGAATCGGGGAGGGAAAGGAAGGAAAGGGAAACTTGTCTCACATGATTGGAGGGTACAAATAGAAGTTTGTACAAAACAGGAGGAAGAGGTCAGGGGAATAAATAACACTTGTATGTTACTCTCACCTGAACTTCTCAAAGGAGAAAAGAAACTAATACATGGTTGAATAAATACATTTCCCTCAAAAGGGTAGTAACAGGGAAAGAAAAAGGAAAGGGGGAAATAAGGGAGGTTTGAATAAAGTATGGATTAGTCTTAAGCAAAATAAACTCTAAGGATGTACAAAAATACTTTAAGCTCTCTTTAAGGTGGTAAGGAATGGGAATCTGGTTTCAGAGCAGGATACTCATTAACTGGGCAGTGGCTGAACAAATTATAGTATATAAATTTAATAGAATCATATTTTGCTATAAGAAATGATGAAGATGGTAATTACTGAAATAACCTGGGAAGACACTTGTGAACTGTTGCAAAGTGAAGTGAAGAGACCCAGGAAAATAGTTTATACAGAAACATTGTAAAGACAACCTCAAAAGATTTAGGAACTCTACGATAATGACCAATCAATCACAATTTCAGATGACTAAGGATAAAATATGCTACTCACTTCCAGATAGAGAGGTGAAAATCTCAAAGCATAGAGTGAGGGTGTGTGTGTGTGTGTGTGTGTGTGTGTGTGTGTGTGTACAGATATTCCTTTTGACAAGGCCAATGGGGAAATTTGTTTTGCTTGACTCTATATATCTGTAACAGGGATTTTGTTCTTTCTCAGTTGGAGGGTAGGGTGGAATGGGAAAAAGAGAGAACGCAGTTTATGCTGAATGAAATAAAAGTTAAGAAAAAAAACTTCCTATTCTTAAAATTTGATAATTTACCACCTCAGAAATGGCACTTGTTCATGTATTTGTAGCAGTTTATTATATACCTGGAAATGGGACCTTTATCAGGAAACTTGCTGTGAATATTTGCCCTCAGTTTTATTCCTAACTGTAGCTGTATTACTGTGCATATGCAAACACTTTTTAATTTTCTGTAATCATAATTATTATTTTCCTTTCTATTATCCTCTCTATTCATTGTTTCATCATGGAGTCTTCCCTCTGTCTTTAGATAAGAAAGGTAACTTATTCCATGCTCCTATAATTTATGTTACCTTTTATGTATGTCATGTTGGAGGTTATTTTGGTTATTTTTGGTGCTGATCTAAACCTAATTTCTACCAGACTATTTTCTGGTTTTTCTAGCAGTTTTCATTGAATACTGAGTCCTTAAACCAGTAGTTAGGGGTCTTTGGATTTATCAAACACTAGTCTACTAAGCATGTACTTCCATTGTTTTGTATCTGTCTCATTGATAAGCTCCTATTTTTTAAACAAAAATTTTGAGCAAAATATTTCTTATAATTATAACATACTTTGAGATCTGACACTCTTCACTTTTAAAAAATATTTCCCTTGAGATGATGAAACATTTTTTTTCTCCAGATGAATTTTGTTAATTTTTTTTCTAAATTGTGTATAACCTAAGCTTTAAATCTCATTAAAATGGGATTCTCTTGTCATTGACAGAAATGGATTACTCAAGACTTCATCCTTTCATTAGAGGTCGAACTTGTGGAAGCTAAAGAGAAGACACATTCTGGTCTTTTGGCTTCAAATTTCATGAGAGAAGTTATGGCATTCCAGACTCTCTCCAGTTCCTTGAAAGGAGAAAACATTAGAAGAAACGGACAGATAGAGGAGCTAGCACTTCAATCATGTCCCTAATTCCTAGCTTACTACAACTGAAATTCCAGGGAATTTCTCCTGAAGAGATCTGTGATTTTCTCTCTCAGTTGAGGTGACATAACCTACTCCCAAAGGGAGAGCTCATTCACTCTGTGCTTTATCTATAATAAAGTCTCATGTGTATACTTTTTCTTATTTCTGTTTTCATAAATGGGTTTTCTCTCTCTCCCACTCCTCCGTCTCTGTCTCTCTGTCTCTCCCTCTGTCTCTCTCTGTCTCTCTCTCTCTCCTCTCTCTGAATCTGTCTCTCTGTCTTTGTCTCTCTCTCTCTCTCTCTCTCTCTCTCTCAATCTGTCTCTCTCTCTCAATCTGTCCTCTCTGTCTCTGTCTCTCTCTGTCCTTTCTCTATCTCTGTCTCTGTCTCTCTCTGTTCTCTGGTGTCTCTGTCTCTGTCTCTCTCTCTCTCTGTCTCTCTCTCTGTCTCTCTCTCTCTCTCTCTCTCTCTCTCTCTCTCTCTCTCTCTCTCTCTCTCTCTCTCTCTCTCTCTCTCTCTTTCCCTCTCTAGACATTGTGGAAATGGAATCTCTGTGAAGGAGTCTAACCTTGGATTTACATACCTTGGGGCGCTCCTTCCCTAGTAAGGGATAGCAATAAAGAGTGCAGCCTAAACCAAAAAACTTATTCCCACTTGACCAACAATATTTAAGGGAACATATAGATCTGATTCTAACCCAGTGGCCCCATTCTCATAGGAGAGGGAAATGGCCAGCCTCTGGCCCCAAGCCCCTGGCAGGAACCAAAGTCTTCCTTGGAAGAGGGTGAAAGAGTTACGTATCCTTTCCTCTCAATATGTCACATATAGACATACCTACGTAGGCATCATAAGCATAAAACAACACAAATCTTTAACAAACCCCCTACATTTGATTTCATTTTCAACATTTTCTCCTTCCTCCTATATTCCAATAGCAAGAACCATAAAACCTGTCTTATAAACATTTATAATAAAATTAAACAAATTCCAACAATTGTCAAGTTTGAAAAAAAGTGTCAATCTGCACTCCAAGTTCAGTACTTTTCATTGAGATGGATAGCATATATCATTTTGAAACCTGTGGAATTTTGACTGGTTATTGCGATGATTAGAGTTTTTAGGTCTTTACAAGTTGTCTTTACAATATTACTGTTCATGTACAAATTTTTCTTCAGGTTCTACTCAATTCATTCTGTATCAGTCACAAATTTTCTGATGTTTCTCTGAAACCATCCCTATCTTCATTTCTTCTATCACAATAGCATTCCATAATATACATGTAATATCTTATTCATCCATCAATAGGCACTGCCACTCCAGTTTCTAATTCTTTGCCATGACAAAAAGAGCTTTCATAATTATTTTTATAAATACGGTACCTTTCTTTCTTTATTTGATCTCTTTGGGCTATAGATCAATGAGTCAAAGAATATGCGCAATTAGTCTTGGAAACACAGCGTGAAGTTACTTTGAAGAATGCCAAGATAAATTCACAACTCCCCTAACAGTTCACTAATGTACCTATAGTTCCCTCAGTCATTCTAGAATTTGTAATTTTAATTTTTTTTCAATTTTATCATTATTGTGGGAATAAAATGAAATACACGGCTGTTTTAACTTTCATTACTTTAGTTACTAGTGATATAGGGAAATTTTGTATATTTTGTAAAATTATTGATAGGATTTCTTCCTCTACAAATTGTCTATTCACATTCTTTATTGAATTATGAATTGAGGAATGCTTCATTCTTATAAATTTAAATCTATTTTCTGTATATCTTAGAAGACAGGAAAAATTAGATACCAAGCTTCTGTTTTGTGTTTTATGATCCCTTTATTTAATTTTCATCCAGTTTTAGCTGCATTGGTTTGGTTCGTACCAAAGCATCTTAATTTCATATAATTAAAATTTTCCTCAAAGGGACAATTTTGTGATCATCCCTGTCTATCTCTTGCCTGATCATGAACTCTTCTATCCATAAATCTTACAGGTAATGTCTTCATTGTTTTACTAATTTGTTTATAATGTCACCCTTTATGGAAAATCATGTACACATTTGGACTTTTTTTTTTGGCACATGGTGTAAGATGCTATTGTATGCCTACATTCAATCAGATTTTTTTTCCAGTTTTCCGAGACATTTTTACCAAATTGATTTCTTCTCAAATAACTAGTTCTTTGGGTTTATCAAACACCAGACTGCAGTGCTCATTTGCTTCTCTGTATGTTCTGTATTTAATCTGTTCCACTGCTCAACCCCTGTATTTCTTAACCAATACAAAACTGTTATGATGATTACGGCATTGCAGTTTAAGTTGAGATCTGGCACTACTAGACTCCTTTCTTCCCACATTTTAAAAATTAAATTAAAACTAAAATTAAAAATTAATTCCCTGGATATTCTTGATCTTTTGTTCCTCCAGAAGAATTTTGATTTTTTTTTTTGCCAAGATCTATAAAAAGTAATCTGTATGTCACTGAATAAGTAAATTAAATGAGGTGGCATTGTCATTTTTATTATCTTGTATCAGTGTAACCATGATAAATTAATACTTATCTTGTTATTTATAACTATATCTGCATCTAGAGTACTTTGTAATTGTATTCATATATTTCTTATGTGTGTGTCTTGGAATGAAAATTCCAAATTATTTTGTATTTTTTGTAATATTTTTAAAGGAAATTCACTTTAATTCTTCCTGCTGATTTTTGTTTGTAGTATGTAGAAATGTTATTTGTATGGATTTATTTTATTTCATGCAACTTTGTTAAAGTTATTTTTTAATTTAATTTTTAGTTGGCTCTCCAGGTTTCTCTAAGCAATCCACCATATCATTTGACAAAAGAGATCATTTGTTTCTTTTTTGCCTTTATCTATCCCTTTAATTTGTCTTTTCTTACTGCTGTAACTAGAATTTCTAACATCATATCTATTGCAATGGCGAAAATAGGTATCTTCACTTCATTTCTGGTCTTATGTTAGCTCTCCATTTAAATAGATACTACTTCTACAGTAGAACACGCTTTATCTTGACCCCATTGGGGTCAATGACATCATGATGTCATAGGAACTCTGAGTAAAAAAGAACAGGAATAAATGTTAAAGAAAAATCCATTTGTTTGTATGCTTTCTAGTATTTTTAGCAAGAAAGTATCTTATCAAAAATTGTTTCCATATCTATTGATATATTCATATAATTTTTGCTATGCTTGCTATTAATGTGGTCAATTTTGTTTATAATTGTCTAAATCTTAAACTACTCCTGCCTTTCTGATTTAAATAGAGGCTTGTCATAAGTGTATATTTTTTGGTATATGACACCGTAGTCCCTTTGCTAACATTTTATTTAAATTTTTTTGCAAATATATTCCTTAGGGATATTGGTCTAAAGTCTGGTTTTTCTGTTTTGACTTTTTCTGGATTAGGTACCAAGAAGATATGTGAATCATGGGAGGAGTTCAGTTAGAAATTTTCTTTTCCTAATTTTTTCAGTTTATTTATTGTTGTAATTAATTGGTCTTTAACTATTTGATAGAATTCACTTGCAAATTTATCTGGTCCTTAGTTTCACCCCCCCCCCCCTTTTTGGGAGTTTATTAGTCCCTATCCATCCAATAGGTTTTTCTAAGATTGTGCTATTTAAGTATTCTATTTCATATTCTATTAATCTGGACATTTTATATTTTTGTAAGTATTCATTTCATTTATATTGTTAGTTAAATTGTCATAAAATTGATGGAATATTTTTTTTGAGTGGGTTTATTTAATTTTTTCTCAAATTACATATGAAAAAATTTTTAACATTCATTTTTAAAATTTTTGAGTTCCAAATTCTATCTCTGCCTCCCGTTCTCACCCCTCTCATTGAAGAGGTAAGCAATTTGATATTGGTTATACATGGGCAATCATCCAAAATTTATTTCCATATTAGTCATGTTGTAAAAGAAAGCACTGACCAAAGAAAGATAGAAAGGAAAGAAGAAAAATAAGAAAAGCAAAAAACATATTCTTCAATATGCAGCCAGATACTATCAGTTTTTTTCTCCAGAAATGAATACCATTTAAGGATGACATTATAAACAAATTAGTGAAGCAATGAAAACATTATTTGTAAGATTTATGGATAGAAGATTCATGATCAAACAAGAGATAGATGAGGATGCTCACAAAATTGTTCCTTTGAAGAAATTTTGATTATATTAAATTAAGATGCTTTTGCACAAACAGAACCAATGCAGCTAAAGTTGAATGAGAAATAAATAAAGGGATCAAGAAACGAAACTTGGCAGCTAATTTTTGTAAGTCTTATTTCTAAGATACATAGAAAATGATTTAAATTTATGAGAATAAAGCATTCCCCAATTGATAATTCAATAAAGAATATGAATAGATAATATTTAGAGGAAGAAATCCTATCAATAATTATACAAATGATACAAAATTACAAAGCTAAACAAAAATTATACAAAAAGTTCCCTATATCAGTGATAACTAGAGTAATGAAAGTTCAAACAGTTCTGAATTCCGTCTTACTTCCACCATAAAGGTAAAATAGAAAAAATAAAAATCACAAATACCAGAGTGGCTGGAGGAAATATAGGTACATTAATGAACTGTTAGTGCAGTTGTGAACTTATCCTGACATTCTTGAAAGCAACTTCAAATTATATTTGAACTATTTAACTGTGCATATTCCTTGTCTTATTGGTACCACAACTAGGTCTATACCCCAAAGAGATCAAAGAAAGAAAGATACCATATTCATAAAAATAATTGTAAAAGCTCTTTTTGTGATGGCAAAGAATTGGAAACGGGAGGGGCAGAGTCTATTGATGGTGAATAAGACATTTTATGCTATTGTGTTAGAAAAAATGATGATGGGGATGGTTTTAAAGAAACATCAGAAAATTTATGTGTTCTGATACAGAATGAAGTGAGCAGAACCTGGAGAGCAATTTATGCATGAATAGTAACGTTCTAAAGAAAAATTATGTGTATGTATATATGTGCATATATGTATATGTGTATGTGTGTTGTGTATATATGTGTGCAAGTATATATATATATATGCATATATATACACACACATGCTCACACACATATATCACCAGTGCTCTATGCTTGATGCAATTTGCTTCCACAGCCTTCCCATCTTTTTATCCCCTCAACCAAATCCCAATTACAGATTCTTACAATTTTTTATTTTCTCTTAAACCCTTCCTCATTATTCTACTGAGTTTACAGTATGTTTTATTTATGACTAATCCTACCTTGAATCTACCCAGTTATTACTCCTTTTCCCTGATAGCTCATCTTTCCCTGTTGAGTAGACTATATATATCTATATTTGATTTCATGCAGGTGTATGTGTATGTGTATTCTACTCATCTCTGACAGGTTCACATGAAAGTGTGGTGCAAATGATGCCTATTTCTCCCACTCCTTCTGCCTTGTATATACTCTATTTGTGCACTCTTAATCTTTTTTCAAGTATCAGCATTTATGGTGAGTAACACACAACACACCAATAGACCTTTTTGCCCCTGGGGAGACACAGCTTAAGGGGTCCCCAGTTTAAGGTGGTAGAAGGCTCCCAAGGTACAGAGGGGGCTGCTTAAGGAGGATGGATCTTTGATCAATCATCCATTAATCATCCTTAATTAATTATCCATTAAGGGAGATCCCAATTTAAGGGGGACATCCTCCACTTAGGGAAGATGCCCCATATTTATGCATTCATATGATTCAAAATAACAAGTTCTTGTATTTCTCCTCCTTCAATTCTCTAGTGTATTCCTTTTCTCCTTCTTTTAAGATCATCAAAATGTAACAAATTACTGTTTGTCTGTGCAAAAAAACTTTTCAATTTAATGTAATCAAAATTATCCATTTTGCACTTCATAATGTTCTCTACCTCTTGTTTGGTCATAAATTTCTCCATTCTCCATAAATCTGACAAATACCCCATCTCTTGCTCCCCTAATTTGTTTATAGTACCAACCTTTATACCTAGATCATTTATCTATTTGGACTTTATTCTTGTGTATGGTGTCAGGCATTGGTCTATACCCAGTTTCTGCCACACTATAATCCAGTTTTCTCAGCAGTTTTTGTTAAACAGTGTTCTTATCCCAGAAGCTGGTGTCCTTAGGTTTATCAAACAGTAGACTGCTATATTCATTGGCTACTGTGTCTTGAATACCTAACTTGTGAAAGTAGTATTTATGGCTTTCAAAACCAGAAAGAATTTCCAAAATAGAAAAATCTGAATCCATAGTTGCAACCCTAGGAAAACTGATGAAGAATACAAACATATGATCATGAAAGTTAATATGGAAGAAGTAAAAAGTAAATGATATAGAAAGAAAACATGATCTCCAGGCCAAAAAAAAAAATTATCTTGAAGACGTGATGTGAAAAGACAACTTAGAGAATAAAGTTGGGCTAAATGAAAAATAAAAGACTAAGTAAGCATAAGGGTCATGAATCAAGTGAAAGTCCAGAATAGATAGAATGGGAAAATAAATAATGAATAGAATGAGGGGGAAAAATCCATTTTAGAAAAATGTATAGAAAATGAAATTTTAATAACTAATGAACAAAGTAAGTGAAGAGAATGAGAGGAAGTGAGATTCTAGTTGACTGCTTCATGAGGGGGTAGGGGAGAAGAATTAAAGTAAAATTAAACAAAAAACAGCTAATATTCAACTTTCCAAAACAGAGAAGAAGGGTAATAAACAAGGGGGAGAGAGTAAGTCTGTCTTGAAAGTAAGGAGAAAATAGTGAGAAAAGATCTACCCTAAAAAATGTTAAGCAAAAATAACTGGAGACATATTATTGTTTATAGAACAAGAGGGAAAGAATCACAACTTAGAAAAAATATTGGAGACAAAGGAAAATGCAAACTTGTCTCATATCTTTAAATGTGAATGGATTAAACATGCCAATAAAATGAAAAATCACAATGCATAAAAATAAAACCCTACAATTTGCTGCATATCAGAAACACAGTGTGTGTGTGTGTGTGTATATATATATATAATACATATATATGTAATATGTAAACATATAATAAAAATTAGGGGTTTAAAAATTACTATGCAGCAAGTTAAGGCAAAAAAGGCAGGAATTGCAATCATGCTATCAGACAAAGAAAACACAATATGCTATAAGAAACCAATATCAGTATTAAACTTAAAGGCTCCAAGTGCCTTAAATTTATAAAGGAAACATTACCTGAACTACAACAAGAAGACATAAGCAATTCTAATATCCTTATCTCCAGTTTTGGATAAGTCTAGCAGAAAGATAAAAGGGAAAATATATTTTCCAGCAAAAAATTGCTGGAAAAAAACTAGAGTTAAAATATTTATAGCATCGCCTAAATGAGATTGTTAAAAATATAAAAAAATATATATATCTTAGCACCACACAGAACTTTTACAAAAATTGGCCACGTATTGCAACATAGATATTATGAAAAAATACAGAAATAGTAAATTCATCCTTTACAGATTATACTTCAATAAATATAGTAGTTATTCAGGGAGAACAAGAAAAAGACATAGACCCAAGTGGAAACAATAATGAATGAGTCAAGGAATGATTCAGAGAATCAATGAATAGTTGTGTGAAAGAAAATGATCATGATGAAACAACATGCCAAATTTTCTGGTATGTAGCTAAAGCAATATCCAGGGGGAAAATCATATCCCTACAAACATACGTTAACAAAAAAGAGAGAATTAATTAACTAAATATGCATCTTTTAAAGTTATAACACCTCTAAGTAAACAAATCTAAAATAAGCACAAAAGAAGAGATAGAAAATTAAAGGAGGCAGAGATTAAATAGGAATCAAAAACACCATAGAAATGACAAGTAAAACCAAAAGTTAATTATTTGTAATAATTAATAAATTTGATAAATGTTTAGTTCAATCTGATTTAAAAGATAAAGGCTGAAAATTATATAAACAAAGTAGCAAATGTTCAAGATGAAATCATGACAAAACCAGAAGAATTAAAAAGATAAGCAGCACCTAGAGAGTTCTGCTAGCATATATGTCAGCACAACTGAAAACACAAAAGAAATGGAGAAAGGTCTTCGAAAATATTAGCTATCCAGACTAACAAAAGACCAAATAGAACTTAAATAACCAATTCTTGGAAAACGATATTAGAATTAACTGTAAAGAAACTTTCGAAGGGGAAAATCTTCCCGGACTTAGCAGATTTCCTCATTTAAAATTTTAAAGAAAAAATAATACCAATACTACACAAATTATTTTCAAAATTTGTAAAGAAAATCAATGGCTTTAAGCAAAACATGCCTAATCTTTAATCTAGAGAAACTCTTACTGTGTTCATACCCCAAAGAGATCAAAGAAAGGGGGAAAAACCCGTAGGAATAAAACTAATTGTATCAGCTTGTTTATATGGACCAAGAAAAGGGAAACTGTCAAATTCAATAGTTTTGACCACAAATTAAAAAAATTCTCCTCACCATGTGATGAGTCAAATGAAACTAGTTACAGAACGTGTACGCATGCTCCACAGTCTTTCCAAGATGCTACTTTCATATTTCCTGTTTCTCAGGGAAGCAATCTCCTCAGCATATTCTGCTTAGATGATTTGATTTAGTATTTTGTATTTTTGTTGAAATCCTAGTAATTTATTTGGAGGGGGGTTGGTATATAACTTAGCATAATATTACTTTGAAAATCTGCTTTATTTGCCCTCCATTAACAGTGATTTCTCCTTTCAAATTTTTAAAAAAATTTTGATGACTTGCTAGTGAAAGTTTTTAGGGGTAAACACTTTTCCCAAAGGATTTTAACTTGGATGTATCTTCAAAATTTTGCTATTTTATGTAATTTTTGTTATTTTCTTTGATGGTATTTAGCTTGCTTTTATGATTTTTCTTTGACTTACTCATTTTGAGGCTTATTAATATAATTAATAAAATTATTAATATGATTTCATTTCCATTTAAGTCTGAATCCTTTCCTCAAATTCACCTTCTTCATTATATTTTATTATGTTATGGTCTGTAAAAGATGGATTTAATATTTCATCTTTTCTTCATTTGATTTTGAGCATTTTGTATTATGCTATATAGCTAATTTTTGTAACAGTAATGCTCAGAAATATATTTAGAAATATGTGCTTGTGGGTATATATTTTTTTTATTTGTCAGCATTAGAGTACTATTTTTAAAATCAAAGTATATATATAATTATAATGTGTAATATAATGTAGTTTGTGCCTTATCATATGTAGAGTCCTTTAAATTGGATCTTATGTATACACCCACGCTACTTAAAATTCTTATTAAGCAATTGTCATGTAAATGAATTAATTATTTGTGTGTGTGGTTAACGTAGATATAATTCCCACATGTAACCAGCAGGTGTCACTGTGAGACTATATTTACTTAGAAGAGACTTTTCCACTGTAGGAATGTGGGTTTGGCAGGTATTTCCCAGGCCACAGTTTTGTTCTAATGGGTGGCCTTCTATTGGTCTTTGCTCATACGCTCATACTTCACTTCCTCTGCATTAGAGGTTGAGTCTTCCCTGATATTGCCTATGTTCTAAGCTATATCTGAAACTATTCAAGATTGAATCATTTTTAGCCTAGAGCAATGGTCATAATTCACCCATGAAAACAGGGAAGAACATCTCTCTCAGCTATGTTTCAGAGCTTATAAAAAATTTATTATGAAATGTAGCATCATATAGAGGACGAAGAGCTGGCCCAGGAGCTAGGAAGAACATAGCTCCAGTATTACTGCTGATGCAAATTGGTTATGTGACCTTGGGCAAGTCCCTGAATTTCTTCCTGCTCTGGACAATTCTTAAAAAAAAAAAAAAATGTTGTAGAGAAGATGCCTGCCTGCATCGGCAGGGGTTTGCTCATCCAGGAGTCCCTTATAAAAGGAAGTCACGGGTCTCATCCCTCTCCTTATAAATAGTAACTACTAGTAAGTAACCACCAAAAAATTTGCCCTTATTTTCAACCCAAACTTCTCCAACTGGGATGAAATCCTGGTTATTTTGGACAAAGGTTAACCTCTTCATTTCCATTGTAATCCCCAACTCTGCCCTCCCACACACACACTCAATGAAATTAAAATATATTAATTAGTTATTAACATGAATGATGCTTGGAGATCACATTACTAACTTAAAAGAGACTGTGATTGTCTGAAAACAGAACTGCGGAATACCTGTTTGGCAAGTATAAACTAGGAGAAAATTGTAGAAGATCTCCCAAATATCTTAAGCCTTGGGGCCCTGAGCTTGGATACCTCAAACATGTAACTCTTCCTCTCTCCAGACAAAGAATAAAAACTTGGCATCCAAAAGAAAATTAATTATACTAATTAATGAAATTAATACATTAATTATGCACTGTGCATCACAAAACGGTTACGATACACTACACTTTTTTTCAAGGAAAAAATTAAACTTAGAAACAGTTTAAACAGAGAAAATCACATAGAAAATGCTTATAAGCTGTAGATGTGGAAGAAACATATCATGAAGTTAAACCTACTGCAATTCTCATAGGAAGAGCCGCAAACAGCAGTGTCTAGTCCCAGAATCTGCATTGTACAACAGCTACAGGGACCCCTTCACTCTCCTTTGTGACTATCTGATGTGGCTGCCAATGTTATATCCTGCACTGTCATCTTCATCCCTCAATTGCCACAGTCAAAAACTCCCGGGGCTGTAAGACTGATTTTTCCCTCTTCCACAATCTCAGAGTGGCCCCTGCCTCTTCTGGGCAGGTGGGACAATGGTCTCTCTGTAATCACAATATATTTTGGACCTTTTCTCTGACCCACAGGGATAATCAGTCTAAATACTTAACTATACATATGCTATTTGGTGCATTTTTGGAATGACTTTAACAATAAATGCTTGCTGATTGGTTGAATACAGAAGGCTGATGATGAATCATACTTTTATCTTCTTGGCAGAGAGGTAGAGTGGAGGCTGAGATGTAAGATACAGTCAATGTGTGAATTTGTTTTGCTTGGCTATAATTTGTTACAAGGTGCGGGAGGCAGGCAACACTCTCTCCACTCTCCAATCTGGAGGGCAATGAGAGAGGGTAGTGATAGTAATGCCAAAAGAAAAAGAAAAAAGAAAATGTTGCCAATGAAATATTTTTAAAACAAGCAGGAAAGTTGAAGGAAGTTCAGATCGACAGTGCTGAAGCTATCATGTTAAATTTAAAATATACTTTCCAAAAAGACTTTTACATGATAAAGGTCCATGGAGTCATATATAATCATCTTTTTGTTCTTTGTATGAATAACTGTTAATGTTTGTCAAATTCAATAAAAACTCAATCTAAAATTCTCTAAGTTGTATTAGGAAGAAAATTCGCTTTAAAAAAGATTTGAAATTTATAGCACTAGCTACATTGAAAAAAAAAACTGGTCCTTGAGATTTATTTTCACCACAATGACAACCAATGGTCACAGGAGTCATAAAAGAAAAGGAGAGGAGTATTGGTACATTCTTAGACATAATTGATTAAAACATTCAAGCTTGCTTTCCCAGGAATTATTAACCACCAAGCATAATAATCTATCACTTTGATATCTGAGTTCCTTCAAGTTTCAACAGTGTAGCCATTCTCTAACAAGGCTTCAGAATGTTTAAAGAGATTTGGTAAAAAAAGGTGGGGTAGGATAGTTCAAACAATGTGCCATTAACTAGACGGATGCCCATAAATACAAGAATTGAAGCTTAACTGGAGCTATCCCATGATTTGAGACAATTATAGCCTCATCTGATGCTGCCATCTAAATGGCAATATTCATGTCTACTGATTGCGTTATCAAACAAAACACAAAGCCACGTACAAGAGACATATACTACTCTAAAAATATGAATAATTCATATTTACATAGTGCTTTGTAAATACTTTCCTCACAACAACCCTGTAAAGTAAACAGTGTATATAGCATCATGGTATCATGGTTACAGCTTTAGATTTAGAGTCCAGAAAACCTGCGTTTGAATCTTACCACACATACTAGCTGTGGCACCCTAAGGTTCCACTTTGCCTTTCTTGGACTCAGTTTCCTTATCAATAAAATAAGGATGATAATTATAACAGCCCCCATATCGTAGTATTATTGTGAGAATCTAATGATCTAAAGCAGAGGTGTCTAGCAGGGGGCCAGCAGGCACAGTGTTCCTGCGGAGTCCCCAGTAAAACCCTAATCAGATAAAAATGCCATCAGGAAACATTTAACAAAATGAACAAAGATACAGTATAACACAGATAGGTTAATTGTGGCTTTCTAAGGCAATATGCTTTCTGGAAGGAACCTTCTATGTGATTTAGTGGCCTCCATTTCCATTTTGAATTTGATACCATAATCTAAAACGCCTTGAAAACATTAATATTCTATATCAATATTGTTGTTCCGTCACGTCTGCCTGTGCTCAACCTCATGGACTTTTGTCAATGAGGTTTTCTCAGCAAAGATACTGGAATGGTTTCTGATTTCATTCTCCAATGTCCTCCCATTTTACAGATGACAAACTGAGGCAAATATGGGTTAAATGGCTTGTCCAGGTTCTCTCATAGTTAGTAAATGTCAGAGTCTAGATCTGAACTCAGATATTCCTGACTCCAAGACCAGTGCTCTATCCACTATACTGTCTCTCTGCCTTTTAGCTTTTACTTTTATTTTATATATGAAGCTACTGAAACTCAGAAAAGTTAATGATGTTCCTAAGATCACATAACCAGAAAGGGTCAAGAGAGAAACTTACTCTAAATCCAGTGGTCTTTCTGCTGCGTTCATCAATGAACAAAAGATGTTTGCTTTGAATTAAAAGGGAGAAAGAATTACTTTATATAAAGTTTACTTATATTTGCACTTTTTAAGTTTACTTATGTTTGGAAGGACAGTGGAAATGAATTCAAAATCCAAAGTCAGCAATAATACACGATAGAAAAAAATAATTAAGCTACAAAACTCTGATTAAATGAGTTCAATTATACCTCAAAGGTATTCATCATTCTTTGAAGACACAGCACATTCCTATCTAGCAGCAAAGCTACCTTAGTCTTTTACAATGAGTTTAAAAACCTCTCTATACGTCATTGTGAATGAAAATAATGGGAATCTTTATGCAAATTAGCATTTAAAAAAATCAAGAGAGGTGTGTCACATGCCCAAGTCAAATATATAAAAGCTCCATGAAGAAGAAGAAATTCAAACTTCAGCAACTTGCTCCTAGCAATATAGTCAAGTCTTCAGTACCTGCTATCATGACCCGATTCTTCTGCTGTGGAAACTATTTCCCAGGGTATCCTTGCTATGGTACCAACTGGCACAGAAGCTTCAGAGCCACTCCCTTGAACTGCGTTGTGCCACTGGGCTCTCCCCTGAACTATGGACACGGATGCAATGGCTACAGTTCCCTAGGTTATAGCTTTGGGGGTAGCAACTACAGCAACCTGGGCTGTGGTTATGGAGGCAGCTTCTATAGGCCATGGGGCTCTGGCTCTGGATTTGGCTACAGCACCTATTGAAGACATGAAGACAGCTGACAGAACGAACAATTTTAGTATCAATTGCATACTCTGTAGACCAGGAAGAGGTTCCAGGAAGTGCTGGAAGGATCAGTTTTCATCTACTACTCACTAACACTTTGCCAGATTATCAGCAATGGCTTAGCACTTGGATGAAGCTCCTGAGAACCCAGCTCTTGAGACCTCAGAGTTCCTTCACTTGAACTAAACCTCACTTAAAATCATATGATGACTTTCATTTTTCCTGAATGTTAGCAATGAAGCAAATATTTTGCTTCAAGTTTGCTCTGTGATTTTCTTTGTCTATTTCTGCCTGGATGTATTTCAAGTTGGGAGTAAGAAGGGTGTTGGGGATCTAGCTTACTAATACTAATAAAACTACTGCATTTGAAATACCAACATTGTCTTTGTCTTGACTGTTTATATCACTGTGTACTCTTTATTCTAATTTACCAGTCAAAATTACTAACTTTCATGGAGAACTATGACCATATTCTGTGAGTTAATGCCTTGGGTAAAGGGAAGTGTCATCTCATTGTTCACCTTTTGTTGACTCGTGAACCTCCTTAAATACAGCTATTTGCACATTTTCTCCCACTTTGGACTGTGAATTCCTTGACAACAAGGACTGTCCTTTGGTTTTCTTTGTATTTCTTCCCAATGCTTAGCACATGGTAGGTATTTATAATAAATGCTACTTGACTGATTACTAGAATAATGCATCTAGAATACCAGAGGTGTGGGGGGTGTTCAGGGGTGACTAGCACCTCTAGTGTGAAGGCTTGTTAAGTCTTTTAAATTTAAAGTATTTTGCACAGACAAAACCAATGCAACCAAAGGGCAATCAAACGTACATACCCTTTGATTCAGCAATACCACTACCAGGTCTGTATCCCAAAGACATCAAAAAAAAGGAAAAAAACCTACTTGTACAAAAATGTTTATAGCAGCTTTTTTTGTGGTGGCTAAGAATTGGAAATTAAGGGGATGCCTATCAATTGGGGAATGGTTGAACAAGACATGGTATATAGATATCATGGAATATTATTGTGATATGTTACAGTGATGAGCAGAATGATTTCAAACTTGGAAAGACTTACATGAACAGATGATGCAAAGGGAAATGAGTAGAACCTGTAGCACAAAATACACAGTAATAGCAATACTGTATGATGAACAGCTGTGAATGACTTAGCCCTTCTCAGCAATAGAATGATCTCAGACAATCCCAAAGAATTTGTGATGAAACATGCTATCTGCCTCCAGGGAGAAAACTGATGATGTCTGAATATAGACCAAAACTTTTTACTTTCTTTTTTTGTTCCAATATTCTTCCACCAAATGACTAATATGATTGCACATGTAAATCTTATACAGAGTATATAGAGCAGTATATGATTTCTTGCTAACCTTCACTGATAATGCTGTAAATTGCTCAGACTGATAAAAAGAGAAGGTTACTTATTCAGAAGCCTCCAAAGTGTATCACTCAGAAAGAATATAATAGTTGATTTCTATATCTGTTCACAGGGCTCCTTTGCATCTTATTCAATTTCTATATGGTAAAATAAATGTCTATTACTCAATAAGCATTTGATACATTGCATATCTGAGTGTTTGGGGGCTATATTGCACACATTTGAGGAAGCCTAGATAGGAGTTTTTGTTTTTAAGATTTCCAAGGGGGTGGGGGAAGGCAATTAGTGGTAAGTGACTTCCCCAGGATCACATGGCTTATAAGTGTCTGAGGCCAGATTTGAACTCAGCTCATCCTGACTCTAAGTCTGATGCTATATCCACTGTACCACCTAGCTGCTCCTCCATGGAATATAATTTGAGGGAAGCAAAATCAGAAGGAGCATAAATCAATCAATCAACAGCCCATTGCTACGTGCCAAGCAGTGTTCTAGGTACCAACTACACAGAGACAGAATTATTCTCAATGAACTTACTTGCCATTAGAGGAATAGAGCATGTTTTAAAATATATAAATACAGGATCTATGGGAAACAAATACACAATACTAGAGAAGCATGAACGACTGGGGGAACTGAGAAAAAAACTATTCTGGAAAAAGGTTATCCTTGAGCTGAACTTTGAAAGAAAGTGGAGTTTCCAAGAGGTAGGGATGAGGAGGTAGCACATCGCAAGCATGGGGCATAGCCAATTCCAAGAAACTAAGGCTAAAATTGTAATATTGTGTTACAGTAAGCCAGTCTGACTGAAGTGGAAAATGTGTGAGGAGCTTGAAAATTTAGGCAGGAGTCAGTGTTAAGTTCCAAAAAGAGATATTTTTCCTTTATCCTAAAGGGCAATGGGGAAACCACTTAGATTTCTTTAGCTGATATGATCAGACCTTTACTTCAAGCTACTTCTTATAGCTATGTGGAGGAAGAAGCATTAGAAAATGACTGGATACCAGCAGATGAATTAGGAGGCTATATTACAACAGTTCAGGTCTGGGGTAGGGAATCTGTAGCCTTGAGGCCCACAGGTTGCTTTCTATATCTGGCCTTTTGACTGAGTCCAAACTTCACAGGACAAATCCCCTTAATAAGAGGATTTGTTCTGTAAACAAATTTGTTCAGGCAGCAAATTCCCCACCCTTAGTCTAGGTGAAAGGCAGTAAGGGTGGTTGTGATGAAAATAGAGAAAAGGGAAAGCTTAGGAATTCAGGAAATCTGACAAGATTTGGTAAATGGTAAGATAAGGAAGAGTGAACAGTTGAGGATGACTTCTAAATTATAAATCTGAGGGACTAGAAAATTTATGTGACCTTCAACGGGAATGGGGATTTAGGGGCAGTGTTGAATTAAGAGTAAAACTAATGAGTTCTATATTGGTTGTTATTTGAAATGTCCATGGGACATACTCATGCATCTGTCTAATGGACAGATGGAGATTCAAGATTGAAATTTATAAAGATAAGGAGAGGTAGATAGATTTGGAAGTCATCTGCATAGAGATGATAGCTGAACCCATGAGAGTTGAACAGATCATAAAGGAAGGAGAGAGAATGAAGAAAGGACAGAGCCAGGGGTACATTCTCATGTAGGCAGTGGGACAATGAATCAGCGAAGAGGAAAGAGAAGAATCAGTATGCCAAGTAGTAAATCAATGTTATAAAACATACAGAGGAGAGAATAAAGAGATGTTGATAAAAACTTATGATCAAAAATGACAAACACAACAGGAGAGGCAAAGACAAATGGGGAAAAGGTATTTAGGATTAAAGATAGCATTGATGAATGTGGAAAGGGAAGCCAGATTATGTTATAAGAACTGAGTGGAAAGTAGGAACATGCTGGATGTAGATTATACTGAGAACTAATTGTCAAATTAGTTAGGGTGAGAACTTGTATCTCCAAAATAGGCAAACATTACACATAAGAGTTTGATTGTTTTACTGATTGTCTAAATTTAAGAAAGTTATAATGCAGATGTATCTTAAAATTTGGAAATGTGTCTTTGTACTTTTTTAAAGAAAGATAATAGAGGCTGTTGGTAGTACAGCAGATAGAGTGTTAGAGTTGAAGTTAGAGAGACCTGAGTACAAATCCAATCTCAGACACTTATTGACTGTTTACTCTTAGTCTCTTAATCTCTGTTTGCTTCACTTTCATCAACTGTAAAATGGGAATGATAGCAGTACCTGTCTTACAAGATTGTTGTAGGAAGATGATAATTATTAAAAGCACTTGGCACAGTGTACGGCATGTAGTAGAATTTATGCAAATGCTGATCCCCTTTTCTTTATTCCTACATCCCACCCTTATTTACCTGTATACTCATGGCAAGAGATTTAAAGTAGAGGCAGTGAGCATAGATGATATTTTTCAAGAGTTTGACTGAAAAGGAAAGAGAGTTAAAAGGACAGCTTGAAAGGCTAGTGAAGAGAAGGTGATATTATTTTTGTTTATTTTTTTAAACTGCCTCTGATTCCCGCCATGATTAAAGGGAGCAATATTTGTAAGGAAAGGATTCAACTAAGAGTGAAAGGCAGAGTGGAGAACCTAGCTCACCACTATTTTTTCTCTACACCAATCTAGAAAATGTACCCATCCAAATTCTGACTGAAAAGCCAAAAAAAGGTCACATTTTCAGCCCATGGAAATTTTGGGAGACAGAGAGAGCCGTGGTCTGACTAAGAGCATGTGGAAGTAAAGAACATTCCAGCACCTGGGGATAGAATGAAGTCCAAGACAGAGTACCATTACAGGAAGCACCAGGAAAGAAGGAGATGCCAGGGGCATCCCTGAACTGTCACTAGGAGAAGGAATGGTTGCCATCTGGCAGCTCTGTGGTTCATTATACAGTTCCAGATTATGGATATAGGTGGAAAGGAACCATGCCAAACATGGGCTTTAACAGATACAAGTTCTGGGAATCAGAGCTGTATGGCTCTGATCCCAGGTTGAATGAATCAGTTCTAGCTTTTAGCCCAACACTTAAGCCTGCAGTGGAATAACTGGACCTGGAATCTCATACAAAAATTAAGCAATCAGTCTAGTCACTTGAACCTACAGTCTCCCAGTGGGCTTACAATGACTGAGTCCAGTAGCAGTCTACTGACACATAACACAAACAAGACAAAAGACCCAAACTTGAGTCATGAAATTGTAGACCTCAGACCAGAAGAACAGATCTCTCCTCAGATCATGCCACTTTGGGAGCACTGAAAACTTGCAAGCCCTTGAACTGAATTTCAAAAGCAGTAGAATGACATAAGCTTAGGCCAGACATCTTTCCTGTCTCCTAATGCATATAGAGTTCAGGACTAACATAAAGTCCAAAGTCAATAAATAGACAAGAAGACTAGGCAGAGCAAAAAGGGCCCCATCATAAAGAGCTACTATGATGATAAGGAAGCTCAAGACATAAACGCAGAAGAAGAGAATAATTTGAAAACATCTACAAACAAAGCCTCCAAGAAAAATGCAATTTAGACACAAGTCTGACAGACACTACTTGAAAGAGTTAAAGAAAGAGTTGTTTTTTAAAGAACAAAGAGTTCTAAAAACAAAATGCGAGCTATAGAAGCAAGGTATGAAAAGATAGCTAACAGCTTAAAAAAGGAAAAAAATCATTAAAGAAAATAACTTCTTGGAAATCAAAATTGAACAAATGGAAACTAATGACTTCATGAGATATCAAAAAATAATAAAACAAAATCAGACATCTAACAAATAGAAGAAAATATGAAATATCTCATCTGCAAAATAACTGACCTGAAAAACAGACTGAGAAGAGATAATTTAGGAATCATAGATTACCATAAAAGTCATGCACAAAAAAAGAGCCTAAATAGCATATTTCAAGAAATGAAAGAAAACTGCCCAAATCTGTTAGAATCAGAGACAAAAACAAGGTAGGGAGATTTCTAGCCCTATCTCATTATCAGAAAAGGCCTCAATTCAATCATTCAATCTATAGATATGATTGGTTTTTAGTGTGTAAATCAGAAAGACCTATTCCACTGATACCCTTATCAGGTGGGAACGACTAATTAAATCAAAGAATCAATAGATAAAGGTGTCAAATAATTTTCCTTTAAAAGTGTCATTAGATCCTTAATCAGAAAAAAATTATAGGATTTTGGTTGGTGGATAAAAGCATATTGCATCCCACTGGAAACATGACTGGCCAAGAGAAACATCCACACATCTTTAATCTGCATATAAAAAGAGCAAATTAATTCACATGCTTCACCAACACTGCATTCTAAATTTGAGCCTCCTCATCACACACACACACACACACACAGAAAGAGTGGGCTCAAATTTAGGATACGATGTTGTAGAAGTTTAGACATAGCCTTTTGCAGTGGGGATGCTTTTAAAACTACTACTCATTATTCTCTCTTAGTAAATACCTTCCTAAAAACTAATTGAGGTTACTATCTGATTGTTAATGGAAAGCTACAGGTGTTTAAAGTTTAGCCCCATAGCATTTCCTTTGGAACCTTGAGAATAGTGATCAATTATCCTGTAGGGATCCAGCTTGTGAGAATAAGTTAAAATTGGGAGTAGCAGAGAGGAAGTGTTCCACATGCAATAGTGAGAGCCCAGTTGAGGCTGGATAATGTACGTTTATAGTGGAACCAATCAGCATAGTTATATGATTTCATCCAGCTACGTTCTGCACAATAAGCAAGACCAAAGAAAGAATATGATAGGGATAATTCAGAGTTAGGATCTGGAATGCAATGGAGTCCAGAAATGATGACAGGACATTCAAATGTAGAGAACAGTGTAAATTTGAAATGGTTAACTAAAAGGGCAGTATCTTGGAGGGAGTAAAGGGAAGCCAGAGAAGGAGTGATATCCTGGGAAAGAGGATATAACCATTGGAAATTGTAGATGCACCTAATTTAAGAGTGATAGGTACAGAGAAAACTGGAAGGAAAGAAAATCATAGTCAGATAATGGAATTTCAGGGTTATGGATTGTAAAAGTGAACCCTTGTGGGCGATGACAAGATCAAGTGAATGAACATCCCTATAAGGGATGTGCTTATTCACACACACATATGTATGTGTATAAATTATATATAAAATATATAAATAATATATAAATTCCTTGAGAAAGGAGGGAATGATTTGGGGGCTAATAGATAAAAACTAGGATCAAGATAGTGTGATACAGCTGTATGAAATTAGTCTCAAAGAAAGAAAAATCACTTTATAAAGGTGGTAGGAGAAAGGACTTCACTCAAGAACGAAGTACATCCCTATGTCCCTTCATTTTCCACTGTTAGGAGTCATTAAAGAAGGCAATCCAGTAATGGAAAGGGTAGACAATGAACGGTGTCTTCAAAGGAAAGCCAAGTTTCTGTGATAGAAAGATGCCTAAGAAGTCTAATAGAAAGAGCAGTAGGAAGGGAGAGAGGGAGGTATGGACAAAGCAACAAAGAAAGGGAAAGAGTGCCATGGGCTATAATGGAAGGGAGGGATAGAGTTGGATAGAGACCAGAGAAAGATAAAATTGCTGTAGCAACTGACCCTCTTAGAATTAGACCCCATGAGTTCAGAGTCCCAGAGGGGCCATGGCCCATGGGTCATGGCAAAAATGAAATGTGTGTGTGTGTGTGTGTGTGTGTGTGTGTATTTCAAAAAGTTACCCACAGGATATGCCCTAAATTTTTAGGAAAAAGAAAAAAACAAGGAAGAGACGGGTGGAATGTCATGTTCCTAATTATGTCATCTTGGTGGCTGAGATGGTTTCTATTTTTTTCTTCCTGTGTTTCTGTAATATACTCAAATACAGAGTATTTGAGCTCAAATACAGAAGCATGCATGTAAATTTATTTTTACACTTCTACTTTTTTGTTTTATTTTTATGTTTCTACTATTTTGCTCTGACAACTCCATGATACCATAAGGAGAAGGTTCTAGTTCTTCTGCCCTTGGATATGACTACCAGAATTCTAAAGTGGGTGGATTCCCAAACCACTTCAGTGTTGTCAGCACTTGTCATAACCTACCAATGATAGAGTGCATTAAAGCAAACATTTCTTCCTATAAATGATATTGTGAAACACCTGATAATTATTTATTTGAGGTGCTTTACATAACACCTCATAAGCTCATAATAAAGCAGAGCAGAATGAAAATGTAAAAATATTTCACAAGAATACCTCACATGTTCCACATCAAATGGTAGAGTCATGTTTATCTGGTGTAACCGCAGAGAAATTGAAAAGTAGCTCAGCCACAAAAACGTCAAGAGTGAAGGAAGTTGTCGTTTATTTTTGGCTATGTAAATCATCGTAACTCAGTGTATCTAGAGATTCAGCTAAGGTGTGCAAAAAGATGTGTTTATCAGATGAAACCAGATCTTACTGCAGCGATTGCCGAATTGTTTCTTCCTCTTCATCTCTTTCATTGGCTTGATATAGGCAACTGCCACTGAGGAACTTCTACTAACACAAATCAGTACCTTCTCTACAACTTAGCAGTTAAATTCTATACCTTAACAGTGTTTCCTAGCCACTGAGGGAATGTGACTTGCCCAGGATCATTCAGTATGTGTTGAAGGTGGAATTCAAGTCTTCCTGAATTCCTTTCAGAAGTACCTAGTAATACGTCGATCCTGAAATCAGGAATACCCAAGTTCAAATTCTGCTTCTAACACTTACTAGCTGGGTGACATTGGGCAAGTCACTTACCCTCTGTTTCCTTAACTGTGAGGTGGAAATAATAATAGCATTTACCTCGCAGGGTCATTGGGAAATCAAATGAGATGCTATATTTTTAAGTGCCTAGCACCTAGTAAGCAGTATATAAATGTTTATTCCATTCCCAACTCTGAGATCAGCTTTCTATCTACTGTGCCATATTTCCTCTCTTGTCAGAAAGGATAACATTAGCTAATTATTTTAAGTAAATTCTAATTGTGGAGAGAATGTCAGAAAGAATGAATGTGTCCCAAATAATAAAACCTAATACTTCCAGAGTTACATTTAATTGACTAAATTTTGGCCAAGAGACTTGAATTATAAGTCTGAGTTGATTATAAGTAAGAGTAAGAAGTATAGAAATTTTGAATTTTACAAAAGAAAGAGATCTTGGAAATCTATTGTATATTCTTCATTTTTTAGATGAGAAAAATTATTCCAGGGAAGCTAAATGATTTAACCAAGGTAACACTAGAATTGTTGACACTAGAATTTATGCTGCAGCAGATTAGCATTTATTTAGGCAAGAACAATTTGAAAATAAGTCTTAATTTAGCATCAGTGATAATTGACCACATATCACTACTCAAGGGTAGTGAAATGGCATACGTAAATTATTGAAAAATTCAAATAGAAGTGACATTTTGTGCATCATGCATTGGGGTTTGCAGAGTTGTCATCTATTCCAAGATGTTACCAAAAGAAAAAAGTGAATAATTCCCCTGCATAAGCAATCGCAGAACTTTAGGATGATTCTGCTTTTGTCCCCCCATTAGAAACTAATGAAACTTCTGGTACAATGGCACTTTGAGGGCATGCATAATGAATGAATGCGTACTCTTATACAGGTTTAAGCTCTATGTATTTTTGCTCCAAAACTAATAGGCTATGTTCCATCCTTAGTGTATATACATGAAAATTGGTAACTGAAAAGAAAGTCTTCATGAGTCTAGATAAGGCAAATGTTTCCAAATTAAGTAATCCCTTACGATTCTCACCTTTCCCAACAGAAGACTATGTGAAAGAAACAATTGCCTGTTCACTTCCCCAACCTGTCTTCTGTGTTTACAAAGTCTCTGCAACATAATATAGTCAATCAAGAATCAGATTTTGTCAAAGGACATGGGTTAGTAGTTTACCTGTCCTGCTTGAATAAATCACTTTTTTTATCTGAAACATGTGAGATAATGTCCTAAGGGGTTCATCAGTAGGAATCTGACTCTCAATTGTTTAGCATCATATTTCATACATATGGAACAAAAAGAAAAACAAAAAAATTACAGTTTCATGTTGCTTTGGTTGTATGAAATACGGTGCTAAAGAACCGAGAATCTCACACTAAATAAATAAGGATTCTTTCAAACAATTCACAATTAAGAAGAGACTAAGTCCTTGGCTTCAGAGAGGTTTTTGCTTGCTTTGGAATGACAAAGAGCAATAGTAGTGCTTAATTAGAAGGTAAGAACAACCTCACAGTACTTTGGGGTTCTGTAGAAACTCATTAGGGAGGGTCTCTGTGACCAAGTGTTTTGAACATACTGTAAGCAATTTTCAGGGAGAGAAAACAACGTGTTCAAGAGATTTGTTTTCTGTAGTAAATCACATGAAAAATTCTTTAACAATTATGACATAAAAGCACAAGTTAATGATCTCTTTTCATTCAGATTGTTATGAAGAATGTTAATAAAGGACCTACGTTTTTGCCACACCTCTTGGTGAGCATATATAAAGAAGTTCTAGGACTGAGGAAATTCATCACATCCAAGCAAGTTTGCAACCTAGCTGAACCTTCAACTCTTGACAAAATGTATAGCGTTTACCCTGGCACTGTCAACCCAGGTTGCTACTGGGGCAGTTATGGCTACCCCTTGGGTTACAGTGTTGGCTGTGGCTATGGCAGCACCTACTCACCAGCCGGCTATGGCCTTGGCTATGGATACTGTGGTTGTGGACCATATGGCTACAGAAGACACTGGTCATTTGGACTCTACTGATTGGCTTAAACAGCTGAAACTTACTGAGTCTGCATCTGCTCACCATCTCTGACACTGCTGTTCTTTTGACAATACCAGTCTGCTGTAAGAAGAGTCTGCCAGCCTGGAAGATTAATATACTGGAAGAACTTAATATCAAGCTGAATGAACTAGATGTTATTCATTTGGACATCTATGGAATGTCAGCACTTTATCTTACCGTTCTCATGAATTTTTCATTACTTTGATCTTTTCTGTCTTCTCGATCTGTTGAATTTTCAATAAACTTCTTTCAGATTGCATAAGAAATGGTTTTCTAAAGTACAATTTCATTTCATTCTCTGTGTAAGTTTTCTGCTGCAACTGGTAGAGAAAGCAGAGCTATTACTAGCTCTAAGGTTTTCTGTGAGGGGGTGAGCCAATCCAGACAGATTATGGCTCTAATCTTTGTAGGGATTGAAAGAAGAAGACAAGGTGGGACCTGGGAGAGGAGTTTCCTGGGGTGGAAGTAACACCTGTTGCTAGAAGATCATAAGGCATGCCATGGGAAATAGTTACTGTTGAGAGGAAGCATTGTGAGCTTTAGAGCACTCTCAATTGCAGCCCTATTTGCCATATGCCAATTTATAAGTCCAACAAAAAGAGTAACAAATTACTTCTCTTAGCATACAATTTCTAAGCAAGAATTATCTACAATAAGTTGAACCCAGGAGTAATCCTGTAATGTTCAAGCCTAGCCTTAGGAAAAATTTGTGAAGCAGCCTCCCTTTCCTATATTCTTTTTTCCATCTTGATGGATTCCCTTATCCCACTCCATAGCTTCTTTCATGTGCACAATTATTTGTAGGATCTTAGATGTAGAGAAGGAAAAAAAAAGAGACTAGTCTAACCCACAGATTAAAAAAAAATGAATAGGAAAATGAAAAAGGAATAAATGGCAGAAATAGTATTAGAAATTGGCCAGACACTAAATTGATCACATTTTCTTTTTTTTTTCTTTTTTTTTTTCCTTTTTTTTTTTTTTATTTATTTAGCTTTTTACATTCATTTCCACAAATTTTTGGGTTCCAAATTTTCTCCCCTTTTCTCCCCTCCCCCCACCCCAATACCCCAAGCAATCTAATTTTCCCTATTTCCAATCTGTCCTCTCTTCTGTCATCCCTCCCTTCCCTTGCCTCTATCTTCTCTTTTCTCCTGTAGGGCCAGATGACTTTCTATTCCTCATTAACTGTATGTCTTCTTTCCTAGTTGCAACAACAATACTAAACAATTGTTCCTAAAACTTTGAGTTCCAAATTCTCCCCATCCCTTCCTCCCCACCCATTCCCTTTGGTACGGCAGGCAATTCATTATAGGCCATATCTGTGTAGCTTTGCAAATGACCTTCCTGATAGTCGTGTTGTGTAAGACTAACTGAATTGCCATCCCTCCTAACCTGCCCCTCATTGTTTCTCTTCTGTCCTTTGATCCTGTCCCTCCCCAAGTGTTGACTTTCAATTACTCCCTCCTCCCTTTGCCCTCCCTTCCATCATCCCCCCCCCCAATATCTCCTTCTCCCCTGCTTTCTTATACTGTAAGATAGGTTTTCATACCAAAATGAGTGTGCATTTCACTCCTTCGTTTAGTCAAATGTGATGAGGGTAAACTTTTGTTTGTTTGTTTGTTTTTTTTTTCCTCAGCTCTCCTCTTTTTCCCTCCACTAAAAACATCTCCTACTTGCCTCTTAAATGACATATAGTTACCCCCTTCCATTTCCCCCTCTTTCCTCTCACTACATTTCTTTCTCACCATTTACCTTAATTTCTTTTAAGGTATGGTCCCATCCTATTCAGTTCAATCTGTGCTCTCTGTCTCTGCATGTGAATGCATGTGTGTATGTGTGTGCATGCGTGTACATGTGTATGTGTGGTCCCACCAACCACCCAGAAACTGAAAAGTTTTAAGAGTTAGAAATATTGTCCTTCCCTGTATGAATGCAAACAGTTCATTTCTGGTAGGTCCCTTAATACTTCTCCTTGCTGTTTACTTTTGCATGCTTCCTCTCATTCTTGTGTTTGAAAGTCAAATTTTCTTTTCAGCTCTGGTCTTTTCATTAAGAATGATTGAAAGTCCTCTGTTTCATTGAAAGACCATATTTTCCCTTGAAGTATTATACTCAGTTTAGCTGGGTAGGTGATTCTTGGTTTCAGACCTAGTTCCTTTGCCTTCTGGAATATCCTATTCCACGCCCTTCGATCCCTTAATGTAGAAGCTGCTAGATCTTGGGTTATCCTGATTGTATTTCCACAGTACTGGAATTGTTTCTTTCTAGCTGCTTGCAAGATTTTTTCCTTGAGCTGGGAGTTCTGGAATTTGGCCACAATGTTCCTAGGAGTTTCTCTTTTTGGATCTCTTTCAGGTGGTGATCGATGGATTCTTTCAATACTTATTTTGCCCTCTGGTCCTAGAATGTCAGGGCAGTTTTCCTTGATAATTTCATGCAAGACGATGTCTAGGCTCTTTTTTTGATCATGGCTTTCAGGTAGTCCCATAATTTTTAAGTTGTCTCTCCTGGATCTATTTTCCAGGTCAGTTGTTTTTCCCATGAGATATTTCACATTCTCTTCCATTTTATCGTTCTTTTGGTTTTGTTTGGTGATTTCTTGGTTTCTCATAAAGTCATTAGACTCCATCTGTTCCATTCTAATTTTGAGAGAACTATTAAATTCAGTGAGCTTTTGAGCCTCTTTTTCCATTTGGCTCATTCTGCTTTTGAATGCATTCTTCTCCTCATTGACTTTTTGAACCTCTTTTGCCAATTGAGTGAGCCTATTTTTCAAGGTGTTAATTTCCTCAGCATTTTTTTTGGGTCTCCTTTACCAAGATATTGACCTTTTTTTCATACTCTTCTTGCATCTTTGTCATTTCTCTTCCCAGTCTTTCCTCCACCTGTCTAACTTGCTTTTCAAAATCCTTTTTAAGCTCTTCCAAGGCCTGAGCCCACCCAACACCCCCCTGGGGTGTCTGGGGTACTGAGGCCCCGCCCTCCACATCTTTCCCTGATGGGAAAAATACGTTCTCGTCCTCCCCATCAGATCCGAATGTCGGGATCATTTGCATTTGTTGGAAAAAACTCTCTAAAGTCTTATTTTTCTTCCCCTTTCTAGGAATTTTCCCAGCCAGTTATTTGACTTCTGAGATTCCTCTCCACCTCCACCTGGATCCGCCCAGCTAGTGTTTGGCCTCTGAGATTCAAATGCGCTTTCCCGCGGCAAGCTTTGGTTCTGGCGCAGGGGTGGGGGCAGGGCCGCCTCCTAATCTTGGGCCCTCAGGGGCTTCCTGCAGAGACTTTCAGGAACGGAGCGGGTGGGGGTGGGGGGCCCCCGCCTGCTGTGCTCAGTTCCCTTGGGGGTTTTATTCAGAGGCGTTCAGCAGTAGAGCAGGGTGGGGGCAGGGCCGTCTCCCCTGCTCGGCTCCCTCAGGTTGGAGAGACCTTCAGTATTGAAGATCCTACCTGCTGCTGGGGGATTCCTGAGTCCCGGGCCGTTGCCGCCTCAGCCGCCCGCCCACGCCTCTGCCTCCGCTGCTTCCTGCCCCCGTCTCTGCCGCAGCCGCTTCCTCCCGAGGGGGCCCGATTCACGGAGAAGCTCTGCTCCCCTCCCCTATCGCAGCCTTCTTTCTTACTGACCTGTAGTTTCTGTGGGCGGAGGGACTTTCCCGGCTGCCGGGGCTTCCCCCAGAGCTTTCCTCTCAGAAGTCTGCTCGGGTCAGCTTCTCTGGGTCGCGGCCAGGGGTGGGGGTGGGGTCCGCTTTCCGGGATGCGATGGACCCCGGGGACGGCTCTCCAGGGTTCAGTGGAACGGAAATCTCTTCCCCTATGTTTATGCACCCCCTGCAGAGATTCAGAATTTATGGGGATCTCCTTTTACCTCAATTCCATGGGTTGTGGGCTGGGAGCTCGTAAATGTGCGTCCTTCTACTCGGCCATCTTGGCTCCGCCCCTTGATCACTTTTTCTTTAATACTATGATGTCTTCCTTCTTTTGGAAAGTCTCTGACTTTATAATTGCTCTGCTTGTGCCATTATTTTAGCTCTGTCTTACATTGTGTAATTAAAGGGCTCTTTAGCCTCATAGTAAATAAAGTTGATCTAATATATTAATATGAAGAGGGGAACTGCCTCTGATACATAATGGTTTTACGAATTTGGACAATTTAGTGATCTAGTCAACTCCTTTAAAATTTAATTTAAAAAATTAACAAATTTCTATTTTCCCTCCATCTAACTTCCCTCCACCATGAAAAAAAAGAAAAAGACAACTTTTATAATAAACGTACTTAGCCAAGAAAAACAAATTCCCACATTGATCATGTCCAAAAAAAAAAAATCTCATTCTTGATTTTCAGTCTGTCACTTCTCTGTTATGGCAAATAAAATTAATAGCACCAAAAATGGAAAAAGAATTCACAACAAAAGGATAAAAAGGACATTATTTAAAACTATTTTATCTAATCATATACCAATAAAACTAATAAGTTAAATGGGATAGATAAATATTTACAATAATGTAAAATTCTGAGATTAAAATAAAAAGTATAGGACTTAGATAATCTGATTTCAGAAAAAGAAGTTGAACAAGTCTTAAAAGAACCCCTAAGAAAAACTCAAGAAAAAAGAGGTTTATATGTGAATTATCTCAAATAGCAAAGACCAATTAATTCCAACATTATATAAATTTATTGGAAAGATAGAGAAAAAGGATCTTACAAAATTCCTTTTATAATACGTATATGGTATTGATTCCTCAAATCAAGGAGAGAGAAAATGGAAGAAGACGACTCAGGAAAAGTAGGAGACAAGATGGCAGAGTAGCAGAAAAAAGTGCAGCCAGTATCTTCCCAACAGCTTGTCCATGAAGACCTAGAAAACATATCTGACCTAGTCTTGCCTGGGAAATCCAAGAAAAAGTAACAGAGAGATTTTTTTTCAGCATAGGTCAGCATAGAGAGAAGTAGATAGAGACACTGAGGATGAAGCATAAGGAATAGTTACACTGAACATTCCAACCTAGGGATTAAAAAAGGGATGAGGTCCACAGGGCCTGACCTTGTGCAAGAAACAAGACCAGGTGCCAAGTGACAGTTTTCTCACTCAGTATCCAGTTCTGGGTCACAATATGAGATCGAAGAGGGGAACTTTGCCTAGAAATGGCATTCCAGGGTAAAGAGCTATCATGATATATAAGCAGTGTATTGAAGAAGGAACAAGTTGAGAAACAAGCAGTAGCTATGTGGCTCTAACTCTAAGAATGGATAACAGATTTCACTCCCATCCTGGATCCCAGCCTGAAGCCTGCAGCAAAATAACCATGAAGAAATCACAGAGAAAACAGAAGTCTAGAGTTCTAGCACTGAATCATCAGAGCCTTCCAGCTGGTTAATACTGACTTCCAGCAGCAATCTACTAAAACTCCAACTGGAGCAAGCATATAGGTCAGGGACTTGCAGAGCTGAGACCAGAAAGACAATGACCAGACTTCAAACTGGATCAGATCTCTTTAAGAGTATTAAAAGGTTCCAGGTCCTCAACCTAAGTGGTTTCTGAGATCTGGGCAAAACACAAAACTCAATAACTCCAAGAAAGCACAAGCACGAACCACAAGGACAGAAACATAGCCCAGACATTCCCTTCAGAAGTGCACCAAAAGGGCAGCTAGGTGGCACAGTAATTAGAGCATGGGCCCAAGCATGGGAAGACTGACCCTAGCAGAATGGGTGGATGTGAACAATTTGTTCTAACGGCCATGAAGGTGGCTGAAGCAGGTGCCATAAGGTACTTAGAGCTTGGATACACATCGAAGGTACGATGGTCATTCTCTGCATCATGAGCCACTACCAGCCATCTTGACTTTTGTCTTGCCACTAGATTTATGACTGGAAGAGAGTAAAGCCAATGACTTTGCTCAATTCTGCTTCACTTAAATCCAATTTATGGGCAAAGCAAAAGACATCATCCATACCATTTACTAGTTTGTTTTGTGGTGATGGGCAAATGACAAAGCAGTGGCTATGGATACACTGGAGCTATAGTCACAACCCTGCATACAGCCTAGGCCATAGGGGCATCATCTCACTGGACTGAAGCAGCCGCAAGATTTAGCAACTCCCTGGGTCTCTGAAAAGCCTTTTTTATGTGACTACATGGCTCACCTCTCAGAGTAAGGAAGGGGTTAGAAACAGTGCCCCAAAATTTGTCTTCTTCATCCAACCCTGGCCTGCTTACCATTGTAGGCAAAGATCTCATCCAGAATTTTAAAAAAAGGTTCAAAAACTTTAGCAAAGATGATTTCACTAACCATTGGTACATGGAATGTACATATGCTTAAGGACAACAGAAAATCCAGACCTGAAAGGTGAACAACTCTTGTTCCAAGAGAATTCAATAGATAGTACATCCAAATAAAAGCCCATAGTGAAATAAGGCTAGCAACTTACTGAAATCAGAGCTAAATATATATTTTGCTAAAGTGGCCATAGTGAAAAAGCACCATGAAGCTGGCATAGGTTGTGCAATCAAAACTAATCTGGTCAACGAACGTGTATACCTCCCAAAAGGAGTGAAAGACAGGGTCATGGCAATGGGACTATCACTTGCAGGAAAACTCCATGCCGCCATTATCAGTGTGTATGCTCCCACCATGATGAAATTAAAGAAAAATTTTATGAGGACCTGGAGACCCTCATCATCAATGTGCCAAAAGAAACCAATTTATAGTTCTAGGTGGCTTTAATGCAAGAGTAAGCACAGACTACCAGACTTGACAGGGAATACTTGGGAGGAACAAAGCAGAAAAAGCAACAGAATGATTTCTTACCACTGAAGATCAGTGCATCTCCTGACCTCATCACCAATAGCCTCTTCCATTTACCTAAATGCTATAAAACTTTGGGGATGCATCTGTGCAGCAAATATTGGCATTTAATAGACTATGTCATTGTAATAAGAAGAGATGGGATGTAAGAGCGATGAAGGTGATGCGTGGCGCAGTGTCAGACAGATCATAGATTTATCCTCTCCAAGTAAAATTTTCACATTCAACAGAAGTTGTGGCCCCAAGGTAAGAAGACTTCCAGAAGACTTAGTGTTAACAGATTAGAGCACAATTTCCAGCAGAAACAGTTCATGGTAACTTGAATAGGAGGCTGAGACAACATATGGCTGGCCATAGTGGACCAGAAAAGGTAAGGGCAGCTTTCAGAGATCTGCTGTACATTACCACATTTACTCATCTGGACCAAAACATTCACAAACATCAAAACTTCTTTGACAAAAATGATGGAGACATTCCCCAATTGATAAATGGTCAAAGAATATGAACAGGCAGTTTTCAGAGGAAGAAATTAAAGCTATCTATAATCATATAAAAAAATACTCTAAATCACTATTGATTAGAGAGATGCGAATCAAAACAACTCTGAGGTAACACATCACACCTATCAGATTGGCTGATATGACAAAACAGGAAAATGATAAATGTTGAAGAAGATGGGGGAGAGCTGGAACATGAATTCATTGGTGATGGAGCTGTGAGCTGATCCAACCACTCTGGAGAGCAATTTGGAACTATGCCCGAAGGGCTACAAAAATGTGAATACCTTTTGACCTAGCAATATTGAAAAAGTTGTGGTATATGAATGTAATGGAATACTATTGTGCTGTAAGAAATGATGAACAGGAAGACTTCAGAGAGGACTGGAAGGACTTATATGGACTGATGCTGAGTGAAAGGAGCAGAACCAGAGAAAGAACTATGGAACTGGATTGCAGAATGAAGCAAATCACTTTTCTCTTGTGTTATGTTTTGCTTTGTTTTTCATGGTTTCTCCCATTCATTTTAATTCTTCTATGCAACATGACTAAGGTAAAAATATGTTTTATAAGAATGTATATGTAGAGCCTATATAAGACTGCACATTGTCTCGAGGTGGGGGGAGGTGAGAGGGATAGGGAGAGAGGAGGAAGGAGGGAGAAAAAATGTAAGATATATGGAAGGGAGTGTAGAAACTGAAAACAAATAAACTAATAAAAATTATGAGGAAATTCAGAAGCTACTAAATGAAAAATGAGAACTCCACAGGTTTTGCAGCAGGATAGTTCTTCTGTCTCTAAGAAGGCAGCAGTTAACACCATCGAAAGTAAAATACAAGTCAAGTTTAGAGAAATTCAGGATGCTTTTCTCAGTAAGAAGGTAGATGAAATTCAGTTTTATACTGACAGTAACAATCCAAAGTGCTTTTGTGATGCCCTGAAGACTATTTATAGGTCAAAGACCTATAATGTGTCTCAACTACTCAGTACTGATGGAGTCACATTGATTAGTGAGGACATGATCCTGAAGAGATGGGCTGAACACTTCCATAGTATTGTCAACAGACCATCATCAATCAATACTGAAGCCATGGACTGAATAGCTCAGATTGAAGTCAATCCCTCTCTACCCAAACTTTCATTTAAAGAAGAGTTTTTGAATGCCATTTGGTTCTTCTTGTGTGTCAAAGCATCTAGTGCTGATTCTATCCCAGCTGGGATTTATAAAGTAGGGGGGTCCATTGCTCATAAAAAAGCTGACTGAAATTTTCTGGATTATTTGACTGAGCAAGTTCAAGGATGCCTTCATTGTCTATAAAAATAAAGGAAATAGTTTATCCTGTGACAATCACAGGGATGTCTCTTTCTTCATCATTGCTGGCAAGATTCTTGCCAGAATCCTCCTTAATAGGATGATTCTGTGTCTGGAAGATGGTCACAAACATGAGGGGCAGTATGGCTTCAGAAAGGACTAAAGAATGGTAGGTATCTGTTTGCTGCCAAGCAACTCCTGGAGAAATGCCAGGAGCAGTGTTTATAAATCTGTAAGTCTGTACGCAGTGTTTATAAATCTAACTAAGGCCTTGGATACTGTTAATCATGAGGCCATGTGGAAAATTATGATAAAATTACTGAGTATCTGGAGAAGTTATTTCATATAGTATGTCAGTTTCATGATGGCATGCTTGCATGGATTCTAGATAATGGACAAGGCTTTCACATTTTCCCAGTAATCAACAGAGTGAAGAAAGGTTGTGTCCTCACTCCCATACTTTTTAGCCTGACATTTTCAGCAATGTTGTTAGAGGCCTTCAATGGAGATGAAAAGAACATTGAGGTCAGCTACCAAACTGAGGGTAAATTATTTAACTTGAAAACCTTACTAGCTCAGATTAAAGTAGAAGGAGAGTTAAAAAGAACCTAATGAACATGACTAATTGAAGGAGAGAAGAAAAAGGGGAGAATCCAAACTAAAAGACATGATCCAAAAAAGGGCCTACATACTACCTTTCAAGAAATTATCAAAGAAAATTGCCCTCATATTCTAGAGTCAGAGAGTAAAATAGAAATTTGAAGAATACACTAATCACTTCCTGAAAAAGATCCCCAAATAAAAGCTTCCAGGAATATTATAGCCAAATTCCAGGGCTCCCAGGTCAAGGAGAAAATATTGCAAGCAGCAAGAAAGAAATGCATGGAGTCAGTACAATACAAGATTTACAAATTTCTACAGGAAAAAATCAGTGGGTTTGGAATATGATATTCCAGAAAGCAAAGGAGGTAGGATTACAACTAAGAATCACCTACCCAGAAGAATTGAATATAATCAATCAGGGAGAAAAATGGACACTCAATGAAACAGAAGACTTTCAAGCATTCCTGATGAAAAGATCATAACTAAATAGAAAATTTGACTTTCAAATACAAGATTCAAGAGATGAATTAAAAGGTAAACAGAAAAGGGAAATCATAAGGGATTAAATAAGGTTATTATTTTCCTACTTAAGAAGATGATACTTGTAACTCATAAAATCTTTCTCATTATTAGGGCAGTTAGAAGGAACATGTGTGTGTGTGTGTGTGTGTGTGTGTGTGTGTGTGTGTATAGAATGAGTACATGAGTGTGAATTGAATATGATGGGATGATAAATAAAAAAAATATATTAAGGGATGAGAAAGAGGAATGCCCTTGGAGAAAGGGAAAGGAGAAGGCAGAATAGGGTAAATGATCTCACATAAAAAAGCCAAGAAAGCTTTTACAATGAAGGGGAAGATGGGGGACTTTGTGGGGAATTTTTGAATTTTACTCTCATAAGAATTGGCTTTAAGAGGGCATAATGCACACATTGAAATGGGTATAGAAATCTATTGTATCCTACAGGAAAGTAGGAGGGGAAGGGGATTAAAGAAGGAGAAGTGGGGCTGATAGAAAGGAGGAAGAATTAGAGGAGACATTAGAAGAAAAACACGTGAGGAGGGACAGGATGAATGTAGAGAGAGTTTAAAATAAATAGGGGAGAAATAAAGAGGGAAAATCAGTCAGCAGTCATAACTGTGAAAAAAAAAATTTGAAGTTTCTCTGATAAAGGCCTTATTTCTCAAATATATAGAAAACTGCATCAAATTTATAAAAACAAGAATCATTCCCCAATTGATACATGGTTGATATGAATAGGCAATTTTCAGATGAAGCAATCAAAGCTACCTATAGTAGTATGAAAAAATGCCCTAAATCACTACTGATTGGAGAATTACAAATTAAAATAAATCTGAGGTGCTTCCTCACACTGATTAGATTAGCTAATGGAATAGTAAAGGAAAATAACAGATATTGGAGGGGATAGGGGAAAAATGAGACACTTGTACTGTTGCAGGTGTTGGGAACTGATTCAAACCATTATATAGAGCAATTTGGAAATATGCCACAGGGCTATAAAACCATGCATACCCTTTGACCCAGTAATACTACTACTAGGACTGTATTCCTAAAAAGATTTTTTTAAAAAGGGAAAAACACCTCAATGTACAAAAATATTTATAGCAGCTCTTTTCTTCTGGTGAAGAATTGGAAATGGGGGGATACCCATCAATTGAGAAATGACTGAACAAGGTGATGCGAGACTGTTGTGCTATAAGAAATGATGACTAGGAGGCTCTCAAAAAAACTTGGAAAGACTTATATGAGTTGATGCCAAGTGAAATGAGTAGAACTAAGAGAACACTGTACAAAGCAACAGCAATGTGGTAAGATGACTAACTGTGAATGATTTAGCTATTCTCAGCAATACAATGATCCCAAACAACTTTGAAGGACTTCTGATCAAAAATGCTATCCATCCCTAGAGAGAGAAAGAACTGATGGAATTGGAAGACAGATTGAAGCACACTTTTTTACTTTATTTTTCGTAGGTATTTTTGGGGAGTGTGTTTTAATTTTACAAATGAGTAACATGGAAATTTATTTTGCATAACTACACATGTATAACATACCAAATTGCTTGCCTTTTCAGTGAGGCCAGGGGGAGGCAAGGGAGGGACAGAATTTGGAACTCAAAATTTTTAAAATGAATGTTTAAAATTGCTTTTACATGTAACTGAGGGAAAAGAAAATACTAAATAAATGAAAAAATAAGAATAAAAAGATTAAGCTAAAGCTTGGATGAATAGAGTACTGTGATTAAAGCAGGAGACGGAAAACTCAATCACTTGAAAAAAACCAGTATTAGATAGATGGAAGGAAATGTGTACGTAACTCTCAGAACTTTAAGTGTGAATGTATAAAAAATCTAATAAAAAGAAAAAAATAAGAAAGCCATACTTTACAATCTATTGCTTACAAGAAACAAAACAACAGACATACATAAAATAAAATGAGATGGAAAAAAATTTAATACACATCAAGTGAATTTTAAAAATCAAGACTTATAATCATGATATTTTCAAAGCAAAAAACATTCAAGAAATAAATATGGATAAATAAGGAAATTACTTTATACTGAAAGGAATCATAACAGGGCAATGATCCATATATGTTCCAAATGATTTAGCATCCAAATTCATAAAGGAAACATTATCTGAGACATAGACAGTAACACAATAGTTCCAGAAGACTTCAATACTCCTCTCTCAGTTTTGGGTAAGTCTAGCAGAATGAGAAACAGAAGGGATAATACAAAATACACAAGAATACCAAATACAAAAAAGAAGAGAAAATACAAAAATTGATCACATACTATTGTACAGAGATATTGAAAACAAATGTAAAAAGACAGAAATAGTTAAATATTCTTTGCGGACCATAAAACAATAAAAATAGCAATTGTTTTTGGGATCACAAACAAAAGATGAAGAGTCAAATGGAGACTTAAAGATTCAAATCCTGACTATGAAAATATCAAGGAAAAATCATAGAGAATTTATAAATATGTATGGATCATTATTTATCATTTATTAATATTGTTTGAGCTTAATTTTATATGCTCAGAGTCTGTTTGCACCTATAATGTTGCCTGACTTCAGTAAGTTTCCAGCAATGCCAGAAAAGACTGTTAGGCATTTTAGCTTCCCCCAGATCCTGGATCCCCCCAAAACATTCTGGATTTTGGTCCCCACACCTACATCTTGTTTTGGGTTCATCCAAGCTTGTGTTTTGGGTTCTCATCATGTGATTCACATGTGATTCTTGTGTGATACCTTTGTCAGATGATTTATGTGTGACTCATGTTCAGATACCTTTGTCAAAATTCTATAGAATGTAAATCTTCCAGAACCTGGGAAGGAGAGTCATTCCTTCTTTCCGGCTCTCTCCTCTACTGAATGACCTAATAAATTTCTTTCTTTTTAATTTTTTTTAATTGGGGACCAGAGACAGTTTACATATGATTTCTAGGTTCTCCTTTGCAATCTTATTTCCTACTATTGTTACTTTTCCCAACTGCTTATAAATTTACTTACTATATTGACTAGAAGTGGAGAGTGGAGGGGGACCAGAACAAGATACTGTTCTTAGCTTCAGGAACATATCACATTTGCTGTTTTACTCTGTGTTTGTACATGTTTTATCTTGACAGGGTTAAGGTGCTGCCAGGTGGGTAATTCATCCAAGCCTTCAAAGAAGATAGGCTTTTAAGTCTGTACAAAGAAAGAGTAAGAGTCTATTTACAGTAGCATTAGGGTAGAGATACGTTAAAGGAAAATTCTGTGTTAAGATCTTCTCCCTGATTAAAGAGGAAAAATTCAGGAAGGGCTGTATAAACTGGTACTTTCTTTTATTTACCCTGACTCAATCTAGTTTCCTCTTCAAAATGTGTTCTCTAGTTTTAATAGCCAAGGAAATGTTGATTAAGTTTTTGTCAGAAATACTTATGGATGAAGTTTCCTGTGTAACACTCTTCTTGGCTCCACAGCCCAAGTTGCTTCACTGATTTCATTCACCCTACTCTCCCACAATCAAAACCGTGGGAAAATCTTTTCATTGGACAGCCCAATAACCTTGGCACCAACTCACTAGCAAGCAAGGAACCACAAAGTCTACTGATTGATGATCTTTTCTGGATACTACAAACATTAAGTTCAGTATAAGAGGAGTTTTAAAAGATCTTTCTTTAGTTCATGAAGCAAGACAGTGGGGAGGACTTTTGTTCTCTATAATCCCATTCCTTTTCATTCTTTGCCCTCTCCTATAACTATAATGCCCTGAAGTAACTCTTAGACTGTTCTGAGGAAGTATATCCCTCTATCAAATAAAGCCCTAGATTCCCTGAACCCCTGAGGCAATCACTGGAGACCACAAAGGCCTCAGGATAAGAGACCAGAGGTCTTTTGGGACTGCAAATTTATCATGCAGGCAGAGGGGGCTCTAAAAAGCCCCTCCCACCAGATATTCCCACTACTGCCCTAACCAGAGACTCACTGACTCAAAGAACACTACTAGCCAAAAGACAAAGTCTACAAGAAATGATCCTGCACTCCTGTAAGACAGATGAACACAGCACACTTGAGGACCACTAGCAGAGGTTCTCTTGATTTGATCAGACAGGAAAGACATTAAAAAGGGGCAAATAATCTTATTTTATTCTAGTCTAGTTCTCTCAGAAGAGGATTGTGGATAATGGGAGCCCAAACTCCTACAACATTCCCTAATAGCCCTTCTTGCAGGAGCCAATGAGAATAGGGGGAAGGGGGGTGCATCTGCCCCTACTTCTTGATGGCATCAGTCGAAACAGGCACAACTTGTGCTTCCTTTAAATCCCCTCAAGTCTCAATGGGCCCAGTTGAGGCAAACACAGCATTTTTGCAGTTAACCCTAAGGGTTCCCCATTCACTGTCTAATGACCACCTGTTTTATAGGCAACAGACAAAGAAGGCATATTGCCAGCAACAGCCTCCCAAATTCACATCACCTGATCCCTGTATCTGTGCAACCACAGTGGATGTTTATGTTATTTATCATTATATAATGCTGCACAAGCATAGTAGAGATGTTCTGAACCATAACTGTGGGAACTCCTATCTAGTACTTGGGAACAGGACATTGTTATGGCTATGGATCCTAGGAAACTGAACTTACAATAATAAAAATTCACTTTACACACACTAAAATCCACCTTACATACAACTCCTTCAGATGCAATCCCCAAATCACTCCAGCCAGAGCCCCACTGGTACCAGAAACACTGCAAAAAAAACCCACTTGCCCCCAGTTGCCTTACTCTGCCCTCCCAAAGATCCCACTAAGATCTCCCTTTCCCAAAGTACAACCTAAAGATCCTTAGGTTTTGCCATTAGCCCTATTGCTGTGCTCTAAAGACTTTTGTGCTTTTACATCCACCCTCCAGCTGAAACGTCCTGCTTGTTTACTCTATTGTTAGCTCTTTGAGAGCAGAGACTCAGTTTTCCATTTATATCCCAGTGTTTAGCATAATGCTGGGCACATAGTATGCATTTAATAAGTACTTTTCCTTTCCATCGGCATCCAATGTCCCCTTATCAAGTCTCAGGTTTCTAGATCTGCCTATTTACTTGGCTAATATTTATTGCACTGATCACCCTTCTGAGGCCAATAAGGAAGTAAGTCTGCCTCAACTTTAGCAAATTCTCATTGGATACAAGAGAAGCACCTGTTGTTTGCCAACTCATATTTATTTACTCAAGACAGAACAGGGTTAGCAATGGTTTCCTATTACCTCTAGGATCAAATATAAAATCCTCTATTTGACATCTGAAGTCCTTTATCATCTAGATCAGGGGTAGGGAACCTGTGGCCTTGAGACCACATGTGGCCTTCTAGGTCCTCAAATGCAACACTGACTAAATCCAAACTTCATGAAACAAATTCTGTTTCCCCACCCCTGACTAGATCTTACCTTTTTGCTAACACTTGATCCAAATATCCTATGAGTCAGATACACGAGATTATTTAAAGTTTCTTCAACATGGTACTCCATTTTCTGACCTCCATAGTCTAACTTCCCTGTCTTTTAGAATAAGATCAAATGTCACCTACAGGAGACTTTTCCTGGTCTTCCTCCCCACTCCCACCCCCATTCCCTATCCTCTACTAGAGCTTTCCCTCTGAAATTATTTTCCATTTATATTGGATGTATTGCTTATGTACATGGTTATTGGCATATTTTCTCCCTTATTAGAATGTCACCTCCTTGAGTGCAGGGATTGAGTATTTTCCTTTCTTTGAATCTAGCACTAAGCACAGTACCTTGTACATAATAAGCTCTTAAGAAGTACTGACTGAATAACTAAAGGAACCCCTCCTTGTTGGTCCAAGAATTGGACAGGCATGTCAACTGTTTGCCAGGTTCCTCTCCTTAAGCAGGTGAATGGGATTTGCCAAATCACCTTGGGCTGCCAGAAAACAATAATTAATCCCAGGTGGAGCTGTTATTGGCCTCTTACTGAGGGAGTTATGCCCTACGCACCTGTCTGTAATTCTCATTATTTATCTTGGAAAGAGGGAAGTCAGACTTGGGAAACTTTTCTCAGGCCAAAGAGACTTTCATCCTACTTGTACTTACCTATTTTACGGAGGCATCAATGGTATATTTATCTTATTTACAGATAACATGTGCAAGAAACAAAGAAAGGGTGTATCACTCCACCCTTGGAATGCTCATAAATTTCTTTATAAAACTATTTCAGATTCTGGGGTTTGTTCTCGCAAAAAAAAAAAATGTAAAAGAAAATGATAATGATGAAACAACACACCAAAATTTCAGGAATGCTGTTAAAACATTCCCCAGAGAAGAAATAATATGCCTACAAAGATACATTAACAAAATAGCAAAAGAAATGATTCATCAACTGAATTATACATTTAAAAAATAAAGAAAAGTAAACATATCAAAAATAAGGACAAAAGAGTAGATATTAAATATTAAAGGGAAATAGATAAATTGGATACAAAATAACATAAAAAATAAATAAAATTAAAAGTTGATTCTTTGAAAAGCCTAATAAAATTGATATACATTTATTCTAAAAAGAATAGAGCAGAAAACTGACTAAATAAAATAACATATGAGGAAGGTGAAATCACAACAAAACCAGAATAAAAAGAATTATCAGAGCATATTATGCATAGTTACATGCTAGCAAAAATGTGAACACAAAAGAAATAGATGAATTCCCTCAAAACATAAAATATCCAAATTATCAGAAGACCAAACAGATATCTCAAATAACTCAGTCTTAGAAAAAGAAATAGGTCTAGCTGTAAAGGAATTACTAAAGAAAAAACCTCTGGTCCTGATGGATTCATAGGAGAATTCTATCAGTTTTTAAAGAATAGTTAGTACCTATACTTTAACAAATTATTCTCAAAAATTGAGAAGAACCCTACAAGAATCCCCTTATGAGACAAATGCAGTTTAAATTCCTAAACCAGGGAAAGGGAGTACACAGAAAGGAAACTATAGAAAAATATCATTAATGAACATTGATTCAAAGTTGTTGAACGTTGTTCAAAATTGAACAAAATAGACTACAGTAATTTATCAATGTAGTCAAATAGATTACAGTAATTTATTCAAAAAAATAATTCAAGTGGAATTTAAGCATAGCTACAGAGCAACTTTTTTTTATTAAAAATATCAAATCTACCTAAAATCAAAAGCAAGCATCATATGGAATGAGGAACACTAGAATTTTTTTCAACAAATCTTGTTTAAACAAAGATGCTCACTTTTCCCAGTATTATTTAATATAGTTGTGGAAATGCTAGCAAAAGCAATAAGACAAGAAAAATAAATTAAAGGCATAAAAATAGATAAGGAAGAGATAAAACTATCATTTTTGCTGATGATATGATAACATATTTGGAACATCACTGAGAATCAGCAAAGCTACTAATTGAGAATATCTTCAATAGAGTGGTAGGTTACAAAATAAATGCTCAAAAACGAACAGTACTTCTATATAATAATTATAAACAGTAGAAGCAATAATAAAAAGGAAATTCCATTCCAAATAACTATAAAATGTATAAAACATCTTGGAATTTTACTTACCAAAGTTCACAAAACACTTGTATAGATTCAATGACAATGTGCTCCCTAAATAAAAAAAAACTGGAAGAATATTCAGTTCTCACAGCTAAGCTGTGTCAATATAATATAAATGACTATACTACCAAAATTAATTTTCACTTGTAATAGTATAAAAATCAAATGACTGAGTGGACAGAAGGAGACTGATGTGACAGATGTTGTGGAGGTAGAATCTGCAACTCTTGACACCTAACAAGTCATAGAAAATGAAGGAAAGTGAATAATTATCCAAAGTTGGAAATCTGGAGGACTGGATAGATGGTGATGCCCTTAGTATAAATGCAGAAGTTAAAGGTAAGCAGAGGTTTTGGGAAAAGATAATGAATTCCATTTTACATATACTGACTTTGAGGTGTCACATGGCGATACCTAGCAGGCAATGAATGATGAAGGATTGGACCCTTGGTGTTGAGGCAGAATAGTACAAAGGAAAGAGAGAATTCAAATCTCACCGTGATGGTTACCCCATTATGGCGGAGACTCAGCCTCTATGGATCTTAGTTTCTTTATCTGAAAATGAGGGGGTTGGACTAGATGGCCTCTAAGGTCTCTAGTAGTTCTAAATCTATGATCATATAGTATTCAAGGGCGAGATGAGGGTGAGATACGTAGATCAGAGAATCATCTGCATGAGTATGATGCACTCAGAGTAGTTGTTGAAGTCACTAAGAGTATATAGAAGAAAAGACAACGACAACCCAGGACATATCTTAGAGGCATAAGGGAAGGGAATACAAATATATAGGATGGACTAGGGATCGGTCAGATAGGTAATCTAACCCACCAAACAAGCAACTTTAAGCACATACTTAAATGCCCAACACTGTACAGGGTGTGGCCAGAAACCAGAGACCAACAATTGGGCATTAAAAAGGAGAAAATATGAAAACTAAGAAAATCAAGAAAAGAAGCTAGTCAAAACTGTTTTTAAAAATGCAGAGAGATCATGAAAAGTGAGGACTAAAAACTATCCCTTATATTTAGTATGAAGAAATTGGTAATTTTGAGATGGCAATTTCATTTAAGTAGTAGGGTCAGAAAGGATATCGCAAGGGTCAATTGGCCAATAAATATCAATTGTCTATTATATGCTGGCCAATGTGTTGAGTTCTGGGGAAACAAAGAAGGGCAAAAGATAGGCACTACTCTTAAGGAACTCACAGTCTAATGGGAGAGACAACATGCAAATAAATATATACAAACAAGCTATATATAGGATAAATTGGAGATAGCCAACAGAGGGAAGGCACTAGAATTAAGGGACATTGGGAAAAGCTTCCTATGGAAGATGAGATTTTAGCTGGAACTTGTGGGAAGCCAATGAAACCAGGAGGTGAAGCTGGGGAGAGAGAGATTTCCAAGTATGGAGGACAGCTAGTGAAAATGCCTAGAGTCTAGAGAAGGTAAACGTGCAAGGAACAGCAAGAAAGCCAGGGTAACATCACAGAATATGTAGTGATGTTTAAAGTGTAAGAAGACTAGAAAGGTAGGAAGAGCTTTGAACAGCAGAGGATTATATATATGTATACAAATGTATGTATGTATATATGTGTATATACACTTATACATGTAGGTATGACATATGTATGTATTTGTTTTTTTCTTTTAAAAAATTATTTATTTTTAGTTTTCAACATTCACTTTTATAAGATTTTGAGTTCTCAATTTTTTTCCCCTCCTTCCCCTCCTCCTCCCCCTCCCCTTCTCCAAGATGGCATGTGATCTAATATATATAATATTATAATATAATAGAGCATATATAATACAATATTAATCTAATATTGTACATGTAAAATCATACTAAACGTAGTTCCATATTAGTCATGTTACAAAGAAGAATCAGAACTAAAGGGGAAAACCACAAGAAAGAAAGAAAAAAGAGAGAAAAAAAGTATGCTCTGATCTGCAGGGAATTTTATATTTGATCCTAGGGGTGATATGGAGCTGCCGGAATACTGAACCTGGAGTGTCTTATGAGAAGAACAGCAGAAAGGCTGGTGTCACTGATCACAAAATATGTGGTGGGATTTAAAGTATAAGAAGGCTGGAAAAGTGGGAGCATGTTATGAAGGGCTTTAAATAGCAAAGAGATTTCATAGTTGGCCCTGACAGGGAGCCACCAAAATTATTACGGATGAGGATGATATGGTCAGACTTGTTCTTTTGAAAGATCAGCTTGAGAGAGGATTCTGGGAAGTCTTGGAAGATTTTTCTCCCCCAAAAGAGACAGCTTTTCAGGGCAAATATTGAGCAATAAAAGTAATTGAACAGTAGAGGCAGAAGAGAGGTCCTCCCGGGATAATTGGATAAGATCTGAAGAGCCAGGAAGAGGTTTCATCTGGTTCATATGAAGAGTAAACTCCTCCAGGCTAGGTCCTGGATCACTTTAAATAAGAGGTAAGCCCTGGGGTTAGCTGAGTTAGGAGACTTTCTTGGCCCCAATCACAGGAACTTTTATCCCTGGGACACTGAGGGATGTTGGTAGTCTGAGCCAGAGAAGATTAAAGAAACCTCTGCTGACAAGGAGCAATCCAACTATGTTGCAGAGATTCGGAGTTGAACCAGCAAACACCTGGTGAGTGCAGAAGCAGTGGGGCAGGGATGCTGATGGCTGTGGACTCTGAAGGTCTTGGCTCCAGTTCCAAGCCAGAGGGGAGAACTGAAGGAAGATCTGAGGCCAGAGGCACCATCTCCCATACTTCAAGACTAGGGATGGTTATAAAAACTGAGCTACTACAAATTAAAAAATGCATAGGCAAAGGAGAAAAAGATTCAACCGTAGAGAGTTACTACAGGGATGGAGATGACTAGGGTTCATCTTCAGAGGAGGATACTGAAGCAAAGAAACCCTCTTCTACCCCAAAGAGTAACATAAAATCATAATCTGCTCAAAAAGAATTCATAGAACTTAAAAAAGACTTTAAAAATCAAATGAGAGAGAATGAAGATATAGTAAGAGAAAATTAAGAACAATCCAAGAAAAACAAGATTATGAAAAGAAAGTCGACCAATTAGAAAAGGAGATCCAGAATCTTAAGGCAGAAAATGATTCCTTGAAATTCAGAATGGGGCAAGAGGAAGCTAATGAAGTCATAAAGATCAAGAAATCATAAAACAAAATATAAAGAATGGAAAAATAGAAGAGAATGTGAAACATCTCATTAGAAAAACAACTGATCTGGAGAAAAGATCTAGAAGAGAAAACATATGAATAATTGTGTTGAGGTTTAGGGCACCCTGAAATAGCAACGAGTGGGTCCTGCCCAAATAAATTTGACCTAAGTCTTCTTTCAGTCAAAGACAAGAGTTTATCAGAACACTGATTGAGGGTGGATATGATTCTAAAAATCTGCCATATTGGCCAGACTCTTAAGGACTCTGAGCATTTGTATCTCTAATGCAAGCAAGCCAGATTCTTAAAGAATCTGAACACTTTAACGGAGGCAAAATGGATCTTCTGTGCAGAAGAGTGTGGGAACAGAGAAAAGGTCTAGATGGAATTAAGGGAGTGGCAAGCTCCTTGGGGTGGGGCCAGGTACAGAAAATAAAAGGGCAGTTAATTAACTGGAAAGGGCTGATTACAGGCTAATGCCAGGGACCTGGGCCATGTAGGAAAGTTCAGGGGCTTTTTATTTTTGGGGTCCAGATCCCAAAGACATAGTCTTTTCCTTTCAGTGTCCCATCTCCATCAGTGGTGCCCTTAGCAGCAAAAGAGAAGGGGAAAGCTCTTTGGAGGTAAGATAAAGAGTTCAGTTTGTCACATGTGCAGATATGATATCTATGGGATATCCAGTCTGAGATGTATAATAGGTGAAATGAGAGATGGGGTTAGAGGGAGAGATCAACAGAAAACTTGGGTTTGGATAAATCAGTTTTAAAATCATTGGGCATAGAGAAGACTTTTGAATCCATGGGAGCTAAGATCCCCAAGTGAAATAGTAAGGAGAGGAGAGGAAAGCAGAAAGTCTTAGGGACCACATAACAGGTACTGAACATGACCTGGGATTAATATTCAGCAAAATAGACTGAGAAGGATGAGCCAGACAGGTAGTAAAAGAAAAAGGATAGAATAGTTTTACAAAAACCTAGAAAGAAGGGAGTTCAAGAATAAAAAAAGGGGGTGAGTGTAGAGCCAAGATGGTAGATTAAAGGCAGAGACCACCTTCGGCTTTCTCAAATTCCCCCCAAACAACTTTAAAATGGTAAAACACCTCAACGCAAATTCTAGAGTGGCAGAACCAAAGAAAAGGCTATTAGTTTTGGCAATTAAAGAGGGAGAAATTTCAGGTGAAGGACTATATGGAAATCCTACTGCAAAGTGTTAAGAAGAGAATATGAAGAAAGAACGTGGAGGGTATTTATGGCAAATAGCTTTTTCAAGGAGTTTATCCACAAAAAGAAAGAGAAAATGTGATGATCGCTGGTGGGAATGCGCCTCCCAACCCAGCGAATCCCAAGGTTTACCACTTGTTTAAGGTGATCTAGAACCTAGCCTGAAGGTGCTTACTCTCACTTGGACCAGATCAAAGGAGGTAAGTTTTTGTTGTTTGCCTTTTTGGTATTTCTTTTTTGCTAGAATGGAGGAGACACACATATTTGTAAGCAATGGAGGAACTGAGTGCATAGTGAGTACTGGGATGATGACCTAGGAAAGAACTGAGAGGTGAAGAGACTAGAAGTGACAGTGAGGGTGAAAAACTGGTTTGGGGATTTCAAGACAGGGAAATGTTAAGTAACAACTGATAGTGATCAGAAGAAGGAATTTCAGAGCTCATGAATATAGTGGTGCATTTGTGGGTGATGGCGAAATCAAGGGTAAGAACATCTTTATGTGTAGTTGAGATGGAATGAGTAGTACATCATGAGAGGTGAGTCAGTTGAGGAACTGTGAAGTTAGTGTTTGAGGATGTATTAATACATATGATGAAACCCCCTAACAGGATAGAACAAGATTGTGAAAAATCAGACACTGAACTCACTGAGGAAGAAAGGTTGACAACAGCAATTAGAATTTAATGGGGTGATGAATATGTATTGAATGAAACTCAAAGGAAGAAAAGTTCCTGAGTGATTATGTTAAAGGGAGAACTTGAAAGTGGAAATGGGAAGCAAGAGGAATTCTAATTGACCTACCTCATCTGAAAGGACTAGGAAAGGAAAAGAGCTTAAATTGAAGGCAAATAAGTTATCTGCAAAACACATATTCCAGAAAGCACAGTGGAAGTAGATAGCTTTAGAATAGGCCTTTAGAGGTAGGGATCCAAGGGAGGTGGGAAGGGAGAAGTCAGACAGATATCTTGAAGTAGGGTTGAACCAAGGGTTCAGGATTAGTAAGATGGGGAGGATGAGTGGGTGGAAGTTTGTTAATCAATGTTGAATGAATTTAGAAGAGTTATTATTTCTAATTAAGGCCCTCGGTAAAGTGATGCAATCCTTGTATTTCTCATTAATTAATTATCCTATGCACCAGACCAGCTATTCAAAATTTTCTCTTCTCTCCTCAAGTTCTCATAGTACTCCCTCCATCCCTCTCATTTGAGAACCTCTCTTTATACTTCACTGGAAAAGATTGAAAACATTCTCCACAAGCTCTTTCTTCTCCACTTCTCCCATCTTACATCCCCCCATATCATCCCTGAATATCTCCAATTACTACAGTCTGACAATAAGACCCTTCTTATCAAAGCCAATCCCTCCTACATGGTGCCATGTCCATTCAATTTTTTCCAGAAGGTTTTCCCTACTATCACCACTCTCTCTGTCTCATCACTTTTGTGTTTCCTTCACTGATATCTACACACATACCAATTTCCCTCACTAAAAACCAAAACAAAATCTTCACTAGATCCTTCTATCTCCCCTAGCTATTTTCCTACATATTTTTCCTCCTTCTGAGCTAGGCTCCTTGAAAAAGACATCAAGTTCTTGATAGAAAGGTGTGAGGCTTCTGTATCATCAATAAGTCTTTGGCCTCTTTCATTACTTTCTCTTGAACCATATTTTTTATTTATTTCTTCCCTTTCTTATCTTTCCCACATTTGCACCAGAGTAACCAAGTATCACAATATATTAGGATTTGATTTGAAAGAGCTTACTAAGTTCCTCATAAATTTTCTCTATCACTTTATCCTCAGCAATTGATGTTAGGGCATAAACTACAATTATTTTTGTGACAGTATTTTTTGCAAATACTTATCATTAGTGCTATAATACAAAATGACCAAATAACTCATTAAATAAAGTTTTTGTCATCATTTGGAAAAACAAGAAAAGCCACTTCACCTCCTTTTGTTGACTCTCTAAGGTATACCTGCAGCCATCCTTTCATTTAGCTGAAATTTCTTTTCCTTCTTTCTGACTTTGTTTATAGTAAAAGAAAAAATTAAATAATATGATTTAGCTCTTCCAGAAATATATTCACTTGTGGATCATTAGACAGGAACCTCACAATTAGAGTGTCAACAGTTAAATTAAAAATTATTAAGAGTATAAAAAGTTTATGATTCTAAGCACCCTCTGCATGATTTTCTACAACTCTGGTACCACTACTGAAGAAGTAAAAGGGCCTAAGGGCACAATAGGGACGGGCATTTTAAATTTGTCTTTGATTTAGGTATGAGTTGCCGTGATATAAAAAATTTCATCAATAGTTGGCCAGCTTACCAAAAAGGAAAGGACTAATACGTAAAAAAGTACTCATAGCAGCTCTTTTCTGGGGCAAAGAATTAGAAATTGAGTCGATGCCCATCAATTGGTGAATGACTGAACAAACTGTGGTATATGACTATGATGGAATATTACTGTACTATAAGAAATGATGAACAGGATGCTCTCAGAAAAACCTGGAAAGACTTAGATGAGCTGATGCAAAGTGAAATGTACTGTGTACAAAGTAATAGCAATATTGTAAGATGAGCAGCTGTGAATGACTTAACTCTTCTCAGCAATACAATGATCCAAGAGAGCTCTGAAGGACTTGTGATGAAAAATACTATCCATCTCCAGAGAAAGAACCAATGTCTGAGTACAAATTGAAGTACAATTTATTTTACTTTATTTTCCTTGAGTTTTTTTTGTCTATGTTTTCTTTCACAACATGACTAATGTGGATATGTCTTGCATGACTATACGTATATAACCTGTACTGAATTGCCTGCCTTCTCAATGAGGGGGAGGATGGGGAGGGCAGAAGGGAGAAGATTTGGAACTCAAAGTTTTAAAAGCAAATTTTTAAAAAAATGTTTTTACATGTAACTGGGGAAAAATAAAATACCAAATTAAAAAAATTAAAAATGAATTTTTAAAAATTGACCACCTTACTGGTTCTGTGGCTCTCTATAATAAAGTTGGCTGGTCTTGGGGAAACAGACTTAGTTTGTTACCAAAGCCATACTCAAAGCATTTTCAGTGTGATAGAACGTGTCAGGCAAACAATAGATACAAGTTTATGGATAGAATGATTGATTGACCAATTGATTTTTTTCAAGTAGTGCCTTGCTGTTGATAAGGGAACTCTGATGGTATTTCGTGACAACTAATTCAATAGTCAGAATGGACAATTAGGTTACTACTAACATTCTTCCCTGGCAACATTCTGACCCTGTGAGTCCCATCCCCAAGTCCACAATAACTTCTCCTAATTGCTATGTTTTTTTGAAATCCCATGACAAATGTTTCCTTTGTCCAGTGCCTTGCGGTTTACATGTTCTCATTGGTCTTAGAACTTGAGAGCTGCTGAAGGGCAGAGACTCTTGATAATTTTTGTGTCTTCAGCACAGACAAGAGAAGAGACTCAAATAGTAAATCTGAAGGTTTTCAAAGATTGTTGCTCTTTGGGTGGGTCTTTTATTCTGCAACCACCTGTATAGCCGGTCCAACTCATAAAACCGCCCTAGATCTGAGACCTGTGCTTCCATGGAGGAAGTGGATTCAGTATTACAAGAACGTCCTGCAAACCATTCAAACACCTGAACTCCCTAATCAGCTCAAACTCCCAGAGAAAGAGAACTTCCATTTTGCTGTTCCAGATTCTCCTTTGGGGTCTTTGGATTTCTTAACTCCATAGGCCAATGAGGCCCAGTCACCAAGACCCCTCAGATGTGCTGTTGTGAAGAAACTCTGTGGACCTGTGCTCTAGGCAGTGTTGGAAACCATATAAGTACCACTAAGCAACTCATCCAGTGCATCTTGACGCTACCTTAAAACAACCTTCTCTAGTGCTATATGGCTCTGGAGCTTTATGAAAGCTGTTCATAAAATGGCTGACAAATGCTGTGGATCTATTGGCTTTTTCTCTCCACTGTGTCTGGGCCAACTAGGTAATTTAAGGGCTTCCAGTGCTACCCCTGGTGGTCTTCTCTTTACTCCTTTTTGTCAGCCTCTATACCTCACCAGTCATTGGCATCCTCAGGTCAGACAGAAACAACTCCTAAACACCTCCAGCAACAAAATCTTTTGCTTTACCTAGATTGATTGGCTGGTCCAATCCTTCTATGAGCTCCACACCTATAAGCTCTCTCCCAGTAATCCATGAATCATAGGGAAATAGAGGTTTCCTTTTAGGGGGAAAGTGTTGAAACAGAAACAGATCATATCTTCATATCATTTGATTTTCACAGAAACCAACAGAAACAAAGCCTATATAAAAATATAACATTTCTCTCCAGATAGAAATTTGTTCTAGTGTGTCCAAGCTCCAAAGCTGTTCAAAGAAGTTGGGAAAGAAGCCATCACAATCATGTCGCTGATAAAAGGGGGAAAAGATCTCACATTTCTAGAGGATGGTTTAAGTGATTTTTTTGATTCAGGTTGGATGTCTCAGAAAGAGTTGCTGAACTAAGGACAGGGACAGCCTCCAGCTGCCCTCTTTTCTATCCCTCCCAAAAAACATAGATCCAAATGGTTCATTTGTCTTTTGCTCAAAGATCTTCCCTGGAGCTCAATTCCACGGAAAACACTCCTTCAGAAAGAAGGTTTCTGCTTTGGACAAACCACTTTATTCAAAAAGCTTTTCATTGTCAGCAAGAAAGGCAAAAATCACTTATTGGAGGGAGAGAGAGAAATGCCATCTCTGGATCCAAGTTCTCTCACTTGTGGAGAAATAGAAGAGATCGAGTATCTGTACTATAATGCTGACCTTCAAAACACTTGAAGAGAGGTACCTCATCCTCAGGAGGGTCCTCTAAAGCCCAAAACCACCAGTTCCTTCCAGTGAACCTAAAATGATCTGAACTAGAGATTCTTCTAGCAGCAGGGCTAAAGAGCCCCTTTGCTAGGTGCTTTGTAGCTCAGCAATGTCCAGTCGTAAACTACACATCACAGGACTAGCTGAGCAATGTAAGTTGTAGATGGATCATCACCTCCCTTTTCCTGAACTCTATTATTTTGTGACCTTTTCCATGCAATCCTAAGGTCAGAGTGGGATTTCTGGCTGTCATATTTATTTGCCTTGCTTATCCTTCAGAGAGAAGTTATGAGTAGTTTGAAAGTTGAGTCAGAGCTTAGCACCCTGCCTGGCAAATTGTAGGCACTTTGTAAATGTTTATGGATTGAAATGCTTATTAATTGAACTTGTGTTTCAAGCAGTGAAGGAAACAGTACAAATGCCACTGCCAATGAACCTTATCCCTCCTGCTGTTAGCTGGAAATGAATATCTGCTACTATATATGGCTCCTGGATATTATTCATCATTTACAAAAAAAAAAAATTTCTATTTCCATGGATCCATCGGTTTTTTGACAGAAAAGTCCTCAGCGATCTCACTCCATTTGATTCCTCCCAAAACATATCTCCAAATGATTCATCAATCCTTTGTCAAGGGTCATTCTATGGAAATCACTTCAGTGAAAGCTAATCCTTCAGGAACATCATTTCTCTCTTGGACAGCTCTCATTGGACAAAGAATAATTCATTCTCTCTAACAACGTTGAAAATGAGATCCAATCAGTTGGCACAACCTATCCTTTCTACCTTAACATACATCTCTGGGGTCCATATCCTTCTCCTAGCACACAAGTTCCCCCATCTTAGATCAGGCCTTCACAGCATGTCTTTGCAAGAGACTTTGGCCTCCCTGCCTCAATCCCATACCCAACCTCCACTGAGCTACCCAGGGGATTTTTCTAAAGCATTTTTCTGACTTTTCTCCCTCTCTAACCCCCAAAGGCCTCAGGCCCTGCACCCATTTTCTCCTAAACTCCAGTGGATTCCTGTTCAGTAATGGATTAAATAGATACCTTCCATCAGGTATGTCTATTCTGCTTGCCTTTGCACTAGCTGTACACCCTGCACCAAATTCTCTTCTCTTTTTGTGTCTCCTCTCTTACTGTCCAGTCCATTAGAGTCTCAGCTCTAATCCCACTGGTGGCATGTGGCTTTTCCCCTTTCCACTAGGGTTTTATATCTTTGCCTTTGAGATCATCTTTCGCCAGGTGCCTTATGTCAGATTCCTTTTTGTTTTCATTTTTTTCACTGGTCTTATAACTGTAGAGGTACTTGAAGACAGGAACTCTGTCAACATTTCTTTCACTTTCCAGCACAGTGGCTGGCACACTGCAAACACTGGGGAGGAGGTTTGTGCTTTTGGAATGGTTGTTTGAGTGACCCATTCCATCCAGTTCTGCCCCATGACCATCTCACTCACTGAAATTTACAATTCTATCACTTCAGTCCCAAGAAGCACTACTTAAAAGAGACAGGGTTCAATCTCCTGCCTGATGAATCAGAAGTCAGGGCTGACAGAGTAATAGGAGGACAGAATGAAACAGGAGAAGGCTACGCTGAAGCCTGGGTAGGGCACCAGTCACATTAACAAATACAGGCTTTGGCAACACTATAATCATTTCTCATCACAGGAACAAAATCATGACAGAGCCCCTCAGAAAAAACAACAAATGGGTGTTTTCTCAATACCCTAAATGAGCCAGAAGAATTGTTTTCATGAACAATGACAAAAGTATCATTTCAGCATAGGAATTTCTTTAATTTTCTTTAATTTGTTTAATTACACAGTTCTGGAATGAAGTTGCCACACCTTCTGCTGGAAGTGTATAAAAGTTCCAGTGCAGATGGTACCATACACAAACCCTGACATCCATCCAAATTTGTTGAATTCTGACACAATGTGCCACTACAATGGTTACTATGGGGGCCTGGGCTATGGCTATGGCTCTGGTTATGGCTGTGGATGTGGTTGCTTCCGTGGCCTAGGATATGGCTATGGAGGCCTGGGCTGTGGTGGCTATGGCTATGGAGGCCTGGGCTATGGTGGCTACGGCTATGGCTGTCACCGCCCATCTTGCTGTGGAAGGTATTCTTCTTATGGCTTCTACTGAAAACCCACTCCAGCAGTATCATGAAATCCTTGTGCAACCCTGCTTGGGGTAATTTCATGGTATTATAAGGGCATTACATTCCATCTGCTTGGACAGTTGGGTGTCGTAGGAGAACTACCACAACAGGGCCTTGAAATTCCTATGGAGCATGGAGAGCAGCAGAGAGGCCAGAAATGAGAAGCAACAAAACCCATCCTTTTGAGAAATGACGCAGACTCTCACCTTTCATGAAGGAGATTCTTCCAACAACAGCTCATTTCCAGTGAATTTGCTCAGCTCTGATATATCACTATTGACCATGTCTACTACTATATTCTAATAAACATGTTTCTCTGTCTTAGAAAAACTGTACTTACCTCTCCTCCTTGACTTCATTGTACCTCATTTTCAACCTCAAATAGTGAAGCAAATTTCAGTCTTTACCTACATTTGAGTGTCATTGCAGAAGATTTTCTCACCAATTCATCTTTTGTAATAAAGTAATACCAATTCAGATTTCCATTTAAAAATAGTTTATTTTGTTATTAAATGTCTTTCTTAAATTCCACTTCAACATTAAAAACTTACATTTTAATATTTCATAATGTCCAGCCTCTACTTTATCAAAGGCAAAGCATATGACTCTATAAACTGAATGCCTTCTCCCACATTCTCTATGAACATGGACAGGACTCTCATATTTAAGCTTTCAAAGATATTCACATGTTCATAGTTCATGACCACTAGATTCAAAATGTCCCTGATGACTGTCAGAATTTGGCTTAGCCGATGTCATGTCGAGCTGTCTTCACCATTTTGTTGTCACCAAGTAATTTGAAATTTGGAGCACAGCACAAGTGAATGGCTCTCTACAAAGACTATAGAAGAGGATTATATATACAAAGTCTGAAAGTTGTTGTGTAACCTTACCCTCAGATGGTCTCATGTCCTATAGCTACCTAAAACAGCATGTCTAAGTAACAACACTTCCCTTGGGATGAGGCCCTTCTATCCATGGAGGAGGTAGACTCATTGTTTTAAGGATGCCCTACAAAACATTCCAGTACTTGAACTCTCTAATCAACTCAAACTCCCAGGGGAAGAGAGCTTCTGCTTTGCTGCTCCTTAATCTGCCTAAAGGCTTCTGGATTCCACAACTAAATGCCATCATGACCCCTCAAAATCATTTCCCTCAGATGAGTTGCTGGGAAGAAACTCAGGGTTTAGCATTCTACCTATGGGCCTATTTGACCCATAGAAAATGCTAATAAATATGTATTGTTTGAAATGTTTATTGATTGAACTTGTATTTCAGACAGTGGAAGAAGCATCAGAGGTGACACTATCAACAGATCTTATCATTTCTGTTATTTGTTAGTTTAAAATAAATTTGTATTCTTATATATCACTGCTGGTTTTATTCTACACTCAGAAAATGGATGTACATTTCTATGTATCCACCGACTTTTTAACAGAAATGCCCTCAGCAGCCACACTACACTCAGTCCTCCTGAAACATTCTTCCCGAGGGACTTTGTCAGCAGATATTCTATGGAGGTCACTTCAATGGAAAATGACCTTAGGAAGAATATCATTTCTCACTTGGACAGCTCTCATTGTGCAAAGAATATTTTATCCTCCTCAGCAAAGTTGCAAATCAGTTTGGCATTGTTTCTTTGGGTGTCAGGGTAGGGAATGCCACCTGGGAATCCACAGTCTACAAGTAGAATAGATCTAGTACATGTACAAGCAGATAGATATCCATTAAAACACTTTAAGAGAATTAACTCCAGTGCCATGTAAACCTGAATCCCAGTTACTTCACGTGAGTCTCTGAGGGATTCATCTGGAAGCCCTTCTGCCAGGTTGCAGGAATCCTTTTGATCCTCTTCAGCTTAGTGAAAGTCCAGCCATACACTGAAGAGGCAGGTGAAGATAAACAATTGCCTCAACTTGCTGAACTCTAGTCTCTTATCCATCTCTTCTTGCAATCTCAAGGTGTCAGTGGAATTTCTGGTAGTCATGTGACATCCAGTTGAGTTTCCTTACCCTTTAGCGTGTAGCTATGAGAAGTTTGGAAGCTGAGAGAAGAGAGGAGACAGCTACTGCTGTCCTAACCCTCTGGGGTTTACTTTTCACTTGGTTAAATGAAATCTGCAATGGGCTGACACTGACTAACCCAACGCCGGTTCCAGACAACCATTTCTTCTAAACTCACTTGTTATCCAACTGGCTGTCTACCTATGCCTGGATTGCATGATCTTACCCAGCTTCATGTTATCAGCACTTCCACATTCAAAAAGTCCATGACTATATTGTAGTTACTGTGGCCTACTCACAGTTCATGACAGCTTTCCTTTCACCATCTTTGAAAGCCCTGGAAATCTAGTTATTAATCTCAATCTTTAGGAGAAACTACTCTCTCCAAAGAGGCTGTGATGTTCTCATGACCAAAACTAATGGCCTTTTCTGAGTCTTCCTTCTGCTTGACCTTCCTTCAATTTTTGCTTACATAGCCCAACAGGTGCTTGTGGGTTTGTTTGCCATGGCTTTCATAACTCAACAGTCTCTGGCAGCCTTAGGTGGCCCACCATCCTATCATCAAAAGGCTTGATATCTCTAGATGAGCCCTAAAGTTGTGCTTCTTTTCCTTTCTCTTCACTATGTTCTCTAGAGAGGTGAGATAGTTGACTCTCCTTAGATCTCAGGGCTCCAGGGACCTTTCTCTACCACTCAGTCACATCTCTAGATTCATACCTGCATCTCTCCTGAATTCCACTTGTAAATCATGAACTTATCTGACTGGATAATTTCAACTTGATTTCCACCAGACATCTTAAAGAAGTCTAGAAGAAGTCTCATCTTGCCTCAAGCAAAGCACCCTACCTCTTTTCAACTTCTCTACTCCTTTCAAGAGCACCAACACCTAGTCAAGTTCTTAGTTTTACAGTCTCAGAGACTTTCTCAACCCGCACTATCAATGCAAATATCCGATTAGTTGACTAAACTTGTCTGTTCTACTTTTACAACATCACTGACATTCAAACACTTCTTTCTAATTAAATGGTTCCAGATCAGGCCATCATACTACCTCTCTGAAAGGGCATTTGATTGACCTCCTTGACTCAGTCATTTTCCTACCCAGGTTCTCTCTCCACTCAGATGCTTTTCCCAAGGCATTATTCTGACTTCTGATCCTCTATAAGTCTGAAAAGCCCCAGCCCAGACAGTTGTTATATTGTAAATTGAAGTGCCTTTTACTTCCATGATGATTTAAATAAATAGCTTCTAGCTGGCATTTCACCCTGTTCTTTAACTGACCCATCCCAATATTTACAATCTCAGTATACTTTACTCCTCTCCCCACAATTTATCTTACCAGTGCTAGCCTACCTTCTTTCACTCAGATAAAGCACTGCATGCTTCTTCCGCTTGCATTTTCAATGTCTGGCTGTCTACCCTTCTCAGAATTCTCTCCTCTCTCCTTCCTTCCCCTCTGACTTTCTCCGGTCCCTTATATTCTCAGTTGAAAAACAACTTGTGGCACATGACCTTGCCCCCTTTCCCTAGTGCCTTGAGCTTTTGCCTCTGACATTTTCTCCCATCAACTCTTCATGTTTATGGCAGGTACCTTGGTGTTTTCATGTTTCCACTGAGCTGCCCAAGGACAGGGACTCTGTTGATATTTTTTATAACCCCAACCCCACTGAGCACAGTGACTGGCACAGTGCAAATCCTGGGGAGGTAGTTTGTCCTTCAACTGCTTTTGGAATAGTTGTGTGATGGACAGATTCCACAGTGGTGGTCCATCACAATCTCAATTCAATCTGAAATTTGTGTGAAGTATTCTGTCAGTTGAGTTTCAAGAAGCACTGATTAAAAGAAAAAGAATTTCATAGCCCAAATAAAATATCAGAAGGCAAGGGCAGCAAGAGTAATGGAAGGAGTATAACGCCATCTGGGAGAAGGCTGCCATGAAGCCTACGTAGGGCATCAGTCACATTAACCACATAGGCTTTGACAATACTATAATCTTTTTTCATTAGAGGAAAGAGATTGGGGTAGAGCCTTCTCAGAGATACAACAAAACAAAAGAAAAAAACTTTAATGAGCTGGGGGTATTGTTGTCAGGGACCAAATAATGACAAGAAGGTGATTTTGCCCTGGAAATTGGGTTAATGGGAATTATGCAATTCTCTCCTAGGTTTGCCACACCTCCTACTGGCAGTGTATAAAAATCCCTGTGCAGATGGTGCCATACACACTCACACAATCTACACTTGACATCCATAAGTGAATCCTGACACAATGACTTATTATGGCAGCTACTATGGAGGCCTGGGCTATGGCTATGGCTCTGGTTATGGCTGCGGATGTGGCAGCTTCCGTGGCCTAGGCTATGGCTATGGTGGCTATGGCTATGGAGGCCTGGGCTGTGGTGGCTATGGCTATGGAGGCCTGGGATACGGTGGCTATGGCTATGGATGCTACCGCCCATCTTGCTGTGGAAGGTATTCTTCCTATGGTTTCTACTGAAAAACCTCCTGCTCTTCCAATGGCATGGATTCCTTATGCATTCCTGCTTGAGGTAATTTCACCATGCTATGAGGACATCACATTCCATCTGCCTGTGGCATATCCCACAAGAAGATTTTGGAATCCTTATGGAGCATCTAGGACAGTGAAATGGCAAGGATCAAGGAGCAGCAGGATACATCTTCTGAAAATGATGCAGAATCGCACCTGTCATGAGGAAGACTCTCCCAATGACAACTCATTTCCAGGAAGTTTGCTCAACTCTGATACACAATGGCTGAGGGGCCTGTTATGATTTTCTAATAAACCTGTTTCACTGGCTTATCAAAATTATTTTCTTCTCTCCTCCTTGACCTCATTGTACTTAGGTTTCAGCCTCTTATTATGAAGAGATTTTTCAGCCTTACTGTACTTGTATGTGTCATTGAAGAAGATTTGTTCTACAATTCATCTCTAGCAATGATGGAATGCCTCTCAATATTTCTGTTCAGAAAACATATCATTTCCTTGCTAAATATCTTTGTAAAATTTTATTTCTATAATACTTACATTTTAGTGTTTCATAATATCTGGACTCCACTTTACTAAAGGCAAAGCATTTGTGCTCTATAAGTTGCATCCTTTTTCCCACATTCTGCACAGAAATAGAAAGGACTTTTATCTTTATGGTTTCAAAAATATTCACATGTTCATGGCGTTATATTTTTGGTTCATGGTCTCCAGCACTCTAGTAGCTGTAAAGATAGACTTGGAAAATTCCTTGTCTGAGGCAACTGAGTCAGGAAGACTCATCTTCCTGAGCTCTATTCTGACCTCAGACACTAACTATTCTGTGTAGCCCTGGGTAAGTCATTTAACCCTGTTTGTCTCAGTTTCCACATCTGTAAATGATCTGAAGAAGAAAATGGCAAACCACTACATTAACTTTGCAAAGAAGAAGCCAAATGGGGTCACAAAGAGGCACATACAAGCGACAAATGACTAAACAACAAATCCTGAACAAAGAATCTGAATTCTGGAGCACAGCAAAACTGAGTGGCCTACTACAAGGACTACACAAGAAAGTCATGTACAAAAGTTGAATATTGTCAGGAAATCTTTTGCCGTTGGGGGATCACATTTCTTCATGCCAAATTGTCACTTTCCATGAGTAGTAGACCCAAGTTTGCAATGATGTCCTGCACAACACTCAAACACTTAACCCACTAATCAATTCTATTACCCAGGAAAAGAGAGCATCTGTTTTGCTGATCTATTAGCCTTTGAATTCCCCAGCTCCACGGGCCAATCTGTCCCCAAAATCATGTCACTCAGATGGGTCCTTGAGAAAAAAGTCAGAGCTTCGCACTCTACCTGGCACAAAATACGTACTTACCGAATTTTTATTGACTGAAATTCTGTTTCAAGAAATGGAGGAAACACTGCAAGTATCATTACTAATGGTTCTTAGCCCTAGAGTAGTTTGTTAGCTTGAAATTGATTTCAATTATTATGTATCATTCCTAGACATTATTCTGCATTGAAAATATGTGTTTCTGTGTATCTCCTACATTTTAAAGGGAAATGACCTCAGCAACCACATTCTATTGATTTCTCTCTAACATGCCTCAAAAATACTGACTTGATGATTTGTCAGGAGACATTCTATGAAGGTCAATTCAATGGAAACAAATCCATCAGGGAGAAGATAATTTCTCTCTTGGACATATCTCATGGGACAAAGAACATTTCTCTTTAGCAAAAAATATAATCAGTTGATTAAAGAAATTCCATCACTGAATCCACATAATCCTATTTATATATAAATAGAAGAGATCTCGTACTTATATTATGTAATGACCATTTAAACACCTCAAGAGAGTTAGGACAAGTCTTTAAGTATCCTCCAAACCCAAGAATCCAAGTTCTACAAAATGAGTCTTTTAGGTCTTGAGGGCCTTCTACCATGTGGTCTGGATGTGTCTGAATGCTCTTCAGCTTAGCCAAAGACCAGCCTCAAAGTCATAGTGGGATTTCCAGGTGTCATGTGACATCTTTATGGGGCTTCCTTGTCCTCTAAAGTGCAATTGTGGGAGGATTAGAAGCTAGAAGAGATGACACGCCTATAGCTGCCTCAGACTTGACCTCTTTTTTCTCCCAGTCAATTGAAGAATTTCTAAAATGTTCCACAGCCAAACAGCTACATACAGCTTGCCTTCTCATCTTTCTATTACACTTTCTCAGTTGGTAATCTCCACATCTGCAGGGGCTCAGCTACTTTCTCTCTGACACTCAATAGCCCATCTCCATCTATGGACTAGCATTTCTCCGGTTCTCACTAGTTCAATGGGCTTTCTATCTATGCCCAAATTTTCAGATCATATTAACCTCATATTAACAGCATTTTCCATTATTTCCACACATAAAAAGTCCATGACTATAATGAAGTCACTAGGGCCTACTCAGCATCATTAGCTGTTCTCTTGGGTAGCCCTGAAGATCACATTCTTGACCCTTGCCATTCATGGAGAGGGTGGAATGAGACTTTTGCAGGAGTGCCTAGAATGAAGAGTAGCAGAGTGAGGGGAAAATAAAAGATAATAGGGATACAGAAAAAAGAGGCTGAGAAAGAAAATGGTGATTAACATTAGATGGACCAAAATTCATAAATTGTAATTCTAACTTTGAATGTGAATGGGATGTTACAACAGCTCTCTTTTAGGGTTAAAAAATGGAAATTTCAAGGGTCCTCATCAATTGTGTAATGTCTGAACAAGTTGGGATGTATGATTGTGATTGAATACTACTATGCTATAAGAGATGATGAGCTCAATAATCCTATAAAAGTATGGAAAGACTTGCATGAAATGGTGAAGGGCAAATTGAGCAGAAGCAAGAGAACATTGCATATAGTAACAAAAATAATGTTTTAGCAATGACTCAGCAGCTAAATCAATTTAACTATTATAAGTACGTACATTAAAAATAAAGACATATGAAGGAAAGAGTTATCTTCATCCCGATAAAGAACCAATAAAGTGAAGTATTTATAGAGCAATTTTACTATATATATATATATATATATATATATATATATATATATATATACATATATGTAGAGAGATAGATGTACCTGTTTGTGTAGCTTTATGGTAGCTGTCTCTAGACAGAGATGGGGAGTGAAGAAAAAAAAGAAACAAAAAAGAAATTACAAAATAACTTCATATATTTAAAAGGAGTAGCTAGTTGGACAGGACAGATTAACAGTTTCATGTACAATCATCATTTTATTATATGCTATGGAAACACTAGTTTTATTCCAACAATTAAAAATAAAATAAGTTTTAAAAAGAAAGAGAAGCTGATCTCTCCAAGTTTTCCAGTCCTTATGGCTAAACATAAGGTCTTCTAACTCTTCCTGCTTCTTGATCTCCTTTAGTCTTTTGCCAGTGCTGGCTAACTACTGTTCCTGGTGTCTTGACCCTGTTCTTCTGGCCTAATTGTTCCTTCTTATTCATCTTAGAAGTTCACCATCTTCTTCTTCTTCCATTCAAAAAACTCTGACTGAAACCCAAGGTTCTGCCTCTTTTCTTTCTTTTACCTTTTACTTGTGACCTCTCTAATAATGAAAAAATAGACCTTCCAGAGGCCTCAGGGTTTCTAACACATTTCCAGATACAGACTAAAAATCTTTTACTAAGATCCAGAATACTATGATTAATTGGCAGTGTACACAATTTCAATTTTAAGACTAATAAATAAATATATAAATGGATAGATAGAAAGATAGATGAATGAATGAATGAATGAAGCCCCAGGTCTGGAACAAATGTCCTCATCTTGCCTCATTCAAAGCACACTACCTATTTTCACCTTTTCTATCCCTTTCAAAAGCACCAACATCAATCAAAGATCTCAAGTTTACAACCTCAGGGACTTCCCTGACCTTAACCTATCAATGCAAATATCTGATTAGTTGACAAAACTTGTCTTTCCTGCCTTCATAACATTACTGGCATCCAAATGCATTTTTAATTGCGTAGTTCCCACCTTAGGTCAGGAGCTCACAGGACATTTCCAAAAGAGTCTTTGGTGGGCCTCTTTGCCTTAATCTTTTACCCACTCAAATCCTCCTGCCATTTAACTGCCCAACATATTATCCTAAGTCATCCTTCTGACTCCTAATATCCTATAATTCCCAAAAGTACAGAGTCACACACTTGTTACATAAACTCCAGGGGCTTCTTCTGTATTTATTTAAATAGATAACTTCTATCCAGAATTTCACTTTGTCCTTTAGCTAGCCGAATTCTACCTGTCAGATCTAAGTAAACCTTCCCCATATTTTTTGGTCTTGCTGAGGTAGAGCATCAGTCACATTAACCACATGTGCTTTGGAAACACTATAATCATTTTTCATTATAGGAATAATATTTATTGTATCTTCTCAGAGGTACAACAAAACAAGAAAAAACATTCTTAATGAGGGGAGAGAATGTTTTTCAGGGACCAAACAATGACAAGAATGGAATTTTGCCCTGGCACTTGAGTTCATGGGAGTTATGCAGTTCTGCCCTGGATTTGTTGTACTTCCTGCTGCAAACGTATAAAAGTCCCTGTGTAAGTGGTGCCATACACACTCACAAATCTGCCTTCGACATCCATCCAAATCTGTGAATCCTGACAAAATGTTCAACTACAATGGATGCTATGGGGGCCTGGGCTATGGCTCTGGCTCTGGCTATGGATGCGGATGTGGCTGCTTCCGTGGCCTAGGCTATGGCTATGGAGGCCTGGGCTGTGGTGGCTATGGCTATGGCTGCTACCGCCCATCTTGCTATGGAAGGTATTATTCCTATGGCTTCTACTGAAAAACCATTTGCTCTTAGTCTATCATGGAAAACTGGTCCCTCCCTGCTTTGGACTAATTCCATGGACTTGTAAGGACATCCCATTTCATCTGCCTCTATGGCTGGGTGACATGGGAGAGCTAAAATGACAGGGTCTTGGCATCACTATGGAGTACTCAGGGCAGAGAAGTAGCGGGGACTGAGCAGCAGCAGGACTCCTCCTTCTGGGAAATGATGCAGAAGCTCCCCTTTCATGATGGAGACTCTTTCAATACACCTTATTTCCAGTAATTTTACTCAGCTCTAATATACCATGGCTGATATGTCTGCTACAACTTTTTAATAAACTTGTTTCACTGGCTTAGCAAAACTGTTTTTGCCTCCTCTCCTTGACCTCCAGGGTTGCAGTGTCTCATGGAGTATTTTCAACCTTGATGTATTTGTATGAATCATTGCAGAAGATTTGCTTTCCAATTCATGTTTTCCATTGAGGTGAAACCTCTCCAGATTTCTCTCCAGAAAGCATATACTTTACTTGTTAAATGTCTTTCTAAAATTTGACGTCTGCAGTACTTACACTTTAGGACATCATAATACCCAAGCCCTGTTTTACTGGAGGCAAGGTATTTGGTCACTATAAGTTTCATCTTCTCCCACATCATGTGGACAAATCCTCAGGGCTTTTATCTTCAAGATTTCAAAAGCATTCTCATGTTCATGGTGTGATATTCACAGTTTGTGACCTCCAGATCCAAGGTGTCTGTGATGACTGCCAGAACTGACTTAAACTTTCCCTTGTCTGGGGCAGCTAGGTGCTGCGGTGAATTGAGTGCCAGTTCTGGAGTCAGGAACACTCATCTTCCTCAGTTCAAATTTGTCCTCACACACACCAATTAACCTGTGTGACCCTGGGCAAGTTACTTGACCCTGTTTGCTTCAGTTTTCTTATCTGTCAAATGAGTTGAACGACGAAATGGGAAACACCTCCAGTTTCATGGCTAAGAAATCTTCAAATGGGTTGGCATAGATAAATACAGAAGTGAAAAATGAATGAACGGTAAATCCGTTGTCTAGCTGTCTTCCACCATTTTTTTTTGTCACCAAGGAATCTGAAGATTTGGAACCCAACACAACACACAGGCCCTCCACAAAGATTACAGAAGAGGGTTAAATACAAAATCTGAACATTTTAATGCAACCTCACAACTTGGGTGAAGCCCATCTCTTCTAGTCAACTACACAGTCTGTTCAACTCAAAAACTGACCTGGAGCTGGGGCTGCCCCTTCCATAGGGGTAGTGGACCCATGGTCTCAATGGTGTCATGCACAATACCCCAAACTTACACTCTCTAACCAATTTAATCACTCAGGAAAAGAGAGCACCTGCTTTGTTGCTCAGCAACCTGACTACCAGCCTTTGGATTCCACAGTTCATCCGGCTTGCCTGTCCCCATAATCTTATCTCTGAGATGCATTCTTGAGAAAAAAGACAGCTTTGCAATCTACCTTCCATATAATGTGTTTATTAAATATTTATTGGCTGAAATTCTGTTTCAAGGAGTAGAGGAAATACTACAAGTATCATCACTAAAAGTTCTTAACCCTGGAATAGTTTGTTAGCTTAAAATGAAATTCTATTACTATATATCACTCCCAGGCATTATTCTGCCTTGAAAATATATGTAAGTTTCTGTAGATTTCCTGGATTTTAAAGAGAAAATGACCTCAGCAGTCACATTCTATTGACTTCTTGCTTACATGCCTCCAAAAGATTGACCAATATTTTGTCAGGAGAAGTTCTATGAAGGTCAATTCAATGGAAACAGATCCATCAGGGAGAGTATAATTTCTCTCTTGCACTCATATTATGGGGCAAAGAATTTTTCACTCTCTTTAGCAAACAGAAAAATCACCTGATTCAAGGAATTCCATCATTGAATCCACATTGTTCTATTTAAGTATGAGAAGAGATCTCATACTTATACTATGGAATGGCCATTCACATAAGAGAGTTAGCACAAATCCCTAAGTGTTCTCTAAACCCGAGAGTCCAAATTTTTAAAATGACTCATTTAGGTCTTGAGTCAGAGGGCCTTCTACCATGTGGTCTGGACTTCTTTGAATGCCCTTTACCTTAGCCAAAGACCAGCCTCTTGTCACAGTGTCATGTGACATTTTCATTCAGCTTCCTTGTTCTCTAAAGTGCAGTTGTGAACCAAATTACTAAAATAGAAAATGAAAGGAGTGAACTCACCTCCAATGAGGAGGAAATTAAAAAAATTATTAGAAATTATTTTGTCCAACTTTATGCCCATAAATTTGACAATCTAAATGAGATGGATGGGTATTTTAAAAAGTACAAATTGCCTAGATTAACAGAAAAGGAAGTTGAATACTTAAACAATCCCATTTCAAAAAAAGAAATTGAACAAGCCATCAATGAACTCTCTAGGAAAAAATCTCCAGGATTGGATGGATTTACAAGTAAATTCTATCAAACATTTAAAGAACGGTTAATTCCAGTACTATATAGATTATTTTTGAAAATTGGGAAATAAGGAGTCCTTCCAAATTCTTTTTATGACACAAATATGGTTTTGATACCTAAACCAGGAAGAGACAAAATAGAGAAACAAAATTATTTATCTAATGAATATAGATACAAAAATTTTAAATAACACTTTAGCAAAACGAATACAGCAACTTATCACAAGAATAATATATTATGATCAGGTAGAATTCATACCAGGAATGCAGGGCTGGTTCAGTATTAGGAAAACTATTAGCATTATTCATCTGAAATGACCTGATTATCTAGATAGATGCAGAAAAAGCTTTTGACAAAATACAACACCCATTCCTATTAAAAACATTGGAGAGCATAGGAATAAAGAGAACTTTCCATAAAATAATGAGTATCTACCTAAAACCTTCTGCAAGCATTATATGCAATAGTGATAAGCTAGATGCATTTCCAATAAGATCAGAAGTGAAACAAGGATGTCCATTATCACCACTATTATTCAATATGGTACTAGAAATGTTAGCTATAGCAATTAGACAAGACAAAGAAATTGAAGGAATTAGAACAGGCAAAGAAGAAACTAAGTTATCACAACTAAGTTATATGATGATATACTTTGAAAATCCCAGAGATTCAAGTAAAAAACTACCTGAAACAATAAACAACTTTGGCAAAGTTGCAGGTTACAAAAATAAATCCAAACAAATCTTCTGCATTTCTATATATTAGTAACAAAGCCCAACAGCAAGAGATAGAAAAAGAAATCCCATTTAAAGCAAAAGTAGACACTATAAAATATTTGGGAGTTAACCTGCCAAAACAACCCAGGGACTATATAAACACAACTACAAGACACTTTTCACACAAATTAAGTCATATCTAAGTAAGTGGAAAAACATCAGCTACTCGTGGGTAGGCTGAGCCAATATAATAAAAATGACAATCCTACTTAAATTAATTTACTTATTTAGTGCCATGCCAATTAAACTATCAGATTATTATTTTCTAGAGCTGGAAAAAATAATATCAAAATTCATCTGAAAGAAAAAAAGGTCCAGAATATCCAGAGGACTAATGAAAAGAAATGCTAGGGAAGGTGGCCTAGCGCTACCAGATCTCAAATTGTATTATAGAGCAGCAATTATCAAAACCACTTGGTACTAAGAAACAGAGGGGTAGAGAAGTGGAATATGCTAGGTACTCAAGACACAGTAGACAAAGAATATAGCAATCTACAATTTGAAAAACCCAAGGACTCCAGCTTCTGGGATAAGAACTCACTGTGTTTATCTCCCCCCTCCATTTCAAATATGTTTCTTATAAACAACATATTGTTGGATTATAGTTTTTAATCCATTCTGCTATCCATCTCTGTTTTATGGGAGAGTTCATCCCATTCACATTCACAGTTATGATTACTATCTGTGTCCTTCCCTCCATCCTCTTTCCCCCCATTTATGCTTTTCATTTTTGACCAATGCCTCCCTCAGTCTTCCCTCCCTTCTTTCAGCCCCCCCTTTTACTCTCTTTTCACTTACTACTTCTTCCCTCCCTTTTCTTTCCCCCTTCCCCTCCTACTGCCTATAGAGTATTTAGATTTCTATATTTAACTGAGTTTGTTGTTCCCTTCTTGAACCAAATAAATGAGAGTAAATCTGAAACAATGCTCATCTCCCTCCCCTCTTTCCCTCTACTGTAATATGTGTTTGTGACTCTTCTGGTGATGTAATTTATTTTTTTTTCTGCCTTTTTACATTTCTCATTACAAAACCTTCACACCCTTAAATTACATTTTTATCATCATATCATTTATTTTATACCTACTCCCTCTATCGATGTATAAGCCATTTATATGTCATAATAAATCTACAGTTCTCAAGATTACATCCTCCCTTATAGGGATGTAAACAGTTTGCCTGTATTGAATAACAAGTTTTTTCCACTGTTTACCTTTTTATGCCTCTCTTGAGGTTTGTGTTTGAAGATTGAATTTTCTATTGAAATCTGACCTTTTCATCAGGAAAGTCTGGATCCCTTATTTCACTGAATGTCCATCTCCTTACCTAAAATATTATGCTCAATTTTTCTGGGTAATTGATCTTTGATTGTAGTCCCAGCTCCTTTGCCTTAAAGAATAATATATTCCAATCCCTGTAATCTTTTAATGTAGAAGCTGCTAAGTCCCATATGATACTCACGATAGCTCCTTGATATTTGAATGGTTTCTTTCTGACTGCGTGCAGTATTTTGTCCTTTACTTGATGATTCTGGAATTTGGCAGTGATATTCCTTGGTCTTTTCAGTTTCAAATCCCTTTCAGGAGGTGAACAGTGGAGTCATTCGATGAGTATTTTGCTCTCTGGATCTAGGACTTCTGGGCAATTTTCCTTGATGATTTCTTGGAAAATATTGTCCAGGCTTTTTTCTTCATCATGGTTTTCTTGTAGACCAATACTTCTTAGATTCTCTCTCCTGAACCTCTTTTCCAGGTCAGTTATTGTTCCAATTAGACATTTTACATATTCTTCTACCTTCTTATTCTTTAGATTCTGATTGACTGACTCTTGATGTCTCATAGATTCATTAACTTCCACTTACCTCATTCTAATTTTTATCAAAATGTTTTTTCAGTTAACTTGTCCATCTCCTTTTCCATCTGTCTAATTGTTCTTTTTAAGGAGTTATTTTCTCCAGTTAGTTTTTGTACTTCCTTTTTCATTTGTCCAATTTTCCCAGTTAGGCTTTGTGCTTCCTTTTCTATTAGTCCAACTTTCCTTTTAAATTCTTCCATGATTACTTTCTTCATATTTTTAAAATCACTGACCAGTTTTTCTTCTACTTCCCTAATCTGACTTTTCAAATCCTTCTTGATTTCTTCCAAGAATGCTTTTTGGGCTTGAGATCAGTTCATTGTCCCTTCTGAAGTTTCAGATGGGAGTCCAGTCTCAATGCTGACCTCTATGGTATTCGTGTTTTCGTCCTTGTCCCCATACAAAGGTTCTACGGTTTTATCTTTCCTGGTTTGCTTCTTGCTCATGATGGCTCCCCTTTTCCTGGCTTTTAAAGTAGATCTCTGCTTCTGGGGCACAGGGACTCTGTCTCACCTTTCTTATATTTTGAACTTGAGGTATTGTGACCTATGGTTCTTTCAGGTAGAAACTAGAATGCTGTAGCTTACCTGGTGCTGAGCTAGCTGATGTGCAAAGTGGAGGCCAGGTGAAGTCTTTCTGAATTTCCCAGGAGTTATCCTGGAGCTAGCTGCATTAAGGGTGAGGGAGGGGTGGTCTGGTCACAGGAGGTCTCCTCTTCTGAGCACAGGCAGACTCAGGTGAACCCTGTTTGCACTAGTATCTTCCCTATACCCCTGGCTGTGCTGAGGCATGCCTGCAGTCCTGGTGTTGATTATTGCGGGCTTCACCTCCCACTACCCCCCACCCTCAGCTCAGGATCTCCTCCTGGCTCACTGAGGTGGGGCTATCTGGGACAGCTCTGGTCCTGCACTGCTCCCCTTCATCCACAGCAAGAGGGAACCCTCCCCACTTTGCAATTTTCCTACCTTCATGGGATAAAAGACTGTTTACCCCTTTGGCTGATGCCACTATTCCTGGATTTTCCCGGGGAAATATTCTCTGAGTTTTTCAAGGTCAACAAGGGGTGGAGTAGAGCATTTACTGATCACTCCACCATCCTTACTCCCAGAAGCTCAAGTAGGTAGCTTACAAATATTTAATCTACAGGCTTAGGAGCAGCTGCTGCAGTTACCTGGGGGATCTGCAGTTCTCTTTAGTTCAGTTCAACTGGACTCCCTTCCTGGGCTGATATGTTTGAGATTCCACAGTAATGCAGTTGCTTCAGATCACTCAGGGCTTCCTGCCTGGCTTTGCCATGGCAGGGTCTGTGCTGGTACAGCCTGTTCATTGTGCGCTCCTCCAGCCCAGTGTAACAGATCCTTCCTGCACAACTTCCAGTCTGTCCGGGGTTGGAAATCTGCCACACTCTGTCTCCTATTGGATTCTGTCACTCTAAAATATGTTCAGATTCTCTTTTTAGAGGTATCTGAGGGAGTTTGTCTTAGAGCTTAGGTGGATGGTTGTTATTACCCTGACATCTTGCTTTCCCCACAAAAAAGAAGTTCTGAAGAAAGAAACTATCTGCATACAGAAAAAGAACCAATAAAAAGAAATCTTTATAGAATAATTTTATATAAACAGACAAATACATAGATAGAGATAGAGAGTTATAGATGTACCTGTTTGTGTAGCTTATTATGGTAGCCATCTCAAGACAGGGATGGGGAGTGAAGAAGAGAAAGTAAAAAATAGAAATTTCCATAATAACCTCATCATATGTTTAAAAAGCAATAGCAAGTTGGACAAGATAGATTTGCATTTTCATGTACAATCATATTTTCTATTATAATATGCTATGGAAATACTTGTTTCATTCTATCAAATAAAACCAAAATAAATTTTAAAAAGAGAAAAAGAGAAGCTGTTCTCTCCACGTTGTCCAATTGTCCTTAAGGCTAAATGTAAGGGCCTCTTCTGAATCTTCCTGCTTCTTGATCTCCCTTTGACTTTTGCCAGTGCTGGCTAACTGCTACTGCTGGTGTGCTGGGCCCTGCTCTTCTTGCCTGATTTTTCCTTCTTGTTTATCTTAACTCACCCTTCTTAGGCCCTAGAATTTGTAAGACATTTCCTTAGTGGCTCCCTGCTATGTGGCCTGATGCCACGCAAAACCCTGTGATCAATTTTCAATGTATACAACTTCAACTTGAAAACCAATAAATAAATAAATGGATAGATAGATAAATAGAGAGACTGAAAAATGAGTGAATTAACAGCCCCAAGTCTTAAACAATTGTCCTCAACCTGCCTTACCCAAATCAACCTACCTTTTCTCAACTACTCTACTTCTTTCAAGAGCAACAACATCAAATAAAGTTCTCTTTTACAATCTTAGGAACCTCCCTGACCCTGAATTGTCAATTGAAATATCTGATTAGTTGACAAAACTTGTTTTTACTACATTAATAACATCACTCACATCCAAATACTTCTTTTTCAATTATATAGTTCCCACGTTAGGCCAAGGGCTCACAGCATGTTTGCAAAAGAGCCTTTGATGGGCCTCCTTGCCTTAGTCTTTTATTCACTCAAATTGGTATGCCACTTAGCTGCCATCTTATTTTCCTAAGTCATTCTTCTGACACCCAATATCCCATAATTCCCAAAAGTCCAGAGCCATATAATTGTTTTATAAACTACAGTTGCTTCTTCTCCATTGATTTAAATAAATAGCTTCTAGCTAGCATTTCATTTTGCCCCTTAGCTACACCAATTCTACCTGTCAGATCTAAGTACACCTTCTCCACAGTTTTTGGTCTTGCCTATACTAGTCCACTTTCTTTCACTCAGATAATGCATGGCATCTGCCTTCTGCCTGCCTTTGCAATGGCTGACTGTCCACCCCACCCAGAATCCTCTCCTCCCTTCTCCCTTCACCTGTGACATCCTCTGATAAGATTATATCTTCAGTTCTAAACAAACCTGTGGTATATAGGCTTGCCCATTTCCCCTACATCTGAGATCTTCTTCCAACAATTCTCCATGTTTATGGCACATGCCTTGGTGTTCTCACTCAACTTAGAAATTTAGAGTTCTCCAAGGGAAGGGACCCTACTGACATTTCATTGGATCCCAATATCTAAGCACAGTACCTGTCACAATGAAAAATCTTGTTGTGCTTTGGTTACTTGTTGTATGATGGTGCTTTGGCTACTTGTTGTATGATGGACAGATTCCACAAAGTGGTGCTCCAACAAAATCTCAACTCCAATCTGAAATTTGCATGAACTCTTCTGTCACTTGAGTCTTAAGAAATCCTGATTTTCAGAGAAAGAATTATATAGCCCACATAAATTATGAGAAGCAAAGGAAGAAAAATGTAATCAAGGATGATAATGTAATGTGAGAGCAGGCTGCTATAATGTCTGGGGTAAAGCAACAGCCACATTAACCACATGGGTTTTGGAAACACTATAATCATTTTTCATGAGGGGCATAAGAACGTGACAGATCCTTCTCAGAGACACAACAAAACAAGAGAAAACATTGTTAATGAGCGGCGAAAATTTTTGTCGGGTACCAAACAATGACAAGAATGGAGTTTTGCCTTGGCAATTTGGTTAATGGAAGTTATGCAGTTCTGGCCTATGTGTTTGCTATACTTCCTGCTGCAAACATATAAAAGTCCCTGTACAAGTGGCAACATACACACTTACCCAATCTACTTTTGACATCAATCCAAATCTGTGAATCCTGACACAATGTGCAACTGTGGTGGCTACTATGGAGGCCTGGGCTATGGCTATGGCCCTGGCTGTGGATATGGATGTGGCTGCTTCCGTGGCCTAGGCTATGGCTACGGTGGCTATGGCTGTGGAGGTCTGAGCTGTGGAGGCCTGGGCTGTGGTGGCTGTGGCTATGGAGGCCTGGGCTATGGCTGCTACCGCCCATCTTACTGTGGAGGGTATTACTCCTATGGCTTCTACTGAAAAACATTTCCTCTTGGCCTGTCATGGAAATGTTATCCCTCGCTGCTTTGGGCTAATTCTGTCACCTTGTAAGAGTATCACATTCAATCTGCCTCTATGGCCTGGTGTCATGGAAGAGCTAAAACAACAGTGCCTTGGCATCCCTATGGAGCACTCAGGGCAGGGAAGTGTTAGGTATTGAGCAGCAGCAAGACCCCTCCTGCAGGGAAATGATGCAGAATCTCCCATCATGACAGAGACTCCTCCACAACAATTTATTTCCAGGAACTTGGCTCAGCTCTACTACACTATGACTAAGGTGTCTGCTACAACTTTTTAATAAACTTGTTTCACTGGCTTAGCAAAACTGTATTTACCTCTCCTCCTTGACCACCAAGGTTGCAGTTTCTCATTTTGAAGAGATTTTCAACCTTGATGTACTTATAATAAATCATGACAGCAGATTTACTCTCCAATTTATCTTTTGCAAAGAAGCGAAACCTCTCCAGATTGCTATCCAAAAAAAAATTCTTTCCTTGTTAAATATCTTTCTAAAATGTGATTTCCACATTACTTATACTTTAGCACATCATAATACCCAGTCCCTGCTTTGCTGGAGGCAAGACATTTGTTCACTATAAACTGCATCACTTCTCCCAAATCTTCTGGACAAATCCTCAGGGATTTTATTTTCATGATTTCAAAAAGATTCACCTATTCATGGTGTCATGTTCACAGTTTGTGACTTCCAGACCCCAAGTGTCTGTGATGAATGCCAGAACTTGCTTAGACTTTCTGTTGTCTGAGGCAGCTAGCTGGTGCAGTGAATAGCCAGGCCTGGAATCAGGAAGATTCAACTTTCAGAAATCCAATTTGTCCCCACAGACACTAAATAGTTGGTGTAACCTTGGATAAGTCATTTAACCCTATTTGCTTCAGTTTCCATATCTGTAAAATGAGCTATACAAGAAAATGGCAAACATCTTCAGTTTCATGGCCAAGAAATCTTCAAATGTGTTGACAAAGATTCATACACAAGTGAAAAATGACTGAACAGCAAATATATTATTCAGCTGTCTTCCAACTTTTGTCCTTATCAAGGATTCTGAAGATTTAGAACACGACACAACTGAAAGGCCCACCACAAGGAAGAGAGCTCCATCCAAAGTCTGAACACTTCAATGCAACCTTACAACTTGGGTGGACCCTATCTCTTCTAGCCAACTGCACAGTGTGTCAACTCTAATATTGACCTAGAGCTTAAGGCCTCCTAACCAGAGAGGTAGTGGACACATGGTTGCAATTGTGTCCTGCACAACACTCAAAAATTAAACTCTCTAGCCAATTCAATCACCCAGGCAAAGAGAGCATTCTCTTTGCTGCTCTGCAGCCTGACTACCAGCCTTTGGATTCCCCAGATGCAGAGGCCAGCCTGTCCCCAAAATCACATCCCTTAGATTCATCCTTGAGAAAAAAGCCCGAGACTTCCAATCTATCTGGCACATAATATGTGCTTACTAAATTTTAACTGACTGAAATTCTGTTTCAAGGAGTGGAGGAAACACTGCAAGTATCATCAGTAAAATTTCTTAATCATAGAAGTGTTTTTTATCTTAAAATGAATTTCTAGTAGTATATATCATTCCCAGGCATTATTCTGCATTGAAAATGTATGCAAGTTTTCATATATTTTCTGGATTTTACAGGGAAATGACCTCAGCAGTCACATTCTGTTGATACATCTCTCCAAAAGATAGACCATTGTTTTCTCAGGAGACATTCTATTAATATCAATTCAATGGAATCAAATCCATCAGGGAGAAGACAATTTCTTTTTTGGACTTCTCCCATGTAGCAAAGAATATTTCATTCTTTTTAACAAAGAAAATTATCAGCTGATTCAGGGAATTCCATCACTGAAACCACACAATCCTATTTATGGAGAAATAGAAGACATCTAGTACTTACACTATGTGATCACCACTCAAATACCTTAAGAGAGTTAGGAGAGGTCCCTAAGAGTGCTTTAAACTCGAGTCCAAGTTCTTTAAAATGAATCTTTTAGGTCTTGAGTTGGAGGGCCTTCTACCATGTGGTCTAGACATGTCTGATTGTTCTACAGCTTAGCCTAAGACCAGCCTCTAGGTCACGGAGGGATTTCTGCTTGTCATGTGACATGTTCTTGGGTTTCCTTATCCTCTGGAGTGCAGTTGTGGGAGAATTAGAAGCTGGGAGAAGAGATGACACACTTATGTATGCCCCAACAGACTTGACCTCATTTTTCTCCTCATCAAGTGAAGTATTACTGAGATGATCAATGGCCAAACAGCTACAGCCTGACTTCACACCTTTCCATAACACTTTCTCATATGGTGACCTCTACATCTCCACGGACTAAGTTATTTTTTCTCTGACACTCAATAGCCCATCTCTGTCTCCACAGCACCATTTCTCCTGCTCTCACTGATTCAGTGGGCTTCTTATCTATGTCCAGATTGCAAGACCCTATTAACCTCATACTAAGAGCATTTCCCATTTCTTTCTCACATTAAAAAGTCCATGGCTTCACTGAAATCCCGGTGGTATACTCAGTGTCACTGGATGCTCTCTTGGGAACCTTTGCACATCACATTCCTCACTCTCACCTTCAAGAGAAACTATTTTCACGGAGAGAGTGGAATGGCATTCTTGGAGGGTTCCGTAGAATGGAAAGCATGAGAGTAGGGGGCAAAGAGAAGGTATCAGGGATTGAGAATCTAAGAAAGAAAATAGTGATTAAAGTAGATAGATAGAAATTCACAAATTGAAATTTAAACTTGGAATGTGAATGGAATGTTTATAGCTGCTCTCTCTCTCTGTTGGTTAAAAAATTGAAATTTCAGAGGCTCCATCAATTGGCAAATATCTCAACAAGTTGTAATGTTTGGTAGTAATGGAATACTACTGTGTTATAAGAAATGATAAGCTCAATAATCCTATAAAAGTATGAAAAGACGTGCATGAAATGGTGAAGGGCATAGTGAACAGAAACAAGATATGTTGCATATAGTAACAAAAATATTGTTTTAAAAAAGACTCTGAGCAACTAAATCGTTGTGACTATTATGAGTACACAAATTAAAAATAAAGAACTTATAAGGAAAGAAACTATCTGCATCCAGAAAAAGAACCTATAAACAGAAGTTTTAATAGAATAATTTTACATAAATATATAAATACATAGATAGACAGACATAGAGAGTTATAGATATAATGTTTGTGTACCTTACAGTAACCATCTCAAGACAGGGATGGTGACTGAAGAAGAGAAAGGAAAAATATAGAAATTTCCATAATAACCTCATTATATATTTAAAAGCAGTAACATGTTGGACAGGATAGATTTGCATTTTCCTGTACAATCACCTTTTGTATTATAATATACTTTGGAAATACTTGTTTTATTCCATCAATTAAAAACAAAATAAATTTTAATAAGAGAGAAAGAGAAGTTGTTCTCTCCAAGTTGTCCAATGATGACATGACATTATGGCTAAATGTAAGGCTCTCTTCTGAATCTTCCTGCTTCTTGATCTCCAGTTGACTTTTGCCAGTGCTGGCTAACTAATGCTGGTGCTGGTGTGCCGGACCCTGCTCTTCCTGCCTGATTGCTCCTTCTTGGTCATCTTAACTCACTCACCATCTTGTTCTTCTATTCAAATCCACTCTGGCTGAAGCCCCAGATTCTGCCTCTTTTATCTCTTTTTCCTTTTACCTTTTACATCTTCAAGAATGAAAGAGTAGAGCCTCCTTATTCCCCAGGATTTTGAAGGCTTTTCTTTAGCCATTCCCTGCCACATGGCCCAGTGCAACATAGAACTCTATGATTAATTGTCGATGTACACAATTTCAATTTGAAAACAAATAAATTAATAAATGGATAGATAGATAGGTAGAGAGATTGATAAAGAATGAATGAACACAGCCCCAAGTCTTAAACAATTGTCCTCATCCTGTCTCACCTGAAGCAACCTACCTCTTCTCAACTTCTCTATTTCTTTCAAGAGCACCACTATCAAACAAAGATCCATTTTACAGTCTCAGGGACTTCCCTGACCCTGAATTGTCAATGCAAATATCTGATTAATTGACAAAACTTATCTTTCCTACCTTCATCACATCACTGACATTTAAACAGTTCTTTTCAATTACATAGTTGCCACATTAGTCTGGCCTCACAGGTTATTGTTGTGTTCATTCTTCCTTGCTGAAGAAGACCAAGCCATCAGAGAAATGATGACATGACTTGCACTTGACTTTGTTTTGAGTGAGGGAGGGCTGTGCAGGTCACCAGCCTCTCTTGTCCTCCAGAGCCATCTGAATGCAGTGACCAGATATTCATTAGGATGACTGGAGATGATCCAGGATGCAATGGTAGACCCTGGCCCTTTTAGGGCAAGGTCCACTCAGGAACTCATTTAGGGTGAGGTAAAGCCCATGCACTGAATAGGCCTCCTTAACAGGTAGCCAGGGGAGGGCTCCTTTAATGAGGCATAGAAAGAAAAGGGACATCAGGCTGGGAGGGAAACAACAACAGCTACCATAGATATTCACTCAAGCCAGGAGGGAAGGACAGGGGAAGTGTAGGGAGGGGAGGGGAGAGGAAGGAAGAAATCTTGTCAATAAACTCATGTTACCTGGGCATCTTCTAACTATCCCCATTTACCTTCCTTTGGAGAGGAGAAGGAAGGGGAGGTGGAGACAGACAGGAGAGGAGGATCTGAGTTCACAGCACATTTCCAAAAGAGCTTTTGATGGGCCTCCTTGCCTAAGTCTTTTTCCCACTCAAATACTCCTGCCACTTACCTGCCCAAATATATTTTCCCAAGTCATTCTTCTGACTCCCAATATCCCATAATTCTGAAAAGTCCGGAGCCACATACTTGTTATGTAAACTCCAGTTGATTCTTCTGTATTGATTTAAATAGATAGCTTCTATCTAGCATTTCACTTTGTCCCTTAGGTACACCAATCCTACCTCTGAGATCTAAGTACACCCCCACATTTTTTGATCTTACCTATGTAGTCTACCTTCTTTCACTCAGACAGTGCACTGCATGTGCCTTCTGTGTGCCTTTGTAATGACTGATTATCCATTCTGCCCAGAATCTCCTCCTCCCTCTTCCCATCACCTCTGACATTTACTGATTGATTATATCCTCAGTTATAAACAAGGCTTGCCCATTTCCCCTGTTGACTTGTGTCTCTGCATTTAAGATCTTCTCCCAACAATTCTCCATGTTTATGGCACATGTTTTGGTGTTCTCACTCAACCTAGGAATTTGGAGCTGCTGAAGGACAGGGACTATGTTAACATTTCTTTGGATCCCAGTTCCTAAGCACAGTGCTTGACACAGTGCAAACATTGGGGAGGTTGTTGGTACTTTGGCTACTGTGTAATAGTAGTTTGATGGACAGATTCCACAAAGTGGTGTTCCAACAAAATCTCAACTCGAACTTGAAATTTGCATGAAGTATTCTGTCACTTGAGTCTTAAGAAATCCTGATTTGGAGAGATAGGATTATTCAGCCTAGGTAAATTATGAGAATCACAGGAAGGAAAGTGTAATGGAAGGAAGATAATGCCATGTGGGAGAGGGCTACCCATGTCTGGGTAAAGCATTAGCCACATTAACCACGTGGGTTTTGGAAACACTATAATCATTTTTCATGATGGGAATAAGATTATGGCAGATCCTTCTCGGAGACACAACAAAACAAGAGAAAACATCATTAATGAGTGGCAAGAATTTTTGTCAGGGACCAACAATGACAAGAATGGGATTATCCCCTGGCAATTTGGTTAATAAGAGTTATGCAGTTCTGTCCTGGGTTTGCTATACTTCCTGTTACAAACATATAAAAGTGCCTGTGCAGGTGGTGACATACACACTCACCCAACCTACCTTCAACATCCATCCAAACCTGTGAATCCTGACACAATGTGCAACTGTGGTGGCTACTATGGAGGCCTTGGCTATGGCTATGGCTCTGGCTGTGGATATGGATGTGGCTGCTTCCGTGGCCTAGGCTATGGCTACGGTGGCTATGGCTGTGGAGGCCTGGGCTACGGTAGCTATGGCTGTGGAGGCCTGGGCTACGGTGGCTATGGCTGTGGAGGCCTGGGCTATGGTGGTTATGGCTATGGGTGCTGCCGCCCATCTTGCTATGGAAGATATTATTCCTATGGCTTCTACTGAAAAAGCATTTCCTCTTGGTCTGTCATGGAAACCTCATCCCTCCCTGCTTTGGGCTAATTCCTTCACCTTGTAAGAACTTCATATTCCATCTGCCTCTATGGCTTGGTGACATGGGAGAGCTAAAACAACAGGGTCACGGTATCCCTATGGAGCACTCAGGGGAAAGAAGTGGCAGCAACTGAGCAGCAGCTGGACTCCTTCTTCTGAGAAATGATGCAGAATCTCCCCTGTCATGAGGGAGACTCCTCCAACAATAACTTATTTCCAGTAAGTTTTCTCAGCTCTAATACATCATGGCTGAGGTATCTGTTAAAATTTGTTAATAAACTTGTTTCACTGGCTTAGTAAAACTGTTTGTGCCTCTCCTTTCTTGATGTTCAGAGTTTCACATTGTAATCACGAAGACATTTTCAGTGTTGATGTACTTTCATATGAATCATTGCAGAATATTTGCTTTCCAATTCATCTTGTACAATGATGTGGAACCTCTCCAGATTTCTGAATAAAAACATATTCTTTCCTACTTAAATGACTTTCTAAAATGTGATTTCTGTAGTACTCATATTTTAGTACATCATAATACCTAGGCCCTGCTTTGCTGGAGGCAAGGCATCATTATAAGCTACATCCCATCTCCCACATTCTCTGGACAAATCCTCAATACTTTTATGTCAAGGTTTCAAAAAGCTTCACATGTTCATGGTGTCACGTTCAAAGTTTGTCACCTCCAGGTCCAAGGTGTCTGTGATGAATGTCAGAACTGGAGTCAGACAGACTCATCTACCTGAGTTCCAATTTGTCCTCACACACACACTAGGTATTGTGTGTGACCCTGGGCAAGTCATTCAACCCTATTTGCTTCAGTTTCCTTACCTGTGAAATGAGCTGAACAAAAAAATGGCAAACTCCTCCAGGTTCATGGTCAAGAAATCTTCAAATTTGTTGACAAACCTTCTGGCATAAATGAAAAATGACTAAACAACAAATGTCTTCTCCAGCTGCCTTCCACCAATTCACACAAAGAATCTGAAGATTTAGAGCACAACACAACTGAAAGACCCACCACAAAGAATAGAGTTCCATCCAAAGTCTGAACATTTCAATGCAACCTTACAACTTGGGCAGACCCCATCTCTTCTAGCCAACAGCACAGTGTGTTCAACTCTAACACTGATGTGGAGTTCAAGCCCTCCCATCCACATGGGTACTAGAATCATGTTTGCCATGGTATCCTGTGCAACACACAAAAATTAAACTCTCTAATCAACTCAATTACCCAAGAAAAGAGAGCATCTTCTTTGCTGATCAGCAGCCTGACTACCAGTCTTTGGATTCCCCAGATCCACAGGTCAACCTGTCCCCAAAATCAAATGCCTCAGATAGGCCCATGATAAAAAAAGGCAGAGCTTTGCAAACTACCTGGTGCAAAATATGTGCTTACTAAATTTTTACAGACTGAAATTCTGTTTCCAGGAGTGGAGGAAACACTACAAGGATTATTACTAGTGGCTGTTATCCCTAGAGTAGATTGTTAGCTTAAAATGAATTTCTATTACTATATATCTCTCCTAGGCATTATCTACATTGAAAATATCTGTAAGTTTCAGTATGTTTCCTGCATTTTAAAGGAAAATTTACCTCAGCAGGTACATTCTATTGATTTCTCCCAACATGCCTCTAAAGAATTGATCAATTTTTGTCCAGAGACAATGTATAAAGGTCAATACAATGTAAACAAATCCTTCAAGCAGAAGATAATTTCTGTCTTGGACTCATCTTGTGGGGAAAAGAATATTTCATTCAATTTACCAAAGACAAAAATCAGCTGATTTAAGGAATTCCATCACTGATTCCACAAAGTCCTATTTAAGTAGGAAATGAGATCTCATGCTATGTGACGGTCATTCAAACACCTTCAGACAGTTAGGACAAGTCTCCAAGTGTCCTCTAAACCCAAGAGTCCAAGTTCTTTAAAATGAGTCATTGAGGTCTTCAGGTAGAGGCCTTCTTATTATTTTCAGAATGATTCTGAGCAACTAAATCATTTTGGCTACCATAAGTACACAAATTAAAAATAAAGAACATATAAAGAAAGGACCTGTCTGCATTCAGAAAAAGAACCAATAAATCGAAGTATTTATGGAATAGTTTTAAATAAATAGATAGATATATAGATATAGATACAGAAACAGATACAGATATAGATATAATTACAGATGGATAGTTACAGATAAATCGGTTTGTGTGGCATTATGGTAGCCATCTCTAGACACAGGTGGGGAGTGAAGAAATGAAAGAGGAAAAGAAGATATTTACATAATAACTTCATTTTATATATATATAAAAGTAATAGAAAGTTGAACAGGATAGATTTGCTATTTCATGTGCAATCATCTATTTTATTATAATATACTGTGGACATGTTGGTTTTTTCCATAAATTAACGATCAGATCAATTTTTGAAAGACAGAGAAGGTGATCTCTCCAAGCTGTCCGTGATTACGTTATGGCTAAACATAAGGGCCTCTTCTGAAGCATCCTGCTTCTTGATCTCCCTTAGTCTTTGGAAAATGCTACTTACTGTTGTTCCTGGGGTACTTCCTACTCTAATTGTCTAATTTTTCCTTCTTATCCATCTTAACTATATCACCATCTTTTTCTTCCATTCAAAATAACTCTGCCTGAAGCCCAGCATTCTGCCTATTTCCTTTCCTTTACGTTTTACTTTTTACTTCTCTAAGGATAAAAGTGTAAACCATCCTTAGGCCCCAGGGTTTCTAAGACATTTGCTCAACCGCTCCTTGACATATATGTAGAACCAGAGCAGGAATCTTTTACTAAGATCCAGGGCACTATGATTAACTGTCAATGTGTACAATTTCAATTTGATAACCAATAAGCTATCAACAGATAACTTGTAGATATAAGATAATAGATATAAATAGATAGATAGATAGATAGATAAATGAACGAATGAAGCCCCAAGTCTGGAACACATGTCCTCATCTTGCCTCATGAAAAGCATACTACACCTTTTCACCTTCTCTATCCCTTTCAAGAGCACCAACATCAAGCAAAGATCTCAAGTTTCCAACCTCAGGGACTTCCCTGACCCTGAACAATCAATGCAAATATCTGATTAGTTGACAGAAATTTGTATTTCCCATATTCATAAAAGCATTGACAATGAAACAGTTCTTTTCAATAACATCGTTCCCACATTAGGCCAGAGGCTCACAAGACATTTTCAAAAGAGTCTTTGAAGGGCCTCCTTACCTCAGTCTTTTTCCCACTCAAATCCTCATGTCACTTAGCTACCCAACATATTTTCCTAAATCATTCTTCTGACTCCCAATAGCATATAATTCCCAAAAATCCAGAGCCACACACTTATTACATGAAGTACAGTTTCATCTTCTGCATTGATTTAAATAGATGGCTTCTATCTAGCATTTCACCTGGTCCTTTAGCTAGCCCAGTCCTACTTGTCCAATGTAAGTACACCATTCCCACAGTTTTTGATCTTGCTGAGGTAGGGCATCAGCCACATTAAACACATTTTCTTTGGAAACACTATAATCATTTTTCATTATGGGAATAAGATTGTGGCAGTTTCTTCTCAGTGATACAACAAAAGAAGAGAGAACATCTGTAATAAGGGGTGAGAATTTTTTTCAGGGACCAAACTATGACAAGAATGGGATTTTGCCCTGGCAATTGGGAGTTTTATATATATGTATATAATATATATAATAATGGGAGTTATGCAGTTCTGCCCTGGGTTTGCTGTACTTTCTGTTGCAAATATGTAAAAATCCCTGTGCAGGTGATATTATACTACACAATCTATCTTCAACATCCATACAAATCCAGGAATCCTGACACAATGTGCAACTATGATGGCTACTATGAGTACCTAGGCTATGGCTATGACTCAGGCTGTGGATATGGATATGGCTTCTTCCGTGACTTAGGTTATGGCTATGGTGGCTATGACTGTGGAGGGCTGAACTGTGACTGCTATGGCTATAGAGGCCTGGACTATGGCTGCTGCCACCCATCTTGCTATGGAAGGTATTATTCCTATGGCTTCTATTAAAAAACCATTTCCCCTTGGCCTGCCATAGAAACTTTATCCTTCCCTGCTTTGTGCTAATTGCCTTGCCTTTGAGGACATTTCATCTGCCTCTATGGCTTGGTGATATAGGAGAGCTAAAACAATAGGGCTTCAGCATCCCTAAGGAATACTCAGGGCAGGGACGAGGCAGGGACTGAGAAGCAGCGGGACCCTTCTTTCTGGGAAATGATGGGGAATCACCCCTATCATGACAGAAACTCCTCCAATAACACCTTATTTCCAGTAATTTTACTCAGCTATAATGCACTATGCCTGAGGTGTCTACTACAACCTTTTAAGAAACTTGTTTCACTGACTTAGTAAAACTGTTTTTGACGATCCTCCTTGAGCTTCAGCATTGCCACTTCTCATCGTGAACAAATTTTCAGCTTAGATGTATTTACACGAATCATTGCAGGAGATATGCTCTCCAATTCATATTTTGCAAGGAGGTGAAACCTCTTCATATTTCTGTTCAGGAAACATTTTCATTTCTTATTAAATACATTTCTAAAATCTGACTTCTGTAGTACTTATTTAGTATATCATAACACCCAGTCCCTACATTGTTGGGGGAAGGATATTTGTTCACTAAAATCTGCACCCCTTCTCCAACATCCTCTGGACAAATCCTCAGGCATTTTATCTTAAAGGATTCATAAAGATTCACACATTCATGGTGTCATGTTCACAGTTTGTGACCTCCAGACCCAAGGTGTTTGTGATGACTGTGAGAACTGTTTTAGACTTTCCCTTGTCTGAGGCAACACAGTGGTGAATTGAGTGCCAGACCTGGAGTCAGGAAGACTCATCTTCCTGAGTTCAAATTTTTCCTTACATACACTAAGTAGTCTGTGTGACCCTGGGAAAGTCACTCAACCCTGTTTCCTTCAGTTTCCTTATCAGTGAAATGAGCTGAACAAGGAAACAGCAAACACCTCCAGTTTCATGAAATCTTTCAAGAAATCTTCAAATGTATTTACAAAGATTCATATACAAGTGATAAATGATAGACCAACAAATCTCTTATCTAGCTGTGTTCCAGCATTTCTCTTCATCACCAAGGAATCTGAAGATTTAGAGCACAACACAAATGAAAGGCCCACCACAAAGATTACAGGAGAGAGTTACATCCAAAGTCGGAACATTTCAATGCAACTTTACAACTTGGGTGGATCCCATATCATCTAGCCAACAATAGAGTCTGTTCAAATCCAGCACTGACCTGGAGCTTAAGCCCTTCCATCCATGAGTAGTGGAACCATGGGTGCAATTATGGCCAACACAACACTCAAAAATTAAACTCTTTAATCAATTCAATCACCAAGGAAAAGAGAGCATCTGCTTTGCTTCTCAACAACTTTAGTACCAGTCTTGGATTCCCCAGATCCCCAGGCCAGGCTGACCCCCAAATCACAACCCTCAGATGCATCCTTGAGAAAAAACAGACTTCCAATCTACCTGGCACATAATATGCTATGGAAATGTTTGTTTTTTCCATGAATCAAAAATTAAATAAATTTTTAAAAGAGAGAGAGAGAAGCTGTTTTCTCCAATTTGTCAAGTAATGACCTTATGGCTAAGTGTAAGGGTCTCTTCTGAATCTTCCTATGTAACTAGCTCACCATCTTGTTCTTCCATTCAAAGTAACTCTGGCTGAAGCACAAGGTTCTGCCCCTCTTCTTTCCTTTACCTTATATCTTTCCAAGAATGAAAGAATAGACCTTCTATAGGCTTCAGGGTTGCTAAGACATTTACTCAGTCACTCCCTGCCACATGGCCAGATGGAAACCAAGAATCTGTTACTAAGATTCAGAACCCTATGATTAATTGTTGATGTACACACTTTCACTTTGATAAGTGATACATAAATATCTAAATGGATAGACATACAGAAAAATTGATATACAGACAGATAGATGGATAGATAGATAGATAGATAGATAGATAGATAGATAGATAGATGGATGGATAGATGGATAAATGAATGAATAAATGCAGTCCCAAGTTTTGAACAGATGTCCTCATCATGCTTCATCCAAAGCATGCTATCTCTTCTGACCTACTCTATCCCTTTCAAGAGCAAAGATCTCAGGTTTATGATCTCCTGCTCAGGTTTACAATTCCCTGACCTTGAACTATCAATTCAAATATCTGATAAATTGATAAAACTTGTCTTTCCTACCTTCATAACTTCACTGGCATCCAAACACGTCTTTTCAAATGCATAGTTCTCACCTGACGTCAGGGGCTCACATCACATTTCCAAAAGAGCTTTGGATTGGTGTCCTTGCCTTAGTCTTTTACCCACTCAAATCCTCCTGACACTTAGCTGTCCAATATGTTTTCCTAAGTCTTCTTCAGACTCCCAATATCCTACAATTCCCAAAAGTCCATAGTCATACCTTGTTATTAAACTCCAGTTGCTTATTCTGTATTGATTTAAATAGATAGCTTCTGTCCAGCATTTCACTTTGTTCCTTAGCTAGCCCAATCCCATCCAGTCAAAGTACAGCCTACGTTCTTTTACTCAGACAATGCACTGCATGTGGCTTCTGCTTGCCTTTCCAATGGTTGCCTCTCCACCCTGTCCAGCATCCTCTCTTCCCTCCTCCCTTCACCTCTAACTCTCTCTGATAGGAACAGACCTGTGTTGCATAGCCTTGCCCATTTCCCCTAGTGACTTGTACCTCTGCCTCTGAGATCGTATCCAACAAAATCTCAACTCAAATCTGAAATGTGCATGATGTCACTTGAGTCTTGAGAAACCCTCATTTAGAGAGATAGTAGTATACAGCCCAGACAAATTATCAGAAGAAAATTAAGGAAAGTGTAATGGATAAAGGATAATGCCATATGATAGAGGGCTGCCATGACGTCTGGGAAAGGCACCACCCACATAACCACATGGGCTTTGTAAACACTATAATTATTTTTCATTACAGGAATGAAATTGTGGCAGATCCTTCTCAGAGATGTGAAAAAACAAGAGAAAACATCCTTAATGAGGGGTGAGAATTTTTATCAGGGACCAAACAATGACAGTAATGGAATTTTACCCTGGCAATTAGGTTAATGGGAATTAATGCAATTCTGCCCTGGGTAGTTGTACTTTTCTGCTGCAAATGTGTAAAAGTCCCTGTGTAGGTGGTGCCATACACACTTGCAAAATCTACCTTGGACATCCATTCAAATCTGTGGATCCTGACAAAATGTGCAGCTACAGTGGATACTATGGGGGCCTGGGCTATGGGTATGGTTCTGGCTGTGGATTTGGCTGCTTCCATGGCTTAGGCCATGGCTATGGCAGCTGTGGCTATGGAGGTCTGGGCTCTGGTGGCTTTGGCTATGGATGCTGCCACCCATCTTACTGTGGAAGGTATTATTCCTATGGCTTCTATTGAAAAACCATTTACTCTTGGCCTGTCATGGAAACCTTGCCCCTCTCTGCTTTGGGCTAATCCCCTGGCTTTGTAAGGACATCATATTCCACCTGGCTCTATGCCTGTAGGCCTGGGAGAGTTAAAACAACAGGGCCTTGACAACCGTATCAACCTTATGGAACACTCAGGGCTGGGAAGTGGCAGGCACTGAGAAGCAGCAGGACCCTCCTTCAGGGAAATGTTGCACACTCTCCTCTCTTGTGATGGAGATTCCTCCAACAACTTATGTCCAGTAATGTGGCTCAGCTCTAACACACCATGGCTGAGGTATCTGTTACAACTTTTAATAAACTTGTTTCACTGGCTTAGCAAAACGGTTTTTACTTTCTTTCTTGACCATCAGGTTTAATGCTTCTCATTATGAAGAGTTTTTCACCCTTGATGTACTTACAATAAATCATGGCATGAGATTTGCTCTCCAATTCATGTTTTGAAAGAGGTGAAACCTCTCCAGATTTCTGCGCAGAAAACATATTCTTTTCTTGTTAAATAACTTCCCAAAATCTGACTTCTGCACTTTTTACATTGTATATCATAATACTCAGGCTCTGCTTTACTGGAGGCAAGGCATTTCTTCACTATAAGCTACATCCCTTCTCCCACATCCCCCTGACAAATCCTCAGAGATTTTGTCTTCAAGATTTCAAAAAGATTCCCATGTTCATGGTTCTGTGTTCACTGTTCATGACCTCCAGCTCCAAGGTGTCTGTCATGACTGTCAGATCTGGCTTGACCTTTTCCTCCTCTGAGACAATGGGGTGGTACAAGGAATTGAGTGCCAGGCCTGGAAGCAGGAAGACTCATCTTCCTGAATTTAAATTTGTCCTCACACACACACTAAGTAGTCTGTGTGACCCTGGGCAAGTCACTTAAATCAGTTTGCTTCAGTTTCCTTATCTGTCAAATGAGTTAAAGAAGGAAATGTCAAACACCTCCACTTTCTTGGCCAAGAAATCTTCTAATGGGTTGAGAAAAATTCATACAGAAGTGAAAATCACTGAACAGAAAATTCATTGAGTAACTATCTTTTGTCATTTTTCATTATCACCAAAGATTTATCATTTGAAGATTTTGAGTATTGCACACATGAAAGCCCATCACAAAGATGACAGAGAAGAGTCCTATATAAAATCAGAACATTTGAATGTAAACTTACAACTTGGGTGGAACCCATCTCTTCTAGCCAACTTCACAGTCTGTTCAACTCAAACACTGACCTGGATCTGGGGTTTTCCCAGCTATAGGGATGGGGGACCCATGGGTACAATGCTGTAATGCATAACACTCAAAAATTGAAATGTCTAATCATTCCCATCACCCAAGGAAAGAGAACATCTACTTTCTTGCTCAGCAGCCTGACTACCAGCCTTTGGATCCCACAGTTTCACAGGCCTGCCTGTCCCCATAATCATATCCCTCAGATGGGGCCTGGAGAAAAACTACAGGATTGTCCATGCATTGTGGAATATCTGAATAAGGTCTGGTGTATGGCTATGATGGAATAGTACTGTGCTATAGGAAATGATGAGCCCAATAATCCTGCAAGAGTGAGGAAAGCCTTGCATGCAATAGTGAAGGGCAAAGTGAGCGGGACCAAGAGAACCTTATATTTATTTAGTAACAAAAATATGGTTTTAAGAAAGACACTGAGCAGCCAAATCAGGCTGACCATTATAAATACACAAATTAAAGTAAAGAACATATGAAGAAGAAGCTATCTGCATCCAGAAAAAGAAGCCATAAATAGTGTTTACAGAATTATTTTACATAAATATGTAGATGCAGATGTACCTGTTTGTGTCTAATGGTAACCATCTCTAGAATGGGACAGGGAGTGAAGAAAAGAAAGGAAAAAAATAAATTTACATAATAACTTCATTATATATTTAAAAGGAATAGGAATTTGTCCAGGACAGATTTGCGGTTTCATGTGCAATCATCTTTTTTATTATAATAGGCAATGGAAACGCTTCCTTTATTCCATAAATTAAAAATAAAGTCAAATTTTAAAAGAGAGAGAAACTGTTCTCTCCAAGTTTTCTGATAATGACCTTATGTCTAAAGGTAAGAGCCTCCTCTGAATCTTCCTGCTTCTTGGTCTCCCTGTTCCTTTCATCAGTGCTGGCCAAGTGCTGTTCCTGGGGTGCCTGACCCTGCTCTTCCTGCATCATTACTCCCTCTCATTCATCCTAAGTAACCTCACCATCTTGTCCAGTCAAAACAACTCAGGCTGAAGCCCAAGGCTCTGCCTCTTTTCCTTCTATTACCTTTTACCTCTTCAAGAATGAAAGAGTCGACCTCCCTTAGACTCCAGGATTTCTAATACATTTCCTTAGTCACTGTCTGCCACATGATCCAGTGCCACACAGAACGACATGATTAATTGTCAATGGACACAATTTCAATTTCAAAATCCATAAATGAATAAGTGGACAGATACATAAGTAGAGAGATTGATGAAAGAATGAATGAATACAGCCCAAATCTTAAGTAATTATCCTCATTCTGCCTTACCAAAAGCAACCTACCGCTTCTTAATTTCTCTCTTCCTTTCTAGAGCACCAACATCAAAGATCTCTTTTACATTCTCAGGGACTTCCCTGATCATGAATTGTCAATGGAAATATCTTATTAGTTGACAAAACTTGTCTCTCCTACTTTCATAACATCACTGACTTCCACAGACTTCTTTTCAATTACATAGTTTTCACATCAGGCCAGGGGCTCACAGCACATTTCCAAAAGAGCCTTTGGTGGGCCTCCTTGCCTCAGTCTTTTACCCACTCAAATCCTTATGTCACTCAGCTGCCCAACATACTTTTCTTAGCTATTCTCCTGACTCCCAATATACTATAATTCCCAAAAGTCTAGAGCCACACACTTGTTATGGAAACTCCAGTTGCTTCATCTGTACGAATTTCAATAAAAAGCTTCTATCTAGCATTTCACTTCATCCCTTAGCTGCATACCAATCCTACCTGTCAGATCTAACACCTTCCCCATATTTTTTGGTCTTGCCTGGGGTAGTCTACCTTCTTTCACTCAGACAATGCACTATATGTGCCTTTCTGAGTGCCTTTGCAATGACTGACTGTCCACTCTGCCCAGAATCCCCTCTTCATCTTTTACATACTCTAATAGATTATATCCTCAGTTCTAAATAAACCTGTGGTTCACAGAGCTGTCCTTTTCCCCTGTTGACTTGTGCCTCTGCCTCTAAGATCTTCTCCCACCAGTTCTCCAAGTTTATGGCACATGCTTCGGTGTTCTCACTCAATTTAGAAATTTAGAGTTGCCCAAGGACAGGAACTCTGTTGACATTTCACTGGATGCAAAACCCTGAGTACAGTGCCTGTGACAATGCAAATACTGGGGAGGTTGTTGGTGCTTTGGCTACTTGTGTAACAGTTGTGTGATGGACAGATCCCACACAGTGGTGCTCCAACAAAATCTCAACTCCAATCTGAAATTTGCAGGATCCCTTCTGTCACTTGAGTCTTAAGAAACCTTGATTTGGAGAGATAGGATTTACAAGCCAGATAAATTATGAGAAGCACGGGAAGGAAAGCATAATGGAAGGAGGATAATGCCATGTGGGAGAGGGTTGCCATGATTCCTGGGTAAGGCATCAGCCACATTAACCACATGGGCTTTAGAAACACTGTAATCATTTTTCATGATGGGAATAGGACTGTGGCAGATCCTTCTCAGAGACACAACAAAACAAGAGAAAACATCATTAATGAGCGGCGAGAATTTATGTCAGGTACCAAACAATGACAAGAATGGGGTTTTGCGCAGGCAATTTGGTTAATGGAAGTTATGCAGTTCTGCCCTGCATTTGCTGTACTTCCTGTTGCAAACATATAAAAGTGCCTGTGCAGGTGGTGACATACACAGTCACTCAATCTACCTTCGATATCCATCCACATCTGTGAATCCTGACACCATGTGCCACTACAAGGGCTACTATGGGGGCCTGGGCTATGGCTATGGCTCTGGTTATGGCTGTGGATGTGGCTGCTTCCGTGGCCTAGGCTACGGCTATGGTGGCTATGGCTATGGAGGCCTGGGCTGTGGTGGCTATGGCTATGGAGGCCTGGGCTGTGGTGGCTATGGCTATGGCTGCTACCGCCCATCTTGCTATGGAAGATATTATTCCTGTGGCTTCTACTGAAAAAGCATTTATTCTTGGCCTGTCGTGGAAACCTTGCCCCTCTCTCCTTTGCGCTAATACCTCGGCCTTGTAAGGATGTCACATTCTTCTGTGTCTGTGACTGGCTGACACGGGACAGATTAAACAACAGAGTCTTGCCAACCCTACTGAAGACTCAGGGACTAGAACTGGCAGGGACTGAGCAGCAGCAGGACCCCTCCTTCCTGGAAATGCTGCAGAATCTCCTGTCATGACGATGACTTTTTTCCAGGAATTTGGCTCAGCTCTAACACACCATGGCTGAAGTGTCTGCTCCAATTTTTTAATAAAGTTATTTCACTGACTTAGCCAAACTGTTTTTGCCTCTCCTTCTTGATATCTAGAGTTTCACCTTCTCATCATTAACAGATTTTCAACCTTGATGTACTTATATGATCATTGCAGGAGATTTCTTCTCCCATTAACCTTTTGTAATGAGGTGAAACCTCTCCAGATTTCTGTATAAAAAACATATTCTTTTCTGGTTAAATGTCTTTCTAAAATTTCACTTCTGCAGTATGTACACTTTAGTACATCATAATACCCAGGCCCTTCTTTGCTAGAGGCAAGGCATTTACTCACTATAAGCTACATCATTTCTCCCATATCCTCTGCACAAATCCTCAGGGATTTTATCTTCAAGATTTCAAAAAGCTTCTCATATTCATGGTGTCATGATCACTGTTTGTCCCCTCCAGATCCAAGGTGTCTGTGATGACTGTCAGAACTGGCTTAGACTTTCCCTTGTCTGGGGCAGCAGGGCGGTACGGCGAATTGAGGGCCAGGCCTGCAGTAAGGAAGACTCTTCTTCCTGAGTTCAAATTTGTCCTTACAGACACTAAGTAGTCTGGGTGACTCTGACCAAATCCCTTAACCTGTTTCCTTCCATTTCCTTATTTGTCAAATGAGCTGAACAAGGAAATGTCCAAAGCCTCCAGATTCTTGGGCAAGAAATCTTCAAGTGGGTTGACAAAAATTCATGCATAAGTGAAAAGCGACTGAACAAGACATCCCTTGTTTCTCTCTTTTCAACTTTTTCTCTTTATCACCAAGGAACCAGAAGACTTGGAGCACACCATAACTGAAAGGCCCAACACAAAGATTGCAGAGGAGAGTTACATACAATGTCTCAACACTTCAGTGCCACCTTAAAATTCGGGTAGACTCCATCTCTTCTAGCAATGACACAGTGTGTTCACCTGAAACACTGACCTAGAGCTCATGCTTTCCCAACCATAGGAGTAGAGGACCAGTGGTTGCAATGTTGTCCTACACAAGACCCCAAAATTAAACTCTCTAATGATTCCAATTACCCAGGAAAAGAGAGCATTCTTTTTGTTTCTCTGCAACCTGTCAGCCTTTGGATTCCCCAGATCTACAGGCCAGCCTGTTCCCAAAATCATATCCCTTAGATGGATCCTTCAGAAAAAAAGAAGCCAGAGCTTGGCAATTTACCTGGAATAAAATTATGTGCTTACTAGATTTTTAGAGATTGAAATTCTGTTTCAAGAAATAGAGGAAAGGCTATAAGTATCATTACTAATGGTTGTTATCCCTAGAGTAGACTGTTAGCTTAACATGAATTTCTATTACTCTATATCACTCCTAGCATTATTCTACATTGAAAATATATGTAGGTTTCTGTACATTTCCTGGATTTAAAGTGAAGTTACCTCTGCAGGCACAATCTATTGATTTCTCCCAACATGCGTCTAAATGATTGACCACTTTTTGTCCAGAGACATTCTATGAAGGTCAATTCAATGCAAACAAATCCCTCAGGCAAAAGATAATTTCTCTCTTGGATTCATCTCATGGGGGAAAAGAATATTTCATTCAGTTTGCCCAAGGCAAAAATCATCTGATTTAAAGAATTCCATCACTGAACTCACATAATCCTATATAAGTAGGAGATGAGATCTCATACTATGTGCTATGTGATGGTCATTAAAACACGTTCAGAGAGTTAGGACAAGTCTGCAAGTGTCCTCTAAACCCAAGAGTCCAAGTTCCTTAAAATGAGTCTTTCAGGTCTTCAGCTAGAGGTCTTCTTATTGCTTTAAGAACAATTTTGAGCAACTTAATCATTTTGGCTATTATTACAAGTACAAAAATTAAAAATAAAGAACACATAAAGAAGGGATCTAAGTACATCAAGAAAAAGAGCCAATACATAGAAGTATTTAAAGTATACTTTTAAATAAAAAGATAAGTAAATATATATGTATATATATATATGTGTGTGTGTGTGTGTGTGTGTGTGTGTGTGTGTGTGTGTGTATGGAGAGAGAGAGAGAGATCACTACACATGCACCTGTCTGTTTTCCTTCATGGTAGCCATCTCTAGAGAGGGGTGGGGAGTGAAGAAATGAAAGAGGAAAAATCAAGTAATTTCCATAATAGCCTCATCGTATATTTAAAAGGTAAAGCAAGTTGCACAGGATAGATTTGCTGTTTCATGTACAATCATCATTTTATTATAATATGCCATGAACATGCTTGTTCTTTTCCATAAATTAAACATTATATAAATTTTTCTTTTTTTATTTTAAATTTATTTATTTAACTTTTAACATCCATTTTCACAAAATTTCGGGTCCCAAATTTTCTCCCCATTTGTCCCCTCCACCTACCCCAAAACACAGAGCATTCTGATTTCCCCTATCACCAATCTGCCCTCTCTTCTAACATCTCTCCCTTCCCTTACCCTATCTTCTCTTTTGTCTTGCAGGGCCAGATACCTTTCTATACCCCAGTACCTGTATTTCTTATTTCCTAGTAGCAAGAACAATACTCAACAGTTGTTCCTAAAACTTTGAGTTCCAACTTCTCTTCATCCCTCCCTCCCCACCCATTCCTTTGGAAAGGCAAGCAATTCAATATAGGCCATTCCTGTGTAGTTTTGCAACTGACTTTCATAATAGTCATGTTGTGGAAGACTAACTATATTTCCCTCCATCCTATCCTGCCCCCCATTGCTATTATTCTCTCTTTTGACCCTGTCCCTCCCCAAGAGTCTTAACTTCAAATTGCTCCCTCCTCCCACTGCCCTCCCTGTCATCATCCCCCCACCCTGCTTATCCCCTTCTCCCCCACTTTCCTGTATTGTAAGATAAGTTTTCATACCAAAATGTGTGTGCATTTTATTCCTTCCTTTAGTCGAATGTGATGAGAGTAAACTTCATGTTTTTCTCTCTCCTCCCCTCTTTTTCCCTCCACTGAAAAGTCCTTTGCTTGCCTGTTTTGTGAGAGATAATTTGCCCCATTCCATTTCTCCCTTTCTCCTCCCAATATATTTCTCTCTCACCACTTAATTTCATTTTTTAAAGATATGATTCCATCCTATTCAATTCACTCTGTGCTCTCTGTTTGTGTGTGTGCATGCGTGTGTGTGTATGTGTGTATGTGTGTGTGTGTGTGTGTGTGTGTGTGTGTGTAATCCAACCAACTACCCAGATACTGAAAAGTTTCAAGAGTTACAAATAATGTCTTTCCATGTAGGAATGTAAATTTCAACTTTATTAAGTCTCTTATGATTTCTCTTTGCTGTTTACCTTTTCATGCTTCTCTTGATTCTTGTGTTTGAAAGTGAAATTTTCTTTTTCAGCTCTGGTCTTTTCATCAAGAATGCTTGAAAGTCCTCTGCTTCATTGAAAGACCATATTTTGCCCTGAAGTATTATACTCAGTTTTGCTGGGTAGGTGATTCTTGGTTTGAGTCCTACTTCCTTTGACTTCTAGAATATCATATTCCACACCCTTCGATCCCTTAATGTAGAAGATGCTAGGTGTTGTGTTATCCTGATTGTATTTCCACAATAACTGAATTGTTTCTTTCTAGCTGCTTGCAATATTTTCTCCTTGAGCAGGGAACTCTGGAATTTGGCCACAATGTTCCTAGGAGTTTCTCTTTTTGGATCTCTTTCAGGCGGTGATCAATGAATTCCTTCAATACTTATTTTGCCCTCTGGTTCTAGAATCTCAGGGCAGTTTTCCTTGATAATTTCATGGAAGATGATGTGTAGGCTCTTTTTTTGATCATGGCTTTCAGGTAGTCCCATAATTTTTAAACTGTCTCCTGGATCTATTTTCCAGGTCAGTTGTTTTTCCAATGAGACATTTCACATTATGTTACATTTTTTCATTCTTTTGGTTTTGTTTTGTGATTTCTTGGTTTCTCAGAAAGTCATTAACCTCCATCTGTTCCATTCTAATTTTGAAAGAACTATTTTCTCAGTGAACTTTTGGACCTCTCTTTTCATTTGGCTAATTCCGTTTTTTAAAGCATTCTTCTCTTCATTCACTTTTTGGACATCTTTTGCCAATTGAGTGAGCCTATTTTTCAAGGTGTTGTTTTCTTCAGCATTTTTTGGGGTCTCCTTTAGCAAGGTGTTGACCTGTTTTTCATGCTTTTCTTGCATCTCTCTGATTTCTCTTCCCAGTTTTTCCTCCACCTCTCTCACTTGGTTTTCAAAATCCTTTTTGAGCTCTTCCATGGCCTGACTCCATTGAATATTTATTCTGGATGTTTGGGATACAGAAGCCTTGACTTTTATGTCTTTCCCTGATGGTAAGCATTGTTCTTCCTCATCTGAAAGGAAAGCAGGAGATATCTGTTCACCAAGAAAGTAACTTTCTGTGGTCTTATTTTTTTCCCTTTTCTGGGCAGTTTCCCAGCCTGTTACTTGACTTCTGAGATTCCTCTCCACCACCACCTTGCCTCCAGAACCACCCAGCTAGTGCTTAAGGTCTGAGATTCAAATGCTGCTCCCCAGTCTCAGGGGTTTTGGCAGGGTTGGGATTGCTATTCAGTGTGAGATTAAATTCAGCTGTTCAGGTGGGGGCAGGGCTGCCTCACAGGGCTCAGTTCCCTCAGGGGGTATATGCAGAGATCTTCAACAATGGATCTGAGCTCCTTTCTGCTTTGGGAGCCCCTGTCCACTGCTGCCTCCACTGCTGCCTCCCGAAGGGGCCTGAGTTATGGAGACACCCTGCTCCCCTCTTGTCCATCTAGAAAGAGTCTCTCACTGACCTTTGGTATCTGTAGGCAGAGAGACCTTCACAGCCATGGGAGATTCTGTCCCTGAAGCCTGCTTGGATCTGTTCCTCTCAGTGCCGCGCAGCCAAGGCAAGGCTGGGCTCTGCTCTGGGTCTGGTGCATGATAGACCTTTCGTGTTGGCTTTTTAGATCTCTCTGGAACAGAAATCTCCTCCATTCCTTTGCTGTGTGGCTTCCACTGTTCCAGAATTTGTTGAGAGTTCTTCTTTACAGGTATTTTGTGGGCTGTGGGTTAGGAGCTAGCATATGTGTATCTTTCTACTCCACCATCTTGGCTCCTCCCCAAAACAATTTTTAACATCCTTTTTTAAAACTGAGTTCTGGCCTTTGTTTATTTAGCTCTTTGGTAAGTCTCAGGCCTGCTGCTTTTGCATCAGTAAAGCTCCTAATGGCTGCAGAGGAAGTCTAAGTGAATTTACTCACATTTTCAACAGCTCTCCCATCTCTCTCTTCAACATAATGGTACTGAAACCTGGGAGTCCAAATATTAATTGGACTCTGATGATCTTCTCCTAGCCACTGGAATAAGAGCAACTTTTAGGGTACCAACCCCTTCTCTTGATGACCTCAGATGGTTTGCCCCTCTCCACCCTGGACTCAGCTGGCACTGCATTCCACACCCCCACTACCACTCCTCAACTGATTCCCTGCCCTTGAAGTGGACTCTTTGCCCCTGTTCAGCAGGAAACAGCTACTGAAGACAATGACTTTCTGCCCTTTTCCCCAAAAGAATTCTCCTACCTAATGGTTGAGTTGGGAAATAAGGTGGATAGAAACAATGCCCTAAGAGTTAAAATAATATTGATTGACTTTGCAAAGCCCTTGGTGCCCTAAAGTCTCCCCTTACCACAAAATTTGCTTTTTTTCCATAAATTAAACATTAAATAAATTTTTAAAAGAGAGAGAAGCTGTTCTCAACAAATTGTCTATTGATGTTGTTATGTTTATCCTTCATTGCTGAAGAAGACCATGCCATCAGAGAAATGATCTCATGACTTGCCCTTGACTTTGAATGAGGGAGGGCTGTGCAAGATCACCAGCCTCACTTCTCCCCCAGAGCCATATGAATCCAGTGACCTTATATTCATCAGAATGATTGGAGATGACCCAGGGTGCACTGGGGGACTTTGGCCCCTTTAGACCAAGATCTGTTCAGGTACTCACTTAGGGAGAGGTAACACCCATTCATTGAATAGGCCTGTTTAAGAAGTAGCCAGGGGATGGACCCTGTAATGAGGCAAAGGAAAATGAGGACGTCAGACTGGGAAGGAAACAGCAACTGTTAATATTCATACTTACTCTCAAGCCAGCAGGGTCCAGAAGAGAGCCCTTAGGCAGGGGCCTAGAGCTGTCCAAAGTATGAGCTTCAGAGTGCAGTAGGTTTAAAGTGATGACATCTTGGTTAAATATAAGGGCCTCTTCTGAATCGTCCTTCTTGGTCTCCCTTAGTGTTAGGAATGCTGGCTAACTGGTGTTCCTGGTGTACTTCATCCTGCTTTTCCTGCTTCTTATTCACCTTTACTAGCTCACCATCTTCTTCTTCCATTCAAACTAACTCTGGCTGAAAAACAAGATTCTGCTTCTTTTCTTTCTTTTACCTTTTACCTCTTCAAGGATGAAAGTGTAGACCATCCTTAGACCTCAGGGTTTCTAAGACTTACTCAGCCAATACCTGAGACATATCAAGAAACAGAGCAGGAATCTTTTACTAAGATCCAGAACACTATGATTAATTGGTGACATGTACAATTTCAATTTGGTAACCAATAAATAAATGTCTGAATAGACAGAAAGATAAATGAATGAATGAAGGAAGCCCCAAGTCTGGAACACATGTTCTCATCTTGCCTCATGCAAAGCCCTCTCCCTCTTTTCACCTTCTCTATCCCTTTCAAGAGCACCAACATCAAGCAAAGATCTCAAGTTTATAACTTCAAGGACTTCCCTGACCCTGAACTATCAGTGCAAATATCTGATGAGTTGACAGTACTTCTCTTTCCTACCTTCATAAAGCACTGGCATCCAAACACCTATTTTCAATGGCATAGTATCCCCACATTAGGCCAGGGCCTCCCAGGACATTTCCAAAAAAGCCTTTGAAGGGCCTCCTTGTCTCAGTCTTTTATCCACTCAAATCCTCATGCCACTTAGCTGCCTAACATATTTTCCTAAGTCATTCTTCAGACCCCCAATATCCTATAATTCTCCAAAGTCCCGAGACAAACACTTGTTATATAAATTCAAGTGGCTTCTTCTATAGTGATTTAAGTAGACAGCTTCTATCAAGCATTTCATTTGGTCCTTTAGCTAGCCCAATCCTCCCTCTTAGATCTAAGTGCACCATGCCCACATTTTTTGGTCTTTCCAAGGTAGGGCATTAGCCACATTAACCACATGGGTTTGGAAACATTATAATCTTTTTTCATTTTGGGAATAAAATTGTGGCAGATCCTTCTCAGTGATACAACAAAACAGGAGAAAACATCCTTAAAGTGGTATGAGAATTTGTTTTTCAGGAACAAAATGATGATAAAAATGGGATTTTCCCCTGGTAATTGGGTTAATGGGGGTTATGCAGTTCTGCATTGGGTTTGCTATATACTTCCTGGTGCAAACATATACAAGCCTCTGTGCAGGTGGTGACATACACAGCCCCCAAACTACCTTTGATATCCATCCCTGTGAATCCTAGCACAATGTGCAACTGAAAGAGCTACTACAGGGGCCTGTGTTATAGCTATGGCTCTGGCTGTAGATGTGGATGTGACTGCTACCATAGACTAGGCTGTGGCTATGGTGGCAATGGCTGTGGAGGCCTTAGCTATGGTGACTATGGCTATGGAGGCCTGAGGTATGGCTGCTGCAGCCCATCTTCTTGTGGAATGTATTATTCCTATGAATTCTTTTGAAAAACCATTTCTTCTCGGTCTCTCTTAGAAACCTTATCCCTCCCTGCTTTGGGCCAATTCCTGCACCTTGTGAGGACATCACATTTCATCTGCCTCTATGGCTGGGTGACATGGGAGAGCTAAAACCACAGGGCTTTGGCTTTCCAATGGAGTGCTCAGGACAGGAAAGTAGCAGGGACTGAGCAGCAGCAGGACCCCTCCTTCTGAAAAGTCATGCAGAATCTCCCCTGTCGTGACGGAGACTCCTCCAATAGCAGCCCATTTCGAGGAATTTGATTCAGCTCTATGAAGGCATGGCTGAGGTATCTGTGACAACTTTTTAATAAACTTGTTTCACTGACTTAGCAAACTGTTTTGGCCTTTCCTTCTTGATGTGTAGAAGTTCACCTTCTCGTCATGAAGGGATTTTCAACCTTTCTGTACTTAGATGAATCACTGCAGGAAAAATTTTGATTTCTTCTACACTTCTACTACAATACATCATATTATATAGACCCTACTTCACTAGGGGTGAAGCTTTAGTTCAATATAAGAATTAAAATCCTCAGGGATTTTATCTTCAAGGTTTCAAAAAGACCCACATGTTCATTGTGTCATGATCATATTTTGTGACCTCCACATCCAAGGTGTCTATGTGACTACCAGAACCAGCTTAGCCTTTCCCTTGTCTGGGGCAGCTGGGTGGTTCAGGGAATTGAGTGCTAGGCCTTTAGTCAGGAAGACTCATCTTCCTGGGTTCAAATTTGTCCTCACACACACAAAGTAATCTGTGTGACCCTGGGCAACTCTCTCAACCCTGGTTCCTTCAGTTTCCTTATCTGTAAAATGAGCTGAACAAAGAAACAAGAAACACCTCCAGTTTCGTGGCCAAGAAATCTTCCAATGTGTTCACAAAGATTCATATACAAGTCAAAAATGACAGAACAGCAAATCTATTGTCCAGTTTTCTTCTACCATTTCTCTTTATCCCCAAAGAGTCTGAAGATTTAGAGCGCAGCACAACAGAAAGATCCACTGCAAAGGTTACAGGAGAGAGTTACATTCAAAGTCTGAACACTAAAGTGCAACCTTACAACTTGAGTGGACCTCTTCTAGTCTAGCCAACAGCACAGTTTGTTCAACTCAAACACTCACCTGGAGCTTAAGCCCTCCCATCTATACGAGTAGTGAAACCATGGTTGCAATGATGGCCCACACAACACTCACAAATTGAACTCTCTAATCAATTCAATAACGCAGGAAAGAGAGCATCTGCTTTGCTTCTCAGCAACCTGACTACCACTCATTGGATACCACAGACCAGCCTGTCCCCCAAAACATAACCCTCAGATGCATCCTTGAGAAAAAAACAGAGCCTTCCAATCTACCTGGCACATAACATGCTATGGAAAGGTTTGTTTTTTCCATAAATGAAAAATTAAATAAATTTTTAAAAGAGAGAGAGAGAAGCTGTTTTCTCTAACTTGTCAAGTGATGACATTATGAGTAAATGTAAGGGCCTCTTCTGATCCTTTCTATGTAACTAGCTCACCAACTTGTTCTTCCATTCAGCATAACTCTGGCTGAAGCACAAGGTTCTGCCCCTTTTCTTTCTTTCATCTTGTACCTCTCCAGGAATGAACGAGTAGACATTCTATAGGCCCCAGCTTTTCTAAGACATTTACTCAGCCACTCCCTGCCACACGTCCAGATGGAAACCAGGAATCTGTTACTAAGATTCAGAACCCTATGATTAATTGTTGATGTACACACTTTCAGTTTGATAATCAGTAAATAAATATCTAAATGGATAGACAGAGAGATTGATATACAGACAGACACACAGACAGACAGACAGATAGATAGATAGATAGATAGACAGACAGACAGACAGATAGATAGATAGACACACAGACAGATAGATAGATAGATAGATAGATAGATAGATAGATAGATAGATAGACACACAGACAGATAGATAGATAGATAGACAGACAGACAGACAGACAGACAGACAGACAGACAGACAGACAGACAGACAGATAGATAGATAGATAGATAGATAGATAGATAGATAGATAGATAGATAGATAGATGAATGAACAAATACAGCCCCAAGTTTTGAACATCCTCCTCATGCCTCATCCAGAGCATGCTGCCTCTTCTCACGTACTCTATCCCTTTCAAGAGCAAAGATCTCAGGTTTACAATCCTGGTCAGGTAGACAATTCCCTGACCTTGACCTATCAATGCAAATATCTGATTAATTGACCATACTTGTTTTTCCTGCCTTCCTCATATCACTGGCATCCAAACATGTCTTTTCAATAGCATCTGAGGTCAGGGGCTCACAGCACATTTCCAAAAGAGCTTTTGATGGGCCTCCTTGTCTTAGTCTTTTACCCATTCAAATCCTCCTGCTACTTAGCTACCCAACATATTTTCTTAAGTCATTCTTCAGACTCCCAATATTCTATAATTCCCAAAAGTCTATAGTCACATGCTTGTTGTGTAAACTCCAGTAGCTTCTTCTGTATTGATTTAAATAGATAGCTTCTGTCCAGCATTTCACTTTGTCCTTTAACTAGCCCAATCCCACCTGGCCAACTGACATACAGTCTACATTCCTTCACTCAGACAATGCACTGCATGTGCCTTCTGCTTGCCTTTGCAATGGCTTGCTCTCCACCCTGCCCAGAATCCTCTCCTCCCTCCTCCCTTCACCTCTGATCTTTTGTGATACATGATATCCACAGTTTTAAACAGACCTGTGTTGCATAGCCTTGCCCTTTTCCCCTAGTGATCTGTGCCTCTGAGATCATGTCTCCAACAAAATCTCAACTCAAATCTGAAATCTGCATGACCCATTCTGTCACTTGAGTCTTGAGAAACCCTGATTTGGAGAGACAGGATTATATAGCCCAGATAAATTATCAGAAGAACAGGAAAGAAAGTGTAATGGAAGAAGGACAATATCATGTGGGATAGGGCTGCCATGAGGTCTGGATAAGGCATCAGCCACATTAACCACATGGGTTCTGGAAACACTATAATTATTTTTCATTACAGGAATAACATTGTGGCAGATCCTTCTCAAAGATACAACAAAACAGGAGAAAACATCCTTAATGAGAGGGGAGAATTTTTGTCAGGGACTAAACAATGAAAAGAATGGGATTTTGTCCTGGCAATTAGGTTAATGGGAGTTATGCAGTTGGGCCCTGGGTTTGCTGTACTTCCTGCTACAAATATATAAAAGTCCCCGTGTAGGTGGTGCTATACACACTCACAAAAGCTGCCTTGGACATCCATCCAAATCTGTGAATCCTGACAAAATGTGCAACTATAGTGGATACTATGGGGGCCTGGGCTATGGCTATGGCTCTGACTGTGGATGTGGCTGCTTCCGTGGTCTAGGCTATGGCTATGGTGGCTGTGGCTGTGGAGGCCTGGGCTATGGAGGTTATGGCTGTGGAAGCCTGGGCTGTGGTGGCTATGGCTACGGAGGTCTGAACTGTGGTGGCTATGGCTATGGCTGCTACCGCCCATCTTGCTGTGGAAGGTATTATTCCTATGGCTTCTATTGAAAAACCATTTGCTCTTGGCCTGTCATGGAAACCTTGCACCTCCCTGCTTTTGGCTAATCTCCTTGCCTTATAAGCACTCACATTCCACCTGTCTCTATGGCTAGGTGACATGGAACAGCAAAACAGGGTCTTGACAACTATATGGAATACTCAAGGCCAGGAGGTGGCAGGCACTGAGAAACAGCAGGACCCTCCTTCAGGGAAATGGTGCACAATTTCCCCTGTCATAACAGAGGTTTTTCCAACAACTTATTTCCAGAAATTTAGCTCAGCTCTAATATACCATGGCTGAGCTGTTGCTTACAACATTTTAATAAACTTGTATTACTGGCTTAGCAAAACGATTTTTGCCTTTCTTTCTTGACCACCAGGGTTTCAGCTTCTCATTATGAAGAGATTTTGCAAACTTCATGTACTTATAACAAATCATGGCACAAGATTTGCTCTCCAATTCATGTTTTGCAAGAGGTGAAATCTCTCCAGATTTCTGTCCAGAAAACATAATATTTTCTTGATAAATACCTTTCTAAAAGTTGACTTCTAAACTATTTACACTATAGGACATCATAATACCCAAGCCCTGCTTTACTGGAAGCAAGGCATTTATTCACTATGAGCTGAATCCCTTCTCCCATATCCTCTGGACAAATCTTCAGAAACTTTACCTTCAATATTTCAAAAAGATTCAAATGTTCATGGTGATATGTTCACTGTTTGTAACCTCCAGATCCAAGGTGTCCGTGATGACTGCCAGAACTGGCTTAGCCTTTCCCTTGTCTGAGGCAGCTAGGTGGTGCAGGGAATTGAGTGCCAGGCCTGGAGTCAGGAACACTCATCTTCCTGAATTTAAATTTGTCCTCACACACTCTAAGTAGTCTGATTGCCCCAGGGCAAGTCACTTAACCCAGTTTGCTTTAGTTTCCTTATCTGTCAAATGAACTAAAGAAGGATTTGCAAACACCTTCACTTTCTTGGCTAAGAAATTTTCAAATGGGTTGAGAAAAATTCATTCACAAGTGAAAATGATTGAACGATAAATCCATTGTGTAGCTGTCTTCCATTATTTTCCATTATCACCAAGGAAACTGAAGATTTGAAGTACTGGACACCTGAAGGACCAAAGATTACAGGGCAGAGTCTTATACAAAGTATGAATATGTTAATGTAAACTTACAACTTGGGTGGAGCCCATCTCTTCCAGCCAACATCATAGTCTGTTAAACTCAAACCCTGACCTGAAGCTGGGGCTATCCCATCTATAGGGGTGGGGGACCCATGGGTGCAATGCTATGCTGCACAACACTCAAAAATTGAAATCTCTAACCAATTCCTTCACCCGGGAAAAGAGAACATCTGCCTTCTTGCTCAGCAGCCTGAATACCAGCCTTTGGATTCGACGGTTCCACAGGCCTGCCTATCCCCATAATCACATTCCTCACATGAGTCCTTGTGCCAGAACTTTACAATCCACCTGGGATATAATATGTGTTCATTAAAATTTTATTGACTGAAATTCTGTTTCAAGGAGTAGAAGAAACACTACAAGTATCATTACTAATGGTTGTTATCCCTAGAGTAGTTTGTTAGCTTAAAATGAATTTCTATTACTCTATATCACTAATACTCATTATTATCCATTGTAAATATATGTCAGTTTATGTATATTTCCTGAATTTTAGAGAGAAATGAGCTCAGCAATATATTCTATTCACTTCTCCCTTACATGCTTCCAAAAGGTTGACCAATGTTTTCTCAGGAAAAATTCTGTGAAGGACAATTCAAAGGAAACAAATCCTTCAGGCAGAAGATAATTTCTATCTTGGACTCATCTCATGGGGTAAAGTATATTTCATTCTCTTTAGGAAAGACAAAACTCAGTTGATTCAAGGAATTCCATCACTGAATCCACATTGTCCTACTTTTGTAAGAGAAGAGATCTGATATTTACACTCTGTGATGGCCATTTAAACACCTTAGGAAAGTTAGTCTTTAAGTGTCCTCTAAACCCAAGCATCCAAGTTCTTTAATTTGAGTCTTCTAGGCCCTTGAACTAGACAACCTTCTACCATATGGTCTGACCTTGTCTTAATGCTCTTCAGCTTAGCCAAAGATGAGCCTCAAGTCCCAGTGGGGTTTTTGGTTTTCATATGACATCTTATTGGGCTTCCTTATCCTCTGGATTGTAATTGTGGGAGGATTAGAAGCTGGGAGAAGAGATTACAAATTTATGGCTACCCCAACAGACTTGACCTCATTTTTCTCCTGGCCAATTGAAGAATTTCTGAAATGTTCTACAGCTGAAGAGCCATAGCTTGGCTTCTCATCTTTCTATTACCTGTTCTCAGTTGGTGACCTCCACATCTCCCAAGGGCTCAGTTATTTTCTCTCTGACACTCAATTGCCCATCTCCATCTCCAGGCCAACATTTCTCCTCCTATCACTGGTTCAGTGGGGTTCATATCTATGCCCAGATTGCAAGACCCTCTTAACTTTATACTAACAGCATTTCCTATTACTTTCATACATTAAAAAGTCCATGGCTTTACTGAATTTCCTGGTGTATACTCAGTGTCATTAGCTGATCTCTTGGAAAGCCTTGCTTATCACATTCCTGAACTTCACCTTCCAGAGAAACTCTTTTCATGGAGAACGTGGAATGGAAATTTTGGAGTGGATGATAAGATGAAAAGTGGCAGAATAGAGGGAAAATATAAGGCAACAGGGACTGAGAGCTAGGAAATAAAATATTGATTAAATTAGATGGATAGAAATACACAAATTGTAATTCACAATTGAATGTGAACGGTATGTTTACAGCTTCTCTCTTTTTGGTGGTTAAAAAAAATGAAAATTGTAGGGGTCCCCACCAATTGGGGAATGTCTCAACAAGTTGTGGTGCTTGGTTGTGATGAAATACTACTGTGGTATAAGAAATGATGAGCTCAGTAATCCTATGGTACTGATGAATGCTACTGTTCTATAAGAAATGATGAGATCAATAGTCTTATAAAAGTATAGGAAAGTCTTTCATGAAATGGTGAAGGGCAAAGTTAGCAGAAAAAAGCTATATTGCGTATAGTAACAAAAATATTGTTTTAAGAAAGGCTCTGAGCAACTAAAACATTTTGACTCTTAAAAGTACACAAATTAAAAATAAAGAACTTCAGAAGAAATAAACTATCTGCATCCAGGAAAAGAACCAATACATAGAAGTTTTTACTTAGATCTGACTTTATTTGTGCAAAAAGTGTTTGGTAATTGTGTTCATATAGTCACTACCTGAGTTTGTGTTGGCAGGTAGACATCCAGATATTTTGCAGTGTCTACCATAGCTTGTAATGGGATTTTTCTTTCTCTTTCTTGCTGTTGTGTATTCTTAGTAATATGTAGAAATGCAGAGGATTTATCTGGGTTTATGTTGTAACTTGCAACTTTGTCCGAGTTGTTTACTATTTCAAGTAGTTTTTTACTTAATTCTCTGCGATTTTCTAAGTACATTATTTATGTCATCTGCAAAGAGTGATAACTTAATTTCTTCTTTGCCTATTCTAACTCCTTCAATTTCTTTTCCTTCTCTTATTGCTAGAGCTAACATTTCTAGTACTATATTAAATAACTTTGGTGATAATGGACATCCTTGTTTTACCCCTGATCTTATTGGAAATGCATCTAGCTTATCCACATTGTATATAATGCTTGCTTATGGTTTTAGGTACATACTGCTTATTATTTTATAGAAAGTTCCATTTATCCTATACTCTCCAGTGTTTTCAATAGGAATTGGTGTTATATTTTGTCAAAGGTTTTTCTGCATCTATTGAGATAGTCATGTAGTTTCGGTTAGATTTATTGTTGGTATGATCAATAATGTTGATAGTTTTCCTAATATTAAACCATCCCTACATTTCTGGTATAAATCCTACCTGATCATATTGTATTATTCTCATGATAAGTTGCTGTATTCTTTATGCTAATATCTTATTTAAATTTTTCGCGACTATATTCATTAGAGAAACCGGTCTATAATTTTCTTTCTCTGTTTTGGCTCTTCCCGGTTTAGGTATCAGAATCATATTTGTGTCATAAAAAGAATTTGGAAGGACTCCTTCTTCCCCACTTTTCCCAAATAGTCTATATAGTATTGGAAATAACAATTATTTAAATGTTTGATTGAATTCACTTGTAAATCCTTCTGGCCTGGGGATTTTTTCCTAGGGAGATCATTGATGACTTGTTCAATTTCTTTTTCTGAGATGTGATTACTTAAGCATTCAACTTCCGCTTCTGTTAATCTGAGTAATTTACATTTTTTAAAATATTCATCCATCTCATTTAGATTGTTGAATTTATGGGCATGGAGCTGGGCAAAGTAATTTCTATTATTGTTTTAATTTCCTCATCATTGGAAATGAGTTCACCCTTTTCATTTCTGATATTGGTAATTTGGTTTTCTTCTTTCATTTTTTCAATCAAACTGACCAAAAGTTTATCAATTTTATTGGCTTTTTCATAAAAGCAACTCTTAGTTTTAGTTATTAGTTGAAGAGTTTTCTTAATTTCAATTTTATTAATTTGTCCTTTGGTTTTCAGTATTTCTAATTTGGTATTTATTTGGGGATTTTTAATTTGGTCTTTTTGAAGTTTTTCAGTTTCATGCCCAATTCATTGCTCTCCCCTTTCTCTATTTTATTCATGTAGGCATTCAAAGATATAAAACTTTCCCTAAGCACTGCTTTTGCAGTATCCCATAAGATTTGGTAGGTTGTCTCATTATTGTTATTCTCTTGAATGAAGTTGGTGATTGTTTCTATGATTTGTTGTTTAAAGCACTCATTCTTTGGGATTAGATCATTTAGTTTCCAATTAATTTTTGAGTTATTTTTCCATGGCCTTTTATTAAATATAATTTTTTATTCCATTATGATCTGAAAAGGATACATTGACTATCTCTGCTTTTCTGCACCGTACTGTGAGAATTTTTATGCCCTAATACATGGTCAATTTTTGTATATGTGCCATGTTCCACTGAGAGAAAAGTATACTTTTTTCTATCCCCATTCAATTTTCTCCAAAGTTCTATCATATATACTTTATCCAGAATATTATTCACCTCCTTAACTTCTTTGTTGTTTCTTTTGAGATTAGATTTATCAAGTTCAGAGAGGTGGAGGTTGAGGTTCCCTACTAGTATACCTTTTCTGTCTATTTCCTCCTGTTACTCCCTTAACTTGTCATCTAAGAATTTGGATGCTATTACTTGGAGCAAATATGTTTAGTAATGATATTCCTTTGTTGTCTATTGTGCCTTTTAGCAAGATGTAGTTTCCTTCTTTATCTCTTTTGATTAGATCTATTTCTGCTTTTCCTTTGTCTGAGATTAGGATTCCTACCCCTGCTTTTTTTTACATCAGCTGAAGCAAAGTATATTCTGCTCCAACCTTTTACCTTTACCCTGTGTGTATCTCCCCTTGTCATTTCAAATGTGTTTCTTATAAACAACATATTGTTGGATTATGGTTTTTAATTGATTCTGCTATCCATCTCTGTTTTATGGGAGAATTTATTCCATTCACATTCACAGTTATAATTACTATCTATGTCTTTCCCTCCATCCTCTTTCCCCCCATTTATGCTTTTAGTTCTCCCTTCTCCCTTCCCCTTCACATTGGAGTTTTCATTTTTGACCACTGCTTCCCTCAGTCTTCCCTCCCTTCTTTCAGCATCCCCTGCTTTTACCACCCTTTTCACTTACTACTTCTTTCCTTCCTTCTAGCCTCCCCTCCCTTTTCTTTCCCCCTTTCCCTCCTACTGCCTATAAAGCCAATTAAATTTCTATACTTAACTGAGTTTGTTATTCCCTCTTTGAACAAAATCAGATGAAAGTAAATATCGGGGTGGAGCCCAGATGGTGCAGTAGAAAGACTCACGTATGCTAGCTCCAAACCCACAGCCCATATATTTCCTGCAAGAAGAACTCCCCAGAAATTCTGGATCTGCAAGGAGTGCAGAAAACACAGTGGAAAAGATTTCCATTCCAGAGAGCCCTGGAGAGGCATCCCCAGGGGTCCATCGCACTCCAGACAGCAGAGTCCACTCCTGAGCTGCCCTGACCACGTGGCCCCAGAGGAGCAGATCCGAGCAGGCTTCAGGGACAGAATCTCCTGCGGCCGGGAAGGTCCCTCTGCCCACAGACAGTCCAGGTCAGTGAGAGAGACATCTGGGCTGGCCAAGAGGGGAGCGCGGTGTCTCCGTGACTCAGGCCCCCTCGGGAGGCAGCGTGGAGGGAGCGGCAGAGGCAGTGGCAGAGGCAGCAGTGGCAGCCCAGGACTCCCGGAGCAGCAGTCAAAGGTTCAGGGCCATTACCAAAGGTCTCTGCATAAACCCCCTGAGGGAACTGAGCCTGGGAGGCGGCCCTCCCCCCACGCTAGCACCAGAACTTAAGCTCACATTGAATAGCAGCCATGACTGCCAAGGAAAGCCCATTTGAATCTCAGACCCCAAGCACTAGCTGGGCAAATCTAGGCGGGGGTGGAAAGGAAACTCAGAAGTCAAGCAACTGGCTGGGAAAATGCCCAGAAAAGGGAAGAAAAATAAGACTATAGAAAGCTACTTTGATGGGGTACAGATGTTCCCGCCTTTCAAATCTGATGACGAGGAACTATTCTTACAATCCTCCAGGGAAAGACGTGGAGGGCGGGGCCTCTGCATCCCAGAATCCCAGGTGGATGTCCGGTGGGCTCAGGCCATGGAAGAGCTCAAAAAAATCAAATTAGACAGGTGGAGGAAAAACTGGGAAGAGAAACGAGAGAGATGCAAGAAAAGCATGAAAAACAGGTCAATACTTGGTAAAGGAGACTCAAAAAAATGCTGAAGAAAATAACACCTTGAAAAATAGGCTCACTCAATTGGCAAAAGAGGTTCAAAAAGCCAATGAGGAGAAGAATGCTTTCAAAAGCAGAATTAGCCAAATGGAAAAAGAGGTTCAAAAGCTCACTGAAGATAATAGTTCTCTCAAAATTAGAATGGAACAGATGGAGTCTAATGACTTTCTGAGAAACCAAGAAATCACAAAACAAAACCAAAAGAATGAAAAAATGGAAGAGAATGTGAAATATCTCATGGGAAAAACAACTGACCTGGAAAATAGATCCAGGAGAGACAATTTAAAAATTATGGGACTACCTGAAAGTCATGATCAAAAAAAGAGCCTAGACATCATCTTCCATGAAATTATCGAGGAAAACTGCCCTGACATTCTACAACCAGAGGGCAAAATAAGTATTGAAAGAATCCATCGATCACCACCTGAAAGAGATCCAAAAAGAGACTCCTAGGAACATTGTGGCAAAATTCCAGAATTCCCAGGTCAAGGAGAAAATCTTGCAAGCAGCTAGAAAGAAACAATACCAGTATTGTGGAAATACAATCAGGATAACTCAAGATCTAGCAGCTTCTACATTAAGGGATCGAAGGGCGTGGAATAGGATATTCCAGAAGGCAAAGGAAGTAGGACTCAAACCAAGAATCACCTACCCAGAAAAACTGATTATAATACTTCAGGGGAAAATATGGTCTTTCAATGAAACAGAGGACTTTCAAGCATTCTTGATGAAAAGACCAGAGCTGAAAAGAAAATTTGACTTTCAAACACAAGAATGAGAAGAAGCATGAAAAAGTAAACAGCAAAGAGAAGTTAGAAGGGACTTACCAAAAGTGAACTGTTTACATTCCTACATGGAAAGACAATATTTGTAACTGTTAAAACTTTTTAGTATCTGGGTAGTTGGTGGGACCACACACACACACACACACACACACACAAACACACACACACATAGACACATGCACACACACACACATACACACATGCACACACATACAAAAACAGAGAGCACAGAGTGAATTGAATAGGATGGGACCATATCTTAAAAGAAATTAAGGTAAATGGTGAGAGAGAAATGTAGTGGGAGGAAAGAGGGTGAAATGGAATGGGGTAAATTATATCTCATTCAAGAGGCAAGCAGGAGACTTTTTAGTGGAGGGAAAAAGAGGAGAGCTGAGAAAAAACAAGAAGTTTACCCTCATCACATTCGACTAAAGGAAGGAATAAAATGCACACTCATTTTGGTATGAAAACTTATCTTACAGTACAGGAAAGTGGGGGAGAAGGAGATAAGCAAGGCGGGGGGATAATGGAAGGGAGGGCAATGGGAGGAGGGAGCAATTTGAAGTCAACACTCTTGGGAACGGACAGGATCAAAAGAGAGAATAGAAACAATGGGGGGCAGGATAGGATGGAGGGAAATACAGTTAGTCTTACACAACACGACTGTTATCAAAGTCATTTGCAAAACTACACAGATAGGGCCTATATTGAATTGCCTGCCTTCCCAAAGGGAATGGATGGGGAGGGAGGGATGGGGAGAATTTGGAACTCAAAGTTTTAGGAACAACTGTTTAGTATTGTTCTTGCTACTAGGAAATAAGAAATACAGTTAATGGGGAATAGAAAGTCATCTGGCCCTACAGAACAAAAGAGAAGATGGGGACAAGAGAAGCGAGGGATGATAGAAGAGAGGGCAGATTGGTGATAGGGAAAATTAGAATGCTTGGTGTATTGGGGTTGGGGGAGGTGATAAAGGGAGAAAATTTGGAACCCAAAATTTTGTGAAAATGAATGTAAAAAGTTAAATAAACAAATTTTTATTAAGAAAAAAAAAAGAAAGTAAATCTCAAACAATGCTCATCTCCCTCCACTCTTTCCCTGTACTGCAATATGTGTTTGTGCCTCTTCTGGTGATGTAATTTATTTTTTTCTGCCTCCTCCTTTTCACTTTTTCCATTACAAACCCTTTGTACCCTTAAATCACATTTTTTACCATCACATCATTTATTTTATACCCACGCGATCTATCTATGTATATCCCTTTTATATGTCATAATAAACATACAATTTCTCAAGAGTAGCAAGTATCATCTTCCCTTATAGGGACACAAACAGTTTAACCATATTGAATAATAAGGTTTTTCCCTGTTTACCTTTTTATGCCTCTCTTGAATTTTCTACTCAGCTCTGCTCTTTTCATCAGGAAGGTCTGGAAATCCCTTATTTCATTGAATGTCCATGTCCTTGCCTGAAATATTATGTTCAGTTTTGCTGGGTAATTGATCCTTGATTGTAGTCCCAGCTCCTTTGCTTATAGAATATCATATTCCAATCCCTCTGATCCTTTAGTGTAGAAGTTGCAAGGTCCTGGGTGATCCTGACTGCAGCTCTGCAATGTTTCAATTTCTTCTTTCTGGCTGCCTGCAGTATTTTCTCCTTCACTTCTTAGTTCTGGAATTTGACAATGACATTCCTTGGTGTTTGTTTTAACTTTGGCATCCCTTTTCTGGAGGTGAACAGTGGATTCTTCCGATGACTATTTTTCCCTCTGGATCTAGGACTTCTGAACAGTTTTCCTTGATGATTTCTCGGAAGATATTCTTAGAAGATACCTTTTTTTCATCATGATTTTCTTGTAGACCAATACATCTTAGATTTTCTCTCCTGCATCACTTTTCCAGGTCAGTTGTTTTTCCAATTAGATATTTTACGTTTTCTTCTACCTTCTCATTCTTTAGATTTCATTTGACTGATTCTTGATGTCTCATAGATTCATTAGCTTCCACTTGTCCATTTCAAATTTTTATCATATTGTTTTCTTCAGTTAACTTTTGCTTCTCCTTTCCCATCTGTCTAATTGTTCCTTTTAAGGAGTTACTTTCTCTGGTTAGGTTTTGTGCTTCCTTTTCCCTTAGTCCACCTTTCCTTTTAAATTCTTCCATGATTTCTTTTATGATATTTTTCAAATCATTGGCCAGTTTTTCTTCCACTCCCCTAATCTGGCTTTTCAAATCCTTCTTAATCTCCTCCAAAATGCTCTTTGGGATTGAGACAAGTTCATAGTCCCCTCTGAAGTTTCAGATGGGAGTACAGTCTAAATGCTGACCCCTTTGGTATTCATGTTTTGGACCTCATCCCCATAGAACTGTTTTACGGTCTTATCTTCCAGGTTTGCTTCTTGCTCATGATGATTGCCCTTTTCCTGGCTTTTAAAGTAGGTCTCTGCTTCTGGGGCATGGGGGGGTCTGTCTCAATTTTCTTATGCTTAGAACTTGAGGTTTTGTGTATTGTGGCCTCTGGTTCTTTCAGCTAGAAGCTACAATTCTGTAGCTTTCCTGGTGCTGAGCTGACTGATGTGCAAAGTGGAGGCCAGGTGAATCCATTCTGAATTTCCCAGGAGTTACCCTGCAGCTAGCTGCATTAAGTGTGGGGGAAGGGTTGTTCATACCACAAGAGGTCTCATCTCCTGAGCACAGGCAGGCTCAGTGGTTGGTGAACCCTGTTTTCACTGGTGTCTTCCCTATATCCCTGGCTCAACTGAGACATGCTTGGAGTCCTGGTGTTGACTATTGCAGGCTCCACTCCCCCACCTTCCACTCCACAACCCTGGCTCTGGATCTTCTTCTGGTTCACTGATGTGGGGCTGCCTGGGACTGCTCTGGTCCTGCACTGGTCCCCTTCAGTCACAGCAAAAGGGACCCTTGCAATTTTCCTAACCTCATGGGCTAAGAGACTATTTGCCCCTTTGGCTGATGCCAATGTTCCATGATTTTTCCTGGGTAAATATTCTCTGAGTTTTTCAAGGTCAAGAAGGAGAGGGGGTAGAGCATTTACTGATCACTCCACCATGTTGACTCCCAGAAATTTAAGTAGGTGACCTACAGACATTTAATTTGCAGACTGATAGGCTCAGGAGCAGCTGCTGCAGTTACATGGGGGATCTGCAGTTCTCTCTAGTTCAGTTCCACTGGACTCCCTTCCTGGGCTGATATGTTTGAGATTCTGCAGTACTGCAGCTGTGTCAGACCACTGAGTGCTTCCTGCCTGGCTTTGCCATGGCAGGGTCTGTGCTGGTACAGCCTGTTCACTGTGCTGGTACTCCTCCAGCCCTGTGTAACAGATCCTTCCCATAGACTTTCCAGTCTATCCTGGGGTGGAAATCTGCCACACTCTGTCTCCTATTAGATTCTGCCACTCTAAAATTTGTTCAGATTCTCTTTTTAGAGGCATCTGAAGGAGTTTATCTTGGGGTTTAGGTGAGTAGTTGCTCTTGCTCTGTCACCTTGGCTCCAACAAACTAAAAAACTTAAGAAAGAAACTATTTTTTCCAGAAAAAGAACCAATAAATAGTTACCACATTAGGCCAGGGGCTCACAGGGTTGCTGTGGTGGTGTTGATCCTTCCTTCAGGCTGGGAGGGAAACAGCAACAGTTACCATTGATACTCACTGTTAAGCCAGGAGGGTCCAGAAGAGAGCCCTTAGGCAGGGGCCTGGTACCCTCCAATGTATGAGTTCCAGAGTACAGTAGGTTTAAGTTTCTGAGAAAGGGAAGGGAAGAAAAGGAAAGGGAATGGAAGAAATTGTGTCAGTAAAACTCAAGTTACTTGGGAATCTTCTGACCATCCCCATTTACCTTACTTTGGAGAGGAGAAGGAAGGGGAGGGGATGACAGACAGGAGAGGAGGATCTGAGTTCACAGCACATTTCCAAAAGACCTTTTGATGGGCCTCCTTGCCTCAGTCTTTTTCCCACTGAAAATTTATGCCACTCAGCTGCCCAACATATTTTTCTAAGTCATTCTTCTGACTCCCAATATCCCATAATTCTCAAAAGTCCAGAGGAATACAATTGTTATGTAAACTCCAGTTGCTTCTTCTGTATTGATTTAAATAGATAGCTTCTATCTAGCATTTCACTCTGTCTCTTAGCTACACCAATCCTATCTGTAAGATCTAAGTACACCTTTCTTTACATTTTTTGATCTTGCCTATGGTAATCTACCTTCTTTCACTCAGAAATGCACTGCATGTGCTTTCTACTTGCTTTTGCAATGACTGATTTTACCCTGCCCAGAATCCTCTTCTCCACTCTCCCTCCACCTCTAACTTCCTCTGATAGATTATATCTTCAGTTAAAAACAATCCTGTGGTATCTGAGATCTTCTCCAATCAATTCTCCATATTTATGGCACATGCCTTGGTGTTCTCACTCCACTTAGGAATTTGGAGCTGCCAAAGGACAGGGACTCTGTTGACATTTTTTTTTGGATCCCAATTCCTAAGCACAGTGCCTAGAACAATGCAAACACTGGGAAAGTTGTTGCTGCTTCGACTACTGTGTAATAGTAGTTTAATGGACACATTCCACAAAATGGTGCTCCAACAAAATCTCAACTCGAACCTGAAATTTGCATGAAATATTCTGTCACTTGAGTCTTAAGAAATCCTGATTTGGAGAGATAGGATTATACAGCCCAGGTAAATTATGAGAATCACAGGAAGGAAAGTGTAAGGGAAGGAAGGTAATGCCATGTGGGAGAGGGCTGCCATGATGTCTGGGTAAGGCATCAGCCACATTAACCACGTGGGCTTTGGAAACACTATAATCATTTTTCATGATGGGAATAAGATTATGGCAGATCCTTCTCAGAGACACAACAAAACAAGAGAAAACATCATTAATGAGTGGCAAGAATTTTTGTCAGGGACCAAACAATGACAAGAATGGGATTATCCCCTGGCAATTTGGTTAATAAGAGTTATACAGTTCTGTCCTGGGTTTGCTATACTTCCTGTTACAAGCATATAAAAGTGCCTGTGCAGGTGGTGACATACACACTCACCCAACCTACCTTCAACATCCATCCAAACCTGTGAATCCTGACACAATGTGCAACTGTGGTGGCTACTATGGAGGCCTTGGCTATGGCTATGGCTCTGGCTGTGGATATGGATGTGGCTGCTTCCGTGGCCTAGGCTATGGCCACGGTGGCTATGGCTGTGGAGGCCTGGGCTACGGTGGCTATGGCTGTGGAGGCCTGGGCTATGGTGGCTATGGCTGTGGAGGCCAGAGCTGTGGTGGCTATGGCTGTGGAGGCCTGGGCTGTGGTGGCTATGGCTATGGAGGTCTGGGCTATGGGTGCTGCCGCCCATCTTGCTATGGAAGATATTATTCCTGTGGCTTCTACTGAAAAAGCATTTCCCCTTGGTCTGTCATGGAAACCTCATCCCTCCCTGCTTTGGGCTAATTCCTTCACGTTGTGAGAACTTCATATTCAATCTGCCTCTATGGCTTGGTGACATGGGAGAGCTAAAACAACAGGGCCACAGTATCCCTATGGAGCACTCAGGGCAAGGAAGTGGCAGCAACTGAGCAGCAGCTGGACTCCTTCTTCTGAGAAATGATGCAGAATCTCCCCTGTCATGAGGGAGACTCCTCCAACAATAACTTATTTCCAGTAAACTTGCTCAGCTCTAATACATCATGGCTGAGGTATCTGTTAAAATTTGTTAATAAACTTGTTTCACTGGCTTAGTAAAACTCTTTTTGCCTTTCATTCTTGATGTTCAGAGCTTCACACTGTAATCTTGAAGAGATTTTCAATGTTGATGTACTTATATGAATCATTGCAGAAGATTTGCTTTCCAATTCATCTTATGCGATGATGAAAGCTCTCCAGATTTTTGTCTAAAAAATATATTCCTTTCTAGTTGAATAACTTTCTAAGTGTGACTGCTACAGTACTTACACTTTAGTACATCATAATACCCAGGCCCTGCTTTGCTGGAGGCAAGGCATCATTATAAGCTACATCCCTTCTCCTACATTCTCTGGACAAATCTGCAATACTTTTATGTTCAAGATTTCACAGATTCACATGTTCATGGTGTCATGTTCATAGTTTGCGACCTCCAGATCCAAGGTGTCCGTGATGACTGCCAGAACTGACCTAGCCTTTCCCTTGTCTGAGGCAGCTAGGTGGTGCAGGGAATTGAGTGCCAGGCCTGGAGTCAGGAACACTCATCTTCCTGATTTCCGGTTTGTCCTCACACACACTAAATAGTCTGTGTGACCCTGGGCAAGTCTCTTAACCCTGTTTCCTTCAGTTTCCTTATCTGTCACAGCACCTGAACAAGGAAATGGCCAAAACCTCCAGTTTCTTGGTGAAAACATCTTCAAATGCATTGACAAAATTCATGCACAAGTGAAAAATGACTAAACAAGAAATCCCTTGTTTCACTGTTTTCAACATTTCTCTTTATCCCCAAAGAATCTAAAGACCTGGAGCACAGCACAACTGAAATGCACACCACAAGGATCACAGAAGAGAATTATATACCAAGTCTGAACATTTCAATGCAATGTTACAACTCAGGTGCACCCCATCTCCTCTAGCCAACTGCACAATCTGCTCATCTCTAACAATGACCTGATGCTTTCCCAACCATAGGAGTAGGGGACCAGTGGTTGCAATGTTGTCCTACACAAGACCCCAAAATTAAACTCTCTAATGATTCCAATTACCCAGGAAGAGACAGCATTTGTTTTATTGCTCTGCAGACTGAATACCAGCCTTTGGATTCCCCAGATCCGCAGACCAGTCTGTTCCCAAAAGCATATCCCTCAGATGGGTCCTTGAGAAAAAAGCTAGAGCTTTGCAATCTACCTGGCGCAAAATATGTGCTTACTAAATTTTTACAGACAAATTCTGTTTCCAGGAGTGGAGGAAACACTGTAAGTATTATTACTAGTGGTTGGTATCCCTAGAGTAGATTGTTAGCTTAAAATGAATTTCTACTACTAAATATAACTCTTAGGCAATATTCTGCCTTGAAAATTCATGTAAGTTTCTGTATATTTCCTGGATTTTAAAGAGTAATTATTACCTCGGTAGGCGTATCTTATTGATTTCTCCCAACATGCCTCTAAAGGATTAACCAATTTTTTGTCCAGAGACAAGGTATATAGGTCAATACAATGCAAACAAATTCTTCAAACAGAAGATAATTTCTCTCTTGGACTCATCTCATGGGGAAAAGAATATTTCATTCAATTTATCAAAGACAAAATCAACTGATTTAAGGAATTACATTACCGAATCCACAAAGTCCTATTTAAGTAGGAAATGAGATCTCATACTTATTCTATGTGATGGTCACTCAAACACCTTCCGAGAGTTAGGACAGATCTCCAAGTGTCCTCTAAACCCAAGAGTCCAAAGTCTTTAAAATAAGTCATTGAGGTCTTCAGGTAGAGGCCTTCTTATTATTTTATGAATGATTCTGAAAAACTATATCATTTTAGCTACTATAAGTACACAAATTAAAAATAAAGAACATATAAAGAAAAGATCCATCTGTATCCAGAAAAAGAACCAATAAATAGAAGTATTTATGGAGTAATTTTAAATAGATATATACATTGATTGATAAATAGATAGATATAGATACAAATATAATTACAGACAACCCTGTTTGTGTAGCATTATGGTAGCCATCTCTACATAGGGGTGGGGAGTGAAGCAATGAAAGAGGGAAAAAATGATATTTACATAATAACCTCATTATATATCTAAAAGGAATAGAAAGTTGGACAGGATAGATTTGCTGTTTCATGTATAAACATCTATTTAATTATAATATGCTATGGACATGCTTGTTTTTCTCAATACAGTAATAATTAAATAAATTTTTAAAAGAGAGAGAAGCTGATCTCTCCAAGCTGTCCAGTGAGGACATTATGGCTAAAGGTAAGGGCCTCTTCTGAATCTTCCTCCTTCTTGCTCTCCCTTTGGTTTTTGCCAGTGCTGGCTATCTGCTCTTTCTGGTGTATTTGACCTTGCCCTTCTTGCCTAATTATTCCTTTTTATTCACCATAACTAGTGCACCATCTTCTTCCATTCAAAATAACTCTGATTGAAGCACAAGATTCTGTCTCTTTTCTTCCCTTTACCTTTTGATTTTTACTTCTCTAAGAATGAAAGTTCAGACTCTCCTTAGGCCCTAGGGTTTGTAAGACATTTACTCAACCACTCACTGCCCTATGACCAGAAGGAGCCCAGGAATCTTTTACTAAGATCCAGAACACAATGATGAAGTGTTGACGTATACAATTTCAATTTGATAATCAATAAATAAACTAAATAGATAGACGAGTGAATGAATGAAGCCCCAAGTCTGGAACACATTTCCTCATCTTCCCTCATGCAAAGCACTCTCCCTCTTTTCACCTTCTCTATCCCTTTCAAGAGCACCAGCATCAAGCCAAGATCTCAGGTTTACAACCTCAGGGCCTTCCCTGACCCTGAACTATCAATGCAAGTATCTTATTGGTTTTTTGGGTTTTTTAAAAAAATTTATTTATTTAACTTTTAACATGCATTTTCACCAAATTTTGGGTTCCAAATTTTCTCCCCATTTGTCCCCTCCAACACCCCAAAACGCTGAGCATTCTAATTGCCCCTATCACAAATCTGCCCTCTCTTCTAACATCCCTCCCTTCCCTTGTCCACATCTTCTCTTTTGTCATGTAGGGCCAGATGACTTTCTATACCCCATTACCTGTATTTCTTATTTCCTAGTAGCAACAACAATACTAAACAGTTGTTCCTAAAACTTTGACTTCCAACTTCTCTTCATCCCTCCCTCCCCACCCATTCCCTTTGGGAAGCAAGCAATTCAATATAGCCCATATCTGTGTAGTTTTGCAAATGACTTCCATAATGGTTGTGTTCTGTAGGACTAACTATATTTCCCTCCATCCTATCCTGCCCCCCATTACTTCTATTCTCTCTTTGGATCCTGTCCCTCCCCAAGAGTGTTGACTTCATATTGCTCCCTCCTCCCACTGCCCTGCCTTCCATCATTCCCCCCACCCTGCTTATCCCTTTCTCCCCCACTTTCCTGTATTGTAAGATAGGTTTTCATACCAAAATGAGTGTGCATTTTATTCCTTCCTTTAGTTGAATTGATGAGAGTAAACTTCATGTTTTTCTCTCTCCTCCCCTCTTTTTCCCTGCACTGAGAAGGTCTTTGCTTGCCTGTTTCATGAGAGATAATTTGCCCCATTCCATTTCTCCCTTTCCCCTCCCAATATATTTCTCTCTCACCACTTAATTTCATTTTTTAAAGATATGATCCCATCCTATTCAATTTACTCTGTGCTCTGTGTGTGTGTGTGTGTGTGTGTGTGTGTGTGTAATCCCACCAACTACCCAGATACTGAAAAGTTTCAAGAGTTACAAATATTGTCTTTCCAAATAGGAATGTAAACAGTTTCAATGTTAGTAAGTCCTTTATGACTTCTCATTGCTGTTTACCTTTTCATGCTTCTCTTCATTCTTGTGTTTGAAGGTCAAGTTTTCTTTTCATCTCTGGTCTTTTCATCAAGAATGCTTGAAAGTCCCCCATTTCATTGAAAGACCAGTTTTTCCCCTGAAGTACTATACTCAGTTTTGCTGGGTAGGTGATTCTTGGTTTTAGTCCTAGTTCCTTTAACTTCTGGAATATCCTATTCCATGCCCTTCAATCCCTTAATGTAGAAGCTGCTAGATCTTGAGTTATCCTGATTGTATTTCCACAATATTTGAATCCTTTCTTTCTAGCTGCTTGCAATATTTTCTCCTTGAGCAGGGAACTCTGGAATTTGGCCACAATGTTCCTAGGAGTTCCTCTTTTTGGATCTCTTTCAGGTGGTGATCAGGGGATTCTTTCAATATCTACTTTGCCATCTGGTTCTAGAATATCAGGGCAGTTTTCCTTGATAATTTCATGAAAGATGATGTCTAGGCTCTTTTTTTGATCATGGCTTTCAGGTAGTCCCATAATTTTTAAATTGTCTCTCCTGGATCTATTTTCCTAGTCAGTTTTTTTTTTCAATGAGATATTTCACATTATCTTCCATTTTTTCATTCTTTTAGTTTTGTTTTGTGATTTCTTGGTTTCTCAGAAAGTCATTAGCCTCCATCTGTTCCATTCTAATTTTGAAAGAACTATTTTCTTCAGTGAGCTTTTGGACCTCCTTTACCATTTGACTAATTCTGCTTTTCAAAACCTTCTCCTCATTGGCTTTTTGAACCTCTTTTGCCAATTGAGTTAGCCTATTTTTCAAGGTGTTATTTTCTTCAGCATTTTTTTGGGTCTTCTTTAGCAAGGTGTTCACCTGCTTTTCATGCTTTTCTTGCATCTCTCTCATTTCTCTTCCCAGTTTTTCCTCCACCTCTCTCACTTGGTTTTCAAAATCCTTTTTGAGCTCTTCCATGGCCTGAATCCATTGAATATTTATTTTGGATGTTTGGGACACAGAATCCTTGACTTCTATGTCTTTCCCTGATGGTAAGCATTGTTCTTCCTCATCTGAAAGGATGGGAGAAGATATCTGTTCACCAAAAAAGTAACCTTCTATGGTCTTATTTTTTTCCCTTTTTTGGGCATTTTTCCAACTAGTTACTAGACTTTTGGGTCCTTTGTCAAGAGTATGGTGTACTCTGGGAATCTTTGAGATCTCAGTTCCTCCCAGGTGGCACAATCAAGCATCTGCTAGTCTGGATGCAGAGAAGGATTTTTGTGCCCAGAATCTTAGCAGATACCTCTCCACAGCCACTTGGCCTCCAGTTCCACAAATTCAGCACTTGGGGCTGATTTTCAGATAAGCTGGATGGGCAGGGCCACCATTCAGTTTGAGACAAAGACCAGCTCAGCCAGGGCCTCCACCCGGGGTTGAGGTAAGACTCAGCTCTTCAGTACCCCCAAGGGGTTTTTACGTTCCAACAATAGAGCTTCCGTATGGGCTGCTCTGATGACTCTGTGGCCACTGCCTGCTGCTGGAGCTATGGGAAGGCCCTTCTTCCTCCTTCCTGGCCCCCTGATAAAACCCTGTCACTGACCTTTGGTGCCCTTGGGTCAAGGCATCTGAGGACCCGCTACTGCAACTGGAGATTTGGCCCCCAAGGTGTCCTCCCCTCAGAGTCTCGTCTCGCTGTGGCCAAGATTGGGCTGGGCTCTGTGCTCGGCTCCCGCGTCTGGCACAACCAACGTTTCCGTGGCCTTTCAGGTCACTGTGGGCTGGAAATCTCCTCCACTCTGTTGTTCTCCACTTCTGCTGCTCCAAAATTTGTTGAGAGTCTCTCTCTCCACAGGTATTTTATGGGCTGTGGGGGGAACCCTGTGTAAGTGTGTTTTTCTAGTCCACCATCTTGTCTCCACCCTCAAGTATCTTATTTGTTGACAAAACTTTTCTCTTCTCCCTTCATAAAGCAGTGGCATCCAAAGACTTTTTTTCAGTTGCATAGTTCCAACATTGGGCCAGAGGCTCACAGCACATTTCCAAAAGAGCCTTAGTCAAATTCTCATGTCACTTAGGTGCCCAATATATTTTCCTAAGTCATTCTTGTGACTCCCAATAGCCTATAATTCCCAATAGTCCAGAGCCACACACTGGTTATATGAAGTACAGGTGCATCTTCTGCATTGATTTAAATAGATGCCTTCTATCTATCATCTCATTTGGTCCTTTAGCTAGTCCCATTCTAGCTGTTTGATCTAAGTACACTGTTCCCATATTTTTTGGGCTTGCTGAGGTGGAGCATCAGTCACATTACCCACATGGGCTTTAGAAACACTATAATCATTTTTCATTATGGGAATAAGATTGTGGCAGCTCCTACTCAGTGATACAACAGAAGAAGAGAAAACAAGCATGTTTAATGAGTGGCAAGAATTTTTTTCAGGGACCAAACTATGACAAGAATGGGATTTTGCCCTGGCAATTGGGTTAATGGGAGTTATACATTTTTGCCTTGGGTTTGCTGTACTTCCTGCTGCAAACATATATAAATCCCTGGGCAAGAGGTGTACTACACAATCTAACTTGAACATCCATCCAAATCCAAGAATCCTGACACAATGTGCAACTACAGCAGCTACTGTGGTGACCTGGGCTATGGTTATGGCTCTGGCTGTGGATATGGATGTGGCTTCATCCGTGGTCTAGGTTATGGGTATGGCAGCTATGGCTGTGGAGGCCTGGGCTGTGGTGGCTATGGCTATGGCTGCTACCGCCCATCTTGCTATGGAAGGTATTATTCCTATGGCTTCTACTGAAAAACCATTTGCTCTTAGCCTGTCATGGAAATCTTGTCCTTTCCCACTTTGGGCTAATTCCATGGACTTGTAAGGACATCCCATTCCATCTGCCTCTATGGCTGGGTGACATGGGAGAGCTGAAACAACAGGGTCTTGGCATCACTATGGAGTACTCAGGGCAGGGAAGAGGCAGGGACTGAGCAGCAACAGGACTCCTCCTTCTGGGAAATGATGCAGAAGCTCCCCTTTCATGATGGAGACTCTTCCAACACACCTTATTTCCAGTAATTTTACTCAGCTCTAATGTATCATGGCTGTTATGTCTGCTACAACTTTTTAATAAACCTGTTTCACTGGCTTAGCAAAACTGTTTTTATCTCCTCTCCTTGACCTCCAAGATTGCATCTTCTCATCATGAAGAGATTTTCAAATTTGATGTACTTATGAATCATTGGAGGAGATTTACTCTCCAATTCATATTTTGCAATACTCTCCAGATTTCTGTCCAGAAAGCATATTTTTTTCTTGTTAAATACATTTCTAAAATCTGACTTCTGTAGTATTTACACTTTAGTATATCATAATACCCAATGCTTTGTTCAAGGCAAGGCATTTGTTCACTATTAGCTGCATCTCTTCTCCCACATCCTCTGGACAAATCCTCAGGGATTTTATCTTCAAGGTTTCTAAAAGCTTCACATGTTCATGGTGTCATGTTCAGAGTTTGTCACCTCCAGGTCCAAGGTGTCTGTGTTGACTGCCAGAACTGGCTTGGCCTTTCCCTTTTCTCAGGTAGCTAGGTGGTGCAGGGAAATGAGTGCCAGGCCTGGAGTCAGGAAGATTCATCTTCCTGAGTTCAAATTTGTCCTCACACACACACTAGGTATTGTGTGTGACCCTGGGCAAGTCATTCAACCCTATTTGCTTCAGTTTCCTTACCTGTGAAATGAGCTGAACAAAAAAAATGGCAAACTCCTCCAGGTTTATGGTCAAGAAATCTTCAAATCTGTTGACAAACCTTAATGCACATGTGAAAAATGACTAAACAACAAATGTCTTCTCCAGCTGCCTTCCACCATTTCACACAGAGAATCTGAAGATTTAGAGCACAACACAACTGAAAGGCCCTCCACAAAGAAGAGAGTTCCATATAAAGTCTGAACGTTTCAATGCAACCTTACAACTTGGCCAGACCCATCTCTTCTAGCCAACAGCACAGTCTGTTCAACTCTAACTCTGATGTGGAACTTAAGCCCTCCCATCCATATGGGTACTGGAACCATGTTTGCCATGGTATTCTGTGCAACACACAAAAATTAAACTCTCTAATCAACTCAATCACCCAGGAAAAGAGATTATCTCCTTTGCTGACAGCCTGACTACCAGTCTTTGGATTCCCCAGAACCATGGGTCAACCTGTCCGCAAAATTATATCCCTTAGATGTATTCTTGAGAAAAAAGCCAGAACCTTCCAATCTATCTGGAACATAATATGTGCTTCTTAAATTTTTACTGACTGAAATTCTATTTTAAGAAGGGAGAAAACATCTCAAGTATAATTAGGAAAGTTTCTTAACCCTAGAGTAGTTTGTTATCTCAAAATGAATTTCTGTTACTATATATCACTTCCAGGCATTATTTATGTTTCTGTATAGTTACTGGATTTTAAAGGGAAATGACCTCAGCAGTTACCTTCTATTGACTTCTCGCTTACAGTCCTTCAAAAGATTGACCAGTGTTTCGTTGGGACACATTCTATGAAGTTCAAATCAAATGGAAACAAATCCATCAGGAAAAACATAATTTCTCTTGGGGACTCACCTCATGTGGAAAAGAATATTTTATTCTTTTTAGCAAAGAAAATAATAAGCTGATTCGGGGAATTCCATCACTGAAACCACATCATCCTATTTATGGACAAATAGAAGACATCCAGTACTTACATTATGTGGTTACCACTCACACACCTAAGGACAGTTAAGAGAGGTCCTTAAGAGTGCTCTAAACCTAAGAGTCCAAGTTCTTTAAAATGAGTCTTTTATGTCTTGAGCTACAAGGCTTTCTACCATGTGGTCTTCACTTGTCTGTGTGTTCTTCCGCTTAGCCAAAGACCAGCCTCATGGTCACATTGGGATTTCTCCTTGTCATGTGACATCTCATTGGCTTCCTTATCTTTTCTATTATAGTTGTGGGAGGAAGAAGCTGGGGGAAGAGATAACACACCTATAGCTGCCCCAACAGACTTGGCGTCATTGTTCTCCTCGTAAAGTGAAGTATTGCTGAAATGATCATTGGCCAAACAGCTACAGCCTGGCTTCTCATCTTTCTATTACACTTTCTCAATTGGTGACCTCCATATCCACCAGGGACTCAGTTATTTTGTCTCTGATATTCAATAGCCCATCTCCAGCTCCAGAGCATTTCTCTTGCTCTCCCTGTCTTAGTGGGGTTCATATCTATGCCCAGATTGCAAGACCCTCTGAACCTCATGGTAACAGCATATCCTATTACTTTCACACATTAAAGAAGTCCATGGCTTTACTAAAGTTCCTGGGGTATATTCAGTGTCATTATCTGATCTCTTCAGAAGCCTTGTATATCACATTTCTGACCCTCACCTTCAAGAGAAACTATGTTCATGGAGAGGGTAGAATGGGAATTTTGGAGTGGTTGGTAGTATGGAAAGTGAGAGAGTAGTGGGAAAATATAAGTTAATAGGAATTGAGAGGTAAAGAAAGAAAAGAATGATTAAATTAGATGGATAGAAATTCACAAATTGTAATTCAAACTTTGAATGTGAATGGGATGTTTACAGCTGATCTCTTTCTGGTGGCTAAAAAAGTGAAAATTGCAGGGATGCCCATCAGTTGGGGATGTCTCAAGAAGTTGTGCTGTTTGGTTGTGATGGAATATTACTGTGATATAAGAAATAATGGGCTCAATAATCCTATAAAAGTATGCAAAGACTTGCATGAAAAGGTGAAGGGCAAAGGAAGCAGAATCAAGAAACATTGTATACAGTAACAAAAATATTATTTTAAGAAAGACTCTGAGCAACTAAAATATTTTGACTATTATATAAATTAAAAATAAAGAACTTATGAAGAAAGAAACTATCTCCATCCAGAAAAAGATCCAATAAATGGAAGTCTTTATAGAAAAAACTTACATAAATACATACAGAAATGGATATAGAGAGTTACAGATATAATGTTTGTGTACCTTACAGTAACCATCTCAAAACAGGGATGGTGACTAAAGAAAAGGAAAACATAGAAATTTCCATAATAATCTTATTGTATATTTAAAAGCAATAGCAAGTTGGACAGGACAGATTTTCATGTACAATCACCTTTGTACTATAACATGCTATGGAAATATTAGTTTTATTCCATCAACTGAAAATAAAATAAGTTTTAAGAAAGGAAGAGAACTGTTCTCATGAAGTTGTCCTTTAGGTTAAACTTAAGGGCTTCTTCTGAATCTTCCTGCTTCTTGATCTCCTTAGCCTTTTGCCAGTGCTGGCTAACTGCTACTGCTGGTGTGCTGGACCCTGTTCTTCTTGCCTAATGGTTCCTTCTTATTTATCTTAACTAGACCCCCATCTTCTGCTTCCATTCAAAGTAACTCTCATTGAAGCCAAAAATTCCGCCTTTTTTTCTTTAAACTTTTACCTTTTGCCTCTCCAAGAATGAAAGAATAGATCCTCCTTAGATCCCAGGATTCTGAAGACATTTCCCAAGCTACTCCCTGCCACATGGCCCGATGCCATGGAGAACCCTGTGATTAATGGTTGATGTCCACAATTTCAACTTGAAAACCAATAAATAATTAAATGAATAGATAGTTAGGCAGAGAGATTGATAAATCAATGGATGAACACAGTGCAAGTCTTAAACAATTGTCCTCATCCTGCATCACCCAAAGCAACCTACCTCTTCTTAACTTCTCTACTCCTGTCAAGAGCATGAAAATCAAATAAAGATCTGTTTTACAGTCTCAGGGACTTCCCTGACCCTGAATTGTCAATGTAAATATCTGATTAGTTGACAAAACTTATCTTTCCTACCTTCATAACATCTTTATGTGACTCAGCTGCCCAACATATTTTCCTAAGTCATTCCTCTGACTCCCAATATACTATAATTCCCCAAATTCAGAACCATACTCTTGTTAGGTAAACTCCAGTTGCTTCTTCTATATTTATTTAAATAGATAGCTTCTATCTAGCATTTCACTTGGTCCTTTAGCTAGCCCAATCCTATCTGTCAGATCTAAGTAAACCTTCCCCACATTTTTTGGTCTTGGCTATACTAGTCTACCTTCTTTCGTTCAGACAATGCACTGCATGTGCCTTCTGTGTGCCTTTGTAATGGCTGATTGTCCATTCTGCCCAGAATCTCCTCCTCCCTTTTCCCGTCACCTCTGACATTCACTGATAGATTATACCCTCCATTCTGAATGAACCTGTGGTTCCTAGGCTTGCCCTTTTCCCCTGTTGACTTGTAGCTCTGCCTCTGAGACCTTCTCCCATCAATTTTCCATGTTTATGGCACATGTCTTAGTGTTCTCACTCAACCTAGAAATTTGAAGCTGCCGAAGGACAGAGACTGTTGACATTTCTTTGGATCCCAGTTCCTAAGCACAGTGCTTGTCACAATGCAAACACTGGGGAGGTTGTTGGTATTTTGGCTACTATGTAATAGTTGTTTGATGGACAGATTCCACAAAGTGGTGCTCCAACAAATTCACAACTAAACTGGAAATTTGCATGAACTATTCTACCACTTGAGTCTTTAGAAATCCTGATTTGGAGAGATAGGATTATACAGCCCAGATATATTATGAGAAGCAGAGGAAGGAAAGTGTAATGGAAGGAGGATAATGCCATGTAGGAGAGGATTGCCATGATGACTGGGTAAGGCATCAACCACATTAACCGCATGGGCTTTGGAAACACTATAATCATTTTTCATGATGAGAATAAGATCATGACAGATCCTTCTCAGAGGCACAACAAAACAAGAGAAAACATCGTTAATGAGTGGGGAGAATTTTTGTCAGGGACCAACAATGACAAGAATGGGGTTTTGCCCAGGCAATTTGATTAATGGAATTTATGCAGTTCTGCCCTGAGTTTGAAAAACTTCCTGCTGCAAACATATAAAAGTCCCTGTGCAAGTGGTGACATACACACTCACCCAACTGACCTTCGACATCCATCCACATCTGTGAATTCTGACACAATGTGCAACTACAAGGGCTACTATGGGGGCCTGGGCTATGGCTATGGCTATGGCTCTGGCTGTGGATATGGATATGGTTGTCTCCGTGGCCTAGGCTATGGCAGTTATGGCTGTGGAGGCCTGAGCTACGGTGGCTATGGCTGTGGAGGCTTGGGCTATGGCAGCTATGGCTATGGAGGCCTGGGCTGTGGTGGCTATGGCTATGGCTGCTACCGCCCATCTTGCTGTGGAAGATATTATTCCTGTGGCTTCTACTGAAAATCCATTTACTCTTGGCCTGCCATGGAAATCTTTCCCCTCTCTCCTTTGGGCTAATCCTTTGGCCTTATAAGGATGTCACATTCCATCTGTGTCTATGACTGGGTGACATGGGACAGATTAAACAACAGAGCCTTACCAACCCTATTGAAGACTCAGGGACTAGAACTGGCAGGGACTGAGAAGCAGCAGGACCTCTCCTTCAGGGAAATGATGCACAATCTCCCCTATCATGATGGAGATTCTTCCAACAACTTATTTCCAGTAATTTGACTCAGCTCTAATGCATCATATCTGAGATGTCTACTACAAAATTTTAATAAACTTGTTTCAATGGTTTAGCAAAACTGATTTTGCCTTTCTTCCTTGACCACCAGGGTTGCAGCTTGTCATTATGAAGAGATTTTCAACTTTGATGTACTTATAATAAATCATAGCAGGAGATTTGCTCTCCAATTCATGTTTTGCAAGAGGTAAAACCTCTCCAGATTTCTGTCCAGAAAACATAATCTTGTCTTGTAAAATACCTTTCTAAAATTTGACTTCTACTGTATTTATGCTTTAATTCATCATAGTACCTAGGCCCTGCTTTACTGGAGGTAAGGCATTTGTTCACTATAAGCTGCATTCCTTTTCCTACATTCTCTGGACAAATACTCAGGGATTTTATCTTCAAGGTTTCAAAATGATTCACATGTCCATGGTGTCATGTTCACTGTTTGTGACCTCCAGATCCAAGGTGTCTGTGATGACTGCCAGAACTGGCTTAGGTTTTGCATTGCCTGAGGCAGCTAGGTGGTGCAGGGAATTGAATGCCAGGCCTGGAGTCAGGAAGATTCACCTTGTTGAATTCAGATTTGTCCTCACACACACTAAGTGGTCTATGTAATACTGTGCAAGTCACTTAACCCAGTTTGCTTCAGTTTCCTTATCTGTCAAATGAGCTAAAGAAGAAAATGGCTTCTTGGCCAAGACATTTTCAAATGGGTGCTGAAAAATTCATACACAAGTTAAAAATGACCGAACAACTAATCCATTGTGTAGCTTTCTCCCATCATTTTTCTTTACAATCAAGGAATCTGAAGATTTGGAGTACTAGACACATGAAAGGCCCACCACAATGATTATAGAAGAGAATTGTATACAATGCCTGGACATTTTAATGTAAGTTTACAGCTTGGGTGGAGCCCATCTCTTCTAGCCAACTGTTCAGTCTGTTACACTCAAACACTGTCCTAGAGCTGGGGCTCTCCCATCTATAAGGGTAAGAGACCTATGGGTGCAATGGTGTCCTGCACAACACTCAAAAATTGAAGTGTTTAATCAATCCCATCCCCCAGGAAAAGAGAACATCTGCTTTCGTGCTCAGCAGCTTGACTAACAGCCTTTGGATTCCAAAGTTCCACGGGGTTGCCTGTCCCCATAACCTTGTCCATCAGAAGAGGCCTTGAGAAAAAAGTTGGAGCTTTGTAATCCACCTGGCACATAATATGTGCTCAATAAAATTTTATTGACTGAAATTCTGTTCCAAGGAGTGGAAGAAATACTACAGGCGCCATTACTATGGACTGTTTTCCCTAGAGTACTTATTAGCTTAAAATGAATTTCTATTACTATATGTCACTACTACTCATTATTCTGCATTGCAAATATATGTCAGTTTATGTATATTTCCTGGATTTTAAAGGAAAATTACCTCAGTAGTCACATTCTATTGACTTCTCCCTTACATACTTCCAAAAGATTGACCAATGTTTTGTCAGGAGACATTCTGTGAAGGTCAATTCAAAAGAAACAAATCCTTCAGGAAGAAGGATTCTCTCTTGCACTCATCCTCATGGGTTAAAGAACATTTCATTCTCTTTAGGAAAGACAAAAGTCAGCTGATTCAAGGAATTCCATCACTGAATCCACATTGTCCTACTTATATAAGAGAAGAGATCTGCTACTTATACTCTGTGATGGCCATTCAAATGCCTTAGAGGAGTTAGTACAAGTCTCTGAGTATCCTCTAAACCCAAGAGTCCAAGTTCTTTAATTTGAGTCTTCTAGGCCCTTGAACCAGACAGCCTTCTACCACGTGGTCTGGCCTTGTCTGAATGCTCTTCCACTTAGCCAAAAACCAGCCTCAAGGTCTCAGTGGGGTTTCTGGTTTTCATGTGACACCTTATTGGGCTTCCTTATCCTCTAGATTGCAGTTGTGGGAGGATTAGAAGCTGGGGAAGAGATGACACACCTATGGCTGCCCCAACACATTTGACCTCATTTTCTTCTGGTCAGTTGAAGAATTTCTGTAATGTTCCACAGCCAAACAGCTACAGCCTGCCTTCTTTTTTTTTTTTTTAAATATTTATTTATTTATTTAACTTTTTACATTCGTTTTCACAAAATTTTGGGTTCCAAATTTTCTCCCCTTTTCTCCCCTTCCCCCACCCCAATACCCCAAGCATCTAATTTTCCCTATCTCCAATCTGCCCTCTCTTCTGTCATCCCTCCCTTCTCTTGTCCCCATCTTCTCCTTTCTCCTGTAGGGCCAGATAACTTTCTATTCCTCATTAACTGTATGTCTTCTTTCCTAGTAGCAAGAACAATACTCAACAGTTAGTTGTTCCTAAAACTTTGAGTTCCAAATTCTCCCCATCCCTCCCTCCCCACCCATTCCTTTTGGGAAGGCAGGCAATTCAATATAGGCCCTATCTGTGTAGTTTTGCAAATGACTTTGATTACAGTCGTGTTGTGTAAGACTAACTGTATTTCCCTCCATCCTATCCTGCCCCACATTGTTTCTATTCTGTCTTTTGATCCTGTCCCTCCCCAAGTGTTGATTTCAAATTGCTCCCTCCTCCCTTTGCCCTCCCTTCCATCATCCCCCCCCACTTGCTTATCTCCTTCTCCCCCACTTTCCTATACTGTATGATAGATTTTCATACCAAAATGAGTGTGCATTTTATTCCTTCCTTTAGTCAAATGTGATGAGGGTAAACTTCTTGTTTTTTTTCTTCTCAGCTCTCCTCTTTTTCCCTCCACTAAAAAGTCTCCTACTTGCCTCTTAAATGACATATAATTACCCCATTCCATTTCACCCTCTTTCCTCCCACTACATTTCTCTCTCACCATTTACCTTAATTTCTTTTAAGATATGGTCCCATCCTATTCAATTCACTCTGTGCTCTCTGTCTCTGTATGTGTATGTGTGTGTGTGCGTGCATGCGTGTACATGTGTGTGTGTGGTCCCACCAACTACCCAGATACTGAAAAGTTTTAAGAGTTACAAATATTGTCTTTCCATGTAGGAATGTAAACAGTTCACTTATGGTAAGTCCCTTAAGACTTCTCTTTGCTGTTTACTTTTTCATGCTTCTTCTCATTCTTGTGTTTGAAAGTCAAATTTTCTTTTCAGCTCTGGTCTTTTCATCAAGAATGTTTGAAAGTCCTCTGTTTCATTGAAAGACCATATTTTCCCCTGAAGTATTATACTCAGTTTTTCTGGGTAGGTGATTCTTGGTTTGAGTCCTAGTTCCTTTGACTTCTGGAATATCCTATTCCACGCCTTTCGATCCCTTAATGTAGAAGCTGTTAGATCTTGAGTTATCCTGATTTTATTTCCACAATATTGGAATTGTTTCTTTCTAGCTGCTTGCAAGATTTTCTCCTTGACCTGGGAGTTCTGGAATTTGGCCACAATGTTCCTAGGAGTTTCTCTTTTTGGATCTCTTTCAGGCAGTGATCGATGGATTCTTTCAATACTTATTTTGCTCTCTGGTTCTAGAATGTCAGGGCAGTTTTCCTTGATAATTTCATGGAAGATGATGTCTAGGCTCTTTTTTTGATCATGACTTTCAGGTAGTCCCATAATTTTTAAATTGTCTCTCCTGGATCTACTTTCCAGGTCAGTTGTTTTTCCCATGAGATATTTCACATTCTCTTCCATTTTTTCATTCATTTGGTTTTGTTTTGTGATTTCTTGGTTTCTCAGAAAGTCATTAGACTCCATCTGTTCCATTCTAATTTTGAAAGAACTATTTTCTTCAGTGAGCTTTTGGACCTCTCTTTTCATTTGGCTAATTCTGTTTTTTAAAGCATTCTTCTCTTCATTGACTTTTTGGACATCTTTTGCCAATTGAGTGAGCCTATTTTTCAAGGTATTATTTTCTTCAGCATTTTTTTGGGTCTCCTTTACCAAGGTATTGACCTGTTTTTCATACTTTTCTTGCATCTCTCTCATTTCTCTTCCCAGTTTTTCCTGCACCTGTCTAACTTGCTTTTCAAAATCCTTTTTGAGCTCTTCCAAGGCCTGAGCCCACCTGACATCCCCCTGGGATGTCTGGGGTACCGAGGCCCCGCCCTCCATATCTTTCCCTGATGGCAAGAATATGTCCTCATTGTCTTCAGATCTGAAAGTCGGGATCATTTGCATCTGTTCAAAAAAACTCTCTATAGTCTTATTTTTCTTCCCTTTTCTAGGCATTTTCCCAGCCAGTTACTTGACTTCTGAGATTTCTGTCCACCCCTGCCTAGATCCGCCCAGCTAGTGCTTGGGGTCTGAGATTCAAATGGGCTTTCCATGGCAGGTGCGCCTGCTATTTAATGTGACCTTTATTTCTGGTGCTGGGGTGGGGGCAGGGCTGCTCCCAGGCTCAGTTCCCTCAGGGGCTTTATGCAGAGACCTTCAGTAATGGGGTGGGTGGGGGCAGGGCCACCTCCCAGGCTCAGCTCCTTCAGGTGATTTATGGAGAGACTTTCAGTAATGAAGATCCTGCCTGCTGCTGGGGGAGTTCTGGGCCACCGCTGCCTCCGTCGTCACCCCCGCTGCTGCCTTCATCACTGCCCCTGCCTCTGCCTCCGCCGGGGACCTGAGCCACGGAGACACCCCACTCCCCTCTTGTCCAGCCCAGCCATCTCTCTCACTGACCTGTAGCTTCTGTGGGTGGAGGGACCTTCTCAGCCGCCGGAGCTTCCGTCTCTGAAGCCTGCTCGGATCAGCTTCTCTGGGGCCGCGGCCAGGGCAGCGCTGGGGTGGGGTCCGCTTTCTGGGGCACGACGGACCCTGGGGACGGCTCTCCAGGGCTCTCTAGAACGGAAATCTCTTCCACTATGTTTCTGCACACCCTGCAGTGATCCAGAACTTATGGGGAGCTCTTCTTACATTAAATCTATGGGCTGTGGGTTCGGAGCTCGCATACGAGTGTCTTTCTACTCCGCCATCTTGACTCCGCCCCTACAGCCTGCCTTCTCATCTTTCTCTTACACTTTCTCAACTGGTGACCTCCACATACTTGCTCCCTGACACACAGTAGTCTATCTCCATCTCGAGACCAGCATTTCTATTGCTCTCACTGGTCCAGTGGGCTCTCTATCTATGCCCAGATTGCAAGATCCTATTAACTTCATGCTAACAGCATTTCTCACTACTTTCATACATAAAAAATCCATGGCTATACTGAAGTTCCTGGGGTCTACACAGTACCACTAGCTACTCTCTTAGGAAGCCCTGAACATCACATTCCTGACCATCACCCTCAAGAGAAACTCTTTGCATGTTGAGGGTGGAATGGGACTTTTGGAGGGATGGTAAGGATAGAGAGTGGGAGAATGGGGGGAAAAGATAAAGTAACAGCAATTGGGTACAAGGAGGGACTGAGAAAGAAAATGGTGATTAAAAGCAGTGTATAGAAGTTCTCAAATATAATTATGGCTCTCATTGTGAATGGGATGTTTACAGCATCTCTCTTTCTTGTGGCAAAAAGAAAATGGAAATTGCAAGATTGTCCATCAGTTGTGGAATGTCTGAATAAATTCTGGTATATTCCTGTGATGGAATACTACTGTGCTAAAGGAAATGATGAGCTCAGTAATCCCATGGAAGTATGAAAAGACTTGCATGAAATCGTGAAGGGCAAAGTGAGCAGGACCAAGAGAACATCGCGTATAGTCACAAAAATATTGATTGAAGAAAGATTCTCATCAGTCAAATCATCATTTTATTATAAGTATGTAAATTAAAAATAAAGAACTTATGAAGGAAGAAGCTATCTGCATCCAGAAACAGAAGCAATAAATAGTTTATAGCAGCATTTTACATAAATAGATACATTTAGATATACCTATTTGTGTCTCATGGTAACCATCTCTAGAATGGGGTGGGGAGTGAAGAAAAGAAAGGAAAAAAATAAATTTACATAATAACTTCATTATATATTTAAAAGGAATAGCCATTTGTACAGGATAAATTTGCGGTTTCATGTGCAATCACCTTATTTCATTATAATAGGCAATGGAAATGTTTCCTTTCTTCCATAAATTAAAAATAAAGTGAACTTTTAAATGGGAGGGAAACTGTCATTTCCAAGTTGTCCAATAATGACCTTCTGCCTAAAGATAAGGGCCTCATCTGAATCTTCCTGCTTCTTGGTCTCCCTGTGCCTTTCCTCAATGCCGGCCAAGTGCTGTTCCTGGTGTGCCTGACCCTGCTCTTCCTGCATCATTGTACATTCTCATTCATCTTAACTAACTCATTACCTTTTCCAGAGACAGAGACTCTGTTGACATCTTATTGGATCCCAATTCCTAAGCACACTGCCTGTCACAATGCAAACACTGGGGAAATTGTTGGTGCTGTAGCTACTTGTATAATAGTTGTGTGATGGGCAGATTCCACAGACATTCCACATCAACAGTTTACATGAACTATGCTGTCACTTGAGTCTTAAGAAACCCTTATTTGGAGAGATAGGATACCAAAGCCCAGATAAATTCTCAGAAGCCCAGGAAACCAAGGGAAATGGAAGGAGGACAATACCATGCAGGAGAGGGCTGCCATGATGCCTGGGTAAGGTATCAGTCACATTAAACACATAGGTTTTGTAAACTCTATAAACATTTTTCAATATGTGAATAAGTTTGTGGCAGATCCTTCTCATAGATACAACAAAACATGATAAAAAATTTGTTAATGAGCAGGGAGAATTTCTGTCAGGGACAAAACAATGACAAGAATGGGATTTTGCCCTAGCAATTTACTCAATGGGAGTTATGCAGTTCTGTCCTGGCTATGCTGTACTTCCTGCTGGAAATGTATAAAATCCCTGTGTAGGTGGTGCCATACATATTCACACAATCTAACTTCAACATCCATCCAAACCTGTGAATCCTGACACAATGTGCAACTATGGTGGCTACTATGGGGGCCTGGGCTATGGCTATGGCTCTGGTTATGGCTGTGGATGTGACTGTTTCCGTGGTCTAGGCTATGGCTATGGTGGCTATGGCTGTGGTAGCCATGGCTATGGCTGTTGGCGCCCATCTTGCTGGGGAAGGTATTACTCCTGTGGCTTCTACTGAAAAATCATTTGTTCTTTACCTGTCATGGAAACCTTATCCTTCCCTGCTTTGGACTAATTCCATGTCCTCGTACAGGCATCACCTTCCATCTGCCTCCATGGCAGGGAGACACGGAAGTACTAAAACAACAGGTCTTGGCCTCTCTATGGAGCTCTCAGGGCAGGGAAGTGGCAGGGACTGAGCAGCAGCAGGATCCCTCCTTCTGGGAAATGACGCATTATTTCCCCTGTCATAGAGAAACTTCTCCAACAAAAACTTGTTTCCAGTAATTTTACTCAACTCTAACACACCATGGCTGAGGTGTCTGCTATAACTTTTTAATAAAATTGCTTTACTGGCTTAGCAAAACTGTTTTTGCCTCTCCTCCTTGACCTCCAGGGTGGCAGCTTCTCAAGAAGAAGTTTTCAACCTCCATGTCCTTTACATGAATCATTGCAGGAGATTACCTCTCCAATTCATCTTCTTCATTGAGATGAAACTTCTCCAGATTTCTGTCCAAAAACATATTCTTTCCTTCTTTAATGTGACTTCTGCAGTACCTACACTTTTTTACATCATAATACCCAGGCCCTGTTTTGCTGGATGCCTGACATTTGTTCACTATAAGCTGCATCTCTCCTTTCACATCCTATAGACAAACCCTCAGGGACTTTATCTTCAAGATTTCAAAAATATTCCCATGTTCATAGTGTCTTGTTCACTGTTTGTGACCTCCAGATCCAGGGTATCTGTGATGACTGCCAGAACTGCTTAGACTTTTCCTTGTGTGAGTCATCTAGGTGATGCTGGGAATTTGTTTGCAAGACTGGAATCAGAAGGGCTCATCTTCCTGAGTTCAAATTTGTCCTCACACATAATAAGTAGTCTGTGTGACCCTGGGCAAGTCACTTAACCATGTTACCTTCAGTTCCCTTATCTGTCAAATGAGCCAAAAAAGGAAATGGCAAACAACTCCAGTTTCATGGCTAAGAAAGTTTGAAGTGGGTTGACCAAGATTGATATACAAGTAAAAAAATGACTGAACAAGAAATTCATTGCCTAGCTATCTTCCATCACTTTTCTTTATCACCAAGCAATCCAAAGATTTTGAGCACAGGACACCTGAATGGCCCAACACAAAGATTCCAGAAGAGAGTTATATACAAAGTCTGAACATTTTAATGCAGCCTTACAACTTGGATGGACCCCATTTCCTCTAGCCAACTGCATAATCTGTTCAACTCAAACACTGACCTGGATCTGGGGCTCTCTCCTCTACAGGGGTGGGGTCCCATGGATGCAATGGTGTGCTTCACAACACTCAAAAAATGAAATCTCTAATCAATCCCATCACCCAGGAAAAGAGAGAATCTGCCTTCTTGCTCAGCAGCCTGACTCCCAGTCTTTGGATTCCTCAGTTCTGCAGGTCTGCCTGTCCCCATAATCATATCCCTCAGATGGGCCCTTGACAAAAAAGCCAGAGCCTTACAATCTACCTGGCACATAATATATGTTTACTAAATATTTATTGACTTAAATTCTGTTTTAAGGAGTACAAGAAACACTACAAGTATCATTAGCAACAGTGTTATCGCTACAGTAGTTTGTTAGCTTAAAATGAATTTCTATTACCACATACCACTCCTAGGCATTATTCTGCATTGAAAATGTATGTAAGTTTATGTATATTTCCTGGATTTTAAAGGGAAAAGACCTCAGCAGTCATATTCTATTCATTTGTCTCTGAGATGCCTCCAAAGTTTGACCAATGCTTTTTCAGGGGACATTCTATGAAAGTCAATTCAGTGAAAATAAATTCATCAGGCAGAAGATAAATTCTCTCTTGCACTCCTCCTCATGGGGTAAAGAATATTTCATTCTCTTTAGGAAAGACAAAAATCAGCTGATTGAAGGAATTTCATCACTAAATCCACATTATCCAATTTAAATATGAGAAGACATGTCATAGTTACACTTTGTGATGGCCCTTCAAACACCTTGGCGGAGTTAGTTCAAGTCTCTAAGTGTCCTCTAAACACAAGAGTCCAAGGTCTTTAATGTGAGTCTTTTAGATCCTTGAGCAAGAGGGCCTTAAGTCATGTAGTCTGGACTTGTCTGTGTGCTGGTCAGTTTAGCTAAGACCAGACTCAAGGCACAGTGGGGTTTCTGGCTTTCATGTGACACCTTATTGGGCTTCCTTACCCTCTAGATTTTAGTTGTGGGTGGATTAGAATCTGGGAGAAGAGATGACATACCTATGGCTGACCCAACAGACCACCTCATTTTCCTCCTGGTCAGTTGAAGAATTTCTGAAATGTCCCACAGTCAAACAGCTACAGCCTGCCTTCTCATCTTTCTATTACACTTTCTCAACTGGTGACCTCCACATATTTGCTCCCTGACACACTACAGTCCATCTCCGTCTCCAGACCAGCATTTCTACTCCTCTCCCTGGTTCAGTGGACTTTCTATCTCTGCCCAGATTGCAAGATCCTATTAACCTCATACTAACAGCATTTCCCATTACTTTCAAACAGAAAAAGTCCGTGTCCATATTGAAGTTCCTGGAGTCTACTCAGTGTCACTAGTTGATTCCTTGGGAAGCTAAACATCACATTCCTGACCCTCACCTTCAAGAAGAACTCTTTTCATGTTGAGGGTGGAATGGGACTTTTGGAGAGATGGTTGGGATGGACAATGGAGGGAAAAGTTAAAGTAGCAGATATGGGTAAAAATAGTGACTGAGAAAGAATATAGTCATTAAAAAGATGGATAGAATTCACAAATTGTAATTATAGCTTTCAGTGTGAGTGGGATGTTTACAGCATCTCTCTTTCTGGTGGGAAAAAAATGGGAATTTCAGGATTGTCCATCCATTGAGGAATGTTGGAAGATGTCCTCGTGTATGGCTATGACTGAATGCTACCATGCTATAAGAAATGATGAGCTCAATAATCCCATGAAAGTATGAAAAGATTTGCATGAAATCACAAAGGGCAAAGTTAGCAGAATCAAGAGAACATTGCATATAGGAACAAAAATATTGTTTTAAGAATGACAGTGAGCAACCAAATCATTTTGACTAGTATAAGTTCAAAAATTAAAGTAAGAAACATATGAAGAAAGAAGCTATCTGTATCCACAAAAGGAACCAATGAACTGTGTTCATAGAATTATTTTACATAAATAGAAAGATGTAAATATACCTACTGGTGTCTAATGGTTCCCATTCCTAGAACAGGGTGGGGAGCAAAGAAAAGAAAAAAAATTATATGACAACTTCATTATCCATTTAAAAGGAATGGAAAATTGTACAGGATGGATATCCCGTTCCATGTGCTATCATCTTTTTTATTTTAACATGCAATGCAAGTGCTTCTTTTCTTCCATAAATTAAAAAGAAAATAAATTTTTAAAAAAGAGGGAGAAACTTCTCTCTCTGTTTTCTTATAATGACCTCATGCCTAAAGCTAAGGGCTACTTCTGAATATTCTGCTTCTTGGTCTCCCTGTGCCTTTCCTCAATGCCGGACAAGTGCTGTTCCTGGTGTGCCTGACCCTGCTCTTCCTGCATCATTGTTCATTCTCATTTATCTTAACTAAATCATCATCTTTTCTTTCCACTCAAAACAACTCAGGCTGAAGCCCAAGGTTCTGCCTCTTTTTCTTCTTTTACCTGTTACCTCTCCAAGGACAATAGAGCAGAACCACCTTAGCTCCCATGGTGTCTAACACATCTCCTCAGCCCCTCCCTGCCATATGGCCAGAAGGACACCCAGAATCTTTACTAAGATCCAAACCCCTACCATTAATTGCTGATGTATACAATTTCAATTTGATAACTCATAAATAAATATAACAATGAATAGATAGATGGATAGATCAGTAGACAGATAGATAGATGAATGAAGAATGAAACCCCAAGTCTTGAACACGTGTCCTCATCCTGTCTCATCCAAAGCACAATTGCTTTTCTCAACTTCTCTGTTCTATTCATGAGCACCAACATCAAGCAAACATCTTGGGGTTACCTTCTCAGAGACATCCCTGACCCTGAACTATAAATGCAAATATTTGATTAGTTGACAGAACTTGTCTTTCCTACTTTCCTAACATCACTGGTATACAACACCTCTTTGCAATTGCAGTTGTTCCGACCTTAGGCCAGGTGCTCATGGCTCCCTTTCCAAAAGAGCCTTTGATGGGCCTCCTTACCTCTGTCTTTACCCAGTCAAATCCTCATTCCACTTGACCACCCAGTGTATTTTCCTAAGTCATTGTTCTAACTCCCAATGTCCCAAAAGTCCAGAGCCACACACTTGTTATGTAAATTCCAGTTGATTCTTCTGTGTTGATTTAAATAGACATCTACTCTCTAGCATTTTACTTTGTCCTTTAGTTAGCCCAGTCCCACCTGGCTAATCTAAGTACACTTAATTTACCTCCCCACATTTTTTGGTCTTGCCTATGCTAGTCTACCTTCTTTCACTGTGACAACGCACTGCATGTGCCTTCTGATCGCCTTTTCAATGGCTGGCTCTCCACCTTGCCCAGAATCCTCTCCTCCCTTCCCCCTTCACTTCTGACTTTCTCTGATAAATGATAACCTCAGTGCTAAACAGTCTTATGGTGCATAGCCTTGCCCATTATCCCTAGTGACTTATGCCTCTGAGATCTTCTACCATCATTCTCCATGTTTATGGCATATGTCTTGGTATTCTCACAGAGATGAGAAATTTAGAGCTGCCCACGGACAGAGACACTGTTGACATTTCATTGAATCCCAATCCCTAAGAACAGTGCACATCACAACGCAAACAAGGGGGAGGTTGTTGGTGCTTCAGCTACTTGTATAATAGTTGTCTGATGGACAGATTCCTCAAAATGGGGCTCTAACAAAATCTCAACTTTCATCTGAAATTTGCATGAACTATTCCATCACTTCAGCCTTAAAAAAACCTGACTTAGAGAGATAGGATTCCACAGCCCAGATACATTATCAGAAGCCCAGGAAACCAAGGGCAATGGAAGGAGGATAACATCATATGGGAGAGGGCTGCCATGACACCTGCATAAGCCATCAGCCACATTAACCACATAGGTTTGGGAAACGTTATAATCATTTTTCATTATGGTAATAAGGTTGTGGCAGATACTTCTCATAGATACAACAAAACAAAACAAAACATCCTTAATGTGTGGGGAAAATTTTTGTCAGGGATAAACAATGACAATAATGTGATTTTCTCCGAGTAATTGGGTTAATGGGACATATGCATTTCTACCCTGGGTTTGCTGCACTTCCTGTTGCAGGTGTATAAAAGTCCCTGTGTAGGTGCTACCATCCACACTCATAAAATCTAACTTTGCCATCCATCCAAATCTGTGAATCCTGACAAAATGTGCACCTACAGTGGATACTATGGGGGCCTGGGCTGTGGCAGCTATGGCTATGGCTCTGGCTGTGGATGTGGCTGCTTCCGTGGTCTAGGCTATGGCTATGGCACCTGTGGCTATGGAGGCCTGGGATGTGGCAGCTATGGCTATGGAAGTCTGGGCTATGGTGGCTATGGCTATGGCTGCTACCGCCCATCTTGCTGTGGAAGGTATTATTCCTGTGGCTTCTACTGAAAAACCATTTACTCTTCGCCTGTCATGGAAACCTTGTCCTTCTCTGCTTTTGGCTAATCCCCTGGCCTTGTAAGGATGTCACATTCCACCTGTGTCTGTGACTGGATGACATGGGACAGATTAACCAACAGAGCCTTCATCACCCTGTGGAACACTCACAGAGACAACTGGCAGGGACTGAGAAGCAGCAGGACCCTCCATCAGGGAAATGATGCACAATCTCCCGTCATGATGGAGATTCTTCCAACAACTTATTTCCAGTACTTGGGCTCAGTTCCAATAGACCATGACTGAGGTGTCTGCTACAATATTTTAATAAACTTGTTTCACTGGCTTAGCAAAAGTGTTTTTGCCTTTCTTCCTTGACCACCAGGGTTGCAGCTTCTCATTATGAAGAGATTTTCAACCTTGATGTACTTTTCATAAATCATGTCAGGATATGTGCTCTCCAATTCATGTCTTACAAGACGTGAAACCTCTCCAGATTTCTGTCCAGTTTGCATCTATTTCCTTATCTATCAAATGAGCAAAAGAATTATATGGCAATCACCTTCACTTTCTTGGTCAAGAAATCTTCAAATGGAGTGAGAAAATTTCATACAAAAGTGGAAAATGACAGACCAACAATTCACTGTCTATCTGTCTTCCATCATTTTCCTTTATCACTAAGTAATCTGAAGATTTGGAGTACTGGACACATGAAAGGCCCACCACAATGAATACCAAAGAGAGTTATATACAACGTCTAAATATTTTAATATAAACTTACAAGTTAGGTAGAGCCCATCTCTTCTATACAACTGCACAGTCTGTTAAACCCAAACACTGAACTGGAGCTTGGCTACTCCCATCTATAAGGGTGAGGGACCCATGGGTGCAATGGTGTCATACACAACACTCAAAAATTGAAATGTCCAATCAATCCCATCCCCCAGGTAAAGAGAGCATCTACTTTCTTGCTTAGCAGCTTGACTATCAGGCTTTGGATTCTACAGTTCCACAGGCTTGCCTGTCCCCATAATCCTATACCTCGGATGGGACCTTGAGAAAAAGGTCAGAGTTTTCCAATTCACATGACACATAATATCTGTTCACTAAAATTTTATTGACTGAAATTATGTTTCAAGGAATGGAAGAAATACTACAAGTATCATTATTAATGGCTGTTATCCCTATAATAACTTGTTAGGTTAAAATGAGTTTCTGCTACATTCATTATTCTGCATTGCAAGTATATGCAAATTTATGAATGTTTCTTGGATTTCAAAGGAAAGTGGCCACAGCAGTCACATTCTACTGACTTCTCCCTTGCACGCCTCCAAACGATTGACCAATGTTTTGTCAGGAGACATTCTGTGAAGGGCAATTCAAAAGAAACAGATCCTTCAGGAAGAAGATAATTTCTGTCTTGCACTCATGTCATGGGTAAAGAATATTTCATTTTCTTTAGTACACAGAAAATTCTCCATCTCCAGACTAGCATTTCTACTGCTCTCAGTGGTTCACTGGGCTCTCTATGCCCAGATTGCAAGATCCTATTAACCTCATACTAACAGCATTTCTCATTACTTTCATACGTAAAAAATCCATGGCTGTACTGAAGTTCCTGGGGTCTACACAGTGTCACTAGATACTCTCTTGGGAAGCCCTGAACATCACATTCCTGACAAACACCTTCAAGAGAAACTCTTTCTATGTTGAGGGGAGAATGGGACTTGTGGAGGGATGGTTAGGATGGAGAGTGGGAGAGTGAGGGGAAAAGATAAAGTAACAGGAATAAGGTAAAAAGAGAGATTGAGAAAGAATATAGTGATTAAAAAAAATGGATAGAAATTCACAAAATGTAGTAACTCCAAATGTGAGTGGGATGTTTACAGCATCTCTCTTTCTGGTGGCAAAAATAAATGGAAATTGCACGATTGTCCATCAATTTTGCAACGTCTCAATAATTTCTGGTATATCCCTGAGATGGAATACTACTGTGCTGTAGGAACTGATGAGCTCAATAATCTTACAAGAGGACGGAAAGACCTGCATGCAATAGTGAAGGACAAAGTGAGTAGAAGCAAGGGAACATTGTGTACAGTAACAAAAATATTGCAAATTAACAATAAAGAACATATGAAGAAAGAAGGACTCTGCATCCAGAAAAAGAAGCAATAAATAGTGTTTAGAGAATTATTTTACATAAACAGAAAGATAAAGATATACCTGTTTGTGTCTAGTTGTGACCACCTCTAAAGTGGGGTGGGGAGTGAAGAAAAGAAAGGAAAAAAGAAATTTAGATTATAATTTCATTATATATTTAAAAAGAATAGAAAATTGTACAGGATAGATTTGTAGTTTCATGTGCTATTATCTTTTTTATTTTAAGAGGCACTGGAAATGCTTTTGTTCCATAAATTAAAAATAAAATAAATTTTAAAAAGAGTGAGAAACTGTTCTCTCCAAGTTCTCCAATTCTCCTTAAGGTGAAACGTAAGGGCCTCGTCTGAATATTCTGCTTCCTAAACTCCCTGTACTTTTTATCAGTACTGGCCAAGTGTTGTTCTGGTGTACCTGACCCTGCTCTTCCTGTATCATTGTTCATTCTCATTCATTTTAACTAAGTCATCATCTTTTCTTTCCATTCAAAACAACTCAGGCTGAAGCCCAAGGTTCTGCCTCTTTTCCTTCTTTTACCTGTTACCTCTCCAAGGACAATAGAGCAGAACCTCCTTAGCTCCCATGGTGTCTAACACATCTCCTCAGCCCCTCCCTGCCATATGGCCAGAAGAACACCCAGAATCTTTACTAAGATCCAAACCCCTACCATTAATTGCTGATGTATACAATTTCAATTTGATAACTCATAAATAAATGTAATAATGAATAGGTAGATGGATAGACAGATAGATAGATGAATGAAGAATGAAACCTAAAGTCTTGAACACATGTCATCATCCTGCCTCATCCAAAGCACTATTGCTTTTCTCAACTTCTCTGTTCTATTCATGAGCACCAACATCAAGCAAACATCTTGGGGTTACCTTCTCAGAGACTTCCCCGACCCTGAACTATCAATGCAAATATCTGATTAGTTGTCAGAACTTGTCTTTCCTACTTTCCTAACATCACTGGCATACAACACCTCTTTGCAACTGCAGTTGTTCCGACCTTAGGCCAGGTTCTCATGGCTCCCTTTCCAAAAGAGCCTTTGATGGGCCTCCTTACCTCTGTCTTTACCTAGTCAAATCCTCATTCCACTTGACCACCCAGTGTATTTTCCTAAGTCATTGTTCTAACTCCCAATGTCCCAAAAGTCCAGAGCCACACACTTGTTATGTAGATTCCAATTGATTCTTCTGTGTTGATTTAAATAGACATCTACTCTCTAGCATTTTACTTTGTCCTTTAGTTAGCCCAGTCCCACCTGGCTAATCTAAGTACACTTAATTTACCTCCCCACATTTTTTGGTCTTGCCTATGCTAGTCTACCTTCTTTCACTGTGACAACGCACTGCATGTGCCTTCTGATCGCCTTTTCAATGGCTGGCTCTCCACCTTGCCCAGAATCCTCTCCTCCCTTCCCCCTTCACTTCTGACTTTCTCTGATAAATGATAACCTCAGTGCTAAACAGTCTTATGGTGCATAGCCTTGCCCATTATCCCTAGTGACTTATGCCTCTGAGATCTTCTACCATCATTCTCCATGTTTATGGCATATGTCTTGGTATTCTCACAGAGATGAGAAATTTAGAGCTGCCCACGGACAGAGACACTGTTGACATTTCATTGAATCCCAATCCCTAAGAACAGTGCACATCACAACGCAAACAAGGGGGAGGTTGTTGGTGCTTCAGCTACTTGTATAATAGTTGTCTGATGGACAGATTCCTCAAAATGGGGCTCTAACAAAATCTCAACTTCAATCCGAAATTTGCATGAACTATTCTGTCACTTCAGCCTTAAAAAAACCTGACTTGGAGAGATAGGATTCCACAGCCCAGATACATTATCAGAAGCCCAGGAAACCAAGGGCAATGGAAGGAGGATAACATCATATGGGAGAGGGCTGCCGTGACACCTGCATAAGCCATCAGCCACATTAACCACATAGGTTTGGGAAACGCTATAATCATTTTTCATTATGGTAATAAGGTTGTGGCAGATACTTCTCATAGATACAACAAAACAAAACAAAACATCTTTAATGTGTGGGGAAAATTTTTGTCAGGGATAAACAATGACAATAATGTGATTTTCTCCGAGTAATTGGGTTAATGGGACATATGCATTTCTACCCTGGGTTTGCTGCACTTCCTGTTGCAGGTGTATAAAAGTCCCTGTGTAGGTGCTACCATCCACACTCATAAAATCTAACTTTGCCATCCATCCAAATCTGTGAATCCTGACAAAATGTGCACCTACAGTGGATACTATGGGGGCCTGGGCTGTGGCTATGGCTCTGGCTATGGATGTGGCTGCTTCCGTGGTCTAGGCTATGGCTATGGTGCCTGTGGCTATGGAGGCCTGGGCTGTGGCAGCTATGGCTATGGAAGTCTGGGCTGTGGTGGCTATGGCTATGGCTGCTACCGCCCATCTTGCTGTGGAAGGTATTATTCCTGTGGCTTCTACTGAAAAACCATTTACTCTTGGCCTGTCATGGAAACCTTGTCCTTCTCTGCTTTTGGCTAATCCCGTGGCCTTGTAAGGATGTCACATTCCACCTGTGTCTGTGACTGGGTGACACGGGACAGATTAACCAACAGAGCCTTCATAACCCTGTGGAACACTCACAGAGACAACTGGCAGGGACTGAGAAGCAGCAGGACCCTCCATCATGGAAATGATGGATAATCTCCCTGTCATGATGGAGATTCTTCCAACAGCTTATTTCCAGTACTTGGGCTCAGTTCCAATAGACCATGACTGAGGTGTCTGCTACAATATTTTAATAAACTTGTTTCACTGGCTTAGCAAAAGGGTTTTTGCCTTTCTTCCTTGACCACCAGGGTTGCAGCTTCTCATTATGAAGAGATTTTCAACCTTGATGTACTTTTCATAAATCATGTCAGGATATGTGCTCTCCAGTTCATGTCTTACAAGATGTGAAACCTCACCAGATTTCTGTCCAGAAAACATACCCTTTGTTGGTAAATACCTTTCTGAAATTTGATTTCTACAGTATTTACATTATAGTACATCATAATACCCAGGCCCTGCTTTACAGGAGGCACGACATTTGTTCACTATAAGTTGCATCCCTTCTCCCACATCCTCTGGACAAATACTCAGGGATTTTATCTTCAGAATTTCAAAATGATTCAAGTGCTCATGGTGTCATGTTCACTGTTTGTGACCTCCAGATCCAAGGTGTCTGTGATGACTGCCAGAACTGGCTTGGCCTTTCCCTTGTCTGAGGCAGCTAGGTGGTGCAGGGAATTGAGTGCCAGGTTGGAGTCAGAAAGACTCATCTTGCTGAATTCAGATTTATCTTCACACACACTAAGGAGTCTGTGGGACCCTGAGCAAGTCACTTAACCCAGTTTGCATCAATTTCCTTATCTATCAAATGAGCAAAAGAATTATATGGCAATCACCTTCACTTTCTTGGTCAAGAAATCTTCAAATGGAGTGAGAAAATTTCATACAAAAGTGGAAAATGACAGACCAACAATTCACTGTCTATCTGTCTTCCATCATTTTCCTTTATCACTAAGTAATCTGAAGATTTGGAGTACTGGACACATGAAAGGCCCACCACAATGAATACCAAAGAGAGTTATATACAACGTCTAAATATTTTAATATAAACTTACAAGTTAGGTAGAGCCCATCTCTTCTATACAACTGCACAGTCTGTTAAACCCAAACACTGAACTGGAGCTTGGCTACTCCCATCTATAAGGGTGAGGGACCCATGGGTGCAATGGTGTCATACACAACACTCAAAAATTGAAATGTCCAATCAATCCCATCCCCCAGGTAAAGAGAGCATCTACTTTCTTGCTTAGCAGCTTGACTATCAGGCTTTGGATTCTACAGTTCCACAGGCTTGCCTGTCCCCATAATCCTATACCTCGGATGGGACCTTGAGAAAAAGGTCAGAGTTTTCCAATTCACATGACACATAATATCTGTTCACTAAAATTTTATTGACTGAAATTATGTTTCAAGGAATGGAAGAAATACTACAAGTATCATTATTAATGGCTGTTATCCCTATAATAACTTGTTAGGTTAAAATGAGTTTCTGCTACATTCATTATTCTGCATTGCAAGTATATGCAAATTTATGAATGTTTCTTGGATTTCAAAGGAAAGTGGCCACAGCAGTCACATTCTACTGACTTCTCCCTTGCACGCCTCCAAACGATTGACCAATGTTTTGTCAGGAGACATTCTGTGAAGGGCAATTCAAAAGAAACAGATCCTTCAGGAAGAAGATAATTTCTGTCTTGCACTCATGTCATGGGTAAAGAATATTTCATTTTCTTTAGTACACAGAAAATTCTCCATCTCCAGACTAGCATTTCTACTGCTCTCAGTGGTTCACTGGGCTCTCTATGCCCAGATTGCAAGATCCTATTAACCTCATACTAACAGCATTTCTCATTACTTTCATACGTAAAAAATCCATGGCTATACTGAAGTTCCTGGGGTCTACACAGTGTCACTAGATACTCTCTTGGGAAGCCCTGAACATCACATTCCTGACAAACACCTTCAAGAGAAACTCTTTCTATGTTGAGGGGAGAATGGGACTTGTGGAGCGATGGTTAGGATGGAGAGTGGGAGAGTGAGGGGAAAAGATAAAGTAACAGGAATAAGGTAAAAAGAGAGATTGAGAAAGAATATAGTGATTAAAAAAATGGATAGAAATTCACAAAATGTAGTAACTCCAAATGTGAGTGGGATGTTTACAGCATCTCTCTTTCTGGTGGCAAAAATAAATGGAAATTGCACGATTGTCCATCAATTTTGCAACGTCTCAATAATTTCTGGTATATTCCTGAGATGGAATACTACTGTGCTGTAGGAACTGATGAGCTCAATAATCTTACAAGAGGACGGAAAGACCTGCATGCAATAGTGAAGGACACAGTGAGTAGAAGCAAGGGAACATTGTGTATAGTAACAAAAATATTGCAAATTAACAATAAAGAACATATGAAGAAAGAAGGACTCTGCATCCAGAAAAAGAAGCAATAAATAGTGTTTAGAGAATTATTTTACATAAACAGAAAGATAAAGATATACCTGTTTGTGTCTAGTTGTGACCACCTCTAAAGTGGGGTGGGGAGTGAAGAAAAGAAAGGAAAAAAGAAATTTAGATTATAATTTCATTATATATTTAAAAAGAATAGAAAATTGTACAGGATAGATTTGTAGTTTCATGTGCTATTATCTTTTTTATTTTAAGAGGCACTGGAAATGCTTTTGTTCCATAAATTAAAAATAAAATAAATTTTAAAAAGAGTGAGAAACTGTTCTCTCCAAGTTCTCCAATTCTCCTTAAGGTTAAACGTAAGGGCCTCGTCTGAATATTCTGCTTCCTAAACTCCCTGTACTTTTTATCAGTACTGGCCAAGTGTTGTTCTGGTGTACCTGACCCTGCTCTTCCTGCATCATTGTTCATTCTCATTCATTTTAACTAACTCATCATCTTTTCTTTCCATTCAAAACAACTCAGACTGAAGGCCAAGGTTCTGCCTCTTTTCTTTCCTTTACCTTTTACCTCTCCAAGGATGATAGAGCAGAACCTCCTTAGCTCCCATGGTGTCTAACACATCTCCTCAGCCCCTCCCTGCCATATGGCCAGATGGAGACCCACAATCTCTACTAAGATCCAAACCCCTACCATTAATTGTTGATGAACACAATTGCAATTTGATAACCAATAAATAAATATAACAATGAATAGATAGATGGATAGATCAATAGATCCATAGATAGACAGATAGATAGATAGATATAGATAGATAGATAGATAGATAGATAGATAGATAGATAGATAGATAGATGAATGAAGAATGAAACTCCAAGTCTTGAACACATGTACTGATCCTGTCTCATCCAAAGCACCATTGCTTTTCTCAGCTTCTCTATTCTGTTCATTCATTGCAACATCAAGCAAAGATCTTGGGGTTACCATCTCAGTGACTTTCCTGACCCTGAACTATCAATGCAAATATTTGATTAGTTGACAAAGCTTGTCTTTCTTACCTTCCTAACATTACTGGCATCCAACACCTCTTTTCAATTGCAGTAGCTCCCACCTTACGCCAGGTGCTCATGGCTCCCTTTCCAAAAGAGCCTTTGATGGGCAACCTTGCATCTGTCTTTACTCAGTCCAATCCTCATTCCACTTGACTATCCAGTGTATTTTCCTTAGTCATTGTTCTAACTCCCAATTTCCCAAAAGTCCAGAGCCACACACTTGTTATGTAAACTCCAGTTGCTTCTTCTGTATTGATTTAAATAGACAGCTACTATCTAGCATTTTACTTTTGTCCTTTAGGTAACCCAGTCCCATCTGGCTCATCTAAGTACACTTTATAAACCTCCCCACATTTTTTGGTCTTGCCTAGGCTACTCTACATTCTGACACTCTGACAAAGCACTGCATGTACTTTCTGACCTCCTTTGCAAAGGCTGGCTCTCCACCTTGCCCAGAATCCTCTCCTCCCTCCACCTTCACCTCTGACTTTTTCTGATAAATGATAACCTCAGTACTAAACAGTCTTATGGTGCATAACCTTGCCCATTACCCCTAGTGACTTGTGCCACTGAGATCTTCTCCCATTGATTCTCCATGTTTATGGCATATGTCTTGGTATTCTCACTGAGCTTAGAAATTTAGAGCTGCTCACAGACACTACTGACATTTCATTGAATTCCAATCTCTAAGCACAGTACCTGTCACAATGCAAACAAGGGGGAGGTTGTTGGTGCTTCAGCTACTTGTGTAAGAGTTGTCTATGGACAGATTCCTCAAAGTGGGGCTCCAACAAAATCTCAACTTCCATCTGAAATTTGCATGAGCTATTCCATCACTTGAGTCTTAAGAAACCCAGATTTGGAGAGATAGGATTCCACAGCCCAGATACATTATCGGAAGCCCAGGATACCAAGGGTAAAGGAAGGAGGACAACACCATGTGGGAGAGGGCTGCCATGATGCCTGAGTAAACCATCAGCCACATTAACCTCATAGCTTTGGGAAACACTATAATCATTTTTCATTAGGGTAATAAGGTTGTGGCAGATCCTTCTCATAGATACAACAAAACAAAACAAAACATCCTTAATTTGTAGGGAGAATTTTTTTCAGGGATAAACAATGGCAATAATGTGATTTTACCCTGGTAATTGGGGTAGTGGGAGTTATGTAGTTCTACTCTGGGTCTGCTGTATTTCCTGCTACAAATATATAAAAGCCCCTGTGTAGATGGTGCCTTACACACTCATAAAATCTACCTTTGCCATCCATCCAAATCTGTGAATCCTGACAAAATGTGCAACTACAGTGGATACTATGGGGGCCTGGGCTATGGCTATGGCTCTGGCTGTGGATGTGGTTGCTTCCGTGGTCTAGGTTATGGCTATGGTAGCTATGGCTATGGAGGCCTGGGCTGTGGTGGCTATGGCTATGGAAGTCTGGGCTGTGGTGGCTATGGCTATGGCTGCTACCACCCATCTTGCTATGGAAGGTATTATTCCTGTGGCTTCTACTGAAAACCCATTTATTTACCCTTGGCCTGTCATGGAAACCTTGTCCCTCTCTGCTTTTGGCTAATCCCCTGGCCTTGTAAGGACATCACGTTCCATCTGTGTCTATGACTGCATAACACGGGACAGATTAACCAACACAACCTTGACAAACCTGTGGAACACTCATGGCAAGAACTGGTAGGGACTGAGAAGCAGCAGAACCCTCCTTCAGGGAAATGATTCATAATCTTCCCTGTTGTTATGGAGATTCTTCCAACAACTTATTTCCAGCACTTTGGCTCAGCTCCACTACACCATGGCTGAGATGTCTGCTACAACATTTTAATAAACTTGTTTCACTGGCTTAGCAAAAGTGTTTTTGCCTTTCTTCCTTGACCACCATAGTTGCACCTTCTCGTTATGAAGAGACTTTAAACCTTGATGTACTTTTAATAAATCATGGCAGGAGATTTGCTCTCCAATTCATTTCTTGGAAGAGGTGAAATCTCTCCAGATTTCTGTCCAGAAAACATATTCTTTCCTGTTAAATACCTTTCTAAAATGTGACTTCTACAGTATTTACATTTTAGTATATCATAATATCCAGGCCCTGCTTTACTGAAAGCAAGGCATTTGTTCACACTAAGCCGCATCCATTGTCCCACATCCTCTGGACAAATATCCGGGGATTTTATCTTCAAGATTTCAAAAAGATTCACATGTTCATGGTGTCATGTTCACTGTTTGTGACCTCCAGATCCAAGGTGTCTGTGATGACTGCCAGAACTGGCTTGGCCTTTCACTTGCCTGAGGTAGCTCAGTGGTGCTGGGAATTGAGTGCCAGGCCTGGAGTCAAGAAGACTCATTTTCCTGAATTTGAATTTGTCCTCATTCACATTAAATAGTCTATGTGACCCTGAGCAAATCACTTAACCCAGTTTGCTTCAGTTTCCCTATCTGTCAAATGACCTAAATAGCTCCACTTTCCTAGCCAAGAAATCTTCAAATGGGTTGAGAAAATTTTATACACAAGTTAAAAATGACTGATCAACAAATCCATTGACTAGCTGTCTTCCATCATTTTTCTTATCACAAAGGAATCTGAAGATCCAGTGTACTGGACACATGAAAGGCCTACCACAAAGATTACACAGGAGAATCATATACAATGTTGTAATATTTTAATATAAACTTACAACTTGGGTGGAGCCCATCTCTTCTAGTCAAGTGCACTCTCTGTTAAGCCCAAACACTGTCCGAGATCTGGGGTGCTCCCATCTATAAGGGTGAGGGACCCATGCAAAGTATCATGTACAACACTCAAAATCTGAAATATCTAATCAATTCCATCCCCTAGGAAAAGAGAGCATCTATTTTCTTGCTCAGCATCCTTTAGATTCCACAGTTCCACTGGGCTGCCTGTCCCCATAATCCTATTCCTCAGATGGGGCCTTGAGAGAAAGGCCAGAGCTTTCCAATTCACCTGGTATATAATATGTGTTCACTAAAATTTTATTGACTGAAATTCTTTTTCAAGGAGTAGAAGAAACGCTACAAGTATCATTATTGCTACAGTAGTTTGTCAGCTTAAAATGAGTTTCTGTTACATTCATTATTCTGCATTGCAAGTATATTTAAGTTTATGTATATTTAGTGGATTTTAAAGGAAAGTGGCTTCAGCAGTCACATTCTGTTGACTTCTCCCTTTCATGCCTCCAAAAGATTGACCAATGTTTACTCAGGAGACATTCTGTGTAGGTCAATTTAAAAGAAACAAATCCTTCAGGAAGAAAATAATTTCTGTCTTGGACTCAGCTCACGGGTTAAAGAATATTTCATTCTTTTTAGTAAAGAGAAAAGTCAGCTGACTCAAAAATTCTATCACTGAATCCACATTGTCCTACTTAAGGAAGAGAAGAGATCTCACACTTACACACTCTGTGATGCCCGCTCAAACACCTTGGCAGAGTTAGTACAAGTCTCTTAAGTGTCCTCTAAACCAGAGTCCAAGTTTGTTAATATGAATCTTTTAGGACCTTGAACTAGACAGCCTTCTACCATGGAGTCTGGCATTTTCTGAATGCTCTTCCACTTAGACAAAGACCAGCCTCAAGGTCGCAGTAGGGTTTCTGGTTGTCATGTGACACCTTATTGGACTTTGTTATCCTCTGCGCTGCAGTTGTGGGAGGTCTAGAAGGCGGGAAAAGAGATGACACACCTATGGCTGTCCCAACAGACTTGACCTCATTTTTCTCCTCATCAGCTGAAGCATTTCTGAAGTGTTCCACAGCCAAAGTGCTATAGGCTGCCTTCTCATATTTCTATTTCACTTTCTTACCTGGTGACCTCCACAGATATCAGGGATTCACTTACCTTCATTCTGACACACAATAGTCTAACTCTATCTCCAGACCAGCATCTCTACCTCTCTCACTGGTTCAGTGGGCTCTCTATCTATGCTCAGATTATAAGATCCTGTTAAACTCATACTAACAGCATATCCCACTACTTTCATACATAAAAAGTCCGTGGCTCTACCGAAGCACCTGGGACCTACTCAGTGTCACTAGCTACACTCTTGGGAAGCCCTGAATGTTATCTTCTGACCCTCACCTTTGAAATGGCACTTTTGGAGGGATGGTTGGGATAGGGAGTGAGAGAATGGGGGGAAAAGATAAAATTACAGGAATAAGGTAAAAAGAGAGGCTGAGAAAGAATATAGTGATTAAAAAAAGATGGAGAGAAATTCACAAACTAATTATAACAATCAACGTGAGTGGGATGTTTACAGCATCTCCCTTACTGGTGGCAAAAAAAATGGAAATTACAGGATTGTCCATCAATTGCGGAATGTCTGAAAAATTACTTGTGTATGCCTGTGATGGAATACTACTGTGCTCTAGGAAATGCTGAGCTCAATAATCCTACAAGAGGATGGAAATCCTTGCATGCAATCATGAAGGGCAAAGTGAGCAGAAGCAAGAGAACACTACATCTAGTAACAAAAATATTGCCAATTAAAAGTAAAGAACATATGAAGAAAGAAGTTATCTATATCCAGAAAAAGAAGCAATAAACAGTGTTTAGATATTTTACATGAATAGAAAGATGTAGATATACCTGTTTGTGTCTAATGGTAACCATCTCTGGAATGGGGTGGGGAAAAGAAATAAAAAAGGAAATTTATATGATAACTTCATTATATATTTAAAAGGAATAGAACATTGTACAGGATAGATTTGTGATGTTATGTGCAATCTTCTTTTTTATTTTAAGAGGCAATGGAAATGCTTTTGTTCCATCAGGTAAAATAAAATAAATTGTAAAAACAGTGAGAAACTGTTCTCTCCAAGCTCTTCAATTATCCTTAAGGTTAAACATAAGGGCATTGTCTGAATATTCTGCTTCTTGATCTCCCTGTGCCTTTCATCAATGCTGCCCAAGTGCTGTTCTGGTGTACCTGACCCTGTTCTTCCTGCATCATTGCTCATTCTCATTCATCGTAACTAACTCTTCATCTTTTCTTTCCATTCATAACAACACAGGCTAAGCCCAAGGTTCTGCTTCTTTTCTTTCTTTTACCTTTTACCTCTCCAAGGACAATAGAGCAGAACCTCCTTAGCTCCCATGGTGTCTATCACATCTCCTCAGCCCCTCCCTCCCATATGGCCAGATGGAGACCCACAATCTTTACTAAGATTCAAATCCCTACCATTAATTGTTGATGAACACAATTTCAATTTGATAACCAATAAATATATATATCAATTAATAGATAGATGGATACATCAGTAGATAGATAGATGAATGAGGAATGAAACCCCAAGTCTTGAACACGTCCTCATCCTGCCTCATCCACAGCACCATTGCTTTCCTCAGCTTCTCTATTCTATTCATGAGCACCAACATCAAGCAAAGACATTGGAGTTACCTTCTCAGGGACTTCCCTGACTCTGAACTATCAATGCAAATATCTGATTAGTTGACAGAACTTGTCTTTCCTACCTTCTGAACATCACCACTTTTCAATTACAGTAGTTCCCACCTTAGGGCAGGTACTTATAGGTCCCTTTCCAAAAGAACCTTTGACGGGCCTCCTTGAATTTGTCTTTTACCCACTCAAGTTCTCATTCCAGTTAGCTACCCAGTGTATTTTCCTTAGTCACTGTTCTAACTCCCAATATCCCAAAAGTTCAGAGCCACACACTTGTTATGTAAACTCCAGTTACTTCTTCTGTATTGATTTAAATAGACAGTTTCTGTCTAGCATTTCTCTTTGTCCTTTACCTAGCCTGGTCCCACCTGGCTAATCTAAGTACACATTATATACCTTCCCCTATTTTTTGGTCTTGCTTACTTCGTCTACGTTCATTCACTCTGATAATGCACTGCATGTGCCTTCTGATTGCCTTTGCAATGGCTAGCTCTCCACCTTGTCCAGAATCCTCTCCTCCCTCCCCCCTTCACTTTTTTTTAATATGAGTTTATTTATTTAACTTTTTACATTCATTTTCACAAAATTTTGGGTTTCAAATTTTCTCCCCATTTATCCCCTCCCCCCACCCCAATACACCGAGCATTCTGATTTTCCCTATCACCAATCTGCCCTCTCTTCTATCATCCCTCCCTTCTCTTGTCCCCATCTTCTCTTTTGTCCTGTAGGGCCAGATGACTTTCCATTCCCCATTAACTGTATTTCTTATTTCCTAGTAGCAAGAACAATACTAAACAGTTGTTCCTAAAACTTTGAGTTCCAAATTCTCCCCATCCTTCCCACCCCACCCATTCCCTTTGGGACGGCAGGCAATTCAATATAGGCCATATATATGTAGTTTTGCAAATGACTTAGATAATAGTCGTGTTGTGTAAGACTAACTGTATTTCCCTCCATCCTATCCTGCCCCCCATTGTTTCCTGTCTTCTGATCCTGTCCCTCCCCAAGAGTGTTGACTTCAAATTGCTCCCTCCTCCCATTGGCCTCCCTTCCCTCATCCCCCCCCACCCTGCTTATCTCCTTCTCCCCCTCTTTCCTGTATTGTAAGATAGGTTTTCATATCAAAATGAGTGTGCATTTTATTCCTTCCTTTAGTCAAATGTGATGAGGGTAAACTTCACGTTTTTTTTCTCACCTCTCCTCTTTTTCCCTCCACTAAAAAGTCTCCTGCTTGCCTCTTGAATGAGATATAATTTACCCCATTCCATTTCCCCCTCTCTCCTCCCACTACATTTCTCTCTCACCATTTACCTTAATTTCTTTTAAAATATGGTCCCATCCTATTCAATTCACTCTGTGCTCTCTGTCTCTGTATGTGCGTGCATGTGTGTATGTGTGTGCACACACACATGTACATGTGTGTGTGCGTGTGTGTGGTCCCACCAACTACCCAGATACTGAAAAGTTTTAAGAGTTACAAATATTGTCTTTCCACGTAGGAATATAAACAGTTCACCTTTGGTAAGTCCCTTCTGACTTCTCTTTGCTGTTTACTTTTTCATGCTTCTTCTCATTCTTGTGTTTGAAAGTCAAATTTTCTTTTCAGCTCTGGTCTTTTCATCAAGAATGCTTGAAAGTCCTCTGTTTCATTGAAAGACCATATTTTCCCCTGAAGAATTATACTCAGTTTTGCTGGGTAGGTGATTCTTGGTTTGAGCCCTAGTTCCTTTGACTTCTAGAATACCCTATTCCACGCCCTTTGATCCCTTAATGTAGAAGCTGCTAGATCTTGGGTTATCCTGATTGTATTTCCACAATACTGGAATTGTTTCTTTCTATCTGCTTGCAATATTTTCTCCTTGACCTGGGAATTCTGGAATTTGGCCACAATGTTCCTAGGATTTTCTCTTTTTGGATCTCTTTCAGGCGGTGATCGATGGATTCCTTCAATACTTATTTTGCCTTCTGGTTGTAGAATCTCAGGGCAGTTTTCCTCGATAATTTCATGGAAGATGATGTCTAGGCTCTTTTTTTGATCATGCCTTTCAGGTAGTTCCATAATTTTTAAATTGTGTCTCTTGGATCTATTTTCCAGGTCAGTTGTTTTTCCCATGAGATATTTCACATTCTCTTCCATTTTTTCTTTCTTTTGGTTTTGTTTGGTGATTTCTTGGTTTCTCATGAAGTCATTAGACTCCATCTGTTCCATTCTAATTTTGAGAGAACTATTTTCTTCAGTGAGCTTTTGAACCTCTTTTTCCATTTGGCTAATTCTGTTTTTGAAAGCATTCTTCTCCTCATTGGCTTTTTGAACCTCTTTTGCCAATTGAGTGAGCCTCTTTTTCAAGGTGTTATTTTCTTCAGCATTTTTTTGGGTCTCCTTTACCAAGGTATTGACCTGTTTTTCATGCTTTTCTTGCATCCCTCTGATTTCTCTTCCCAGTTTTTCCTCCACCTCTCTAACTTGATTTTCAAAATCCTTTCTGAGCCCTTCCATTGCCTGAGCCCACTGGACATCCACCTCGGATGTCTGGGATAGAGAGGCCCCAACCTCCACATCTTTCCCTGATGGTTCCTTGTCATCAGAATTGAAGGGCGGGAACATCTGAACCCCATCAAATTAGCTCTCTATGGTCTTATTTTGCTTCCTTTTTCTGGGCATTTCCCTAGCCATATACTTGACTTCTGAGATTCCTCTCCATCCCTGCCTAGATCTGCCCAGCTAGTGTTTGGGGTCTGAGATTCAAATGGGCTTTCAGTGGTGGGTGTGGCTGCTATTCCATGTGAGCTTAAGTTCTGGTGCTCACCTGGGGGCAGGGCCACCTCCCAGGCTCAGTTCCCTCAGGGGCTTTATGCAGAGACCTTCAGTAACGAAGAGGGTGGGGGCAGAGCCCTCTCCCAGGCTCAGTTCCGTCAGGGGGTTTATGGGGATACTTTGTGCCTGCTGCTCTAGGAGCCCCGGGCCCCCGCTGCCTCAGCCGCTGCCTCCCGAGGGGGCCCGAGTCACAGAGATACCCTGCTCCCCTCTCTGGCAGCCCAGAAGTCTCTCTCACTGACCTGTAGCATCTGGGGGTGGAGGTACCTTCACAGCTGCCCAGATTCCGTCCCTGAAGCCTGTTCGGATCTAATCCTCTGGGGCCGGGCAGCCAGGGCAGCTCAGGGGTGCAGTCTGCTGTCCCAAGCGCGACGGACCCCTGGGGATGGCTTTCCAGGGCTCTCTGGAACGGAAATCTCTTCCACTGTGTTGCTGTGTGGCTTGCACTGATCCAGAATTTGTGGGGAATTCTTTTTACTGAAAATATATGGGCTGTGGGTTCGGAGCTAGCATACGTGAGTCTTTCTACTCTGCCATCTTGGCTCCTCCCCCCCCTTCACTTCTGACTTTTTTTGATAAATGATAACCTCACTGCTAAACAGTCTTGTGGTGCATAGCCTTGCCCATTACCTCTAGTGACTTGTGCCTCTGAGATCTTCTCCCATCTATTCTTCATGTTTATGGCATTTGTCTTGGTATTCTCACTGAGCTTAGAAATTTACAGCTCCTCACAGAAGCTGTTGACATTTCATTGAATCCCAATCCCTAAGCACAGTACCTGTCACAATGCAAACAAGGGGGAGATTGTTGGTGTTTTAGCTACTTGTATAATAGTTGTCTGATGGACAGATTCTTCAAAGTGTGGCTCCAACAAAATCTCAACTTCCATCTGAAATTTGCATGAACTATTCTGTCACTTTAGTCTTATGAAACCTTGATTTGGAGAGATAGGATTTCACAGCCCAGATAAATTATCAGAAGCCCAGGAAACCAAGGGCAATGGAAGGAGGACAATATCATGTGGGAAAGGGCTGCCATGACACCTGCATAAGCCATCAGCCACATTAACCACATAGGTTTGGGAAACGCTATAATCATTTTTCATTATTCTAATAAGGTTGTGGCAGATCCTTCTCATAAACACAACAAAACAAAATGAAACATCCTTAATGTGTGGGGAAAATTTTTGTCAGGGATAAACAATGACAATAATGCGATTTTATCTAAGTAATTAGGTTAATGGGACATATGCATTTCTATCCTAGGTTTGTTGTACTTCCTGTTACCAGTGTATAAAAGTCCCTGTGCAGGTCGTACCATACATACTCATAAAATCTACCTTTGACATCCATCCAAATCTGTAAATCCTGACAAAATGTGCACCTACAGTGGATACTATGGGGGCCTGGGCTGTGGCTATGGCTCTGGCTGTGGATGTGGCTGCTTCCGTGGTCTAGGCTATGGCTATGGCACCTGTGGCTATGGAGGCCTGGGCTGTGGCAGCTATGGCTATGGAAGTCTGGGCTGTGGTGGCTATGGCTATGGCTGCTACCGCCCATCTTGCTGTGGAAGATATTATTCCTCTGGCTTCTACTGAAAAACCATTTATTCTTGGCCTGTCATGGAAACCTTGCCCTTCTCTGCTTTGAGCTAATCAGCTGGCCTTGTAAGGATGTCACATTCCATCTGTGTCTATGACTGGGTGACATGAGACAGATTAAAACAATGGAGCCTTCACAACCCTGTGGCACATTCACAGAGACAACTGGCAGGGACTGAGAAGCAGCAGGACCGTCCATCAGGGAAATGATGCACAATCTGCCTGTCATAATGGAGATTCTTCCAACAACTTATTTCCAGTACTTGGGCTCAGCTCTAATAGATCATGGCTGAGATGTCTCCTACAGCATTTTAATAAACTTGTTTCACTGGCTTAGCAAAAGTGTTTTTGCCTTTCTTCCTTGACCACCATAGTTGCAGCTTCTCATTATGAAGAGATTTTCAAACTTGATGTACTTTTAATAAATCATGGCAGGAGAATTGCTCTCCAATTCATGTCTTCCAAGAGTTGGAACCTCTCCAGATTTCTGTCCAGAAAACATATTCTTTCCTGTTAAATAGCTTTATAAAATGTGACTTCTACAGTATTTACATTATAGTACATCATAATACCCAGGCCCTGCTTAACTGGAGGCAAGGCATTTGTTCACTATAAGCTGCATCCCTTCTCCCACATCTTCTGGATAAAATCCTCAGGAATTTTATCTTCCAGGATACAAAAAGATTCACATGTTCATGGTGTCATGTTCACTGTTTGTGACCTCCAGGTCCAAGGTGTCTGTGTTGACTGCCAGAACTGGCTTGGCCTTTCCCTTGTCTGAGGCAGCTAGGTGGTGCTGGGAATTGAGTGCCAGGCCTGGAGTCAGAAAGATTCATCTTGTTGAATTCAGATTTGTCTTCACACAACCCTGGGCATGTCACTTAACCCAGTTTGCTTCTGTTTCCTTATCTGTCAAATGAGGTAAAGAAGGAAATGGCAATCACCTTCACTTTCTTGGCTAAGAAATTTTCAAATGGAGTGAGAAAATTTCATACAAAAGTGAAAAATACCTGAGCAACAAGTCCATTGTCTATCTGTCTTCCATCATTTTCCTTTATCACTAAGAAATCTGAAGATTTGGAGTACTGGACACATAAAAGGCCCACAACAATGATTACAAAAGAGAGTTGTATACAACATCTGAACATTTTAATGGAAACTTACAAATTGGGTGGAGCCCATCTCTTCTAGTCAACTGCACAGTCTGTTAAACCCAAACACTGACCTGGAGTTGGGCCACTCACATGTGTAAAGTTGAGGGACCCATGGGTGCAATGGTGTCATACACAACACTCAAAAATTGAAATGTCCAATCAATGCCATCCCCCAGGTAAAGAGAGCATCTACTTTTTTGCTTAGCAATCTATCAGTCTTTGGATTCCACAGTTCCAAAGGCCTGCATGTCCCCATAATCATATCCCTCAGATGGCGCGTTGAGAAAAAGGGCAAAGCTTTCCAATTCACCTGGCATATGATATGTATTCACTGAAATCTTACTGACTGAAATTCAGTTTCAAAGAGTGGAAGAAACACTACAAGCATCATTATTAATGGCTGTTATCCCTAGAATAGCTTGTTAGCTTAAAATGAATTTCTGTTACATTCATTATTCTGCATTGCAAATATGTGTAAGTTTATGAATATTTCCTGGATTTTAAAGGAAAGTAGCTTCAGCAGTCACATTCTATTGACTTCTCCCTTGCATGCCTCCAAACGATTGACATTCTGTGAAGAGCAATTCAAAAGAAACAAATCCTTTAGGAAGAAGATAATCTCTGTCTTACACTCATGTCATGGGTAAAGAATATTTCATTCTCTTTTGTACAGAGAAAATTCAGCTGATTCAAAGAATTCCATCACTGAATCTACATTGTCCTACTTAAGTAAGAGAAGAGATCTCATAGTTACACTCTGTGATGGCCATTCAAACACGTTAGGAGACTTCGTACAAGTCTCCAAGTGTCCTCTAAACCCAAGCGTCCAGGTTCATAAATATGATTCTTTTAGGCCCTTGAACTATACAGCCTTCTACCATGTGGCCTGGCCTTGTCTGAATGCTCTTCCACTTAGCCAAAGACCAGCCTCAAGGTCTCAGTGGGGATTCTGGCTCTCATGTGACACCTTATTGAGCTTCTTTATCCTCTAGATTTTAGTTGTAGGAGGATTAGAAGCTGGGAGAAGAGATGACACACCTGTGGCTGCCCCATAGACTTGATCTCATTTTTCTCTTGGTCAGATGAAGAATTTCTGAAATGTTTCACAGCCAAAGCTTAGCTACAACCTGCCTTCTCACCTTTCTGTTAAATTTTCTCAACTGGTGACCTCCACATATGTCAGAGGTTCACTTACTTCCTCTCTGACACACAATAGTCTATCTCCATGTCCAGATCAGTATTTCTACTGCTCTCAGTGGTTCACTGGGCTCTCTATCTATGCCCAAAATGCAAGATCCTATTAACCTCATACTAACAGCATTTCTCATTACTTTCATACAAAAAAATCCATGGCTGTACTGAGGTTCCTGGGGTCTACTCAGTGTCACTGGCTGCTCTCTTGGGAAGCCCTGAACATCACATTCCTGACAAACACCTTCAAGAGAAACTCTTTCTATGTTGAGGGGAGAATGGGACTTGTGGAGGGATGGTTAGGATGGAGAGTGGGAGAGTGAGGGGAAAAGATAAAGTAACAGGAATAAGGTAAAAAGAGAGCTGGAGAAAGAACATAGTGATTAAAAAACGATGGATAGAAATTCACAAAATGTAGTAACTCCAAATGTGAGTGGGATGTTTACAGTATCTCTCTGGTGGCAAAAAAAATGGAAATTGCAGAACTGTCCATCAAATGTGCAATGTCTGAATAATTTCGGGTATATACCTGTGATGGAATACTACTGTGCTGTAGGAACTGATGGGCGCAATAATCCTACAAGAATATGGAAAGACTTGCATGAAATGGTGAAGGGCAAAGTGAGTAGAAGCAAGAGAACATTGCACATAGTAACAAAAATATTGCAAATTAGAAGTAAAGAACATATGAATAAAGAAATTATCGGCATCCAGAGAAAGAAGCAACAAATAGTGTTTAGAGAATTATTCTATGTATTTAGGTAGATGCAGTTATACCTGTTTGTGTCTAATGGTAACCACTTCTAGAATGGTGTGGGGTGTGAAGAAAAGAAAGGAAAAAAGAAATTTGCATTATAGCTTCATTATATATTTAAAAGGAACAGGAAATTGTACAGGATAGATTTGCAATTTCATGTGCAATCACCTTTTTTATTTTAAGAGGCACTGGAAATGCTTTTGTTCCATAAATCAAGAATAAAATAAATTTTAAAAAGAGTGAGAAACTGTTCTCTCCAAGTTCTCCAATTCTCCTTAAGGTTAAACGTAAGGGCCTCGTCTGAATATTCTGCTTCTTAAACTCTCTGTGCCTTTTATCAATGCTGGTCAAGTGCTGTTCCTGGTGTACCTTACCCTGCTCTTCCTGCATCATTGTTCTTTTCTCTAAAATCACCATTTTTACTATGTCATCATCTTTTCTTTCCATTCAAAACAACTCAGATTGAAGTCCAAGGTTCTGCCTTTTTTCTTTTTTACCTTTTACCTCTCCAAGGATGATAGAGCAGAACCTCCTTAGGTCCCACAGTTTCTAACACATCTCCTCAGCCCCTCCCTCCCATATGGCCAGAAGGAGACCCACAATCTTTACTAAGATCCAAACCCCTACCATTAATTGTTGATGAACACAATTGCAATTTGATAACTCATAAATAAATATAACAATGAATAGATAGATGGATACATCAATAGATAGATAGATGAATGAAGAATGAAACCCCAAGCCTTGAACACATGTCCTCACCCTGCCTCATTCAAAGCACCATTGCTTTTCTCAACTTCTCTATTCTATTCATGAGCACCAACATCAAGCAAAGATCTTGGGGTTACCACCTCAGAGACATCCCTGACTATTAGCTACTAATGCAAATATCTGATTAGTTGACAAAACTTTCCAACCATCATAACGTCATTGGAATCCAACACCTCATTTCAATTGAAGTAGCACCCACCTTAGGACAGGTGCTTATAGCTACCTTTCCAAAAGAGCCTTTGATGGGCAACCTTACCTCTGTCTTTACTTAGTCAAATCCTCATTCCATTTGGCTACCCAGTGTATTTTCCTGTCATTGTTCTAACTCCCAATATCCCAAAAGTCCAGAGCCACACACTTGTTATGTAAACTCCTGTTGTTTCTTCTGTACTGATTTAAATAGATACTTTCTGTCTAGTATTTCCCTTTGCCCTTTAGCTAGCCCAATCCCACCTGGCTAATCTAAGTACACTTTATTTACCTCCCCACATTTTTTGATGTTGCCTGTGATGGTCTAAATTCTTTCATTCCAGCAAAGCACTGCATGTGCCTTCTGATTGCTTTTGCAATGGCTGGCTCTACACCCTCTTCCCTTCACCTCTGACTTTCTCTGATACATGATATCCTCAATTATAAACAGACTTGTGGTGCATAGGCTTGGCCATTTCCTCTAATGATTTGTGCTTCTGCCTGTGAGATCTCCCATCAATTCTCCATGTTTATGGCATATGTCTTGGTGTTCTCACTGAGCTTAGAAATTTAGAGCTGTCCAAAGACAGAGACTCTGTTGACATCTTATTGGATGCCAATTCCTAAGCACCCTGCCTCTCACAGTGCAAACACTAGGGAAGTTCTTGGTGCTGTAGCTACTTGTATAATAGTTGGGTGATGGGCAGATTCCGCAGACATTCCACATCAACAATATGCATGAACTATTCTGTCACTTGAGTATTAAGAAAACCTGATTTGGAGAGATAGGATGCCACAGCACAGATAAATTCTCAGAAGACCAGGAAACCAAGGGTAATGGAAGGAGTAAAACACCATGTGGGAGAGGGCTGCCATGATGCCTGGGTAAGGCATCAGCCACATTAAACACATAGGTTTTGGAAACACTATAATCATTTTTCATTATGAGAATAAGTTTGTGGTAGATCCTTCTCATAGATACAACAAAACATGACAAAAAATTTGTTAATGAGCAGGGAGAATTTCTGTCAGGGACAAAACAATGACAAGAATGGGATTTTGCCCTAGCAATTTACTTAATGGGAGTTATGCAGTTCTGTCCTGCCTATGCTGTACTTCCTGCCGGAAATGTATAAAATCCCTGTGTAGGTGGTGCCATACATATTCACACAATCTAACTTCGACATCCATCCAAACCTGTGAATCCTGACACAATGTGCCACTACAGCGGCTGCTATGGGGGCCTGGGCTATGGCTATGGCTCTGGTTATGGCTGTGGATGTGACTGTTTCCGTGGTCTAGGCTATGGCTATGGTGGCTATGGCTGTGGAGGCCTGGGCTATGGCTACTGGCGCCCATCTTGCTGGGGAAGATACTATTCCTGTGGTTTCTACTGAAAAACCATTTACTCTTCACCTGCCATGGAAATCTGGTCCTTCCCTGCTTTGGACTAATTCCATGACCTTGTACAGACATCACCTTGCATCTGCCTCCATGGCAGGGTGACATGGGAGTACTAAAACAGCAGGACCTTGGTGTCCCCATGGAGCTCTCAGGGCAGGGAAGTGGCAGGGACTGAGCGGCAGCAGGACCCCTCCTTCTGGAAAATAATGCATTATCTCCCCTGTCATGACAGAAATTCTCCAACAACAACTTGTTTCCAGTAATTTAACTCAGCTCTAACACACCATGACTGAGGTGTCTGCTACAAATTTTTAATAAACTTGCTTTACTGGATTAGCAAAACTGTTTTTTCCTCTTCTCCTTGACCTCCAGGGTGGCAGCTTCTCAAGAAGAAGTTTTCAACCTCGACGTCCTTTATATAAATCATTGCAGGAGATTTCCTCTCCAATTCATCTTCATTGAGAGGAAACCTCTCCAGATTTCTGTCCAAAAACATATTCTTTCCTTCTTTAAAGTGACTTCTACAGTACTGACACTTTTTTACATCATAATAGCCAGACCCTGTTTTGCTTTATTCAGAATAAGCTGCATTCCTTCTCCCACAACATATGGACAAATCTTCAGGGATTTTGTCTTCAAGAATTCAAAAATATTGAAATGTTCATGTTGTCATGTTCACTGTTTGTGACCTGCAGATCCAAGGTGTCTGTGATGACTGCGAGAAGTGGTTAGACTTTTCCTTATCTGAGGCATCTCGGTGATGCTGGGAATTTGTTGGCAGGACTGCAATCAGGAAGACTCATCTTCCTGGGTTCAAATTTGTCCTCACACACAATAAGTAGTCTGTGTGACCCTGGGCAAGTCACTTAACCATGTTACCTTCAGTTCCCTTATCTGTCAAATGAGCCAAAAAAGGAAATGGCAAGCAACTCCAGTTTCATGGCTAAGAAAGTTTGAAGTGAGTTGACCAAGATTGATATACAAGTAAAAAAATGACTGAACAGCACATTCATTGTCTAGCTGTCTTCCATCACTTTTCTTTATCACCAAGCAATCCAAAGATTTTGAGCACAGGACACCTGAATGGCCCAACACAAAGATTCCAGAAGAGAGTTATATACAAAGTCTGAACATTTTAATGTAACCTTACAACTTGGATGGCCCCATTTCCTCTAGCCAACTGCATAATCTGTTCAACTGACCTGGATCTGGGGCTCTCTCCTCTACAGGGGTGGGGTCCCATGGGTGCAATGGTGTGCTGCACAACACTCAAAAAATGAAATCTCTAATCAATCCGATCATCCAGACAAAGAGAGCATCTGCTTTCTTGCTCAGCAGCCTGACTCCCAGTCTTTGGATTCCTCAGTTCTGCAGGCCTGCCTGTCCCCATAATCATATCCCTCAGATGGGCCCTTGATAAAAAAGCCAGAGCCTTACAATCTACCTGGTACATAATATATGTTTACTACATTTTCATTGGCTTAAATTCTGTTTCAAGGCATAGAAGTGTCATTACCAAGGGATGTTACCATTACAGTAGTTTCTTAGCTTAAAATGAATTTCAATTATTATATCTCACTCCTAGGCATTGTTCTGCATTGAAAATGTATGTAAGTTTATGTATATTGCCTGGATTTCAAAGGAAAAAGACCTCAGCAGTCACATTCTACTGACTGCTCTCTGAGATGCCTCCAAAGATTGACCAATGTTTTGTCAGGAGACATTCTATGAAAGTCAATTCAATGAAAACAGACTCATCAGGCAGAAGATAAATTCTCTCTCGCACTCCTCCTCATGGGGTAAAGAAGATTTCATTCTCTTTAGGAAAGACAAAAATCAGCTGATTCAAGAAATTCCATCACTGAATCCACATTATCCAATTTAAATATGAGAAGAGATCTCGTAGGTACACTCTGTGATGGCCCTTCAAACACCTTGGTACAGTTAGTACAAGTCTCTAAGTGTCCTCTAAACACAAGAGTCCAAGGTCTTTACTCTGAGTCTTTTAGATCCTTGAGCTAGAGGGCCTTCTACCATGTGGTCTGGACTTGTCTGCTCTTCAGCTTAGTTAAAGACCAGACTCAAGGTTGCAGTGTGGTTTCTGTTTTTCATGTGACACCTGGGCTTCCTTATCCTCTAGATTTTAGTTGTGGGGGATTAGAAGCTGGGAGAAGAGATGACATACCTATGGATGCCTCAGCAGATTTGACCTCATTTTTCTTCTGGTCAGTTGAAGAGTTTCTGAAATGTTCCACAGCCAAACAGCTACAGCCTGCCTTCTCATCTTTCTATTACACTTTCTCCACTGGTGACCTCCACATACTTGCTCCCTGATACACAATAGTCCATCTCCATGTCCAGACCAGCATTTCTACTCCTCTCAGTGGTTCAGTGGGCTTTCTATCTCTCCCCAGATTACAAGATCCTATTAATCTCATACTAACAGGATTTCCTACTACTTTCACATGTAACAAGTCCATGGCCATACTGAAGTTCCTGGAGCCCACTCAGCATCAGTAGCTGATCCTTGGGAAGCCCTAAATATCACATTCCTGACCCTCGCCTTCAAGAGAAACTGTTTTCATCTTGAGGGTGGAATGGGACTTTTGGAGGGAGGAGAGGGGGAAAAATAAAGTAACAGGAATAGGATAAAAAGAGAGGCTGAGAAAGAATATAGTGATTAAAAAGATGGATAGAATTCACAAATTGTAATTACAGCTTTCAATGTGAGTGGGATGTTTACAGTATCTCCCTGGTAGCAAAAAAATGAAAATTGCAGGACTGTCCATCCATTGAGGAATGTCTTTATATGTTCTGGTGTAGGGTTATGACTGAATACTACAGTACTATAAGAAATGATGAGCTCAATAATCCCATGGAAGTATGAAAAGACTTGCATGAAAATGTGAAGGGCAAAGTGAGCAGAAGCAAGAGAACATTGCATATAGTAACAAAAATATTGTTTTAAGAAAGACACTGAGCAACCAAATCATTTTCACTATTATAAATACACAAATTAGAAGTAAAGAACATATGAAGAAAAAGCTATCTGCATCTAGAAAAAGAACCAACAGTGTTTATAGAATTATTTTCCATAAAGAGTAAGACGCAGATATACCTGTTTGTGTCTAATGGTTCCCATCTCTAGAACAGCGCGGGGAGTGAAGAAAAGAAATAAAAAAAGAAATTTAGACAATAGCTTCATTATATATTTCAAAGGAATAGAAAATTGTACAAGATAGATTTACAGTTTCATGTGCTATTATCTTTTTATTTTAACATGCAATGGAAATGCTTCTTTTGTTCCATAAATTAAAAATAAAATAAATTTTAAAAAGAGAGAGAGAGAGAAACTTCTCTCTGTGTTTTCTTATAATGCCCTTATGCCTAAAGATAAGGACCTCTTCTGAATATTCTGCTTCTCGGTCTCCCTGTGCCTTTCCTCAATGCTGGCCAAGCGCTGTTCCTGGTGTGCCTGACCCTGCTCTTCCTGCATCATTGTTCATTCTCATTCATCTTAACTAACTTATCATCTTTTCTTTCCATTCAAAACAACTCAGGCTGAAGCCCAAGGTTCTGCCCCTTATCTTTCTTTTATCTTTTACTTTTTCAAGGATGACAGAGTAGACCAACCTTAGTCCCCAGGGTGTCTAACACATTTCCTCAGCCCTTCCTTGCCATATGTCCAGAGGGTGATCCAGAATCCTTACTAAGTTCCAAACTCCTACCATTAATTGCTGATGTATACAATTTCAATTTAATAACCAATAAATAAATATATCAATGGATAGACTGAAGGATAGATCAACAGATAGATGAATGAATGAACGCAACCCCAAATCTTGAACAGAGTCCTCATCCTGCCTCATCCAAAGCACCCTACCTCTTCTCAACTTCTTTATTCTTTTCAAGAGCACCCACATCAACAAAGATCATAAGTTTACAACCTCGGGGACTTCCCTGACTGAAATATCAATGCAAATATCTGATTGGCTGCCAAAACTTGTCTTTTCAATCCTTTTAACATCACTGGCATTCAAACCCCTTTTCAGTAGCATGGTTCCCATCTTAAGCCAGGTGCTCATAGCTCCCTTTCCAACAGAGCCTTTGGTGGGCCTCCTTGCTTCAGTCTTTTACCCACTCAAATCCTCATTCCACTTAGATGCCCAATGTATTTTCCTAAATTACTCTTCTAATTCCCAATATCCTATAATTCTCAAAACTCCAAAGCCACATACTGGTTAGGTAAACTCCAATTATTTCCTCTGTGTTGATTTACATAGGTAGGTTCTGTCTACCATTTCACTTTATCTTTATCTAGCCCAATCCTACCTGTCCAATCTAAGTACACTTTATTTCCCTCCTCACATTTTTTGGTCTTGCCTTCTTTTACTCAGACAATGCACTGCATGTTCCTTCTGCTTGCCTTTGCAATGGCTGTCTGCCCTGCCCACTATTCCCCTCCTCCTTCTCCCTTCACCTCTGACTTTTTCTGACATTTGATATTCTCAGTTCTAAACAGACCTGTGGTGCATGGCCATGCCCATTTCCCCTAGTGACTTGTGCCTCTGCCTCTGAGATCTTCTGTCATCAATTCTCCATGATTATGGCATGTGCCTTGATGTTCTCACTGAGCTTAGAGATTTAGAACTGTAGGGGGTGGAGCCAGAAGTCAGAGTACAGCAGTGACTTTCTAAAATGCTCTCACCAAGCCCAGCCTAGTACTTGTGAAAATGGCTCGAAACAAATTCTGGAGCAGCAGCACCCACAGAATGACAGAGTAAAGCAAATTTCTGACCCAACACAGCTGGGAAGGTCATCAGCAAGTGTCTATCATGCTACACTGGGAGCACAGCAAAGTCCAGTGTGGGCCTCAAGTGTACAGAGGGGCCCTAAGCAGGCCTTGAGGAGATTGAATCTCTCACACTTGTGGTGGTTTCCAGAGTTAATGACCCCAAAGAAGCTGAAGATAAAGTGGAAGGTCAATGGGAAAAGCTCGTGGGACTAGTGCAGGAGACTGGTCTAGCCCCAGCCCCATGGTAGCAGAGGGAGAAAGGGGCAGAGGAAGTCACAGCAGCCACATCAGCAGCAGGGGCAGCTACAGCCACTGTTTCTGGAGATCGAGATCCACAGATTTTGGAGAAATCTAGGGGCTGACAGTATATCCCCTACCCCCACTGGAAGCAGAGAACTAGGTTGACAAAGAGCTCAAAAGTCAAGTAAATGGCTGGGGAAATGAGCAAAAACCAGAAAAAGAATCAGACCACAGAATCTTACTTTGGTGACAAGGAAGATCAAATCATGCAAACAGAAGAAAACAAAGTCAAAGCTCCTCTATCCAAAGCCTCCAAGAGAAATATGAATTGGTCTCAGGCCATGAAAGAACTCAAAAAGGACTTTGAAAATCAAGTAAGAGAAGTAGAGCAAAAATTGTGAAGAGTGATGCAAGAAAATTATGAAAAATGAATCAAGTGCTTGCCAAAAGAGACCCTCCCAAAAAAAGCTGAAGAAAATAACACTGTAAAAAAATACACTAACACAAATGGTATAAGAGATCCAAAAAGCCAATGAGGAGAATAATACCCTAAAAAGCAGAATTGGACAGATGGGAAAAGAGGTTCAAAAGCTCACTGAAGAAAATAATTTCTTAAAGATTAGAATGGAGCAGATGGAAGCTAATGACTTTATGAAAAATCATGAAATTATGAAACACAACCAAAGGAATGAAAAAAATAGCAATGTGAAATATCTCATGGGAAAAACAAGTGATCTAGAAAATAGATCCAGGAGAGACAAACTAAAAATTATGGGACTACTTGAAAGCCATGATTAAAAAAAGAGCATAGACTTCATCTTTCATGAAATTATCAGGAAAGCTACCCTGATATTCTAGAACCAGAAGGTAAAATAAATATTGAAAGAATCCACTGAGATGTAAGAAGAATGAAAGAGATGTAAAGAGATGTAAAAAGAAAAACATCTAGGAATGTTATAGCCAAATTACAGAGTTCCCAAGTCAACAAGAAAATATTGCAAGCAGCCAGAAAGAAAAATTCGAGTATTGTAGAAATACAATCAGCATAACACAGCATCTAGCACCATCTACACTGAGGGATCTAAGTGCTTGGAATATGATATTCCAGAAGTCAAAGGAGCTAGTATTAAAACCAAGAAGCAACCACCAAGCAAAACTGAATACGAAACTTCAGGGGGAAAAAATGGTCACTCTATTAAATAGAAGACTTTCAAGTATTCTTGATTAAAAGACCAAAGGTGAATAGAAAATCTGACTTTCAAACACAAGAATCAAGAAAAGCATAAAAAGGTGAACAGGAAAGAGAAATCATAAGGGACTTACTAAAGTTGAACTGTTTACATTCCTACATGGAAAGATAATATTTGGAACCCTTAAGACTTTTCTTAGTATTTGGGAAGTTGGAGGGATTATCTACATATATACAGAGGGCACAGGGTGAGTTGAATAGGAAGGAATGATATCTAAAAAAAAATAAAATTAAGGGGTGAGAGAGGAATGTATTGGGAGGAGAAAGCAAGAAATGGAATAGGGCAAGAAAAAACTTTTCAATGGAAGGGTAAAAGGAGGTGAAAGGGAAAAAGTGAAGCTTACTCATCACATTTGTCATAAAGAGGGAATAACAACCACACTCAATTCGGTATGAAAATTAATCTTACGCTATAGAAAAGAAGGGGAGAAGGGGATAAGTTGGGTATGGGGGAATGATAGAAGAAAGGGCAAATAGGAGGAGGGGTAATTAGAAGTAAGCACATTTGGGGAGGGACAAGGTCAAAAGAGAGAATAGAATAAATGGGGGGCAGGATAGGATGGAGGGAAATATAGGTAGTCTTTCACAACATAACTTGTATGGAAGTCTTTTGCATAACTACACATGCATAATCTATATTGAATTGCTTGCTTTCTCAGTGGGGATGGATGGGAAGGGAGGAAGGAGGAGAAGCTAGACCCCAAAGTTTTAAAAATGAATGGTAAAAATTGTTTTTGCATGTAACTATGAAATAAGAAATACAGGTAAAGGGGAGTAGAAATCTACCTTGCCCTTCAAGAAAATAGAGGAGATGGGTGTAAGGGAAGTGAGGGATGACATAAAAGGAAAGGCAGATTAGAGGAAGGGTTAATCAGAACACAAAGTGTTTAGGGTGGGGGAAGGGGAGAGATGGTGATAAAATTTGGAACTCAAAATCTTGTGGAAATGAATGTGGAAAATTAAAAATAAATTAATAAATATTTTAAAAATTAAAAAAAAAGACATTTAGAGCTGCCCAAGGACAGGGACTCTGTTGACATTTCATTGGATTCCAATCCCTAAGCACAGTGCCTGTCACTCACAATGCAAACAGTGGGGAGGTTATTGGTGCTTTGGCTACTTGTGTAATAGTTGCCTGATGGACAGATTCCACAAAGTGGTGCTCCAACAAAATCTCAACTCTAATCTGAAATTTGCATGAATTATTCTGTCACTTGAGTCTTAAGAAACCCTGATTTGGAGAGATAGGATTCCACAGCCCAAATAAATTGTCAGAAGCCCAGGAAACCAAGGATAATGAAAGGAGGACAATACCATGTGGGAGAGGGCTGCAATGACACCTGTGTAAGGCATCAGCCACATTAACCACATAGGTTTTGGAAACACTATAATCATTTTTCATTATGGGAATAAGATTGTGGCAGATCCTTCTCATAGATACAAGAAAACAGGAGAAAAAAAATTGTTAATAAGCAGCGAGAATATCTGTCAGAGACAAAACAATGACAAGAATGGAATTTTGCCCTAGTAATTTGCTTAATGGGAGTTATGCAGTTCTGCCTTGGGAATGCTGTACTTCCTGCTGAAAATGTATAAAAGTCCGTGTGTAGATGGTGCCATACATACTCACACAATCTACCTTCAACATCCATCCAAATTTGTGAATCCTGACACAATGTGCAACTATGGTGGCTACTATAGGGGCCTGGGCTATGGCTATGGCTCTGGTTATGGCTGTGGATGTGGTTGTTTCCGTGGTCTAGGCTATGGCTATGGTAGTTATGGCTATGGAGGCCTGGGCTGTGGTGGCTATGGCTATGGCTGCTGGCAACCATCTTGCTGTGGAAGGTATTATTCCTGTGGCTTCTACTGAAAAATTATTTGTTCTTCACCTGTCATGGAAACCTTGTCCTTCCCTGCTTTGGACTAATTCCATGACCTTGACTGGACATCACCTTCCATATGCCTCTATGGTTGGGTGACGTGACAGTTAAAACAACAGGGCCTTGGCATCCCTATGGAGAATTCAGGGCAGGGAAGTGGCAGGGACTGAGCAGCAGCAGGACCCCTCCTTCTGGGAAGTGATGCAGAATCTCCCCTGTCATGAGGAAGACTCCTCCAATAACAACTTATTTCCAGTACTTGGACTCAGTTCTAACACACCATGGCAAGGTGTCTACTACAACTTTTTAATAAACTTGCTTCACTGGCTTAGCAAAACTGTTTTTCCCTCTCTTTCTTGACCTCCAGGACTGCTGTGTCTCTTGATTTTCAACCTTAATGTCCTTATATGAATCATTGCAGAAGATTTGCATTCCTATTCATCTTCTTCACTGAGATGAAACCTTTCCAGACATCTGTCCAAAAACATATTCTTTCCTTCTTAAATGTCTTTCTAAAATGTGACTTCTGCAGTACCTACACTTTTTTACATCATAATACCCAGGCCCTATTTTCCTGGAGGCCTGACATTTGTTCAGTATAAGCTGCATTCCTTCTGCCACATCCTCTGGATAAATCCTCAGGGATTTTATCTTCAAAGTTTCAAAAGCATTCACATGTTCCTGGTGTCATGTTCACAGTTTGTGACTTTCAGATTCAAGGTGTCTGTGATAACTGTCAGAACTGTCTTAGGCTTTCCCTTGTTCACGGCAATTGGGTGGAGTATTGTGACATGCCTAGAATCAGGAAGACTCATCTTCCTGAGTTGCAATTTGTCCTCACACAGACTAAGTAGTCTGTGTGACCCTGGGAAAGTCACTTAACCCTGTAGCTTCAGTTTCCTTATCTGTCAAATGAGCAGAAGAAGGAAATGGCAAACACCTCCAGTTTCCTGACCAAGAAATCTTCAAATGAGTTGACCAAAATTCATATACATGTGAAAAATTACTGAACAATAAATCCCTTGTTTACCTCTCTTCCACCAGTTTTTTTTAATAAATTTATTTATTTAACATTTTACATTCATTTTCACAAATTTTGGGTTCCAAATTTTCTCCCCATTTGTCCCCTCCCCCACCCCAATACACCCAACATTCTAATTTCCCCTATCAACAATCTGCCCTCTCTTCTATCATCCCTCCTTTCCCTTGTCCCCATCTTCTCTTTTGTCCGGTAGGGCCAGATGACTTTCTATTCCCCATTACCTGTATTTCTTATTTCCTAGTAGTAAGAACAATACTCGACAGTTGTTTCTAAGACTTTGAATTCTAACTTCTCCCCATCCCTCCCTCCCCACCCATTCTCTTTGGGAAGGCAGACAGTACAATATAGGCCATATCTGTGTAGTTGACTTCCATAATAGTTGTGTTGTGTAAGACTAACTATATTTCCCTCCATCCTACTCTGCCCCTCATTGTTTCTATTCTCTCTTTTGATCCTGTCCCTCTCTAAGAGTGTTGATTTCAAATTTCTCCCTCCTCCCATTGCCCTCCCTTCCATCCTCCCCCCCACCTGCTTATCTCCTTCTCCTCCACTTTCCTGTATTGTAAGATAGGTTTTCATACCAAAATGAGAGTGCATATTTTATTCCTTCCTTTACTTGAATGTGATGAGGGTAAACTTCATATTCTTTTCTCAGCTCTCCTCTTTTTCCCTCCACTAAAAAGTCTCCTGCCTGCCTCTTCTATGAGAGATAATTTGCCGCATTCCATTTCTCCATCTCTCATCCCAATACATTTCTCTCTCACCATTTACCTTCATTTTTTTAAATATTTATTTATTTATTTAACTTTTTACATTCGTTTTCACAAAATTTTGGGTTGCAAATTTTCTCTCCTTTTATCCCCTCCCCCCACCCCAATACACCAAGCAATCTAATTTTCCCTATCTCCAATCTGCCCTCTCTTCTGTCATCCCTTCCTTCTCTTGTCCCCATCATCTCTTTTCTCCTGTAGGGCCAGATGACTTTCTATTCCTCATTAACTGTATGTCTTCTTTCCTAGTAGCAACAACAATACTAAACAATTGTTCCTAAAACTTTGAGTTCCAAATTGTCCCCATCCCTCCCTCCCTACCCATTCCCTTTGGGAAGGCAGGCAATTCAATATAGGCCCTATCTGTGTAGTTTTGCAAATGACTTCCCTGATAGTCGTGCTGTGTAAGACTAACTGGATTACCCTTCATCCTATCCTGCCCCTCATTGTTTCTCTTCTGTCTTTTGATCCTGTCCCTCCCTGAGTGTTGACTTCAAATTGTTCCCTCCTCCCTTTGCCCTCCCTTCCATCAACCCCCCCCTTGCTTATCTCCTCCCCCACTTTCCTATACTGTAAGATAGATTTTCATACCAAAATGAGTGTGCATTTTATTCCTTCCTTTAGTCACATGTGATGAGGGTAAACTTTTTGGTTTTTTTTTTTCCCAGCTCTCCTGTTTTTCCCTCCACTAAAAAGTCTCCTGCTTGCCTTTTGAATGAGACATAATTTACCCCATTCCATTTCACCCTCTTTCCTCCCACTACATTTCTCTCTCACCATTTACCTTAATTTCTTTTAAGATATGGTCCCATCCTATTCAATTCACTCTGTACTCTCTGTTTCTGTATGTGCATGCATGTGTGTATGTGTGTGTGTGCATGTGTGTACGTGTCTGTGTGTGTGTGTGTGTGTGTGTGTGTGTGGTCCCACCAACTACCCAGATACTGAAAAGTTTTAAGAGTTACAAATATTGTCTTTCCATGTAGGAATGTAAACAGTTCACTTATGGTAAGCCCCTTAAGACTTCTCTTTGCTGTTTACTTTTTCATGCTTCTTCTCATTCTTGTGTTTGAAAGTCAAGTTTTCTTTTCAGCTCTGGTCTTTTCATCAAGAATGTTTGAAAGTCCTCTGTTTTATTGAAAGACCATATTTTCCCCTGAAGTATTATACTCAGTTTTGCTGGGTAGGTGATTCTTGGTTTGAGTCCTAGTTCCTTTGACTTCTGGAATATCCTATTCCACGCCCTTTGATCCCTTAATGTAGAGGCTGCTAGATCTTGAGTTATCCTGATTTTATTTCCACAATACTGGAATTGTTTCTTTCTAGCTGCTTGTAAGATTTTCTCCTTGACCTGGGAGTTCTGGAATTTGGCCACAATGTTCCTAGGAGTTTCTCTTTTTGGATCTCTTTCAGGTGGTGATCGATGGATTCTTTCAATACTTATTTTGACCTCTGGTTCTAGAATGTCAGGGCAGTTTTCCTCAATAATTTCATGGAAGATGATGTCTAGGCTCTTTTTTTGACCATGACTCTCAGGTAGTCCCATAATTTTTAGTTTGTCTCTCCTGGATCTACTTTCCAGGTCAGTTGTTTTTCCAATGAGATATTTCACATTCTCTTCCATTTTTTCATTCTTTTGGTTTTGTTTTGTGATTTCTTGGTTTCTCAGGAAGTCATTAGCCTCCATCTGCTCCATTCTAATTTTGAGAGAACTATTTTCTTCAGTGAGCTTTTGAATCTCTTTTTCCATTTGGCTAATTCTCCTTTTGAAAGCATTCTTCTCCTCATTGGCTTTTTGAACCTCTTTTGACAATTGAGTGAGCCTATTTTTCAAGGTGTTATTTTCTTCAGCATTTTTTTGGGTCTCCTTTACCAAGGTATTGACCCATTTTTCATGCTTTTCTTGCATCTCTCTCACTTCTCTTTCCAGTTTTTCCTCCACCTGTCTAACTTGATTTTCAAAATCCTTTTTGAGCTCTTCCATGGCCTGAGCCCATTGGATATCTGTTTTGGATGTTTGGGATACAGAGGCCTTGACTTCTGTGTCTTTCCCTGTTGGTAAACATTGTTCTTCCTCATCAGAAAGGAAAGCAGGAAATATCTGTTCACCGAGAAAGTACCCTTCTATGGTCTTATTTTTTTTTCCCTTTTCTGGTCCTTTTCCCAGCCAGTTACTTGACTTCTGAGATTCCTCTCCACTCCCGCCTCACTAGTGCTTGGGGTCTGAGATTCAAATGTTGCTTCCCAGCCTCAGGGCTTTCAGCAGGGGGCAGGGGGCTGCTATTCAGTGGGATTAAGTTCAGGTTTTGGGTGGGGGCAGGGCCCCCCCCCCAGGCTCAGTTCCCTCAGGGGGTTTATGCAGAGACCTTCAACAATGGAACTCCTGCCTGCTTTGGGACTGCTTCCCCTGCCGCTGCCCCCCCCGAGGGGGCCTGAGTTATGGGGACAACCCACTCCCCTCTCAGCCAGCCCCGAAGTTTCTCCCACTGACCTTTGTGGAGGGTACTCCGCAGCCACTGGAGATTCCATCCCTGAAACTTGCTCAGATCTGCTCCTCTCAGGGCACGCAGCCAGGGCAGGGCTGGGCTCTATTCCAGGTCTGGTGTGTGATGGACCTTTGGTGTCAGTTTTTCTGGTCTCTGGAACAGAAATCTCCTCCACTCTGTTGTTTTGTGGCTTCTACTGCTCCAGAATTTGTTGGGAGTTCTTCTTTACAGGTGTTTTATAGGCTGTGGGTTCGGAGCTAGCATAAGTATGTCTTTCTACTCCACCGTCTTGGCTCCTCCCCCCTCCACTAGTTTTTAATCACCAAGGAATCTGAAGACTTGGAGACAAGCACAACAAAGCTTACAGAAAAAAGTGATATAAGAAATGTGAACATCTTAATGCAACCTTACAAATCAGATGGACCCCATCTCTTCTAGCCAGCTGCACAGTCTGTTCAACTCGAATGCTGACCTGGAGCTTAAGCCCTCCCATCCATAGGGATAATGGACCTATGTTTGCAAAGCTGTCCTGCACAATGCTCACACATTAAAGTCTGTAATCAATTCAATTATCCTGGAAAAGAGAGCATCTCCTTTGCTGCTCAGTCACCTGGCTATCAACCTTTTGATTCCCCAGCTCCATAGATGAGCATGTCTCCAAAATCAGGTCCCTCAGAATGGTCCTTGGGAAGAAAGCCAAAGCTTTTTACTCTACCTAGCACATACTAGATGCTTAATAAATTTTTACTGATTAAAAAATTCTGTCTTAGGGAGCAGAGCAAACACTACAAGTATCATTACTTAATAGAGCTTAACCCTCCAGCAGTTTACTAGCTCAAAATAAATTTGTTACTATATACCACTCCTAGCCACTATTCTGCATTGAACACACATATAAGTTTCTGTATATTCCCTAGATTTTTAAGAGAAATTCCCTCAACAGCCACTCTCTTTGATTTCTCTCTAAATATGCCTCCAAAACATTTACCAATTATTTATCAGGAGACATTGTATGAGGGTCAATGCCATGGAAATACGTCCTTCAGAAAGAAGAAAATTTCTCTCTTGGACACACCTCATAAGGCAAAGCATATTTCATTCTCTTTAGAAATGATAAAAATCAACCAATACATGGAATTCCATCACTCAATCCATGTTATTCTTTTTTATGAACAAATAGAAGGGATCTCATATGTGGTGAGATGACACTATGTAGTGACCATTCAAAAAGACTGGGATAAGTCCTTGAGTGACCTCTAAACCCAAGAGTCCAAGTTCCCTTAAATGTATCACTTAAGTCTCACTCTGAAGCTAAACTAGATAGAGCTAGCTTAGGCCCTTAAGCTAGAGGGCCTTCTACCACGTGATCTGAATTTCTCTGAATACTCTTCACCTTAGCTAGAGACCAATCATACACTGATCTGTGCATGTAACAGAGAGATCATCACCTCCATTTTCTTGAGCTCTAACTCCTTGTACTCCTCTTCATGAAATCTAAAGGGATTTCTGGTTGTCATGTGGCATCTTATTGGACTTTCTTATCTTCTAAAGAGCAGTTGTGTGAGGATTAGAAGCTGGGAGAAGAGATAACACACCTATGGCTGCCCCAACAGTCTTACCCTCATTTTTCTCCTGGTCAACTGAAGAATTTCTGTAACGTTCCACAGCCAAAGAAGCTTCTTTTCTCTCGACTACACTTTTCTCAGTTGGTGATCACCTCATCTGCCAAGGGCTCAGTTACTTTCTCTCTGACACTCAATATCCATCCCTGGCTCCATATCAGCTTTTCTTCTGAACTCACTGGTTCAGTGGGCTGTCTGTCCATGCCCAGACTGCAAGATTTTACCAACCTCTTATTACCAACACTTCCCATTTCTTCCACACATTAACAGTACATGATTGTACTGAAGCCATTGAGTCAGGATCTCCAACTTCTCTCCTTTCACTGTCTTTGAAAGCTCTGAACATCACACTCCTGACCCTCACCATCAAGATAAAATGCTCCCTCCAAGCTGACTAGTGTGATGACGTCACAGCTGAACCTAACTGTCTCTCCTGAATCTCTCTGCTTCTTGATCTCCCTTTGGCTTTTGGCAATGCTGAACAATTGCTGTTCTTGGTGTATTTTACATGGTTCTTCCCACCAGATTATTCTTTCTTTAATCATCTAAACTAGTTCACCATCTAGTCCTTTTATGCAAAATGACTGTGGCTGAAGCCTATGGTTTTGTTTTATCCATTCTGACTCCAAGGGTGAGAGAGTAAACCTTCCTTAGGTCCTAGGATTTCCAAGACACTTCTTGGGCCACTCACTGCCATATGTCCAGATCCAGAAATGAATGTCTCCTGAGATCAAACCCACATGATGAGTAGTAGTGTACACAATTTCAACTTGATGACCCATAGACATTTCAGATGACACCAAGTCCAGAATAGATTTCTTCATTCTGCCTCAACGAAGCACCCTACCTCTTCTCTGCTTCTCTACTCCTTTCATGAGCACCGACCTCAGGCCAAGATCCTAAGTTTACTCTCTCAAGGACTTCTCTGCCCTGGCACTGTCAATGCTCATAACAGATTATTTGACTACATTTGTCTGTTTAACTTTTACAATATTACTGGCATTCAAACACTTCTTTCTTATCATATGGTTTCTACCTTAGACTAGGTACAAACACAACTTCTCCAAAAGAGACTTTGATGTGTCTCCCTGACTTAACATCTTTTTCCCTCTTTTCCCTCAGCTGCTCAATGGATTTTCTAAACACATTCTTCTGACTTCTGATCATCTAGAACTCCCAAAAATTCAAGACCCCACACTTGTTATTGTGTAAGCTCCAGTTGCTTCTTATTCCATGGTGATTTAAATAGACTCTGTCTGACATTCTGATCTCTTCTTTAGCTTGCCCAAAGCCTCCTCTCCAATAAAAGTACACTTTCTTTCCCTACTCACAGTTTATGATCTTGCAAGTGATAGCCTACCTTCTTTCTTTCAGAATTTCCCAAACTTATTTGGCCAACTGCCCACTTTTCCGAAAGAAAAAAAAATTACTCACCAACCCCCTGAAAATCTACTTTCTCTAGCCCTTTAGCAGTTTTTTTGAAATGTGCATCATTTCCAAAAATATATATATTTTAAATGACACAACTTAAATGTAATAATTTATTACAAATTTTGGGGATTTTTCCTGCAATGAAATTTTGAAGACACAATATTGTATCATGTAGCCATATAGTATCATATTATAAAGAAGTCATTATACGCATATATTCCTACTTATGAATGCTGCACTTCCCAATGATGTGCAACATGCTCACCTGTCAGCACCTGCTTGAAGATATATCAGCAGACTTGATCACTGATCAGTAATAACTTGCATCTTGTGACTTTATTTGGAAAAATAATGTAATCACTATGACTTCAACTCTGTTACGCAACAGAGGAAACAATAAGAGTGGTTTTTCAAACTTTTATCTTCTTCCCTTATGTTTTTACCACCCCCTTAGTTTTATTCAATGCTGACCTCCAATTACACCCTAAGCTACTACCACCTGCTGCATTGTTCCAGTGACCCCTAGGGGGCAGTATCGCCCACTTTGGGAACCTCTGATTTGGACAATGCTTTCCAAGTGCCTTCTGCTTTCCTTTGCACTGGCTGGTGTCCAACTTGCCCAAAATCCTCACCTCTCTCCATTTTACCCCTCTGACTGTCTGTGGTCTGTTATGGCACATGGCCTTGACCCTTTATTCAAGAGTCTTATGCCTCTGAATTTGAGATTGTCTTTCATCAACTCTCCATGTTTGTGGCAGGTGTCTTGGTGTTCTCACTGAGCTTAGAACCTTGGAGATTGTTGAAGGACAGAGACTCAGTTGACATTTCATTATATCTGAATCCTTAGCCACAGTGGTTGGTATAATACAAACACTGGGGAGGGGGTTTGTGCTTTGGCTGTTTTTAGAATAGTTGTGGTTCCATCACAGGCTCAAATCCTATGAGAAATTGGCATGAACTATTCTATCACTTAAGACTCAAGAAGCACTAAATAAAAGAGAAAGAATTCCATAGCACAAATAAAGTATCAGAAAGCCAGGGAGGCAAATGTGCTAGAAAGAGGACAATACCATCTGAGAGAGGGCTTCCATGAAGCCTGGGTGGGGCATCAGCCACGTTAATCACATAGGCTTTGACAACGGCATAATCGTTTCTCATTACAGGAATGAGATTGTGGCAGAGCCTTCTCAGAGATACAACAAAACAAGAGAAAAAAATCTTTAATAAGCTGGGGATGTTATTATCCGGGATCAAACAATGACAAGAATGTGATTTTGGCCTGGAAATTGGGTTAATGGGAATTATGCAATTCTGCCCTGGGTTTGCCACACCTCCTGCTGGAAGTATATAAAAGTCCCTGTGTAGATGGTGTCATACACAGTCTACCTTTGATATCCATCCAAATCCGTGAATCCTGACACAATGAGCCATTACAGTGGATACTATGGAGGTCTGGGCTATGGCTATGGCTCTCGTTATGGCTCTGGTTATGGCTGTGGATGTGGCAGCTTCCGTGGCTTAGGCTATGGCTATGGAGGCCTGGGATATGGCGGCTATGGATACAGCTGCTACCGCCCATCTTGCTGTGGAAGGTATTCTTCCTATGGTTTCTACTGAAAAACCACTTGCTCCTGGCCTGTCATGGAAACCTTGTCCCTCTTTGCTTTGGGATAATTCCATGGCCTTGTAGGGATACCACATTCCACTAGCCCCTAAGGCTGATGGCATGGGAAAGCTACCACAATAGGTCCTTGGAATCCCTGTGGAGCACTTAGGGCATGGAAGTGGCAGGGACTGGGAAGCAGCAGGACCTGTCCTGGAAAATGATGCACAATCTCACCTGTCATGAGGGAGACTCACCCAGCAGCAATGCCTTTCCAGCAAGTTTGATCAGCTCTTACACCACAGCTAAGCTGCCTGTTAAAATTTTCTAATAAATTTATTTCACTGGCTTAGCAATACTGTTTTCTCCTTTTCTTTGTGACCTCCCTGTACCTGGGTTTCAGCCTCTCAACATGAATAGATTTTAAGTCTTAATATGCTTATCTACACCATTTCAGATTTGCTCTCCAATTCATCTTTTTCAATAAGGTAATACCTCTCCAGATTTTTGTGCATTAAACATATTATTTTCTTTTTAAAAATCTTGCTAAAATTTGACTTCTGCAGTACTTAAACTTTAATACTTTATAATATTCCAACTGCTTTTTAGTAAAGAGAAGGCATTTGTCCCCATAAGATGAATCACTTTTCAGTTGTTTTAGGCACACAGGGACAGGGCTTTTATCTTCAAGGTTTCAAAAATGTTCATATGTTCAAGGTGTCATATTCATCCAGATCCAAAGTGTCCCTGATGACTGCCAGAATTGGCTTAGCCTTTCCCTTGTTCAGGACAACGAAGTGAGGTAGTGTGCCTAGCCTGGAGTTAGGAAAGGTCATTTTCCTGAATGCAATTCTGTCTTCAGACACTACCAAGTCTGTTTGACCCTGGCCAAGTCACTTAACCCTTTTTGTTTCAATTTCCTCATCTGTCAAATGAGGTGAAGGGAATGCAAATGACTCCACTCTCTTGGTCAACAAATCCTGATAAAGTAACAAGGAATCAGATATGAGTGAAAAATGATGGAACAATAGATCCCTTGTCCAGCTGTCTTCCACTACATTATATCACTAGGCAATCTGAAGATTTGGAGCACAGCACAAGTGAATGGCCAACCACAAAAACTACGCAAGAGAATCCCGATGAAATCTAAATATTGTCACAGAACCTTGCACCTTGGATGAGCCCCATTTCTTTCTGACAACTGCATAGTCTGCCCAACTCACAATACTTACCTCAAGCTGAGGACTTCTCTCCATGGGAGTAGTGGATCCATAGTTACAAGGTTGTTCTGCAAAACTCTCAAACACTTCATCTCTCTAATCAAGTCATACATTCAGAGAAAGAGAGTATCTGCTTTGCTGTACAGCAGCCTGGTTATCAGCCTTTGGATTACTCAACTTCACAGGTCAACCTGCCCACTAAGTCATATCCTTCATATCGGTCCTTGGGGAGAAAATCAGAGCTTGGCACTCTACTTGGCACATAGTACGTGTCTAATAAATGTTTTATTGATTGAAAAAAACTTAACGCAGTGGAAAAAACACCACAAAACGCTACAAGAAACATTATAATTTCCATTAATAATAGATTTTGTCCCTTCTGCTGTTTCTTAGTGTAAAATGGCTTTCCATTACTATATATTATTGCCAGGCATTATTCTGCATTGAAAAAACATGTGCATTTCTTTATATCCACTGGATTTTAGAGCAAAATGCCCTCAACAGCCACTCTCTATTGATTTCTCCCTAAATATACCTCCAAACGATAAATCATCATCTGTCAGGAGACATCCTATGAAGGTCAATTCAATGGAAACAAATCCTTCAGGAAGAAGGTAATTTATCTCTTGGACACATCTCATGGGGCAAAGAATATTGCATTCTCATTAGCAAAGACAAAAATCAGTTGATAGGGTGGGAATGTCATTGATAGATCTACATTATTCTCCACAGAGACAAATAGAAAAGATCTCGAATTTACACTATGTGGTGACCATTAAAACACCTTAAGAGAGCTAAGACAAATTCCAGATTGACTTCTAAACCCAAGAGTCCAAACTCCTTGAAATGAGCCTCTTAGGACAGAACCAAGAGAACATTGTACACAGTTAACAGCAACACTGTGTGATGATCAACTATGAGTGATTAAACTCTTCTCAGGAGTACAATGATCCAAGACAGTTTTAAAAGATTCATGATGGAAAATGCTATTCACATCCAGAGAAAGCACTGATGGAGTCTGAATGTAGATCAAAGCATGCTATTATCACTATTCTTTTTTTTCATGGTTCTCTTTTTTCCTTTTGTTCTGTTTCTTCTGTCACAACATTACTAATGTAGAAATATGTTTAACATGATTTAACAAGTATATAAAATATCAGTTTGCTTGCTTTCTTGGGCAGCACAGAGAGAGAGAGAAAGATCTGGAGCTTAAAAATCTTATAAAAATGAATATTGAAAACTATATTTACATATAATTAAAAAAATAAAATGCTATATATTTTTTTAAAGAAATGAGTCTCTTAGGTATGGAGCTGGAGGGCCTACTACCAAATGGTCCTCTGGATGCTCTTCAGCTTAGCCAAAGACCAGTCATGCACTGAGCACTGCAGGTTACAGACAGACCATCATCTCCATATCCCTGACCTCTAATTCCTTGTATTCCTCTTCATGAAATCTCAAGGTCACAGTGGGTTTTCTGGTTGTCATGTGACATCTTATTGGGCTTCCTTATCTTTTACCATGCAATTGTGAGAGGATTAGGGTCCGAGAGGAGAGATGATACATCTCTGGATACCCCAATGTTTTTGAGCTCATTTTTCTCCCAGTTAACTGAAGAATTTTTAAGATGATCCTCAACCTTACGTTGTTCCTCAACCAGAAAGCCACAATGAGCTCTCTTCTCTCCACTATATTTTCTCAGTTTGTGACCACCTCATCTGCCATGTGCTCAGCTCCTTTCTCATTTTGACATACAATACCCCATTCTAGATCCAGACTAGCATTTCTCCTCAACTCACCAGTTCAGCGGGCTGTGGATTGCACGATTCTACCAACCTCTTATTAATAGCAATTTCTAATACTTCCACATGGAAACATTCCTTGCTTTTACTGGGGTCCTGCTCTGAGTTTCTAGCTCCTCTTTGAAAGGCCTGAACATCACATTCCTCACCCTCACTTTCAAGAGAAACTGCTCTCTCCAAGATGTCCATTGATGTCTCCATGGCTAAACCTAAGGTTGTCTTCTGATTGATCTCCCTTGAGCTTTTGACACTACTGGCCAATTACTATTCCTGGTACGCTCAATACTGCTCTTGTCCTTTCTTATTTATCTTAACTAGTTCACCATCTTGTCTTTTCATGTAAAATAATGGGCTGAGGTTTTTTCTTTTTTTTCTTTCATTCACCTATAGTCCCTCAAAAATGAGTAGAGCTTCCTTAGGTTCCAGGGTTCTAAGACATTCATTTTTCCACTCACTGTCACATGTTCAGACCCATAATAGAATCTTTGGTTATATCCAGACCCATACTATCAATTGTCAACATATACAATTTCAACTTGATGCCCAATAAATATCTCACATCACCCCAAGTCTAGAACAGATTTCCTCATCCTGCCTCATGCAAATCACCTTACCTTTTCTCAGCTTCTCTACTCTTTTCAAGAGCATCAACATTAAGCCAAGATGTTAGGTTTACAATCTCAAGTGCTTCCCTAACCCTGAACTACCAATGTAAATATCTTGTCTGTTCCACCTTCACAACATCACTCCCATCCAAGTACTTCCTTTTAATTTCAGGGTTTCCTCGTTGGCAAGCCCCTCACAGTACCTCTCCAAAAGAGCACTTGATGGGTCTCTTGACTCAATAATTTGCCCACCTAGATCCTTTCCACACTTAGCCCCCAAAAGAATTTTCCTAAGGCATTTTTATGACTCCTCATCCTCAATGTCTCCCCCCAAATTCCAGGCTCCACACTTGTTGTCTTGTAAATTCCAGCTGCTTTTCCTTCTTTGATCATTTAAATAGGTAGCTTCTAGCTGGTATTTCACCCTCTTCTTTAGCTGGCCCATTCCCACCTTGGCAGTCTTGATACACTTTATTTCCCTCCCTGCATTTTATGGTCTTGCCAGTGCTAACTTACCTTCTTTTACTCAGACAATACAATGACTGACTCTTTACCCTTCCCAGAATCCTCTCATTCCTTCCCCTCTGACTTTCTCTGATCCATTGTTTTCTCAGTTTAAAACCAACCTGTGGCTTTGCCCCTTTCCCTAAGTAGGGAAAGAACTTTTGCCTCTAAGATCTTCTCCCATCAACTCTCCATGTTGGTGACAGGTACCTTTGCATTTACATGTTTTTACAAGTCTTAGAACTTTAGAGCTGCCCAAGGAGAGGGACTCGACATTTTTTATAATCCCAACCATGAGCACAGTGCAAACCCGAGGAGGCGGTTTGTGCTTTGGCTGCTGGTGGAATAGGTGATAAGTGGATGGACTCCATGCTGCACCAAAATCTCAACTCCAATTTGAAATTTCTATAAACTACTCTGTCAGCTTACTCTCAAGAAGCACTGATTTAGAGAGACATAGCTCAGAAAAAGTATCAGAATGCTAGAGAGGCAAACATAATGGAAAGAAGACAGTGACTTCTGGGAGAGAACTGCCATGAAGCCTGGGTCCCTCAGTCACATTAACCACATAAGACTTTGGCAACATTATAATATTTTTTTTTAATTATAGGAATGAGATTGTGGCAGAAGCATCTCAGAAAAACAACAAATTGAGAGAGAAAAAAAGAAAACCCTTAATAACCTGGAGGAATTGTTGTCAAGTCCCAAACAATGAGAAGAATGTGATTTTGCACTGGTAATTTGGTTAATGGGAATGATGCAATTCTGATGAGGGTATACCCCACCTCCTGCTGGAAGTATATAAAAGTCCCTGTGCAGAGGGTGCTGTATACACTCACTCAAACCAAAGCCTGACATAAATCTGTGAATATTGATAACATGAGCCACTACAACAGCTACTGTGGAGACCTGGGCTATGGCTATGGCTCTGGTTATGGCTGTGGGTGTGGCAGCTTCCATGGCTTAGGCTATGGCTATGGCAGCTATGGCTATGGAGGTCTGGGCTGTGGTGGCTATGGCTTTGGAGGCCTGGGTTGTGGTAGCTATGCCTTTGGAGGGCTAGGCTATGGTGGCTATGGCTGCTGCTGCCTATCCTGCTCTGGAAGGTATTATTCCTTTGGATACTATTGAAAAATCATTTGATCCTGTCCCAACATGGAAACCTTGATAGCTACCACAACAGGTCCTTGGAATCCCTATGGAGCCCTCAGGGCATGTAAGTGGCAGGGATAGAGAAGCAGCAGGACCTATTCTTCTGGGAACTGACACACAATCTCACCTGTCATGAAGGAGACTCCTCCAACAACTCATTTTCAGCAAGTTTGCTCAGCTCTGATCATGGCTGAGGTGTCAATGAAACTGTTTCCATCAATTCTTCTTGACATCTCAGTACCTGGCTTTCAGCTTCTCATCATGAAGACATTTTCAGTCTTGATGTACTTATCTATGTCATTGCAGATTTGCTTTCCAATGCATCTATTGCAATGAGATGAGACCTCTCCAAATTTCTATTCAAAAAACACAATTTCCTTGTTAAATGTCTTTCTAAAATTTGACCTCTACAGTACTTACATTTTAGTACTTCATCATATTTCAGCTGCACTTTACCGAAGGGAAGGTATTTGAACTCTATAAACTGTATCCCTTCTCCCACATTGTGAGTACACATGGATAAGACTTTTATCTTCAAGGTTTCAAAAAGATTCATGAATTCATAGTGCCATCTTCATGGCTCATGGCCTTCAGATCCAAGGTGTCTCTGATGACTGCCAGAAGTGCTTAGACTCTCCCTTGTCTAGGGCAGCTGGGTGGTGCAGTGGAGTTAGTGCCAGGCCCAGAGTCCAGAAGACTTACCTTCCTGAGTTCAAATCTGTCCTCAGACTCTAATTTGTGTGCCATGGGCCAGTCACTTCATCCTATTTGTGTTGGTTTCCTTATCTGTCAAAAGATCTGGAGAAGGAAATAGTAAACCATGCCATTATCCTGGCCAAGAAATCCTCAATTGGGTTGATAAAGATTCAGACACCAGTGATAAATGACTGAACAATAAATCCCCTCTCCAGTAGTTTTCTACCACTTTGTTTATCACCAAGGAATCTGAAGATTTGGAGCACAGCAAAACTGAATGGCCCACCACAATGACTACCCAAGAGTCATATACCAAGTCTGAATATTGTCATGAAATTTTTTGCCTTGGGTGGGCTCCATCCCTTCTAGCCAACTGCATAGTCTGTTCAACTCAGAACACTCACCTAGACTCCATGGGAGTAGTGGACCCATGGTTGTAAAAACATTCTGCAAAACACTTAAACTCTCTAATAAACTCAAAACTCCAAGGAAAGAAAGCATCTCCTTTGCTGCTCAGCAGCCTAGCTATCAACTTTTGGATTTCTTCAGCACTACAATCCATTCCTTCTCTGAAATAATTTCCCTCAGATGGGTCTTTGGGAAGAAAACCAGAGCTTGGCATTCTAGCTGGCACATAGTAGGTGCTTAATAAACTTCAATGGATAGAAATTGCATTTTATTAGCTTGAACTGCATTTCCATTATTATATGTCACTCCTAGGCATTATTTTGCATTTTTTAAAAAAACAACATGTACATTTCTGTATATTCACTGTATTTTAGTGAGAAACACACTCAGCAGTCTCACTCTATTGACGTCTCACTAATCATGCCTCCCATAGCTTGACCAATCATTTTCCATGAGACATTCTATGAAGGTCAATTCAATGGAAACAAACCTTTCAGGAAGAAGATAATTTCTCTCTTGGGCACCTCTCTTTGGACAAAGATCATTCATTCTCTTTAGCAAAGACAAAAATCAGTTGAGGGGGGAAATTGCCATCTCTGAATCTGCCTTATTCTCTCTAGGAATAAGCAAAAGCAATCTACTACTTATACTACATGGTGACCATTCAAAGACATTGAGAGAGCTAGCATAAGTACTTCAGTGCCCTCTAAAAGCACAAGTTCAACCTATATGAAGTCAGCCTCTTATTTATTGAGGTAAAAGGTCTTCTTCACATTATCTGGACTCCTCTGAATACTCTTCAGCTTAGTCAAAGATTAAGCACTGAAAAGGAAGAGTTACAGAAAGATTATCACCTCCATTTTCCTGAACTCTAATCCCTTGCAACCCTCTTCAAGCAATTTCAAGGTCACAGTGGGATTTCTGGTTGTTATGTGATATCCTGTTGTGTTTCCTCATCTATTAGTGACAATTGTGAGATGAACATGAGAGGAGAGATGAGACATCTATTACTGCCCCAACTACTTTGAGCGCACTTTTCTCCTGGCTAATTGAAGTCTTCCTGGAAGGCTCCTCAACAAAAGAGGCACAACCTAGTTGTCTTCTTTCCACAAGACTTCCCCAGTTGGTGACATCTTCATCTGCCCTGGACTCAATTACTTTCTGACACTCAATAGCCCATCTCCATCTCCATCTCCAAACTCATTTCTCCTAAACTCACTGGTTGAGCAGGCTGTCAATCTAAGGTCAGATTGCAAGATCCTACCCAACCTCATATTATCAGCCCATCCTAGTACTTTCACTTTAAATAGTCCCTGCCTTTACTGTTGACCTTGGGGCCTACTCAGGATCTCTCCTTTCACTCTCTTTGAAAGCCTCTACAACATCTCATCCCTAAGAGAAACTGCTCTCTCCAAGTTGTCTAGTGATATCCCTGTGACTAAACCTAAAGGCCTCTCCTGAATCTTCCGGCTTCTTGATCTCTTTGCCTTTTGACACTGCTGGCCAATGTTCCTGGTGTGCTTTACATGGTGCTTCCCACTTGATTATTCCTTCTTGTCCATCTTGACTAGACCACCATCTTGTCCTTTCACATGAAAAATAACTCTGGCTGAAGCTCATGGTTTTGTGTCTTTTCTTTCTTTTATCCATGCTGTCTCCAAGGATGAGAAAGTAAACCCTCCTTAGGTCCTGGGGTTTCCCAGACAGTCCTTTAGCCACTCACTGCCACATATCCCAATCCAGAAATGAATGTCTTCTGAGATCAGACCTACAACATGAATAATCAATGTACATAATTTCGACTTAATGACCCATAGACATCACAAATGACCCCAAGTCTAGAACCAATGTCCTTATCCTGACTCAGGCAAGGCACCCTACCTCTTCTCAGCTTCTCTACTCCTTTTAAGAGCACCAACATCATGCCAAGATCTAAAGTTTGCACTCTTAGGGACTGCCCTAACCCTACACATATCTGATAAGTTGATTAAGCTTGTCTAGTCTACATTCACAATATTACTGTCATCCAAAAAATTCTTTCCAATCACATAGCTCCCATCTTTGATCAGGTCCCCATAGCACAGCTCTGTCTCTGAAACAGCCTTTGATGGGCCTCTTTGAATAAATCTCTTTTCCACCCAGATCCTCCCTGCACTCAGATGCAGAAGGAATATTCCCAAGGAATTCTTCTGACCTCTGGTCCTGTATAACTCTTAAAAATCCCAGGCTCCATATATCTTATCTTGTAAATTGTTTTTTCTTCTGTAATGATTTAAATTCATGGATGGTTTCTATCTGGCATTTTGCCCTCTTCTTCAGCTGACCCATTCCCACCTTTCTGGTCTCAGTATACTTTATCTCTCTCCACACAATTTTATGGTCTTACCCATGCTAGTCCACCTTCTTTCTCTCAGACAATGCCCTACATTGTGCCTGCTGCTTGCCTTTGCACCAGCTGACTGCTCAACATGCTCAGAATCCTCTCCTCTCTCCTCTCTTCCCCTATGACTTTCTCTGTTTCATTATGTTCTCAATTCTAAACCCACCTATGGCTTGTGTCATTGACTCTTTCCCCTAGTAGCTTTTTCCTCTCCCTCTGAGATCATCTCTAATCAATTCTCCATGCTTGTGGAAGGTATCTTGCTCTGATATATTCTCCTTAAGACTCTAGAGTTGCCTAAGGACAGAGATTCTGCTGACATTTCTTTGTAAGCTCAACCATGAGAACAACAGTTGGCACAGTGCAAACACTGGGGAGGTGCTTTGTGCTTTGGCTGCTTTTGAAATAGTTGTTGGGTGGATGGATTCCCCCAAGCAGTGCTCCAGGAGTCTCAATTCCAATCTGAAATTTATGAAAACTATTCTGTCACTTGAGTCTCAAGAAACATTGAGTTAGAAAGACAGAATTCCATAGTGGAGATAAAATTTCAGAAGGCGATGGAAACAAGTGGAGAACAATGACATCTGGGAGAGGGATGAAGGCTGTGTTGGAATAAAATCCATTAAGCACAGAGGCTTTGGCAACATGATAATCATTTCTCATTACAGCAACAAGAAAATGGCTGTCTTCTCAGAGAAACCACAAATCAAGAAAAAATAAAACTGTTACTGAGATCGAGTAATTCTTGTAATGAACCAAACGATAAGAATGGGATTTTGCCCTGGTAGTTTGGTAAATGAAAGTTGTGAAAGTCTGCTTCTGCATCTGCATCACCTCCTGTTGAAAAATTATGAAAATCTCTATGTAGATCGTGCCCTACACATCCATCCAACTAAGTGAATCCTGACACCATGAGCTATTATGGTGGCTATTGTAGAGGCCTGGGCTATGATTATGGCTCTGGTTAAGGCTATAAGTGTGTCAGCTTCCAGGGCCTAGGCTATGGCTTTGGTGGCTATAGCTATGAAGGCCTGGGCTGTGGTGGCTATGGCTTTGGAGGCCTGGGTTGTGGTGGCTATGGCTCTGGAGGCCTGGGCCATGATGGCTATGAGTTTGGAAGCCTGGGCCATGGTGGCTATGGCTATGGAGGCCTGGGCTGTGGTGACTATGGCTATGGCTGCTGCCCATCTTGCTATGAAAGTCATTCTTCCTATGGCTTCTAGTGAAAAACCACTTGCTCTTGGCCTATCATGACAACCTTGTCCTTCCCTGCTTTGAGCTAATACCATGGCCTTATAAAGACATCACATTCACCTGCCTCTATGGCTGGGTGGCATGGGAGAGCTAAAACAACAGGACCTTGGCATCACTATGGGGCACCCAGGGTACAGAAGGGGCAGGGACTAAGGAGAAACCCATTTTTTTCTGAGACATGATGTGGAATCTCACCAGTCCAATGACAAGTCATTTCTAGCAAGTTTGCTCAACTCTGATACATCACAGCTGGGCAGTCTTTTAAAGCTTTCTAATAAACTTTTTTTCACTGGTTTAGCCAAGCTGTTTTCGCCTCTCCTCCTCCTCTGCCTCTCTTTTTGGGTTTCAGCCTCTTGTCGCAAAGAGCTTTTCAGCTTTGATGTACTTATCTGTATCATGGCAGAAAATTTGCTCTCCAATGCATCTTTTGCCATGAGATAATTAATCACTCTTCCAATTTCTGTTCAGAAAATACTTTTTCCTTGTTTAATATCTTTTTAAAATTTTGACTTCCACAGTACTTCATTTTAGTGCATCATAATACTCAATTCCTTACTAAAGGCAAGGCATTTGTCCCCTATTAACTGTATCCCTTCTCCAATGTTCTAGGTGCTCAGGGTCAGGGCTTTTCTCTTCACAATTTCAAAAAGTTTCACATACTTATGATGATGTGTTCATGGTTCATGGCCTCCAGATCCAGGATGTCCCTGATCCTGTCAGAATTGTCTACTCCTATTATCTGGGGCAGGTAGATAGTGCAGTTTTTCAAGTATTGGGTTGAGAATCATCTTTTGATTTCAAATCTGTCCTCAGACACTAATTTGCATGACTCTGGGCCAGTCACTTAACCAGTTTCCTCATCCACAGCCTACTCCAGTACATTCTCAGTTGCTGAATATCTGATTTGCCATGGCATTGTTCCCTTCTACCTGATACTCAGGTTTCCAATCTATAGCTCCAAATAAGCATTTTTCCCAAACTAATTTGTTCAGCCATCTGTCTACCCATGGCCAGATTGCTTGATCCTACCAACCTCATATAATTAGCACTTTCCAGGACTTCCACATTTAAAAAGTCCATGGCTCTGCTAAGGTCATTAGAGCCTATTCAGGGCCTCTGACTGCTCCCCTTTCACTGTCCTTAACATTAAGTTCCTGACACTCACCTTTGAGAGGAACTACCCTCATGACTAGGACTAATTGTCTCTTCTGAGACTCTTCTGAGTCTTCCTGCTTCTTTACCTGCCTGAGAATGTTGACTGCTGTATCCAACTGGTGTTCCTGGGATGCCTGACACATCTTTGCTGGTCTAACTCTTCCTTTCTGTGGACTTAGTTGGCCCACCATCCCATGATCTCAGACCTCTATCTCTGACTGCCCCTTCCAGTTGTGCCTCTTTTCCTTTGTCTATTCTCAACCAAGTACAGAGGTGAGACAGTAGACCATCCTCAGGTCTAAGACCTTCATTGACCTTTCTCTGCTACTCACTGTGGAATCTGAAGATGCAGATGTTCATCTTTCCAGAACTCTAGTCCTGCAACATGAATGACTGATGTTAACATATTTCAGCTTGATGTTCACTACTTAGCACAAAGCTCCTAAATCTAGCACTTTCTCATCCTGCCTTATCCAAAGCACATGAGTTCTTCTCAAATTCTCTGCTGCTTTGAAGATTATAAATATCTAGACAAGGTTTTAAGTTCACCATATCAGGGGAGTCCTTGACCCCTCACTGTCAAAGCACCTATTTGTTAAACTAACAAAACTTGTCCTATCTACCTTCACAATATCTCTGTCATGCAAACACTTTTCTCAAATCCTATTATCCCCATCTTAGATCAGGGCCTCACAGCTCTTCTCTGAAGGTGCCTTTAACAGGTCTCCCTGCCTCAATCATCTTCCTGCTCAGATTCCTTCTCCAAGCAGTAGACCCAGGTGTTTCTTCTAAAGCATTCACCTGACTCCAGTTCCCCTAAAGTCCTCCAAGTCTCTGGCTTCACACCAATTATCTTGTAAACTCCAGTTGCTTCCTGTTTTGTGATCATTTAAATAGATAACTTGTCTGACATTTTGCCCTCTTCTTTTTTTAATATATAATTTATTTCTCAACATTCACTTCCACAAGAATTTGAATTCAAAATTTTCTTCCCATCTCTCCCCATGCCCACCCCAGGACAGCATGTACCCCATGCGCCCCTTCCTCCAGACTGTCCTCCCTTCTATTACTCTCCCCATCTTCTATCTCCCTCCCCTCTATTTCCTGTAGGGAAAAACAGATTTCTATACCTCATTTCCTGTATGTCTTATTTCTCAATTGCATGCAAAAATAATTTTTAACATTCATTATTAAAGCTTTGAGTTTCATATTCTCTCCTTCCTCCCTGCCAACCTACCCTCATTGAGAAAGCAAACAATTTAATATAGGTCATATGTGTATAGCCATGTAAAACACTTTCATAATAGTTATGTTGCAAAAGACTAACCACATTTCCCTCTGTCCTATCCTGTTCTCCATTTATTCCATTCTCCCCCTTAACCTATCCCCCACAATAGTGTTTGTTGTTATTATCCTTTTCCCCAATTTTTCTGTCCCTTCTATTATCTTCCCTCTCCTATCCCACACCACTCTGCTTTTCTGAAGGGTAAAAGAGATTTCTATATCCAATTGGGTGTGTGTGTGTTATTACCTCCTTAAGCCAAATCCTATGAGAGTAAAGGTCACTTATCCTCTTTCATCTGCCCCCTCTTCCCCTCCATTGTGAAAGCTCTTTCTTGCCTCTTTTATGTGAGATGATTTGCTACATTCTACTTCTCCCTTTCTCTTGCTCCTAGTACATTCCACTCAACAGTAAATTTTATTTTTTAGATATTCTCCCTTCATATTCAGGTCACCCTGTGCCATCTGTCTATGTGTGTGTGTGTGTGTGTGTGTGTATACATATATAGATATATATTATATATATATATATGTTTATATATAATATATATAGTTTTATTTATGTATATATATACACACATATGTATACACACATACACCCATGTACATATACATACCTACCCACATATAATATACACATACAAACACACCTATGTTTTATATATATATATATATATATATATATATGTATATATATATATATATATATATATATGTATATATATCCCTCTAACGACCCTAATATTGAAAAAGGCCTCATGAGTTACAAATATCATTTTTCCATGTAGGAATATAAACAGTTAAGCTTTAATAAGTCCCTTATGGTTTCTTTTTCTTGTTTACCTTTTCATGCTTCTCTTTATTCTTGTATTCAAAAGTCAAATTTTCTATTCAGTTCTGGTCTACTCAACAAGAATGCTTGGAAGTCCTCTATTTTATTGAAATTCCATTTTTGTCCCTGAAGCATTGTACTCAGTTTTTCTGAGTAGGCTTCTTGGTTTTAATCTTATCTCCTTTGACCTCTGCAATATCATATTCCATATTCCCATCAATCCTTTAGTGTAGCAGCCACTAAATCTTGTGTAATCCTGATTGTATTTCCACAATATTTGAAGTGTTTCTTTCTGGCTGCCTGTAATATTTTTCCTTGACCTAGGAACTCTGGAATTTGGCTACAATATTCCCAGGAGTTTTCCTTTTGGAGTCTTTTTCAGGAGGTGATCAGTGAATTCTTTCCATTTCTATTTTCCCTTGTGGTTCACTCTAGAATGCTAGGGCAATTTTCCGTGGTAATTTCTTGGATGATGATATCCAGGCTCTTTATTTTTTATCAAGGATTTCAGGTAGACCAATAATTTTTAAATTATCTCTCTTGGATCTATTTTCCAGGTCAGTTGTTTTTCCAATGCAATATTTCACTTTGTGTTTTATTTTTTCATTCTTTTGGTTTTGTTTTATAATTTCTTTATTTCTTCCATCTTCTATTTTCAGTGAGCTTTTGGACTTCCTTTTCCATTTGGCAAATTCTACTTTTCCTCATTGGCTTTTTGGACCTCTTTTGCATTTGAGTTTTGAAAGGTGTTATTTTCTTCAGCATTTTGGGGGGTCTCCTTTAACAAGCTGTTGATTTATTTTTCATGATTTTCTTACATCTTACAACGCTCTCATTTCTCTTCCCAATTTTTCCTCCACCTCTTTTACTTGACTTTCAAAATTCTTTTTGAGCTCTTCCATAGCCTGCGACCATTGCATACTTTTTGAAGGCTTTGGATGTAGGAGCTTTGACCTTGCCATCTTCCTCTGGTTGCATGACTTGGTATTCTTCTGATTATATGCTTTGCTCTTCCTCATCTGAAAGGATGGAAGAAAAAACCTTTTCACTAAGAAAGTAACCATCTGTAATCTTATTTTATTTCCCATTTTCAGGTATTTTCCCAGCCAGTCACTTGAATTTTGAGTCCTTTGTCAAGTGGAGGGTATACTACCCCAGGCTTCAGGAGTGTTGTGCAGTTATTCTCTGAGTTATCTCTAGAGACCTGTAAGTTCTCAGTTCCTCCAAAGCAGCACAGTCAAGGGAGAGTTATTTACTTCTCTCCTGGCCAGAACTCTCATCTGGGAGCAACCACAAGCACTCCTTTCTGCCTTGGAACTGCAAATAGGATTTCCTTTCGACAGCCACCACCAGCTACCCCAGACCAGTAGTCCTCCTTGACCCAGGACCACTACTCAGGACTTAGACTCAGATCAGCTGCTTGATTCCCCTAGGGTTGGTAGGCTTAGAGCTCCAGAAGCTGCTGCTGTGGCCATGCTGGAGCCGGTCTGGGGTTGGGACCTGACCATGCTCCCCTCTCACCCAGAAGAAAGAGCTTTCTCACTGACCTTTGAGACTATCTTTGGCATTTATGGGTCCCATCTCTGCTGTACAGCCCACTGTGGGCTGTACTCTGCTCCAAGCCCATTGCGATAGACCTCTCTGTCAGCCCTCCAGATTCTCTTGGGCTGGAAATCTGTTTCACCCTGTCATTTTGTGGCTTCTGCTGTGCTATAATTTGTTTAGAGTCATTTTTACACGTATTTTAAGGGTTTTTTTGGGGGGTAGCAGGAGCAGGTCTTGGCTTTGCCCGCTTTTCCCTTTTCTTTAGTTGGTCCATTCCCAACTTTCCATTCACATTACACTTTCTTTTGCTCTCCATAATTTGACAACCTTTCCAGTAGTACTAGCCTACCTTCTTTTACTCAAACAATGAACAGCATGTTCCCTCCACTTGACTTTGCACTGATTGACTGTCCACGCTGAGTTGGGATTGAAATTGTCCAACCTACAACAAAAGAGACTGAGGCAGAGCTCTGAGTCAATGGCACTTTAATAAAGGGTCCAGGGTCCCCTCTAATGCAATGGACTTCAGATCTTCCTCATGATCTGAGAAACCCTCTTTTTGGGGGGCTTTACTTTTGTAAGGTTTGATATCAGATTTCATGCCTGAACATTCTAAAGAGCTTATACAAAGTAGAGAACCCCAGTAGTTGATAAATCTTCCTTTGCCAGTCAAAAAATGTTGGATCTGCTAGCAATGGTATGTCAGCAGGAGGATCTTGGGTTGGGACAGGCTTAGAGCATGTCCACTGACTAACTGGTCATAAGATGGTCACCTGCTCTTGTGGGACAAGAGAGCATTGTCTCGAGGTACAAAAATAGGTGGGGGAGTTTCCAGAGTCACCTGCAACTTTCTGGGCTTGGTCATAATAATAAGGAAAAATACAGGGTGACAGCCTCTACTTAGCTTCTTATGATTAAGCAAATGAACTTACAATCTATAGATCAGAGCTCTAGGGCCTAAAATATGGATCATATAATCACTACCCCTATGAAATCATATCAAATTGATGAATACTGATTGGAATGGAGTAGGGCTGCAAATGAATTATTTCTCCCATCTGCTCAGAATCCTATCCTCTCTCCTCCATCCGCCTCTGAATTTCTCTATTCTCTGTTTTAAAATCATCTGTAATACATGTCCTTTCCCCTAGTGGCTTATGCCTCTGTTTCACAGATCTTTTCCCATCAACCCTCCAAGTTTGTGGAAGGTGCCTTGAGTTTTTCATGTTCTTTGGGGACTAAACACTTCAGAGTTTCCTGAGAATAGGGACTGTGATGACATTGCTTTGTATCCCTAACATAAGCACTATGGCTGTCACAGTGAAAACATTGAGGAGATGGTTGGTACTTTCATGATTTTTAAATAGTTGTTGGAAGGATGGATTGCACAAAGCTATGCTTCACCACAGTCTCAAATCCAGTCTGAAATTTCTGTGAACTATTCTGTCACTTCAGTCTCCAGAAACACTGATTTAGAGAGATGGGATTCCATCACCCAGATAAAGCATCAGAAGACGTGGGAGGGAAGTGGAAGGGAAGGAAGAGGATTGCCATGAAGCCTAGGTAGAGCATCCACCATATTAACAGCAAAGGCTTTGGTAGCAAGATAATCATTTCTCATTAAGCAACAAGTTAATGGGTGAGCCTTCTCAGAGGAATCACAAATCAAGAAAGAAATAAAACTGTTACTGAGCTGGAGGAATTCTTGTAAGGAACCAAACAATGACAAGAATGGAATTTTGCACTGGCAATTTGGTTAATGGAAGTTATGCAATTCTAGTTCTGTGCCTGCCACACCTCCTGTTGGAAATGTATAAAAATCCCTGTGAAGATGGTGCCATACACAATCTACCTTTGACAGCCATCCAAACCTGTGAATCCTGACACCATGAGCCATTATGGTAGCTACTATGGGGGCCTGGGCTATGGCTACGGCCCTGCTTATGGCTGTGGATATGGCAGCTTCCGTGGCCTAGGCTATGGCTATGGAGGTTTTGGTGGCTATGGCTATGGAGGTCTGGGCTATGGTGGCTATGGATATGGCTGCTACCGCCCATCTTGCTATGGAAGATATTATTCCTATGGCTTCTACTGAAAAACCATTTACTCTTGGCCTGTCATGGCATCCTTATCCTTCCCTGCTTTAGGCTAATTTCATGACCTAACAAGAACATCACATTCCACCTTCCTCCAAGACAGGTGGCATTGTAGAGACAAAACAACAAGGCAAGGAAGTAGCAGCTACTGAAAATCAGCAGGAGACATCTTTCTGAGAATTGATACAAAATCTCACCTGTCATGAGGAAGACTCCTCCAACAACTGATTTCTAGCAAGTTTGCTCAGCTGTGATATACCATGACTGAGTCATCTGTTATAATTTTCTAATAAACTTCTTTCACTGGTTTAGCAAAACTGTGTTTGCCTCTTCTCCTTGACCTCACTCTCTGGGTTTCAGCCTCTCATCATGAAGAGATTTTCAGCCTTCATATACTTATCTGCATCATTACTGATTTGCTCTCCAATGAATCTTTTGCAATGAGGTGATTAATCCCTGTACATATTTCTGTTCGGAAAATATTTTTTCCATGTTAAATGTCTTTGTAAAATTCGACTTCTGTAGTATTTCCTTTTAGTGCATCATAATACTGGGGCATCACTTTACTGAAGACAAGGCATTTGTCCTCTATAAGCTGCCTCCCTTCTCAAATGTTCTAGGCACACATGGACAGGGCTTTTTTCTTCACAATTTCAAAAAGATTCAAGTGATTATGGCATTGTATTCATGGTGAGTAATATCCACACCTAAGGAGTCCCCAGTTCTGTCAAATTTGACTGGGGCAATTAGGCAATGCATTTTATCAAGTATCAACCTAGAGTCATTTTCTTCACTTCAAATCACTCCTTAGAGGCTAGTTTGCAGGATCTACGCAAATCACTTTACTCTATTTAAAAAAAAAGTTCCTTATCTGTCAAATGAGCTGGAGTCAAAAATGACAAACCACTCTGTGCTATTGCCAAGAAATTCTTGAGTGGCTCCCAGATGGCAAACAACTGAACAATAAATCTCTTGCACAGTTTTCTTCCATCACTTTGTTGTTACCAAGCAATCTGAAGATCCGGAGCACAGCACGAGTGAATGGCCTACCACAAAGATGACCAAAGAAAGCCACATTTCAAGTCTGAAGGTAGTCACAGAACTTTACACCTTTCATTGGCTCTGTCTTCTCAGGTCAACAGCACAACAATAGCCTCACTCTATTTGATTTCTCCAAAAATATAACTCTATAATTCCTTAATCCTCAGGATCCACTTTACTGAAAGGAAGGTACTTGTCCCTGATAAGTTGCATTGTTCTCTAATGTTCAGTGCACACAGGGACAGGGCTTTTATCTTCAAGGTTTCAAACATTTGATGTGCTCATGGTGTCATGTTCATGATTCATTACCTCCAGATCTGAGGTGTCCTATATTCTGTCAGAATTGGCTTAACTGGGGACAGAGCCAAAATGATGGAGTAAAAGTAGGGACTTGCTTGAGCTCTCCCATCAAACCCCTACAAATACCTGTAAAAAATGACTATAAACAAATTCTGGAGTGGCAGAAGCCACAGAATGATGGAATGAAGCAAATCTCCAGCCCAAGACAGCCTGGAAAGTCGATGGGATGAGTCTGTCGAGCCAGGCTGAGAGTGAAGTGCAGTCCAGTATGGGCCATGCTGGCACAGATGGAGCCAGAACAACCAGATGAGGCACTTTCCAGATTTCTCCACTCCAAAACACTAATGACAACGTGGAGGTCAGAGGAAAAAGCCTGTCTGACCTCTGTGAGAGAGTAATGCAGGTCCCACCCCAGCAACAGCACAGTGGAGGGGATGGCTGTGGGGATAGTGGAGAGGACTGAGAAGCATGCGGTGGTGGCAGCAACAGTGTTGGGCAGCAGTGGCAGTGGCAATGCTGGCAGATTCTGGAGCTCTAGGCCCTCAGATTATGGGGGATCAAGTGGCTGATCGGAGGGGAATCTCTTTGCCAGTACTGAGGCAGGATTCTCTTGCTTTGCCCTGCTTGGATATGGGTCACAGTCCTGGTTGGTGATCCTAGGGCAAGGAGAAGTACTACCTTGGTGGAGTTTGTAGCAAGGGGGCAGAGGGAATCCTTCTAGTTTCAAGGCAGAAAAGAGTGCTTGAGGTCACTCTCAGACCACAGCACAGAGTAGGAGTAAACACCTCTCATTTGATCATATAACCTTGAAAGAGCTGAGAACTTGCTGGTCCCTAAAAGTATCTCTGAAAATAGCTTCACAAAATACCTGTAGTTTGAGACAGTATATCAGCACCCTTACTGGAAGTAGAGAACTACCTTGAGAAAGCTCAAAAGTCAAGTAACTGGTTGGGGAAATGAGCAAACAAGAGAAAGAAAATATTGGTGTCAGAAAGAAACAATTCGAGTATTGTGGAAACACAATCAGATTAACATATGATCTAGCAGTTTCTGCATTAAGGGATGAGAGGGTGTGGAATATGATATTCCGGAGGTCAAAGGAGGTAGGATTAAAATTAAGAATCATCTACCAAGCAAAACTAATTCAGGGGAGAAAATGGACATTCATTTGCAGCCCTAGTGAAATCTGCAAATGTACATGTTCATCTTCCCTGAGCTCTAGTCCCAAAACATGCACAGCTAATATCCACAAACTTCAACTTGATGTTCACTACACAGCTCAAAGCCCCTAAATCTAGCACTTCCTCATCCTGCCCTGTCCAAAGCAAAGGAGCTCTTCTCAAATTCTCTACTATCAAAGATCACAAACATCAAGACAAGGTTTTCAGTTCACCATATCAGGGGAATCCTTGACCCCTCATTGTCACAGCCCCTATTTGTTCAGCTAACAAAACTCATCCTAACTTCACAACATCTCTGTCATGCAAACACGTTTCTCAAATTCCATACTCTCCATCTTAGATCACGGCCTCAGAGCTCCTCTGTGAAGGCCTGTGATCCTGTGATAGGCCTCCTGCCTCAATCATCTTCCCACTCAGATTCCTTCTCCAAGCAGTAGCCCAAGGTGTTTCTTCTGAAGCATTCATCTGACTGCTGTCCCTGCTAAAGTCCTCCAAGTCCCTGGCCTTGCACTAATCATCTTTTAAACTCCAGTTGCTTTCTCTTTTGTGATGATTTAGATGGATAGCTTGTTTGGCATTTTGCCCTCTTCTTTAGCTGGTCCACTCCCACCTTTCTAGTCTCACTATGCTTTATTTTGCTCCCCACAATTTGATAACCTCTCCAGTATTAGCCTACTTTCTTTTATTCTGACAAGTCCCAGTCCGTCCCTTCCACTGGACTTTACACTGGGTGGTTGTCCACCCTAAGTGGGGCTTAAAATTGTCCAGCCTACAATAAAAGAGACTGAGGCAGTGATCTGAGTCCATGGTACTTTATTAAAGATTCCAGGGTTCCTTCTAATGCAATAGACCAGATAGTCCTCATGATCTGAGAAATCCTGTTTTTCTGGGACCTTAATTTTCTCAGACTTGATATTAGATTTCATAGCTGAAAATTCTAAAGAGCTTATGCAAAGTAAAGAATCCCAGTGGCTGATTGTTCTTGCTTTGCAAGTCAAAAAATGTTGCATCAGCTAGCAATGGTATGTCAGCAGGAGGGTCTTGAGTGGGGCAAGGCATGGGGCATCTCTACTGACTAAGTAGTGACCTTGTGGGACAAGAGAGCATTGTCTTGAGGTACAAAAATAAGTGGGGGAGTTTCCAGAGTCACCTGCAACTTTCTGGGCTTGGTCATCATAATAAGGAAAAATAAGGGATGGCAGTTTCTAGTTAGCTTGCTATGATTAAGCAAATGAACTTACAATCCATACATTACAAGTTTGCATACTAAAATATAGATCATATAATCACAGCCCCTATGGAATCATATCAAATTGATGAATGGTGATTGGAATGTATTAGGGATGCAAATAAATTATTTCTCCCATCTGCTCAGAATCCTATCCTCTCTCCTCCATCCCCCCTCTGAATTTCTCTATTCCATTATATTCTCAGTTCTAAACTCAGCCATGCTACATGACCTTTCCCCTTTTCCCTAGTGTCTTATGCCTCTGCTTCTGAGATCATCTCTCATCAACCCTCCAAGTTTGTTGCAGGTGCCTTGATTTTTTCATGATCTTAGAGGACTTCATGCTTCAGACTTTCCTGAGGACAGGGACTGTTTTGCAACCCTAACATAAGTGCTATGGCTATCACAGTGCAAACACTGAGGAGGTGGTTGGTACTTTCATGACTTTTGGAATAGTTGTTGGAAGGGTGGATTGCACAAAGCTATGCTCCACCACATTCTCAAATCCAATCTGAACTTTCTTTGAACTGTTCTATCACGAGTCTCTAGAAGCATTGATTTAGAGAGAAGGAATACCATCATTCAGATCATTCAGAAGGCCTGGGAGGGAAGTGAAATGGAAGGAAAACCATGTTATCTGGAGGAGGGCTGCCATGAAGCCTGGGTCAACAGCACATTAACAACACAGGCTTTGGCAACAAGATAATCATTTCTCATTAAGCAACAAGTTAATGGGTGAGCCTTCTCAGAGGAATCACAAATCAAGAAAAAAATAAAACTGTTACTGAGCTGGAGGAATTCCTGTCAGGAAGCAAACAATGACAAGAATGGGATTTTGCCCTGGCAATTTGGTTAATGGAAGTTATGCAACTCTTGTTCTGTGTCTGCCACACCTCCAGCTGGAAATGTATAAAAATCTCTGTGTAGATTGTGTCCCACAGAGTCACACAATCTCCCTTTAACATCCATCCAACTAACTGAACTCCTGACAACATGAGCTACTACAGCAGCTACTATGGGGGCCTGGGCTATGGCTATGGGTCTGGTTATGGCTGTGGATGTGGCAGCTTCCGTGGCCTAGGTTATGGGTTTGGAGGTTACGGCTATGGAGGCCTGGGTTGTGGTGGCTATGGCTGTGGAGGCCTGGGCTATGGTGGTTATGGCTATGGCTGCTACCGCCCATCTTGCTATGGAAGATATTACTCCTATGGCTTCTTCTGAAAAACCATTTACTCTTGGCCTGTCATGGCAACCTTATCCTTCCTTGCTCTGGGTTGATTCCATGACCTAACTAGAACATCATATTCCATCTGCTTCTAAGTGGTATGGGAGAGCTAAAACAACAGGACAAGGAAGTGGCAGGCACCAAGAATCAGCAGGACCCGTCCTTTTGGGAACTGACGCAAAATCTCACTTGTCATAAGGCAGACTCCTCCTACAATTCATTTCCAGCAAGTTTGCTCAGCTGTGATATACCATGGCTGAGTCATCTGTTAAAATTTTCTAATAAACTTCTGTCACTGCTTTAGCAAATCTGTGTTTGCCTCTCCTCCTTGAACTCACTCTCTGAGTTTCAGCCTGTCATCATGAAGAGATTTTTCAGCCTTGATATACTTATCTCCATCATTGCTGAATTGCTCCCCCATGAATCTTTTGCAATGAGGTGATTAATCCCTCTCCAGATTTCAGTTCAGAAAACATTTTTTCCTCATTTAATGCCTTTCTAAAATATGATTTCTCCAGTATTTCATTTTAGTTTCTCATGATACGCACACACCACTTTACTGTAGGCAAGGCATTTGTCCTCTGTGAGCTGCCTCCTTTCTCAAATGTTCTAGGCATGCAGGGACATGGCATTTATCTTGATGATTTCAAAAAGTTTCACATGTTTTTGTGCTAAATTCATGGTTAGTGACATCCACATCCAAGGTGTCCCTGCTTCTGTCACAATTGACTTTATATGTTGTCTGGGGTAGCTAGGTGATGCATTTTATTGCGTGTTGGGTCTAGAGCCATCTTCTTGACTTCAAATCTGTCCTCACAGACTAGTTTGCAGGAAATGTGCAAGATAACTTTGTTTTCAAAGGGTTCTTCACCTGTTAAATGGAGCTGGAGTAAAAAATGATAAACCACTCTGCTCTTATTACCAAGAAATTCTTGAATGGGCTCCCAGTTGACAAACAACTGAATAATACATCTCTTGCATAATTTTTTTCCATCACTTTGTTATTACCAAGCAATCCAAAGGTCTGGAGCACAGCATGAGTGAATGGCCTACCACAAATATTACAGAAGAAAGTCATATTCCAAGTCTGAAGGTTGTCATAGAACATTGTGCCTTTCATTGATCATATCTGTTCAGGTCAACTGCACAACTTGTCCAACTCACAACGATGACCTCCAGCTGAGGCCTCCTGTCCACAGAGAAAGAGGTTCCCTTGTTGCAGGAAATCCAGCAAAACCCTCAAAATGTTCAACTGCCTAATAAAGTCAAACACCAAAGGAAAGAAAACATTAGCTTCCAGGGTCAACATCCTGTCTTACTGGCTTTTAAATTCCTCCCATGCAGAGGACAATATGACCCCTGAAATCGCGTGCTCATTAGGGGTCCTTGGGAAGAAAACTGAACTGAGCACCTTCTCTGGCACTGAGTGGCAGCTTTATAATTGTTTATTGATGAATAAACAATTTTTTTATTGATGAATAAACAATCTTTTTCTTCTCTACTCTCTAGAGGGTTGAGATAATAGATCCTCCTCAGGTCTCAAGTCTTCATTGACCTTTTCTCTGCCACTGATTGTAAACTCTACATATCTAGATGTTCATCTCTCCTTAGTTCCAATCTCACACCATAAACTTCCAATGTCCATAAATATTAACTTGATATTTACTACATATCTCAAAGTCCCCAAGTCCAGCACAGATTTCCCCATCTTGCCTTGCCCAAAGCACACTACCTCTTCTCAAGTTCTCTATTCCTTTGATGGCCACAAACATCAAGACAAGGTTTTGGGTTCACAGTCTCAGGGACCTCCTTGACCCTTCATTATCACAATGCCTATTTGACCAGTTTGCAAAACTTGTCCTACAACTTCTCTGGTATGCAAACACTTCTCTCAAATCCCATACTCCCCATCTTAGATCAGAGCTCATAGTTTCTCTCTGAAGGTACCTTTGATAGGCTTCCCTGCTTTAATCATCTTCCCACCCAGATTCCTTCTCCATGCAGCGGAACAAAGTGTTTTTTCTAAAGCATTCATCTGACTCCTATTCCCCTTAAAGTCTTCCAAGTTCCTGGTCTTGCACAAATTATCTTGCAAATTCCAGTTGTTTCCTGTTTTGTGCTCATTTAAATAGATAGCTTGTCTGGTGTTTTACCCTCTTCTTTAGCAGGCCCACTCCCACCTTTCCATTCTCACTACACTTTGTTTTGCTCTCCACAATTTGATGGTCTAGCCAATGCTAGACTACCTTCTTTTACTCAAACAGCTCACAGCATGCCCCTTCTACTTGCCATTGACTTGTTGGCTGTCCACATTGTGAGGGCATTAAAATTGTTCAACTTACAATAAAAGAGACTGAGGCAGAGATCTAAGCCAATGGCACCTTATTAAAGTCCCCTCATCATCCTCTCTAATGCAGTGGACTTCAGATATTTCTTATGATCTCAGAAACCCTCTTCCCCCACAGTCTTATTTTTATCAGGTGTGATGCCATATGAACATTCTAAAGGAGCTATAAAAAGTACAGAATCCCATTGGTTGATAGATCTTGCTTTGCAGGTCAAAATTGATGCATCAGCTAGAAATAGTATGTCAGCAGGAGGGTCTTGGATTGGGAGAGACATGGGGCATCTCCACTGACTAAGTAGTCATAAGATGGTCATCTGCTTTTGTGGGACAAGAGATCTTGTCTGCAGATACAAAAATAAATGGGGGGGTCTTTCTGGAGTCACCTCCACCTTGCTGGGTTTGGTCAATATAACAAGGAAAAATAAGGGTGGAAGGCCTCTAATTAGCTTCCTATGATTAAGCAAGTGAATTTACAATCTACAGGTCACACTTCTGGGGCCTGAAGTACTGAACTTAATCACTATTACTATGGAATCATATTAAATTGGTGAAGAGTGATTGGAATGGAGTACAGATTCAAATAAATTATTTCTCACGTCTGCTCAGAATCCCATCATTTCTCTTCCTGCCCCCTCTGATTTTCTCTATTCTATTTTATTCTCAGTTCTAAAATCACCTGTGGTACATGGCTTTTCCCCTTTCCCCTAGTGTCTTGTGCCTCTGCTTCTGAGATCGTTTCCCATCGATCCTCCAAGTTTGTGGCAGGTGCCTCAATTTTTTCATGTTCTTTGGGGCCTTGACAATTCAGAGCTTCCTCAGGACAGGACCTGTGTTGACGCTGCTTTGTAAGCCTTACAAAAACACCGTTTCTGTCATAGTGCAAACACTGGGGAGGTGGTGCGTACTTTCATGTCTTTTGGAATAGTTGTAGGATGGGTGGATTCCACAAAGCTATGCGCCACCACAGTGTCAAAGACTCTTTCGAAAATTTGATTTCTGAAGTACTTCATTTTAGTACATCATAATAATCAGGCACCACTTTACTGAAGGCAAGGCATTTTTTCCCTTTAAGCTGCCTCCGTTCTGACATGTTCTAGGCACATAGGTACAAGTCTTTTATCTTCACAATTTCAGAAAGATTCATATGCTTATGGTTCATGACCTCCAGATCCAAGGTGTCCTTAATTCTGCCATATTTGACTTAACCTGTTGTCTGGGGCACATTTTATCTGGTTTTGTGCCTACAGTCACCTTCTTGAGTTCAAATCTATCTTCAGACACTAGATTTTGTTACCCTAGGCATGTCACTTAACCCTAATTGCCACAGTTTCCTCATCTGTCAAACAAGTTAGAGAAGAAAATGACAAACCGCTATGTTATCATTACCAACAAATCCTTGAGTGGGCTCCCAATGGACAAACAACTGAAAAATAATCCCTTGCATGGCTTTCTTCTACTACTTTGCTGTCACCAAGCAACCTGAAGATTTGGAGCACCTCATGAGTGAACGGCCCATCATGATGATTACGGAAGAGAAAGTGGCCATGAAACCTTGTGCTTTTTGTTATTCATCTCAGTCCAACTGCACAAGGTCCAGATCACAGTGCTGATGGCCTCCTGGCCACAGAGAAAGAGGTTCCAATGTTATAAGAGCATCCAACAAAACACTCAAAAACCTCAACTCCCTCATAAACTCAAATGCCATGGGAAAGAAAACATGTGCACCTCCACAGGCCAACATGGTCCCTGAAATGCCTTTCTCAGGGGGTCCTTCAGGAGAAACTGAGCTTAGCATATTCTCTGATACTGAGTGGGTACATAATAATTGTCTATTGATTGAGCTTGTATTTCAAATACTGGACAAAACAGTACAAGTGCTGCTACCAACATTATCTTAAAATGCATGTCTATTACTATTTGACGTTGCCTAGAATTATTCTGATTAAAAAAAGCATGTACATTTCTGCATATTCACTGGATTTTAGAAGGAAATGCCATCAGCAGCCTCACTCTCTTTGATTTCTGTCAAAATATAACTCCAAAAGATTTACCAAACATTTGTTAGAAGACATTCTATGAGGATAAATTCAATAGGAACAAATCCTTCAGGAAAAAGATAATTTCTCTCTTGGAAACCTCACATTGGGCAAAGAATAATCCATTCTCTTTAGCTAAGACAAAAAAAAATTTAGTAGTAGGTGGGATGAATGTCATCTCTGAATCCACATTATTCCCACTAGGGGCAAAGAGAAGTGATTTAATACTTATACCATGTGATGGTTCATGAAACACCCTAAGAATGCTAAGATAAGCCCTGGAATGTTCTCTAAAAGGAATAATCTCAGTTTCTCCAAATAAGTCTCTTAGTTCTTAAGCTAGAGGCCTTTCAGCCTTGTGGTCTGGATTTCTGTGGATACCCTCTTAGCTTAGCCAAAGACCAGCCATGAACTGAGTAGTGCAGGTTACATACCAACCATTGCCTCCATTTTCATGAGTTCTGGGACCTTGTACCTCTTTTCATGTAGGTACACAAAGTCACAGTAGGATTTCTGGTTATGTGACTTCCTACTGGGCTTCCTTATCCTTGAAGGTAGAGTTGTAAGAGGATTACAAGATGGGAGGAGAGATGAGACACCTATTGCGGCTGCAACATCCCTGAGTTCAATTTTCTCCAGTCTTCTGAAAAATTTCCAAGATGTTCCACAGTCAGAGAACTACATACAGCCTGTCCCCTCTTCTCTCCACTATATTCTCTCATTTGTTGATGATCTGATCTGTCATGGGGTTACTTCCCTTCTCACTGACCCTCAATTTTCCTTCTCCAGCTCTAAACCAGCATTTTCCCCAAAGTAATTCGTTTAGCTGACTGCCTACCCATGCCCAAATTGCATGGTCCTACCAACCCCACATAATCAACACTTTCCAGGACTTCCATATTTAAAAAGTCCATGGCTTTTCTGAGGTCATTGGGGCCTACTCAAGGTCTTTCTGGATGCTCTCCTTTCATTGACTTTGAAAGCCCTGAACATTGGGTTCCTGACACTCACCTTTGAGAGGAACTCCTTTCTCCATAGTTCCCAGTGATACCCACATGACCAAAACTAATGGAATCTTCTGAGTCTTCCTTCTCCTTGACCACCCTCAGAATTTTGACTGTTCTACCCAACAGATACTCCTGGGTGTATTGGACTCTGCTTTTCTGATCTGTTCCTTTCTGATAGACTTAGGTGGCCTACCATCCCATGATCTCACATCCACTACCTCTGGCTGCACCTTCCAATTGTATCTCTTTTCTTTTCTCTTCTCTACTTTCTGCAGAGGTGAGACAGTAGACCATCTTTGGGTCTTAACTCCTCGTTGACCTTTTGTCTGCCACTCACTGGGAAATCTGCAGATGCAGATGTTCGTCTTTCCGGAGCTCTAGCCCCACAACATGAACAGCTGATGTCCACAAATTTCAACTTGATGTTCACTACATAACTCAAAGCACTCAACTCTAGTACAGATTTTTCTCCTCTTGCCTGGTCCAAAGCATACTAGCTCCTCTTAATTTCTCTTTTCCTTTGAAGATGGCCAAAAACAAACCAAGGTTTTAGATTCACTCTGGCTGGGACATCCTTAACCCCTCATTATCATGGCATCTATTTGATCAGTTAAGAAAATCCATCCTATCTAACTACACAACATCTCTAGCATCCAAGCACTTCTCTCAAGTCCCGTACTACCCACCAGAGCTCAGGGCCTCACAGCTCCTCTCTGAAGCTGCCTTTGATAGGCCTCCCTGCCTCAATCATCTTCCCACTCAGATTCCTTCTCCAAGCAACAGCCCAAGGTATTTTTTCTAAAGAATTCATCTTGCTCCTGTTCCCCCTAAAGCCCTCCAAGTCCCGGGCCTTGCACCAATTATCTTGTAAACTCCAGTTGCTTCCTGTTTTGTATTCATTTAAGAACATGGCTTGTTTGGCATTTTGCCCTTTTTGTCAGCTGGCCCATTCCCACTTTCCAATGTCATTGTACTTTATTTTGCCCCCCACAATTTGATGGCTTTTCCAGTGCTAGTCTATCCTCTTTTATTCAGACAATGCACAACATGCCCCTTCTGCTTGCCTTTGTACTGACTGGTTGTTCATACTGTGAGGGGAATAAAATTGCCCAATCTACAATAAAAGAAACTGAGGCAGAACTCTAAGCCAATCCATTGTATTAAAGTTCCCTCATGGTCCCCTCTGATGAAGTGGATCTCAGGTCTTTCTCATGATTTGAGAAGCCTCCTTCTTCAAGGGCCTTATTTTTATAAAGTTTGATACCAGGTTTGATAGCTAAACATTCTAAAGAGGCTATCCAAAGTACAGAATTCCATTGGTTTATAGATCTTGCTTTGCAAGATGCATCAAGATGCAGCTAGAAATGGTTTGGTAGAAGGGGGGTCTGGGGTAGGGTGAGGCATGGGGCATCTCCACTGACTAAGAGGTTATGAGATGGTCACCTGCTCATGCTGGACAAGAGAGAGGTGGTCTAGAGGTGCAAAAATAAGTTGGGGGACTTTCCACATCATTGAGTCACCTCCAACATGCTGGGCTTGGTCACCATAACATTAAAAATATAGGTGGAGGGCCTCTACTTAGTTTCCTGTGATTAAGCAAATTAATTTATAATCCTCAGGTCACAACTCTGGGGCCTAATATAAAGAACTTATAATAACTATCGCTATGGAATCGCATCAAGTTGATTAATAGTGAATGGAATGGATTACAGAGCCTAATAAATTATTTCTCACACCTGCTCAGATTCCTGTCCTCTCTCCTCCATCTCCCTCCCAACTTTCTATTCCATTATATTCTCAGTTCTAAAATCACCTGTGGTACATGGCCTTTCCTCTTCCCCCTAGTGGCTTGTGTCTCTGCTTATGAGATATTTTCTCATCAGCCCTCCATGTTTATGGCCTGCCTTGGCTTTTTCATGTTCTCCCTGGATTTAAAGCTTCAGAACTACCTGAAGACAGGTCATCAGTTGACATTGCTTTGTATTCCTAACAGAAGCACCGTAGCTGTCATGGTGCAAACATTGTGGAGATGGTGGGTACTTTCATGACTTTTGAAATAGTTGTGGGATGGGTGGATTCCACAAAGCTATGCCCCACCACAGTCTCAAATGAAATCTTAAATTTCTGTGAACTGTTTTATCACTTGAGTCTCAACAAGCATTCATTTAGAGAGAAGGAATTCCATGGCCCAGATAAAGCACCATAAGACCCGGGAGGAAAGTGTAATGGAAGGGAAACACTGACATCTGGGAGGGGGCTGCCTGAAGCCTGGGTAGGGCATCCACCATATTAATCACAGAGACTTTGGCAACAAAATAATCATTTCTCATTAAGCAACAAGATAATGGCTGAGTCTTCTCAGAGGAACCACAAATCAAGAAAAAAATAGAACTGTTATTGAGCTGAAGGAATTCTTGTAAGGAATCAAAATGCTGAGAATGGGATTTTGTCCTGGCAATCTGGGTAATGGAAGTTATGCAATTCTTGTTCTGCATCTGCCACACCTCCTGCTGGAAACGTATAAAAGTCTCTGTGTAGATCGTGCCCTACACAATCCACCTTTGACATCCATCCAAACCCACGAACCCTGACAACATGAGCTATTACGGCAGCTACTATGGGGGCCTGGGCTGTGGCTATGGCTCTAGATATGGCTGTGGTTATGGCAGCTTCCGTGGCCTAGGCTATGGCTTTGGAGGCTATGGCTATGGAGGCCTAGGTTGTGGTGGCTATGGCTATGGAGGCCTGGGCTGTGGTGGCTATGGCTATGGCTGCTACCGCCCATCTTGCTACGGAAGATATTACTCCTATGGCTTCTACTGAAAAACCTCTTGCTCATGACAATCTTGACCTTCCCAGCTTTTGGCTAATTACATGGCCTGACAATGACATCACATTCCTCCTGACTCAGAGCCTGGTGACACGGGAAAACTAAAACAACAGGACCTTGGCATCGCTATGGAACACTCAGGACAGAGAAGAGACTGGGACTGAGAAGGAACATTTCCCTGTCCTTCAGGGAAATGATTCAGAAACTCACCTGTGATGAGGGAAACTCATTTCCAACAAGTTTGCTCAGCTCTGATACACCATGGCTGAGCCATCTGTTACAACTTTCTAATAAACTTGTTTCACTGGTTTAGCAAAACTGTCTTCCCCTCTCCTTCTTGGCCTCACTTTCCTTGGACTTCAGCCTTTCATCATGAAGAGATTTTCAGCCTTCATTTACATATCTACATCATTGCAGAAGATGTTTTCTCCAATAAATCTTTTTCAGTGAGATGAACCCTCTCCAGATTTCTGTTCATAAAATGTATTATTTTCTTTTTAAACGTCTTTCTACAACTTCACTTCTGCAATACTTGCATTTTATTTCTTCATAATACTTTAGTCATGCTTTATTGAAAGGAAGGCATTTCTCCCCTATAAGCTGCCTCCCTTCTAACTTGCTCTAGGCACAGGGGATGGTCTTTTGTCTTTAAGATTTCAAAAAGTTTCACAAGCTTATGTTTTCATGTTCACTGTTTCTGACCTCCAGATCAGCTGTCCCTGATGACTGAAAATTGGTTTAATCCATGTCTTATCCATATCAGCCAGTTGGTGCAGTGGGTCAAGTATCAGACTTGAAGCCAGGAAGACTAATCTTCCTCAAATTTGGTCTCAGAAACTAACTAATCTATGTGACCCTGGGCAAATCACGTAACACTGCCTCAATTTCATCAACTATCCAATGAGCTGGAGAAACTAGTGGCAAACCACTCTAATATCTTTGCTAAGGAAATACCAAATGCAATCACTAAGAGTTGGACATGAACAAAAAATGACTGAACAACATTCCATTGTTTAGCTGTCTTCCACCATTTTTTTTATCACCAAGCACTCTAAATATTTGGAGATGGCCCACCAGAAATATTACACGAGTGTCATATACCAAATCTGAAATTATGAAACCTTTTCCTTGGGTGGGCCACATCTCCTCCAGCCAGCTGCACAACCTGTGCAACACGGAACATTGTCTTTAAATAGAAACTCATCTGTCCATGGGGGAAGAGAACGCGTTGTTGCAAGGGTATTCGAATGACAAAACTCTATAATCAACTCAAATTTCCAGGTTAAGAAAGCATCTGCTTTACTGCTCCACAATTAGCCTTGGAGACTTTGGATTCCTCAGCTCCATGAATCAATAGGCCCCCTTAAAATCATGTTCCTCAGACAGGTTCTCACAAAGAAAGCCAGAGTTTAGCACACTACTTGGTACATAGTAGGTGCTCAATAAATATTTATTGATTGAAATTGTGTTTCAGATATTGGAGGAAACTGTAGAATTGCCACAATCAATAAATCTTATTGCTCCTGCTATATATTAGCTTAAAATGGATTTCTATTGCTATATATGACTCCTAGCTATTATTCTCCATTCACAAAAAGCATGTACATTTCTATCTCTGAACTAGAGTTTTTACAAAAATACTATAAGTGACCTCACTACATTTGATTTCCCCCAAAATGTATCTCCAAAAGATTTACCAATTGTCATAATATGAAGGTCACTTAAATGAAAACATCCTTCAGGAATAAAATCATTTCTCTCTTGGATGGTTGTCATTGGGTAAAGAATATTTCATTCTCCTTAGCAAAGACAAAAATCAGTTTATGTGGAGGAAATGCCCATGGAATCCACATTCTCCCCCTTAGGGAGGAGAAGACTAGATCTAATACTTGTAACTATGTGGTGGTCATTAAAATATGTTAAGAGAACTAGGACAGCCTCCTAAATATCCTCTAAGCCCAACAGTCCCAGTTCCTTCAAGTGAATCTCTTAGGGTCAGAACTGGAGACCTTTCTACTCACTGGTCTGGACGCCTCTGGTGTTCTCCAGAGAAGCCAAAAATCAACCAGGTATTTAGCAGTGCATATTACAGATGGATCATCATCTCAGTTTCCTGAGTTCTTGTCTCTTTAGTGCCTCTTCTTGCAATCTCAGGGTCATGGTCCAATTACTGGATGTCATATGACATCTTATTGGGCTTCCTTATCCTTTGATGTTCTGATGTGAGAGAGCTGGGAGGAGAGAGGAGACACCTATTGCTGTCCTATTCACCTTGAACTTATTTTTCTCCTGGTCAGTTTAAATTCTTTATAAGTCACTCCACAACCAGAGAGCTACAGCCTGACTTCTCTGCACAGCACTCACTCACCACCCTTCTCTGAAAGAATCTTGGATTGAATTCCCACCCAGATCCCTTCTGCATTCTGCTACCGAAGGGATTTTCCTAAAGCATTCTTCTGACTCCTTAACCCAAAGCAGAGAAGGTCGAAGTTGCCATGACAGGCCAAGAGCAAGTTGTCTGTCAGTAGAAGTCAGAGGAATAATACCTTTCATAGAACACCCCAACATCCCAGGCCCCATACATGTTATCTGGCAACCTCTCTTCGTTTTCTTTTCTGTGCCAATTTAAATAGAGACATACCATCAGATATATTGTCCTCTTCATCAGATGGCCCCTTTCCCCATTTCAAGGCTTGGTATATTTTATTGCCTTCCCCGTATTTCATGGTCCTGTCCATGCTGACCTATTTTCATCCCCTCAGATAAAAGACTTCATGTTCCTCCTGCTTGCCTTTATACTGAGCAGCTGTGCACTCTACCCAGAATCCTGCCTTCTTTCTGTATCTCCTATCTGACTTTCCCTGGTCCAATAGAGTCTTAGCATCACTTGTGCCATGTGGCCTTATCCCTTTATCAGAATGACTTGTTTCTGATCTCTGAGATCTTTTCCCATCAATTTCCCCTGTTTCCCACAAGTGCTGTTTTCATATCCTCAGAGGCTTTAGAACATTGGAACTGCCAAAAACAGGAGATCTTTTGACATTTCTTTGTATCCCCAGTCCTGAATATAGTGGCTGGCACAGTGCAAACACAGGGGACCTGGTTTGTACTTGGATTGCTTTTGGTTTTATTTTATCTATTTCATGCAGTGTTACCCAGTCACCATCTCATCTTGAATCTAAGACTTCTGTAATTCTGTTACTTAAGTCTCAAGAAGTATTTATTAAAAGAAACAGGATTAAACTACCCTGAATCTGAATGTTAGGATGGAAAGCATAATGGAAAGAAGACAACCCAACAGACGGCTGCCATGAAACCTAGATAGGGCATTAGCCACATAACCACATAGGCCATGGCAACACTATAATCTTTTCTCATTACAGAAATGGGATCATGACATAATCTTCTCAAAAAAGACAAATCAAGAGAAAACAACTTTAATGAACTAGAGGAATTATTGTCATGGATAAAACAATGACAAGAATGTGATTTTGCCCTGGCAATTTCATTAAAGGGAATTATGCAATTCTGAAAGGAATTTGAAACATCTTGTACTAGAAGCATATAAAATTTTGTCCCTGTGGAGATGGTGCTGTATATACGCATGCAAAATAAATCCTGACATCCATCCAAATCTGTGAATCCTGACACAATGTGCCACTACAAGGGCTACTATGGAGGCCTGGGCTATGGCTATGGTTCTGGTTATGGCTGTGGATGTGGCAGCTTCCGTGGCCTAGGCTATGGCTATGGTGGCTATGGCTATGGAGGCCTGGGCTATGGTGGCTATGGCTATGGCTGCTACCGCCCATCTTTCTGTGGAAGGTATTATTCCTCCAGCTTCTACTGAAAAATAACTTGTTCTTGGCCTGTCATAGCAACCTCATCCCTATCTGCTTTGGGCTAATTTCATGGCCTTGTAAGGATATCACAGTCCACCTACCTCTATGGCTGGATGGCATAGGAGAGCTAAAACAACAGGGTCTTGGAATCCCTATGGAGCACTCAGGGCAAGGAAGTGGCAGAAACCAAGATACAGCAGGACTCATCCTTCTGGGAAATGATGCAGAATCTCACTTTTAGTGAGAGAAGTATCTCCAACACCAACTCATTTCCAGAAAGTTTGTTCAGCTCTGATACGCTGCAGCTGATCTATCTGTTACAAATGTTCTAATAAATCGGTTTCACTGGCTTTTCAAAACTGTTTTCATCTCTCCTTCTTGACCTCTCTGTATTTGGGTTTCAATCTGACCTTATGAAGAGATTTTTAATCTTGACCTATGTTTGAATGTCATTGCAAAAGATTTATTCTCCAATGAAACAATACCTCTCCAAATTTTCTATGCAAAAAAAAACTATATTATTTCCTTGTTAAATGTCTTTGTAAAATTTGAATTTTGTAGCATTTACTTTTTAATACTTCATAGTGTCCAACCCCAATGTTATCAAAGATAAGATATTTGTCTCAATACCCACCACAATACCTGTGCACATGGACAGGATTTTTATCTTCAAGGTTTCAAAAAGATTCATGTGTTCAGGGTTTCTTGTTCATGGTCCATGACCTCCAGATCCAAGGTGTTCCTGAAGAACGTCAGAATTTGGCTTAGCCTATTGCTTGTCTAGATCAGCACTTCTTAAACCATGAGTTACAACCAGGTTGCAAAATACTTGGCAACTGTAAATGGTTCAGTGTGGAGACAAGATGGCAGAATAGAAAGATGCATATACTCTAGTGCTTCCCCCACAGTCCACAAAATACCTGCAAAAAAATGACTCAACAAATTCTAGAGCAGCAGAAGCCACAGACTGACAGAGTGAAAGAGATTTCCAGCCAAAGGTAACCTGGAAGACCAACAGGAAAGGTCTAACCCACAAGATGCTGAGCAGAGCCACCCCCGGCCACAGCATGGGGAGAAACAGGACTGAGCAGGCCTCCAGGACAGAATCCCCAGCAGGGAGGGTCCCAGATCCCTCAACCCACAAGCAACAAAGAAAGCTTCAAAGGTCAGTGTAGGAGGGCTTTCCCAGCTGGGCAAGAGGGGGATTGGGGTCCCTCCAGCACTGGCCCCAGGCAGCAGCAGAGGCAGCAGCAGCAATGGCTGGTGGGCAGCTACAGTGGCCATGAAACAGCCTGGGTCTGTTGTCTGAACAGCTCAGCTTAAAGCCCCTGTGGGAACTGAGTGGTTGATCTGAACCTCAGCCCTGAGTGGTGGCCCTGCTCCCACCCAAAGCCCCTGGGGGAATTGAGTAGGTGATCTGAATCTCAGCTCTGAGCCTGGTTCTTAGGAGGAGGAGGAGAACTAGGACCCTCCTCCTGATAAAGGATTCAGAAGTCAAGTAACTGGCTGAGAAAATGCCCCAAAAAGGGGGAAAAATAAGAGCATAGAAGTTTATTTTCTTGGTGAACAGGCATCTCCTTCCATCCTTTCAGATGAGGAAGAACAATGCATACTGTCATAGGAAGTCAAGGCTTCTGCCTCCAGTGCCTTCAAAATTAATATGAAATGGGCTCAGGCCATAGAAGAGCTTGAAAAGTAAGTCAGCAGCTTGCTAAAGGAGAACCAAAAAAATGTTGAGAAAAATAATACCTTTAAAAATAGGCTAACTCAATTGGAAAAAGAGGTCCAAAAAGCCAATGAGGAGAAGAAGGCTTTAGAAAGCAGAGTTAGCCAAATGGAAAAGGAGATTCAAAAGCTCACTGAAGAAAATAGTTCTTTAAAAATGAGAGTGGAGTTCAGGGAAACTAATAAATATATGATACACCAAGAAGTTACAAAACAAAACCAAAAGATTGAAAAAATAGGAGATAATATGTAACATCTCATTGGAAAAACAATTGACCTGGAAAATAAATCCAGGAGAGACAATTTAAAAATTATGGGACTACCTGAAAACCATAATCAAAAAAGAGCCTAGACATCATCTTTCAGGAGATTATCAAGGAAAACTGCCCTGATATTCTAGAACCAGAGGGTAAAATAAGTATTGAAAGAATTCACTGATCACTGCCTGAAAGAGATGCAAAAAGAGAAGTTCCTGGCAATATTGTAGCCAAATCCCCAAGTTTTCAGGTCAAGGAGAAAATATTGCAAGCAGCTAGAAAGAAACAATTTGAGTGTTATGGAAATACAATCAAGATAACACAGGATCTGGCATCTTCTACGTTAAGGATTCGAAGGACTTTCAATAGGATATTCCAGAAGTCAAAAGAACTAGGACTAAAACCAAGAATCACCTACCCAGCAAAACTGGGTATTATACTTCAGGGGAAAAAATGGTCATTCAATGATATAGAGGACTTTCAAGCATTAATGATGAAAAGACCAGAACTGAATAGAAAATTTTACTTCCAAACACAAGAATCAAGAGAAGCATTGAAAAAGTAAACAGGAAAGAGAAATCATGAAGGACTTTCTAAAGCTGAACTGTTTACATTCCTACATGGAAAGATATTTGTAACTTGAGTCTTTTCTGAGTATTTGGATAGGTGGAGGGATTTTATACACACACACACACACACACACACACATATAGACACATACATATAGTAGAGGTTGAGTTGAATCAGAAGAGATGATATCCATTAAAAAATAAAATTAAACTAAGGGATGAGAGAGGAAAATATTGGAAGGTGAAAGGGAGAAATAGAATGGGGCAGACTATCACTCATGAAAGAGATAAGAAAAATCTTTTTCAATGGAGAAGAAAAGGGAGGAGGTGAGAGGGGAAAGTGAAACTTACTCTCTTCACATACGTCTTAAGGAAGGAATAACATGCTCATTAAATTTGGTATTAAAATCTATCTTACACTATAGGAAAAGTAGGGGAGAGGGGGGCAAGTGGGGTGAGGGAGGGTGATAGAAGGGACAGCAAATGGGAGAAGGGAGTAACTAGAAGTAAACACTTTTGGGAAGGGACAGGGTCAAATGAGAGGATAGAATAAAGGAGGGACAGGGTAGGATGGAGGGCAATATAGTTAGTCTTACACAACATGATTATTATGGAAGTGTTTTACAAAACACCACATATATAGCCTGTATTGAACTGTTTTCCTTCTCAGTGCTGATCGTTGGGGAGGGAGGGAAGGAGGGAAGTTGGAATTCAAAGTATTAGAAACAAATGTTGAGAATTGTTATTGTGTATAACTGGGAAATAAGAAATACAGGTAATGGAGTATAGAAATTTATCTTGCCCTACGAGAAAAGAGGATAAGGGAAGGATGGGTGTGATGAAAGGGAGGGCACACTGAGGGAAGGGAATAATCAGAATGCCAGGTATTATGAGGTGGGGGAGGGGAGAGATGAGGAGAAAAATTAGAACTCAAAATTTTGTGGAAATGAATGTTGTAATTAAAAATAAATAAATAAAACTAAAAAAACAGTAAAAGGTTCATGCAAAAACCAAAAATTAATTAAAAATCAAACACAAAGAATGAAGTGTTTCTGACCATGCTTGCCTATGTTGCATCATTCACCTTCACTGCAGCCTTGGTTTCGAAATACACTTTGCATTGTGCATGTCCTTAGGCCACACAATGCCAACATCACTGCAAAAAAAGGGGGTTGTCAGAGGGAAATGTTTAAGAAGCCCTGTTCTACATCGCTTCCACCAATTTAACAACAAGCAATTTGAGTTTTGGAGCACAGTACAAGTGAATGGAACACCACAAACACTACAGAAGAAAGTCATATACCATCTCTGTAAGTTGTAATGGAAACTTTCCCTTTGAGTGGGTGCCATCTCAGGCAACCACCTGCACTATTGATCCAACTTACAACACTGCCCTTGAGCTGAAGTAGACTCATTGTCACATGGCTGCCCCGCAGATCACTCAAACACCTGAAATCTTCTAATTGATTCAGACTCCCAGAGAAAGAGAGCATCTGCTTTGCTGTTCCATAACAAGATGTGGGGCCTTTAGATTCCTCAACTTCATAGGCCAATGATGTCCCTGTATTCATGGCTTTCAAACAGGTTCTTGGGAAGAGAACCAGAGCTTAATGCTCTACCTGGCACAAAGTGGGGGCTTGATAAATGATTATTTATTAAATCTCTGTTTCAGACAGTGGAGGAAACAATGCAAATGCCACTACCAACAGATCTTATTCCTTCTGCTTTTTGTTAGCTTAGAATAAATTTCTGTTACTAAATATTGTTTCTAAGCATCATCCTCCCTTCATGAAAAGCCCATCAGTTTCTATGGACCCAAATGCTTTTTGCACAGAAATGCTGTCAGCAGTATTATTTCACACTAATCTTCCCAAAACACATCTCCAAATGACTCAACAATCCTTTGCCATAAAACATTCTATGGAGTTCATTTCAATGGAAACTAAAGCTTCAGGAAGATCAATCCTCTCTTGAACAGCCCCATTTGGTGATAAATATGTCATTCCCTTTAACAAGGATGATATTCTGTGTCTGGGGGTGATGGGGTGCTTAGGTGCCTGTTCTTGGACCCCAATTCTAAAATCACATTTCTCTTTAAAAATCACATTTCTCCCTAGCCTCAAAATGCTTTCCCAGGCAATTTCTCCCCAACCCAAGGATACAACCTGCTCCAGCAAAACTTTTATCTCTTTTCCTGATACAGTAGCCAGCTGCACCTAAAGAACTTATTAGTCTGAACTGGCTCATCATGACATTTACTTCTCACTGATCAGTCATAGGTCTCCTAGATTTAGACATACTTATAATCCCTTACATTTGTCTTCTAACAGGACATTGATGAGAGCAGTCTGGTATTCCTTGGTCAGTCCTTACTGCTGGTTGACTTAATGACATTTCAGGCCTAAAACTACACCTCCATGTAGACCCTTCTTGGGCTATTTCTCGATGAACTCTGGGTAAAATACCTGTGCAGTAGATACCAAAAGTGCATGTTCTTTTAAGAACTAACCACTCCTTAAACACTCATCCTAAATCACCTAGTTAGCATATTTGGCACATATTTTACTATAGAATATCCTATATAAACTTCTTTAACTGCACCCCTCTAAGGTTGCAGTTTTCCTAAGAACTCTTGCCTTCTGAAAAGCATAATAAATCTTTACTTTCACCTCAAGAATGCTTGAGTATGAAAATTCATTCCAGGCAACCTGCCCTTGGTACTCTGGTCTTTGTGGGGCTCTCATCCTCAGTTCCAGCCCTCATCAAGGAGAAACTACTACCTCTGGATCCAAATTCTCTCACCAGAGTACAAACAGAATAGATCTAATAAAAGTTTTACATGGTAGTCACTAGAGTACTTTGCTAAAATACCTTAAGAGAATTAGCACCACTCCCTTAAAGTCCCAGTTCCTTCAAGTGAAGGTACTAGCGCCTGAGCTGTAGGCCCTTATTTTTTTAAAAAAATGTATTTTTAATTTTCAATATTCACTCTTATAAGATTTTGAGTTCCAAATTTTCCCCTTCCTCCTTTCTCCCTTCCCCAAGTCAGCTTGCGATCTGATGTAAGCTATACATGTACAATCACTTTAACCATATTTCCATATTAGTCATATTGTGAAAGAAAAATTAGAATAAAAGGGAAAAAACCACAAGGAAGAAAAAAAGAGAAATTAGTTGCTTCAATCTCTATTCAGACTTCATGGTTTTTTTCTCCACAAGTGGGTAGCATTTTCTATCAGAAGTTTTTTGGAAATGTCTTAGATTACTGTATTGCTTAGAAAAGCTAAACCTAAGTTGGTCATTGCACAATAATGCTGTTACTGTTTACAATATTATCCTGAGTCATTTCACTCAGCATCAGTTCATGTCAGAGTTTACAGGATTTTCAGAAATCTACCTGCTCATCATTTCATATAAAAAAGAACATTTCATTACATTCATATACCACAACTTGTTTAGCCATTCCCCAATTGATGGACATCCCTTTAATTTCCACTTCTTTGCCACCACAAAGAGTTGCTACAAGTATTTTTTACATGAGGGTCCTTTTCTCCTTTTTATGATCTCTTTGGGGTACCAACCTAGAAGTGCTATTTCTGGATCAAAGGACATATACAATTTTATAACCCTTTGGGTATAGTTTCAAATTGTTCACTGGAGGCTCTCCTGACGTAATCTGGACTTCTCTGGAAGTTCTCCAGCTCAGATGAAGATAAGTCATGCACAAAGTAGTGCAGGTTACAGACAAACCATCACCTCCATTTTCACAACTTCTAGTCCCTTATGCTCACCTTAATACAATCTCAAGGTCACAGTGGGATTTCTGGTTATCATGTAATATCCTATTGGGTTTCCTTATCCTTTGATGTGCAGTTGTTAGAAGACTGAAAACTGGAAGAAGAGAGGAGGCATTGATTGTTGTACTGACCACCTTGAGCTCATTTTTCTCCTGCTCAATAGAAGTCTTTCCAAGGTCCTTCACAACCAGAGAGCTACAGTCTTCTTCTTTACCCTCTACTACACTTCCTCAGTTAGTGACTTCCTCATCTTCCACGGGCTCCCTTCTCTTCTGGCTGACACTCCATCTCAAGGTCCTGCCCAACATTTCTCCTGAACTCACTTGTTCAGCTAGCAGTCTACCTATGCTTAGATTCCATGTTCCTGCAAAAACTCACATTATCAGCAGTTCCCAGCACTTCCACATTGAGAAAGTCCAATAGCTGTACTGCATTGGTTGGAACCAACTCATGATCCCTGAGTACTCTTTCACGGACTTTGAAAGCTCTGCAAATCAAGTTCCTGACCCCAAACTTCAAGAGAAATTGCTCCCTCCAAAGTGCTTAATGATGTGCTCACAATCCAAATTAATAGTTTGCCCTGAGTCTTCCTTCTTCTTGATCTCCCTTCACTTTTTGACACTGCTGACTGACTACCACTCATGAGTGTGCGAAATATGTTCAGCCTGACTGTTCTTTCTTGGTTGCCCTAATTAGTCTACTTTCACATGGTCTTGGCCCAACTACGTCTGACTGAACCCCAATCTTCTCTCTCTTTTCTTTTCTCTCCATTATGCTCTCTCAAGGAGTGAGAGAATAGACCCTCCTTAGGATCTCGCCTTCAGGGACCTTTTCTCTGCCACTCATTGTCACATCTCCAGATCCAGATCAGCATCACTCTTGAGCTCCAAGCCCATAATGAATATAATGCATGCACTTATTGGATAATTTCAACTAGATGTCCTCCAAACATCTCAAAACCTCCTGAGTCTAGAACAGATCTCATCCTGCCTCATTCAAAACACCCTACTTCTTTTTAACTTCTCCACTCCTTTCAAGAGTCAAGATCAAGTCTGAAACCCAGGTTTACTACCTCAGGGACATCCTTAACCCTTTATTATCAAAGTACCTACCAGATCAGTTAGCAAAACTTGTCCTTTCTGCCTTCACAACATCTTTGGAATCCAAATACTTCTCTCCATTCACACAGTCCCTACCTTAGATCAGACCATCACAGTTTCTTTTCACAAGAGCCTTTCATTAGCCTCCCTGCTTCAGTCTTCTTTGAGCCTAGACTCCTGCTCCACTCACCTGCAAAGCAGATTTTTCTAAATTATTCTTCTGACTCCTGCATCCCTTTAACCTGCAAAAGTCCCAGGCTAATTATCTTGTAAATTCAAGTTGTTTCCTGTTCTATACTGGTTTAAATGGGTACCTTGCCTGGAATTTTGTTTTCTTCATCAGCTGGCCCCTTCCCTATCTTTCCATTATAATTACACTTCATTTCTTTGCCCATATTCCATAGACCTACCAATGCTGACCTGTCTTCTTTCACTCAGACATTGTACATCCCTTCTGCTTGCCTTTGCACTGGCTGCCTGTTCACCCTACCTAGAATCCTCTCCTCTCTCCTCCCCTTTCCCTCTGAATTTCCAAAGTCTCAGCACTAATCCTATCTATAACAGTACCATTACCCCTTTTTCCCAGTGGCTTAAACTCCTATCTCTGAGAACTTCTACCATCAACTCTCCATGTTTGTGGCAGACACCTTGTTTTTTTCACATTCTCATGGGCCAGAGGGCAAGGACTCTGCTGACAATTTCTTATATCCATAGCCCAGATTTCAATGGCTGGCTCAGTACAAACACTGGGGAGTTGGTTTATGTTTGGGTTGATGCTCCACCACCATTTCCATTCAGAAACTTATTTCATTCTCAAACAACATAGATTAAAAGAGATAGGATTCCACCCCGTCAAAAGAAGCAGAAAGCTAAAATGTCAAACACATTGAAGGAAGTAGATGTAAAGGGGAGAAGAATGCCATGAAGTCAAGCACCAGCCACATTAATGATATGGGCCTGACAACACTATAATCATTTCTAATTAAAAGAATGAGATCCTTGCAAAGCCTTCTCTGAGAAGGAGTAAATCGAAAGAAAACAACCTTAATGAGCTTGAGAATTTATTCTCAGAGAACAAACAGTGAAAAGAATGTAATTTTAGCCTGGCAGTTTCTTTAATGGGAATTATGCAATTCTAGTCTCAGTCTGCCCCGCCTCCTGCTTGAAGTGTATAAAACTCCCAGTGAAGATGGTGCCATACAGACTCACACAACCTACCCTTAACATCCATCCAAATCCGTGAATCCTGACACCATGAGCTATTACAGCAGCTGCTATGGGGGACTGGGCTATGGCTATGGTTCTGGTTATGGCTGTGGATGTGGCAGCTTCCGTGGCCTAGGCTACGACTTTGGAGGCTATGGCTATGGAGGTCTGGGCTATGGAGGCTTGGGCTAAGGTGGCTATGGCTATGGCTGCTACCGCCCATCTTGCTGTGGAAGGTATTTTTCCTTTGGCTTCTACTGAAAAACCACTTGCTCCTGGCCTGTCATGTCCCTCTCTGCTTAGGCTAATTTTATAGCCTTGTAAAGTCATCACATTCCACCTTCCCTAAGGCTGGTGGCATGGAAGAGATAAAACAATAGGGCCTTGGAACAGGCTCTCTGGAACACTCAGGGCAGTGAAGCAGCAGGGCCTGAGAAGTGACAGGGTCAGTTTTTCTGGGAAATGATGCAAAATCCCACCTGTCATGAGGAAGACTCCTTCAATGACAGCTCGTTTCCAACAGTTTGCTCAGCTCTAATACACCATGACTAAGGTATCTGTTTGCCTCAAAAAGAAATATGAATGTGTCTCAGGCTCCAAAAATTCTCCTAAAACAGCTTTAAAAAGATTTTAAAAATTAAATAAAAGAGGCAGAAAAAAATTGAGAAAAGAAATGAGAGACTGCCCCATCAACATCTCAACTCCAATCTGAAACTTGTGTAATTCTGTCACTAGTGTCTCAAGAATCACTTATTAAAAGAGACAGGGTTTCATAGTCTGCCTAAAGATTCAGAAGACCAGTCTGTCAAGTGTAATGGAAGGAGGACAGTGATGTCTGAGAGAGGGCTGCTATGAAGCCTTGGTTGGACAATAGCCATATTAACCACATAGGCTTTGGAGCACTATAATCATTTCTAATTGCAAGAGTGAGAACATGATGGAGCCTTCTCTGAGAGGCAGCAAATCAAGAGAAAACACCCTTAATGACCTGGAAGAATTGTTCCTGTGAAACAAATAATGATAAGAACGTGATTTTGCCCTGAAAGCTTAATAGGAAATATACATTTCTACTATGGATCTGCCACATCTCCTTCTGCAAGTGTCTGAAAGTCTCTCTGTGCAGTCGGTGCTATACACACTCACACAATTTGCCCTTGACAGCCATCTAGATTTGTGAATCCAGACACAATGTCTGACACAACTATAGCAGCTACTGTGAGAGCCTGGGCTATGACTGTGGATGTAGTAGCTTCCAAGGCCTAGGCTGTGGTTTTGATGGCTGAGGCTATAGAGGCTTAGACTATAAAGTCAATGGGTATGGCTGCTGCCACCCATCTTACTGTGGAAGTTATTATTCCTATGGCTGCTACCAAAAAAACCACTTGCTTCTGACCTGCCATGGAAATCTTGTCCCTTCCTGCTTTGGGCTAATTCCATGACATTGTATGAACATCATTTTATCTGCCTCTGTGGCTGGGTGGCATAGGAGAGATCCCACAACTGAGCCTTGGAATCCCTAAGAAGTATTGAGGGTAGCAAAGTGGTAGGCAATGAGAAATCAAAGTATCTGTCCTTCTGGGAAATGATGCAGGATTTCATGAGGGAGACACTCCCACCAACTGCTCATTTGCAAGTATATTTGCTCAACTCTGATACTCCACAGTTCAGGTGTCTGTTCCAATGTACTAATATACCTGTATCACCCTCTTATCAAAATCCAGTGTACTAATATACCTGTATCACCCTATTATCAAAATCCAATGTACTAATATACCTGTATCACCCTCTTATCAAAAGTGTTTTCACCTCTCTTCCTAGACTCCCCAGTCCTTGGGTTTCAGTTTCACATCATGAAGAGATTTTTCATCTTGACCTACTCTTCTGCATCATTGCTGAAGATTTATTCCCCGTTTACCTTTTGCAATGAAATACCTCTCCATATTTCTATTGAAAAAATATATTATTTCCTTCTTAAGTGTCTTTCTAAAATTTGATTTCAACAGCACTTACATTTCCATACTTCATAATATCTAACTCCAACTTTACCAAAAGTAGGGAATCTGTCTATGTAAGCTGCATCCCTCCTCATATGCTCTCTATGCACATGTGCAGGATTTTTATCTTCAAGGTTTCCGTATGGTCAGAGCCTCATGTTTATGGTTCAAGACTTCCAGATCCAAGGTGCCCCGATGGCTTTCAGAATTAGGCTTGCCTCTCCCTCATCTAGCTATCCCCCACCACTTTATTATAAACAAGCAATTTGAAGTTTTGGAGCACAGCATGAATAATTTTGACATACCACAAAGAGTACAGAAAAGAATCATATACAAAATCTGAAGGTTGTCATGGAAACTTTCCTATTCGGTGGGTGCTGTCCCTTGCAGCCACCTGCACTGTTGATCTAAGTCTGCCCTGGAGCTGAGCCCCACCCTTCTACTGTGGATGTGGATTCTTGCAAGGGAGTCCTGAAAAAATCACTCAAATACCTAGCCTTTCTAATCAACTCAGACTCCCAGGGAGTGAGAGCATCTGCTTCTGCCCCAAAACTGGCACTGAGGCATTTAGATTCATATGCCAATGATGTTCCTATAATCATGTCCCTCAGATAGGTTCTCAGGAAAAAAGTCAGAGCTTAACATTCTACCTGGCATATAGTGAATTCTTAATAAATGATTATTAATTGAACTTTTGTTTCAAACACTAAAGAAAACAACTGCCAATAAAAATGGAGTTTATTCTGCCTGCTGTTTTTTAGCTAAAATGAATTTCTATTACTACATATGGTTCCTAGGTATTATTTTATAAATCCATTTTTTTCTATAAAAATTCACTTAGCAACTTCATTTCAATATATTCCTCCCAAAATACATCTCCAAATGATTCATCAATCCTTTACCAGGAGACATTGCATGAAAATTACTTCAGTAGAAACTAATCCTTCAGGAAGATGACAATTTCTCTCTTGGAAAGCTCTCATTGGGCAAATAATATTCTCTTTAGCAAAGTCTAAATTCAGTTCCTCGTGAGAAATTGCCACTTCCAGATCCAAATTCTCCTGCCTGGGGATATCAAAATAATTCTGGTATCTACTCTATGTGATGGCCACTAAAACTCCTTAGGAGGTAGGACTATTTATTTAACCCTATGTATCCAGTAAGCCCAAGAACCCTAGTTCCTTCAAATGAATATCTGAGTGCCTGAACTGGAAGCCCTTCTACTGCCAGGTCTGTACTTTTCAAGAGGCACTCTAGCTCAGCCAAAGACCAGCCATTTCCTGAGAAGTACAGGTTACAGATAAACCATTAGCTCCATTTTCTTGAGGGCTAGTTCCTTAATCTCTTCTTTATGCAATCTCAAGATCACAGTAGAATTTCTGGTGGTCATGCGACATCCTACTGAGGTTGCTTATCTTTAGAGTTGATTTGTAATGGGGAGCTGGGAAGAGAAATGAGACTCTTATTGATGCCTCAACTGCCTTGATGGTCAATTGAAATCTTTTTTGAGATGCTTCACAGCCAGAGAGCCTGCCTTTTCTTCTCTCCATTACATTCTCTCGGTTGGTTACCACATGTACCATGAATTCAATTTCCTTCTCTCTGAAACTTACTAAATCATCTCCAGGTCCAGCCCAGTATTTCCCCTGAATTCCTTTGTTCAGCTGGCTGCCTAAATATGCCACGATCTAAAAATGCAAGATTCTACCTAACCTCATATTATCAGTACTTCTACAATTAATTCATGTCTACTCAGGAAATCTCCCTGCTCTCCTTTCACTGTCTTTGTTTGATTAAACTATAGAGCTGTGACTCACCACCATATCAACTCCAACCTAAAATTAGTATGATCCTGTCACTTCAGTCTCAAAAAGCACATATTAAAAGAGAAACAGAAATTCACAGCCTGAGAAAAGAATCAGGACAAGATGACAAACATACTAAAAGGAGGACATTGTCCCCTGGCAGAGAGCTGCCATGAAGCCTGGGTTGGGCATCAGTCACATTAACTACGTAGGCTTTGGCTACACTATAATCGTTTCTCATTACAAGAATGAAATCCTGGCAGAGCCTTTTCAGAGAAACAGCAAATTGAGAGGAAATACCCTTAATAAGCTAGAGTCATTGTTTTCAAGGAACAAAAAATGAAAAGAATGTGATAATGCCTTTGAAATTTCATTAATGTGAGTTATGCAATTCTGAACTAGATCTGCCACACCTCCAGCTGGATGTATATAAAAGTCCTCATGCAGATGGTGCCATACACACTTACAACTTCTCATTGACATCAACCCAAATCTGTGAAACCTGACACAATGAGCTACACTAAGGGCAGCTATTATGGGGGCCTGGGCTATGGCTATGGCTCTGGTTATGGCTGTGGAGGTGGCAGCTTCCGTGGCCTAGGCTATGGATTTGGAGGCTATGGCTATGGAGGCCTAGGTTGTGGTGGCTATGGCTATGGAGGCCTGGGCTATGGTGGCTATGGCTGTGGCTGCTATCGCCCATCTTACTGTGGAAGGTATTATTCTTCTGGCTTCTACTGAAAAACCACCTGGTCCTGCAATGTCATGGAATGTTTATCTGACCCTACTTCCAGTAATTTGTTGGCCTAGTAAGGACATCTCATTCTATCTGCCTCTATTGCTGGGTGCTGTGGAAGAGAGCCTTGGAATTTCTATGAAGAACTAAGAACAGTGAAGTGACTGGGACTGAGAAGTCACAAGACCTGTTCTTCTAGGAAATGATGCAGAATCTTACCTGTCATTAGGGAGACCTCTCCCTCAACAATAGTTCATTTCTCACAAGTTTATTCCAGTCTCACTATGGTTGAGATGTATGTTACAATGTTCCAATAAATTTGTTTTACTGGTCTAGCAAAACTGTTTTCACCTTTCTTTTTTGACTTTTGTTTATGTGTCAACGTCACAATGTGAAGAGATTTTCAATTTTGACCTGTAATGGAAAAGATTTATTATCCACTTCATCTTTAACGATGAAGGGACATATCTCCAGATTTCTATGGAAAAAAAAACCACATTATTTCCTTCTTAAATGTCTTTCTAAAAATTCATTTCTTCAGTACTTAAATTTTAGTACTTCATAACGTCCTACCTCCACTTTACTTAAGGTAAGGCATTTGTACCAATAAACTATTTTCCTTCTCCAGCATTCTCTATGCACATGGACAAGTTTTTCATCTTCAAGGTTTCAAAAATATTCACATGTTCAGGGCCTCATGTTCACCTCCAGATCTAAGGTGTCCCTGATGATTGCTAGAATTTAGCCTATCCCTTGTCTACCTGTCCTCACTATTTTCTTATCAACAAGCTATTTGAAGTTCTGTAGCACATCACAAGTCAATGGTATAGCATAAAGTCTACATACATCAGGTCTCAAAGTTGTCATGGAAACTTTCCCTTTGGGTGTTTGTCATCTTTTCCATCCTCCTGAACTGTTGATCCAACTCACAACACTGCCCTCAAACTGAGGCCCATCTTTCCACAGGGGAAAGTGCTGCAAGTATGTCCTGCAAATCAAACACCTAAACTCTCTAAGCAACCTGAGGAAAGAGAACGTCTGCTTTGCTGCTCCACAATAGGCCTTGGGGTCTTTGGTTTCCTCAGTTCCATAAACCAACATACCTCTTGTAATCCTGTTGCTCAGAGGGGTTCTTGGGAAGAAAGTTAGAGTCCAGCACTCTACCTGGTACATAGTAGGTTACAAGTGGATGACTACCTCCATTTTCTTGAGGGCTAGTTTCTTAAAACCCTCTTCATGCAATCTCAAGGTCATAGTGGGATTTCTGATGGCCATGTGATATCCTATTTTCAGGAGTTGTTTTTCCTTTAGAGTGCATTTCCAAAAGGTTTGGAAGCTGAGAGGAGAGAGGAGACACCTATTGTTGCCCCAAAGGCCTTGAGCTCATTTTTCTCCCAGTCAATTGAAGTCTTTCTGAAATTTTCCACAGTCAAAAAAGCTAAAGTCTGCCTTCTCTTCTCTCTACTTCATTATCTCAGTTGGTGACCTCATCTTCCATGACCCCTTCTTTCTGGCATTCACTACTCTATCTCTAGATTCAGTCCAAATCTCTTGAACTAACATGTCTAGCTATATCCTGAATACAGGATACTACCTAAACTCATATTATCAGAAATTCTACATTTAAAAAGTCCATGACTATACTGTAGTCATTGGAGCCTAGTTAGAGTCCCTAGTTTTTATGTTTTCACTATCTTTAAAAGGCCTGAACTCCGTTTTCTGACCCCCTTCTTCAAAAACAACTGAGCTCTCCAAGGTACTGAGTGAGGTCCTCATGACCTAAACGAATGAATGGCCTCTTCTGAATCTTCCTTCTTGCCCTCTCTTCATCTTTTGACACCAATGACCAACTGGTGTCCCTTGGTATTTGACACTGTTCTTCTAGTTTGACCATTCCTTCCTGGTCACTTTAACTGACCCACTATCATGTCATCCCATGCTCATTATCTCTGGCTGAACCTGAAAGTTGTATATCTTTTCTTTTCTTTCCACTATGCTTCCTTCCAGAGTTGAAAGAGTAGATCCTCCTTAGGTTTCAAGTCTTTAAGAAACGTCTCTCTGCTCCTCACTACCACATCTCTAGACCCAGACCTGGCTCTCTTCTGAGCTCCTATCCCACATCATGAACTGTCTGATTAGAAAATTTCAAGTTGATATCCTTTGAACACCTAAAGTCCCCAAGTTTAGAACAAATCTTATTTGGCATTTTCAAAAATACCCTATCTCTTCCCAAAGGTATATGGGGGATTCAGGGAGGACTAGCACCTCTAATGTAATGGTTTGCTGAATTCTTTTTAGCACTGTTCATCCACCTTTGGTGTCTGTCACTGAGCTATCACCTGTGACTCCAAGAAGTTGTATTATTCATAGCATCTGTACTTAGGTAAAACTATCTTGGAGATAGGGTAAACCAGGTTGAGGGTAATTGAGGAGAGATGTCTACCCCAAGCATATTAAGACTTCCTTTAGCAGAATGGGCAGAAAAGAACAATTTGTTCCAACAGTCATGGATATGTCTGAAGTAGGCACTTGAGGAGTGCTTAGACATTGGTCAGACATTGAAGATGCCAAAGTCATCCGCTGCCTCCCAGGCTATCACTAGTTATCTTGACTTTTGTCTTGCCATTGAACTTTGATGACTGGAAGAGAGAGTGAAGCTGATGATTTTGTATAAGTCTACCTCACTTAAATCCAATTCATGCCCAAGTCAAGACATCACCTACTAATGTCACTGGCCCTTTTGGGAAAGGAAGGATGAACAACTCTTCCCAACTTATCTAGTCCTTTCCAGAACATAAATATCAAGCCAAGAAATTAGGTTCATAGCCTCAGGGAAGTCCTTAAACCCCTCACCATCATCACACCTACCTGATCAATTGATAAAAATTGTTTTCTATTTTCACATTATCTCTGGCCTCCACTCACACAGTACTCACCTTAGATCAGACCCTCACAACACCTTTCTACAACAGGCTTTCATTGGCCTCCCTGCCTCAGTTTTCTTCCTTCTCCACTCAACTGCTCAAGGTATTTTCCTAAAGCACTCTTCTGATTCTTCTATCCTGACCACCTCTAGGTAGCCAGCAGGGCACCAATTACCTTATAACCTCCAGTTGTTTCCTTTTCTATGCTGATTTAAATAGATACCTCCTGGGCATTTCTTCCTCTTCATGAGCTAGCCCCTTCCTACTTTTCTAGGCTCCACACACTTTATTATCCTCATCGTACTTCATGCCTTTAGCTGGAAAAATGTATTTCATATTTCTTCTGCTTGCCTTTGCACTGGTTGACTGTCCAAGCTTCCCAGAATCCTCTCTTCTTTCCATCCCTCCCATCTGACTTTCCCTGGTCCAATGAAATCTCAGCTTTAATCCCACCAGTTCCAAGTTTTTTCCCACTAGCTTGTGCCTTTACCTCTGAGATATTCTCCCTGCAACTCTCCATGTTTGTCACAGGTGCTTTGCTATTTTCATATTCTAACTGACTTAAAACTTTAGAACAGCCTTACTAAAGGGACTCTGTTGAGTTTTTTGGCTCAGTGCAAACACTGGAGAACGGGTCTGTGCATGGATTGACTTTGGAATGGTTGATTTATTGAGTTATTCCACAAAGTTGTGCCCAAGACTATCTCAACTCCAGCTTGAAGCTAGTGTAATTCTGTCATTTGAGTCTCAAGAAGCATTTAATAAAGGAAACAGGAATTCATAGCCTGTCTCAAGAATCAGAAGACTTGGCTGGCAAGACTAATGGAAGGAGGACAATGCCACCCTGGAGAGAGCTGCCATGAAGCTTGAGTTGGGCATCAGTCACATTAACAAAATAGACTTTGGCTACACTATAATTATTTCTCATTACAAGAATGAAATCCTGGCAGAGCTTTTTCAGAAAAACAACAAATTGAGAGAAAATACCCTTAATGAGGCAGAGTGTTTTCATGGAACAAAAAATGACAAGAATGTGATAATGCCTTTAAAATTTCATTAATGTGAGTTATGCAATTTCGAAATAGATCTGCCACACCTCCAACTGGATGTGTATAAAAGTCCCCATGCAGATGATGCCATACACACTCACAACACATCAACCCAAATCTGAATCCTGACACAATGAGCTACACTAAGGGCAGCTATTATGGGGGCCTGGGCTATGGCTATGGCTCTGGTTATGGCTGTGGATGTGGCAGCTTCCGTGGCCTAGGCTATGGCTATGGAGGCCTGGGTTTTGGCGGCTATGGCTATGGAGGCCTGGGCTTTGGTGGCTATGGCTGTGGCTGTTATCGCCCATCTTACTGTGGAAGGTATTCTTCCTATGGCTTCTATTGAAAAAGTGCTTCCTTCTGAGCTGTCATGGAATCCTTGGGTTTAGAGCTAATTCCACAGCATGTAAGAGCATCATTGTATCTGCCTCAACTGCTGGGTGGCGTGCTATCTCTTTTGGAGTACTCGAGCAGTGAAGTAGTAGGGTCGGCGAAGCATCAGGATCCATCCTTCTGAGAAAAGATGCAGAATCTCCTCTGTCATGAGGGAGACTCCTCCAACAGCAATTCATTTCCAGCAAGTTTGCCCAAATCTTACATGCCACAGCTGAGATGCCTGTTATAATGTTCTAATAAACTTTCACTCTTAGCAAAATTGTTCATGTCTCCTTCTTGACCTCTGTGCTTGGATTTCAGCCTCACATTATGAATAGATTTTCAATTTTGACCTATGCTTTCATGTCATGCAGAAGATTCATTTTGCAGTTCATCTCTTGCAATGAAAACACTACTCCAGATTTCTACTGAAAAATGTATTATTTTCTTGTTATATGTCTTTGTAAAATTTGATTTCTGTAGGACTTCAGTTTTAGTACTCCATAATTCTAGGCGTCCAACTATAAGCTCTTTTCCTTCTCCAATGATCTTGGTGTACACATAAACCATGTTCATGGTTTATGACCTTCAGATTCAAGGTGTTCCTAATCGCTGTCAGAATTTGCCTTAGCCTATCCCTTGTCTACCTGTCTTCCACCATTTTCTTATCAACAAGTTATTTGAAGTTTTGTAGCACAAGTCAGTGGCACAACATAAAGAGAGCCATACATCACGTCTCAAAATTGTCGTGGAAACTTTCCCTTTGGGTATTTGTCATCTCCTAAAGCCACCAGCACTGTTGATCCAACTCACAAAACTGCCCTCAAACTGAGGCCTGTCTTTCTATAGGGAAAGAAGACTCACTGCTGCATGTGTGTGTCCTGCAAATTAAACACCTGAATTCTCTAAGCTACTCAAGTCCCAGGGAAAGAGACCATCTGCTTTACTGCTCCACAACAGGCCTTGGGGCCTTCAGATTTCTTAACTCCATAAACAAACATGTCCTTTGTAATCCTGTTGCTTAGAGGGGTTCATGGGAAGAAAGCCAAAGCTTAGCACTCTACCTGGCATATAGTAGGTGCTTAATAAATGTTTATTAATTGAACTTGTGTTTCAGACAATGGAGAAAACAGCACAGTGCCACTACCAACAGATCTCATCCCTCTTACTGTTTTTTTTAGTTTGTAATGAATTTCTAAATTAAATGAAAAAATAAAGTAAAATGAATTTCTGTTATTTTATATTATTCCAAGTCATTATTCTCCATTCACAAAACAAAGCCCATTTGTGTGTATGGATACATTAGCCTCCTGACAAAAATGCCCACAGCAGCATCATTCCATTCACTTCTCAAAACACATTTTGAATGATTTGCCAATCTTTTGCTAGGAGACATTCTATGGAGGTCACTTCAGTGAAAATTAGTCTTTCAGGAAGAAAATAATTTCTCTCTTGGACACCTCTCATTGGAGTAATATTTCATTCTCTTTAGGAAAGTTGAAAATTAGTTTACGAGGGGAAAATGGCAACTCTGGATCCATGTTCCCCAACCTGAGAACAAACACAATATATCTAGTACCTGTACCCATAGAGGTATTTAAAACATCGTAAGAGAGCTATCACTACCCCCTTAGTGTCCTCTAAGCTAAAAACTCCCACTTCCTTTAAGTGAATGTCCTAGAGCCTAAATTGGAGACCTAGTCTAGAATTTGATAAGCTCAGGCAAAAATCAGTCATGCACTGAGCATGACTTTCTGCTTTCCTTTGCACTGACTGCCTGTTGACCCTGTGCAGAATTCTCTTCTTTCTGCTCCTTCCTTCTGACGTTCCTGGTCCAGTGGAAAATCCACTCTAATCCCAACTGTGACACATTGCCTTTCCCTTTTTCCCAGTGGCTTGAGCATCTGCCTCTGTAGTCTTCCATCAATTCTCCATGTTTGTGGCAGGTGCCCTAGTATTTTTGTTCTCATTAGCCTTAAAACCCTGTCCAGAGGATAGAGACTTCTGTTGACATGCTTTTGTATTCCCAGTGTTGGGTCCAGAAGCTAGCACAGTGCAAACAATGGGAATATGGTTTGTTCTTCAGGTGCTTTTGGAATGATTGATTGACCTATATTCCATACAGTTGTGCCCCACCACCATTTCAACTCCAATAGGAAATTTGCATGACTTGTTCTGTCCCTCCAGTGTCAAGAAGCACTTATTAAAAGAGATAGTATTCCACAGCCTGTCTAAAGAACCAGAAGACCAGACTAACAAGTGAAATGGAAGGAGCAGAATGACATCTGAAAGAGTGCTGCCAGGTAAGCCTGGGTAGAGCACAAGCCACATTAACCACACAGGCTTTGGCAGCACTATAATCATTTTTTATTATAAGAATGAGATTCTAGTAGAGCCTCCTCAGAGAAAAAATGCAAATCAAGAGAAAACACCTTTAATGAGCTGGAGGAATTGTTCTCCAGAAACAAACAATAATAATGTGATTTTTGCCCTGGTAATCTGGTTAAGGAGAATTATGCAATTCAGAAATAGGTCTGCCATACCTCCTGCTCGAAGCATATAAAAGTCCCTGTGCAGATGGTGCCATACACACTCATACAAACTACCCTCAACACAATAGTGACACAATGAGCTACTATGGCAGCTACTATGGAGGCCTGGGCTATGGCTATGGCTCTCCTTATGGCTGTGGATTTGGCAACTTCCGTGGCCTAGGCTATGGATTTGGAGGCTATGGCTGTGGAGGCCTGGGCTATGGTGGTTATGGCTATGGCTGCTGCCGCCCATCTTACTGGGGAAGATATTCTTCCTATGGCTTCTACTGAAATACCACTTGTTCCCTGGCTGTCTTGGAATCCTTGTCCCTCACTGCTCTGGATTAATTCCACGGCATTATAAGGACATCACATTCCATCTGTCTCTACAGCTGGGTGGCATGGGAGAGATGCCACAAGAGGGTCTTAGAGTCCCTGTGGTGAACTCAGGGCGGTAAAGTGGCAAGAACTGAGAAGCAGCAGGACCCATCCTTCTGTGAAATGATGCAGAATCTCACTTGTCAAGAGGGAGATTCCCTCAATAATAGCTTATTTTCAACAAGTTTGCTCAGCTCTGATATAGCATGACTGGGTCAACTGTTAAAACTTTCTAATAAACTTGTTTCTTTGGTTTAACAAAACTATTTTCTCCTCTCCAACTTTAAGTCCTTGTACTTGGGTTTTAGCCTCATATAGTGAAGAGATTGCTTATACATATTATATACATATAATATATATACACATATACATATATGCTTACATATGTATATATAATTTCCTTATTAAATATCTTTCTAAAATTTGAGTTCTTTTGTAGTTATGCACTTGTTTTAGTCATATCCACCTCTTCATTACCCTATTGGAGGTTTCCTTGGAAAAGTTACTGTAATGGTTTGCCATTTCCTTTTCTAGATCATTTTGCAGATAAGGAATGGAGGTAAACAGGGTCAAATGACTTGCCTAAAGTCATGCATATTAAAGTGTCTGAGGCCAGATTGTAATTCCAGAAGTTGAGGCTTCCTGACTCCTGGTCCATCACTCTAGGTACCATCTAGTTACCCTGCAAAATTTGAGTTCTACAATATTTAAATTTTAGTACTTCAGCCCACATACCATTTTATTAAAAGTCATGCACCTTGTCCCTATAAACTGTGGCCCTTTTCCCATATTCTGGACACACCTAGAGAGGGGTTTTATCTTCAGGGTTTCTCAAAGATTCACATATTCATTGTCTCATGCTTATGCTTTATCGCCTCCAGATCAAAGGTGTCTCTGTTGACTATTGGAATCTGACTTGGCTTATCCCTTCTACAGGTTTCTTCTATTACTTTGTTAACATTAACCAGTTTGAAGTTTTGGAGCAAGGCTAAAGTGGATAGCACACTACAAAAATTACATGAGAGCCAATTAATTATCAGGTGTGAAGGTTGTCATGGGGTCTTACCCTTCATGTAGGTCCTCTCTTCTCCAGCAACCTACACACCTTATCCAACACACACTTCCCTCAAGCTGAGGCCCATCCCTCCATTGCGGAAGTGGATTCATTGCTGCAAAGGTATCCTGCAAATCACCCCAAAACCTGAACTCTTAATCAACTCAGCCCCAGGGAAAGAGAGTATCTACTTACTGCCCCACAAATTGTGTCAAGACATGGATTCCTCAGCTCTGTTGACCAACAAAGTCCCTGGTATTAAGTTCCTCAGTTCATGGGGGGAGAGGGTAAAGCCAGAACTTAGCACTCTACCTGACACATAGTAAGTAGTAAATAAATGATTATTGACTGAACTTGTTTTTCAGACAATGGAAGACACATTACTATTGCTACTACCAATAGATCTTATCCCTCGTTTTATTTGTTAGCTCAAAATAAATTACTCTTGCTATATATCATCCCTAGACATTATTCTCCATTCACAAAAATGCCCTCACTAGACTCACTCCATTCAACTCCTCTCAAACGATTCATCAGTCCTTTACAGGAGATATCTGATGAAGGTCATTTTAGTGGAAAGTAATCCTTCATGAAATAATATCAATTCTCTCTCTAAGAGCTCTCAGAGGGAAAAGAATATTTCATTCTCTTTAGCAAAGTTGAAAATTGGTTTATAGGGGTAAAAGACCACCAAGTGCTCCAATCTGGAACTAACTAAAATAAATCTAATACATATATTACATAGTGGCCACTAAAAAGCCTTAGGAGAGCTGCATAATCCCCTGAGTATCCTCTACGACCAAGAATCCCAGTTCCTTCAAGCAAGTCTCATAGACCCTGAACTAGATGGCCTGCTTCCAATTGGCCTGGTCTCCCCTAGATGCTCTATAGCTCAACAAAGACCAGCCATATGGTGAGCAGGGCAGATTACAGATGGGCCATCACCACCATTTTCCTGAGTTCTAGTCCTTTATGCTCCTCTTCATGAAATCTCAAGGTCACAGTGGGATGTCTGGCTGTCATGTGAAATCGGATTGGGTTTTCCTATCCTTCAGAGTACAGTTCTGGGAGATTTAGACGCTGGAAGGGAGATATGGCTCTTCTTGCTGCCCAAACCACTTTGACCTCACTTTTGTCCTGATCAGCTAACATCTCTCTGACATGCTCTACGACCAGAGAACTACAGCCTGTCTTCTCTTCTCTCCACTAAACGCTCTCATTCAGTGATCTCATGCACCATAGGTTCAGTTACTTTCTCTCGGACATTCCCTACCTCACCTCCAGTTTCAGCCCAGCATTTGCATCTCCTCTGACTTCAATTGTCTATCTGGTTGTCCACCTCTGACCAGAATGCATACTCCTCCCCAACCTCTCCTTATCAGCATTTGCCACCACTTCAATATTTAAAAAGTCCCTACCTGCTCTTCTTCTGCTATCTCTGAAAGTCCTTGTCATCTGGTTCCTGACCCTAACATTAAAAAGAAATTGCTCTGTCTGAACTTTGCCCAAGCTAATGCACTCTTCTAAATCTTCCTTTCTTCTTGATGCCCATTGGTTTCTGACACTTCTGGATAACTGGAGATTCTGGTTATGCTTGAAACTGTTCTTCCTGCCAGACTGGTCCTTCTTACTCATTTTAACTAGCCCACCATCATGTCATGTTATTCACATTTACTCTGACTGGACCCCAAGGTTGTGCCTTTTTTCTTTCCTCTCCACCATGCTCTCTCCAGGGGCAAAAGAGTAGATCTTCCTTAAGTCCCAGGGTTTCAGAGACCTTCTCTGTCATATCTGCAGCTCCAGCCCTGTATCTCTCCTGAGTTCCAGTCACACATCATGAACTGTCAGTGTACACAATTTCAATTAGATGCCCCCTAGACATCCCAAAACACCCAAGTCTAGAATATAACCTGTCATTCTACCTCTTCAAAGGCAGCCTACCTCTCTCCTACTTTAATAGCCCTCTATTGCTGCCAGGAACTCAGGATCATTCCTTCAGAGACATGCTTAAGTCTCTGTCATTTCACCTATTCAACCAGTTGGCAAAACTTGTCCTTTCTATCTGAACCACATCCCTGGAATACTTACCCTTCTTTCCACCCACATTCTCCATCCATTTAGGGTCTTTCCCTCCCAGTTTGATACATATTTTATTAAAGAGGCATCCCTTGAGGAACTTAAAGAAACCTAATCACTGAATGGATATATCTCACTCAAAGTAAGATTGTGATAAGACCTAAGCCTGAAAGGGACAGGGTCTCCCATTGCATTCTGGGCCATCTCCAGTTGTCCTGATGAATATCATGCCACTGCACCCAGATGGCTCAGGAGAAGAAGGTGAGGTTGGTGACTGTGCACAGCCCTCCCTCCCTCAAATCAAAGTCAAGTGCAAGTCATGTCATCATCTTGATGTCATGGTCCTCTTTAAGAATGAGGGACAAACAAAACAGCAACATTCTCCATCCTAAATCAGGGCCTCACAATGTCTCTCTGCAAGGGTCTTGTGATTGGCCTCCCGACCTCAGTCCTCTTCCCAGCACAATCCATCTTCTACTCAGCTGCCCAAAGGATTTTCCTAAAGCATTCACCTTATTCTTTACTCCCTCTAACATTCAAAAGTCCCAGGCCCCTTCCATGTTATCTGGTAAATTCTCGTTGCCTCCTGTTACTGTGCTGGTACAGATTGATACTGTTATTACATATTTCACCCTCTTCATAAACTGACCTCTTCCCTTTTCAATCTTGGTGTAGTTTACTCCTCTCTCCACATTTTAAAGTCTGTCCCTTGAAAGCTTTCCCAGAAGTGACAAACTACATGGCCCTTTCTCTTACCTTTACAAGACTTGCTATCCAACCTGCTCTAATTGCTCTCCTCTCTCCCTTTCATTCCCCTCTGATTTTACCTGCTCCCTTTGAGCCTCAGTTCCACTCCTACCTGGAACAAGTACTGTCACCACTTCCCACATCTGTGATCTTCTCCCCTCAACTCTCCATATCTATGGCAATTCTCACTGACTTTTTGAACTTTAGAGCTGCCAAGAGGCAGGGACTCCGTTAACATTTCTTTGCATCTTCAGCACTGAATACATCAATACACCAATGCATCATTGACACATTGCAAATGCTCAAGGAGTGCTTGGGGTGCTTTCAGAATGGTAGTTTGATTGACCTATTCCATCCATCAGTGCTTAACCATCTTCTCAATTTCAGTCTGAAACTTGTAGGATTCTGTTAATTTGATCTCAAATAGCATTGAATAAGAGACAGGATTTAACCACCCACCTACAGAGTCAGAAGGGAGGGTGACAAAAATAAAGGAGAGGGCCACCCAAGAGATGGCTGTTATGAAGCCTGGGTAGGGCACCAGTACCATAAACTATATAGGCTTTGACAACACTATAATCACTTCTCATTACAGGGACAAGATCATGGCAGAGCCTTCTCAGAGCAAATGGAGCAAAAACACCTTTAATGGGTTGGATTAATTATTCTTAGGGAACAAAATATGAGAAGAATGTGATGTTTCCCTGCCAAGTTTATTAATTATAATTGCATTTCCACTGAGAATCTACAAGGTCTCCTGCTGGATATATCTAAAAGTCCCTGTGCAGATCATACTATATACACTCACACAACCTACCCTTGACATCCATCCAACAAAATTAATCCTGATACAATGAGCTACTATGGCAACTACTACTGGAGCCTGGGGTATGGTTATGCATGTGGCAGCTTCTGTGTTCTCAGTTATGCCTTTGGTGTCTGTGGCTATGGAAGCCTAAGCTATGGTGACTATGCTATGGCTACATCATTCATCTTGCTATGGAAGGTTTTATTCCTATGACTTCTACTAAAAACTGTTTGCTCCATGGTCATCATGGAATCCTTATTCCCACTATGCTCTGGGCTCATTCCATGCCTTTGTAAAAATTTCATCAGCCTATGTGGCTGGGTGGAATAGGAGAGTTACCATAAGAGGATCTTGGAATCCTCATGGGAGTGTCCACAACAGCCAAGTGACATGGAATGATAACATGACTTTTCCGCTGGAAAATAATACAGAATCTCTCCTTTCATGAGAGAGACTCCCCAAACAACAACTCAGTTTGTTCAGCTCTGATTTAGCCTGAATGAAGTATGTTAAGATTTTCTAATAAATAAACTTGTTTCACTAACTTAGCAGTAGCCAGGGGATGGCTCTGCTCTTTCTCTTCCCTTCCCTTCCCTTCCCTTCCTTCCCCCTTAAACCTACTACACTCTGAAGCTCATACATTGGACAACACTAGGCCCCTGCCTAAGGGCTCTCTTCTGGACCCTCCTGGCTTAAGAGTCATATCAATATTAACTATTGCTGTTTCCCTTCCAGCCTGATGTCATTATTTGTCTTTGCCTCATTAAAGGGGCCATCCCCTGGCTACTTCTTAAACAGGACTATTCACTGAATGGGTGTTACCTTCACCCTAAGTGAGTACCTGAAGAGACCTTGGCCTAAAGGGGCCAAGGTCTCTCATTGCATCCTGAGTCATCTCCAGTCATCCTGATGAATATCTGGTCACTGGATCCAGATGGCTCAGGAGGAGAAAGTGAGGCTGGTGACCTTGCACAGCCCTCCCTCACACAAATCAAAGTCAAGTGCAAGTCATGTCATCATTTCTGTGATGGCATAGTCTTCTTCGAAAACAAAAGATGTACACAACAACTAGATTAGCAAAATTCTTTTCCCTGCTCTTCCTTGGTCTCATTGGACTAAGTTTGGGGCCTCATATTGTGAAGAGATATTCAGTTTTGACCTACTCTTCTATATCGGTGCCAATTTTTTCTCCTGTTCTTTTTTTTTTTTGCATTGAAGTGATAGCTCTCCATTTTGAATAATGTTCAAAAAGTTTTAGTGGTCCTTAATATCCAGGCTTCAACTGTACCAATGGCAAAACATTTCTCTCTATAGTTCATGTTATCTCTCTCACATTGTATGCTCATACTGATAGGGTTTTCATCTTCAAGGTTTCTCAAAGACTCACACATTCATCACCCCATACTCACAGTTAATCATTTTCAGATCCAAGTTGTCTCTAATGGCTCTCAGAATGTGAATTAGCCTATTACTCGGCTACTTGTTCTCCAGCATTTTGTTATCACTCCCTAGTTTGATTTTATGGAGAATTACATAAGTAAATGACATACCACAAAGGCTATAGAGGAGAGTCATCTCACCAACACTGAAGGCTGTGATGAAACCACATCCTTTTCATGGGTCCCAGCTCCTCCAACCAACTGCACAGCCAGTCCACCTCATAACACTGCCCTTGAGCTGAGGCCCTTCCATCCACGAGGGAAGAAATCTAATTTTTAAAAAATGTCTCTCAAATCCCTCAAACACCTGAACTCACCAATCATTTCAAACTCTCAGGAAAAGAGAACACTAGTTTACTGCTCCACAGCCTGGCTTTGGACTTTTGGGCCCTAAAATCAAGTCCTTCAGGTATGTCATTGGGAAGAAAGGCTGAGCTTAGCATCTGCCTAGCACCTAGTAGGAACTTAATAAATGTTTTCTGATTGAAATGTTATTGATTGAACTAGTGTTTCAGAAAGTGGAGGAAACACTACAATTGCTACTACCAACATGTTGTATACCTCCTGCAGGTTATCTTAAAATGAATGACTATATATATATATACTGCTTTTAGCCCTTATTCTTCATTCACAAAAAGCATGTAAGTTTCTGTGGATCCAATGGCTTTTCAAGGGAAATATCCTCAGTAGACTCATTTCATTTAATTCTTCCCAAAACATATCTCCAAATGATTCCTCAATCTTTTGCCAGGACACATCCTATTAAAGACTTTTCAGTGGAAGCTAATCCTTCAGGGAAGAGGTGATTTTTCTCTTTCATGGCTCTCAGTAGGAAAAGAATAATTCATTCTCTGTAGCAAAGTTGAAAATAAGAATATGAGGGAAAAGACCGCCTATCAATCCAACTTCTCCCACATGGAAACAATTAAAATATATCTAGTAGCTGTACTTCATGGTAGCCATTTAAAAAACTTTAAGAGAGCTGGTACAAACCCCTGAGTGTCCTCCAAGCCCAAGAGTCCCAGTATCTTCAAAGGAGTATCATAAGCCCTGAGACAGAAGCCCTTTTTCAAAATGGAGTATAATCCTCTAGATGGTCTACAGCTTGACTGAAGACCAGCCATGTTCAGTGCATAATACAGTTGGACCATCACCTTTGTCTTCCTGAAATCTAGTTTCTTATGTTCCTCTCATTTAATGTCAAGGTCACAGTGGAATGTCTGGCTGTCAGATAGCATCCTTTTAAGATTAAGTATCCTTTACAGTGAAGTTGTGAGAGATTTAGAAGCTAGAAGGGAGAGGTGATGTCTTTTGCTGTCCCAACCACTTTGACCTCATTTTTTAACATGATCATTTGAAGTCTGAGACACTCCAAAACCAGTGAAGTACAGCCTGACTTCTCCCTACTACACTATCTCAGTTAGCAACATCCTCATCTGTCATGGGCTCAGTTGCTTTCTCTCTGCCACTCACTACCACATCTCAAATTCCAGACCAGCATTTCACCTGAACTCACTTGCCCAGCTGGCTGTCTACCTATGCCCAGAATGCATGAGCCTACCGAAATTCAAACTGGCAGCACTTCCCAGTACTTTCACATTTAAATAGTCCGTGACTATACTGCAATCAATGGAGCCTACTCAGAGTCCTTCCCTGTAATCCCTTTACTAACTTTGAAAACCCTAGAAATCAGGTTCCTGACCCTAATATTCTTTTGTTTTCTTCTCCACTAAGCTCTTTCTTGTGGTGAAGAGAGCAGACATTTCTAAACTTTGAAGATTTCAAGTTACCTCTCTCTCTGTCTTTCTCTGTCTCTGTCTGTCTGTCTGTCTGTCTGTCTCTCTCTCTCTCTCTCTCTCTCTCTCTCTCTCTCTCTCTCTCTCTCTCTCCTCTCTCTCTCTCTCTCTCTCTCTCTATCTCTTTCTCTCTCTCTCTCTCCAACCCTTCTAACCCCTCACCCACTGCCACATCTCCAAATATAGGAAAAAATCTCTCTTGAGCTCCAGCTTCACATCATGAACTGAATGGACAATTTCAACTTCATGTCCTCTATACATCTCAAAAAATCCATCTCTATGATAGTTCTCCTCATCTTGCTTCTTCAAAAAGCAACCTATCGAAAACTTCTCTGCAACTTTCAAAATAACTGCCATCAAATTGGAAAAACAGGTCCACAGACTCAGGGAAGGCTTTGACCCCTCTGTATCATCACATCTATCCAACCAGTGGATAAAATTTCTCCTTTCTTCCCAAAGTCTCTGGAAACCAAACACTTCCTTCTGCTCATACAGGTCTCAGGTTAGATCAGCCTTCACCGCCCTCTCTGTAGGATTCTTTGATTGATCTTCCTACCTCAATTTCCTCCCCACTCAGATTCATCCTCTGATCACCTGATCAAGAGATTGTCCTAAAACATTTTCGACACTTCTCCCACTTTAACTACCCCCAAACCCAAATCACTGCACCAATAATCTGGTAAACTCTAGTACCTTCCTGTTTTATACCGGTTTAAGTAGAAACCCTCTATCTTGCATTTCACCCTCTTCATCAGCTGACCATTTCCAACATTTCCAGTTCTCAGTACACCTAATTCTCCTCCCCATGCTTTATGGTACTACCCTATGTAGCCTATCTGCTTTGTTCTTTATGTACCTTCTACTTGACTTTGTGTTGGCTGGTTGTCTACCCTGACAAGAATCCTCTCCTCTCTCCTCCTATCACCTCTGACTTTCCCTGGTTCAAGAAAGTCTCTGATCTAATCCCATCTATGGCAAGAGGCCTTATCCCGTTGTCCCAGGAGTTTGTCCCTTCGCCTATGAGGTTGTCTCCCATCAATTCCCCATGTTTGTGGCATGTGTCTTGTTTTTTTCATGCTTTCACTGCCCTCCCCACTTTAGAGCTGCCTGAGGACTGGTAGTCTGGTAATATTTCTTTGTATCTGTAGCCTTGAGGACAATGGCTAGTGAACACTGAGAGGCAGTCAGTGCTTTTGGAACAGTTGTTTGATTCACTAAATCCATATATTTAGTTCCACAATTATCTCAGCTCCAGCCTGAAACTTGTTGTCACTTCATTTTCAAACAGCAGTGATCAAAAGAGGCAGAATTCAAAAGCATGCCTAAAGAATCAGAAGGTCAGGTCATCACACTGTGAAATGGGGACAATGTCCCAATGACCCCGGGAGAGGGTTGCCATGAAGACTGGATAGATCACCAGTCACGTTAAGCACACAGGCTTCAGCAACTTTATAATCATTTCTCATGACAGGCATAAGATCCTTGTCAGAGCCTTCATAAAGAAACAGCAAATCAAGAAAAAACCCTCTTAATGAGCTGGAGAAATTCTTCTCAGGCAACAATGACAAGAATGTGATCCTGCCCAGGCAAGTTCATTCATAGAAATTAGGCAATGCTAGAATGAATCTACCACACCTCCTGCTGGAACTGTATAAAAGTCCCTGTGCAGATGGTGCTGTATACATTCACACAAACTACACCCTGACATCTGTTCACATCTGTGAATTCTGACACAATGTGTAACTACGGTGGCTACTATGGAGGCCTGGGCTATGGCTATGGCTCTGGCTATGGATGTGGATGTGGCAGTTTCCGTGGTCTAGGCTATGGCTGTGGTGACTATGGTAGCTACTATAGAGGACTGGGCTGTGGTCGCTATGGCTATGGAGGCCTGGGCTATGGTGGCTATGGCTATGGCTGCTACCGCCCATTTTGGGGTGGAAGGTATTCTTCCTATAGCTTCTACTGAAAAACCACCTGCTCCATGACTGTCATGGAATCCTTGTCTGACCCAGCTTGGCATAATTCCATGGCATTATAAGGGCATCGCATTCCATTTGCCTCTAGAGCTGATTGGCCTAGGAGAGCTGCCACAAGAGGTCTCAGAATCCCTATGGAGCACTCCAGGTAGGAAAGTGGCAAGGACTGAGAAACAGTAGGACCTGTCCTTCTTGGAAATAATGCAGAATCTCACCTTTCAAGAGAAGACTCCCACAATGGCAACTCATTTACCACAAGTTTGCTCAGCTCTGATACATCACATCTGAGATACCTGTTATGTTTTTCTAATAAACTTGTTTGACTGTCTTAGCAAAACTGTTTTTGTCTCTCTTCCTTGAAGTCCTTGTGTTTGAGTTTCATCTTCACACCATGAAAAGATTTTTCAATCTTAATCTATGATTGTGTGTCATTGCAGAAAATTATCTCCAAAATTTTCAACGAAGTGATACCTCTCCAGATTTGTTAAAAAAATATTTATTTCTTTTTTAAATCCCTTTCTCAAATTTCACTTCTGCAGTGCTTAAATCTAATACTGCATAATATCCATCACCCCATAGTACTCATGGCAAGACATTTGTTTTTATAAGCCATGGCCCTTTCAGCATATGCTTTGAATATATTGACAGGGTTTTTATGTTCAAGTTTTCTCAAAGTTTCACATGTTTATCGCCTCATGCTCAGAGTCCATCCCTACCAAATTCAAGTGGAGCCTGATGACTGACAGGATGTGGATTGACCCAGTGATTTCTAGCTGTCTTCTACCATTTTGTAATCAGCCAGCAAGCTGAAGTTCTGGAGCACCGCATAAGTGAATACCGCAGCACAAAATCTACAGAAGAAAGCCAAATATTAGTATTCAAGCCTGAAAGTTGTCATACAACCATGTCTTTCTGATGGGTCCCCTCTCCTCCAGAAAACTACACAGCTAGTGCAGCTCACAGTATTCAGTCTCTAGCTGAGGGGGAAAATGAGCTAAATTTTAAAGACCATCTCTCAAAGCCATCAAACACCTGCTCTCAAACTCTAAGGGAAAGAGAGTATCTGCTTTACTGCTCCACAGGTTGACTTTAGACATGTTGCTCAGATGGGTCCTTGGGGAAAAAAGTTAGAGCTTATTGCTTTACAGAACAAAAAATTGGAGCTTGATCTATTTTTATCTATATATCTAATCTATCAACATTTATACATTCATACATTTATGTTGAAATATATATTGATTGAAAGAGTGTTTTAGGCAGTGGAGTAAACACTACAAGTCCTACTACCAATGCATCATATACCTCCTGCAGATTCTTAAAATGAATGTCAATAAGCTCATCTATCACTCCTAACCCTTATTCTCTTTTCATAAAAAAGCTTGTATGTCTCTATGGATTCACTGGCTTTTTGATGGAAATACCCTCAGGGTACTCAATCCATTCAGTTCTTCCCCAAACATATCTCCAGTGACTCATCAATCCTTTGCGTGAAGACATCCTATGAAGGTAATTTCAATGGAAACTAATCCTTCAGGGAGATCATTTATCTCTTTGACAACCTTTCTGAGAAAAAAGTTTCATTCTCTGTAACAAAGTTGAAAATCAGTTTTAAAGGGTAAAAGACCATCTCTGAATCCAAGTTCTCCAAACTGGAAACAAATAAAAAACATCTAATACCTGTACAATATAGTGGCCATTAAAAATAAATTTGAAAGAGTTGGCACAATCCCCTAAATGTCCTCTAAGACCAAGAGTCCCAGTTCCTCCAAGTGAGCCTCATACATGTTGAGCCGGAGAGCCCTCTTCCAATTGGTCTGGTCTCCTGTAGATGCTCTACAGTTCAGCCAAGGACTAACCATGCACTGAGCAGTGCAGGTTATAGATGGGCCATCACCTCCATTTTCCTGAATCCTAGTCCCTTCATGCACTTCTTCCTGAAATCTAAATGTCATCGCGGGATGTCTGACTGTCATACGACATCTTATTGGACTTCTTTATCCTTTAGAGTACTATTGTGAGAGATTTAGAAACTGAGAGGAGAGATGTAAAGTCCACTGCTGTCACGATCACTTTGACTTCATTTTTCTCCTAATTGGTTGAAATCTGGTTTCACAGTCTACCTTCTCTTCTCTCCACTACACTCTCTCAGTTGGTAAAATCTGCCATGGGCTTAGTTACCTTCTCTCTGACACTCATTGTCCCATCTCAGATTTCAGAGGAGCATTTTACCTGAACTTGTTGGTCCAGCTGACATAGTTCCAGAATCATCTCCTCAATGGATGAATCACTTCCCAACTCCACCAATAATGCATAGGTCACAATTTCCCCCATCTTCTCCAACATTTATCATTTTCCATTTGTCATATTAGCCAACATTACAGGTTTGAGGTAGTAACTTAAACTTGTTTTTATTTGCATTTCTCTAATCAATAGTGATTTTGAGCATCTCACTAAGATCTCTCTTGTGGTGAGATAATAGAACTTCCTAAGCTTTCAAGAGTTTGGGGTACATCTCTGACTCTGTCTCTCTGTCTCTTTATCTCTGTGTCTCTCTGTCTGTCTCTCTCTTTCTCTCTTCTCCCTCTCTCTCCCCTTCTTCAGATTTCCCAGATATCTAGATACAGACAAAAATCTCTCCTGAGCTCCAGTCCCACATCATCAACTGTCTGACTGGACAATTTCAACTTCATGCCCCATACATATCTCAAACTCCCCAACTCTGCAACAGATCTCATCCTGCTTATTCAAAGTCGCCTATCTATTCAAAACTTCTCTACAGCTTTCAAGAGAACTGTAATCAAGCAAGAAATCAGGTTCACAGACTCAGGAAAGCCTTGACTCTTCTGTACCACCACACCTATCCAATCAGTTGATAAAATTCGTCCTTTCTACCTTCTCTAAGTCTCTGAAATCCAAACATTCCTTTCATTTCAAAAAAAAAAGATTTAAACATTTTTATTTAAACATTTAAGTTCCAAATTCTATCTCTCTCTTCCTCCCTTAACAATTTCCTGAGACATTAAACAATCAGATATAGGTTATACTTATGCAATTATGTAAAATATTTCATATTTATCATTTTGTATAAGAAGACAAATAAAAGAAAAAAATGAAAGTGAAAAATAGTATGTTTCAGTCTGCACTCAAACAATATCTGTCCATTCTCTCTAGGTAGATAATATGCTTCATCATTAGTCCTTATGGGGCTCATCTTGAATCATTGTATTGCTGAGAATAGCTAAGTTACTCACTATTCTTCACTGAACAATATTCCTGTTACTGTATACAACATTCTTTTATTCTGTTCCCTTCACTTTGTATCAGTTCATGTAAATCTTTACAGGTTTTTCTGAAATCACCCTGTATGTCCTTTCTTGTAGCATAATAGTTTTCCATTACAATCGTATCAAAATCACATATGATATATAACATCATATACCACAGTTTGTTTAACCATTCACCAATTGATGGGCATCTCTTCAATGTGCAGTTCTTAGCCACCACAGATAGAGTGGCTATCAATATTTTTGTACAAAGAGGTCCTTTTCCCTTTTTGGAGGGGAGGGGCAGTAAATGTCTTTGGGATATAGACATAGGAGTGGTATTGCTAGATTAAAGTATGCTCAGTTTTATGGCCCTTTGGGCATAGTTCCAAATTGCTCTCCAAAATGGTTGGATCAGTTTACAACTCTACCAATGGTGCATTAGTGTCCAAGTTTTCCCACATCCTCTCCAACATCTAACATTTTCTTTTTTTATCATATTAGTCAATCTGATAGGTGTGAGGTAGAAGCTCAGAGTTCTTTGAATATGCATTTCTTCAATCAATAGCTAAAACTTTTTTCTATTCACACTATCCCCACATTAGATCAGCCTTCACAACAATTCTCTGCAAGATCTCTGCCTCAGTCTTTGTCCAACCACGTCCCTCTCTTCTTCATGAAGTTTGGATTCAGTCAAAGGGACACATCTGAGGACCTAAAGGGCCACATGTGGCCTCGACACTACACATTTCCCACCCCTGGCTTAGACAATGCACTGTATATCCCTTTTGATTTGCACTGGCTGGCTGTCTACCTTACCAAGAATCTTCTCCTCTCTTCTCCTGTCACCCCTGACTTTCCCTGGTCCAAGGGAATCTCAGGGCTAATCCCATCTATGGCAAGTAGCTTTATCCCATTGTCCCAGAAACTTATGCCTTTGCCTCTAAGGTCTTCTCCCATCAATTCCCCATGTTTGTGGCAGGTGCCTTGTTTTCATGCTTTCACTGTCCTTAGAACTTTAGAACTGTCTGAGGATAGGGATTGTGGTGACATCTCTTTGTATACCTAACCCTGAGAAAAATGGCTGATATGGTCTAAACACCGTGGAGGTGGTTTGTGTTTTAATGCTTCTTGGATTCACTCATTCCATACATTTTTCCCCACAATTATTTCAACTCCAACATGAAACTTGCTGTCACTTCATTCTCAAACAGCGCTGATCAAAGGAGACAGAATTCAAAAGCATTCCCAAAGAATCAAAAGGTCAGGCCATCAAGGTGTGAAATGAGGACAATGTCCCAAAGACCCTGGGAGAGGGCTGCTATGAAGACTAGATAGGGTCATATTAACTAGTCATATTAAACACAGAGGGTCATATTAACTAGTCATATTAACCACAGAGGCTCATATTAACTAGTCAGAGTAACCACATAAGGTCATATTAAGCAGTTATATTAACCACATAGCCTTTGGCAACTTTATAATCATTTCTCAGGACAGGCATGAGATTCTTGTCAGAGCCTTCATAAAGAAACAGCAAATCAAGACAAAATACTTTTAATGAGCTGAAGAAATTATGCTCATACAACAAAAAATGACAAGAATGTGCTTTTGCTCTTGCAAGTTCAGTAATGGGAATGATGCAGTTCTGGAATGAAGCTGGCACACCTCCAACTGGAAGTATATAAAAGTCACAGTGCAGATGGTGCCATATACACTCACACACAATCTACCTTCAACATCCATCCAAATTTGTTGAATCCTGACACAATGTGCCACTACAGCGGCTGCTATGGGGGCCTGGGCTATGGCTATGGCTCTGGTTATGGCTGTGGATGTGGCAGCTTCCGTGGCCTAGGCTATGGCTATGGTGGCTATGGCTATGGAGGCCTGGGCTATGGTGGCTATGGCTGTGGCTGCTACCGCCCATCTTTCTGTGGAAGATATTCTTCCTATGGCTTCTACTGAAAAACCAGCTGCTCCCACCATGTCATGGAATCCTTGTCTCACCCTGCTTGGTGTAATTCCATAACTTTATAAGGGCGTCACATTCCATCTGCCCCTATAGCTGGGTGGCAAAGAAGAAATACCACAAAGGCATCTTGGAATCCCTATGGAGCGCTCAAGGCAGGAAAGTGGCAGAGCTTGAGAAGCAGCAGGACTCGTCCTTCTGGGAAATGATGCAGAATCTCAGCCGTCATGGGGAAAACTCTCCCGCCTCATTTCCAGCAAGTGTTCTCAGCTCTGATACACAACAGCTGAGTGTCTGTTGTGATTTTCTAATAAACTTGACTGTCTTAGCAAAACTGTTCCTGCCTCTCTTTCTTGAAGCCCTTGTATTTGGATTTCAGCCTCACGCCATGAGCAGAATTTCAATCTTGACCTATGATCGTGTGTCACTGTAGAGGATTTAATTTCCAATTCATCTTTTGCAATGAAGTGATACCCTTCCAGATGTCTGCCCAAAAGATATTATTTCTTTGTTAAATCTCTCTCTAAAATTTCACTTCTATGGTACTTAAATTTAGTACTTAATAATACTCAGGCCTTCATTCTATTGAAGGACAGATAATTTTTTATAAGCCATGGCCTTTCACCTACATTCTCTGTGAATATTGATAGGCTTTTTATGTTCAGGTTTTCTCAGATTCATATGTTAATCGCTTCATGCTTATATTCCATCACTTCCAGACCCAAGAGGTCCCTGATGACTAAAAGGATGTGGATTGGCCCAGTTATTTCTAGTTGTCTTCCATCATTTTGTCATCACCCACTAATCTGAAGTCTGAAATTTAGAGAAGAAAGTAAATACTAAGCCTGAAGGTTGTCATGGAGTCACGCCCTTTTGATGGGTCCCATCTCCTCCCACAAACCACATAGCCAGTCCAGCTCACAACATTCAGAGGGCCTGAAACTGAGGCCCTTTCATCTATGGGGGAAGTGAGCTAATTTTTAAAGACAGTTCCTCAGAGCCATCAAACATCTGCACTCAAACTCCCAGGGAAAGAGAGTATCTGCTTTACTGCTCCACAGTTTAGCTTTGGACCTTTGACTCCTGAAATCATGTCCCTCAGATGGGTCCTTGGGAAGAAAGTTATAGCCTAGTACTCTACAAGGTAAAGTTAGAGCTTAATCAAGTTCCATCAAAATGTTTATTTCAGGCAGTGGAGCAAACACTACAAGTGCTACCACCAATTGACCTTATGCCTCCTGTAGTTTATCTTAAAATGAATGTTTATTAGTTCATCTATCACTCCTAGCACTTATTCTCTTTTCACAAAAAAGCTTGTGCGTTTCTATGGATTCACTGACTTTTTGACGGAAATGCCCTCAGGAGACTCAATCTATTCAGTTCTTCCCAAAATATATCTCCAAATGATTCATCAGTCCCTTGCCTGTAGACATCCTATGAAGGTCATTTCAGTGGAATCTAATCCTTCAGAAGGAAGATGATTTCTTTCTTTGAAAGGAATAGTAAGCTGTGCATTGTAGATTTACAGTTTCATTTACAATTTACAGTTACATGTACAATTATCTTGTTTTGTTGTACTGTATTATGGAAATGCTTATTTCACAAATTAAAAATAAAATAAAAATTAATTTTAAAAAAAGAATATCAGGAGGTACGCTCATTTTAAGCAGAACCCCTTGAAAGTATATTCAGAATAACTCTGGTAGCATATAGAATGAAATGTATCTGACCTCATTCCCACATGGTTTTAATGTCTTCTGCCATGACAATATTGAGAAAGTTTCCATTCCATGTAGTTTGGAAATTAGTAGTTATATCAAATAGGGAAGATGGGTAACACAGTGGATGGAGCACTTGGGCTACAGCGAGGAGGACCTGAGTTCAAATACAGCTTCAGATCCTGGGCAAGTCACTTGAACCTTTTTGCCTCAGTTTCCCCATATGTAAGGTGAACTAGAGAAGGAGGTAGCAAACCACTCTAGTATCTCTGTCAGAAGGATCCCAGGTGGGGTTATGAGTAGTTGGACATGACTAAGCACCAAGAACAACAAATGGTGACATCCATTAAAAATATTTTTCAATTTTTCTGGGTCAGTGTTATGACTAGATGATTGCAGACTACATTTCTGTCTGTCATGATGCTCTAGATCCAGTTAAGTTCATTTGATGAATTCTCCAGGATATTTTGGAGGGAGCATTCATAGTTCTGAGGTTAGTTGGTTGCTAGTTTATGGAGGATAATGAGCTTCTGGTGAATTATTCTAGCCACATAACTGGGTCTTTCTAGCTATTCTATAAATATTAAACTTTTACAACCTAAAAAACAAAAGGGTAATCTAATTAGTTTAAGATTTCAAAGCTAAGCCCTAGCTAAGTCTACTGTTTCCATAAACCCAACTTGGTTTTGATACTATGCTTTGAAAGTGTTAAAAATCCCCCTTCTAAAAGTAAGGCAAATGAAGAACTTTTTAAAATGGTTTCCCCTCTTATTTCCTTTTTTAAAATTTGATTAAAATAATCAATTAATACCAAGAAAGAAAAGAGAAAATAAGTCTGTGGGAAAAGAGCGTTTCATTCATTCATTTTGTTTGTTTCAACTTCAAACAAAGTTGGAAATCAGTTTAAGTGGGGAAAAGACCAACTTTGGATCCAAGTTTTCTACCTGGTAACAAATGAAAAACATCAACTACCTGGACATCAAGGTGGTCATTAAAAAAACAAGTTAATACAGCTGACACAATCCCCTGAGTGTCCTCTAAGACCAAGAGTCCCAATTCCTTCAAGCGAGTCTCATAAGATCTGAGCTGAAAGACCTGCTTCCAACTCATCTACTCTCGTCTAGGTACTCCAAAGCTCATCCAAAGACCAGCCATGCACTGAGTAGTGCAAATTACACACAGGCCATCACCTGCATTTTCCTGAATTCTCATCCTTTGTTTTCCTCATTGTGAAATCTCAAGGTCACAGTGGGATGTCTAGCTGTCATATGACATCGAGTTGGGTTTCATTATCCTTTAGAGAGCAGATTTAGAAGACAGGAGAAGAGATGTGATACCTATTGCTATCCCTACCACTGTGACCACATTTTTCTCCTGTTCAGTCTTTCTGGGATGTTCCACAACCACAACCTGCCTTCTCTTCTTTCCACTATACCTCTAGGTTGGTATCCTCCTCATCTGCCATTGACTCAGTTACTTTCTCTCTAACACTCTTTACCCCATCTCAGGTTTCAGACCAGCATTTCACCTGAACTCGCTGATCCAGCTGGCTGTCTACATATGCTTGACATGCATGACCCCACCCAAAATCACGTTAGCAGCACTTCTCAATACTTCCACACTTGGAAAGTCCATGGCTGTACTGCAATCAATGGAGTCACCTCAGGGTCCTTGCCAGCTCTCCTTTCCTTGCCTTTGAAAGTCCTAGATATCTAATTCCTAAAATCAATGTTCGAGAGAAATTACCCTCTCCAAATGCCTCACGGCCAAAACTGATGGCCTCTTCCGAGTCTTCCTAATCTGGATTTCCCTCTGACTCTTGAAAACACTGGCTAATTAGTACTCCTGAGTAGATTTGACCCTGAGCTCCTAACCCAATTATTCAATTCCAGTGGCATAAGCTGGTCAATTCTCTTATCATTTAATGCCTATAGGATGATTCTTAAGGCACTTTCTCCTTTTTTCATTTCCACTAAACTTTCATATAGTGAGAGAGCAGACCTTCTTAAGCTTTCAGGGGTTCAGCATACATTCTCTTTCTCTCTCTTTCTTCCTCCCTCCTTTCCTTCTCCGCCCCCATCTCTCTCTGTCTCCCTATCTATGTCTCTCTCTCTCTATCTCTCTCTCTTTCTCTCTGTATGTCTCTGTCTCACTCCCTATTTCTCTTTCTCTCTCTCCCCCAACCCCAATGGCCAAATCTCCAAATATAGGCGAAAATCTCTCCTGAGCTCCAGTCCCACATCATGAACTGTCTTACTGGACAATTTCAACTTCATGTTCCTATACGTCCCCAAACCCCCAACTCTACAACAAATCTTCTCATCCTGCCTCTTCAAAAGCAACCTATCTGTTCAAAACTTCTCTACAGCTTTCAAGAGGACTGTAATCAAGCAAGAAATCAGGCTCACAAAATTGAGGAAGGCCTTGACCCTTCAGTATCCTCAAACCTATCCTATCAGTTAACAAAGTTTCTCTTTCTACCTTTCCAGCATCTCTGGAATCCAAACCCTTTTTTCTACTTCAGCTGTCCCACATTAGATCAGCCTTCACAGCAGCTCTGCAAGATCCTTTGACTGGTTGTCCTGCCTCAGCCTTCTTCCCACCCAGATCCATCCTTTGATCACCTGATCAAGAGATTTTCCAATTTTTCTGACTCCTCTCCCACACTAACCACACAAAATCCCAAATCACCAGAACAATAATCTGGTAAATTCCAGAACCTTACTGTTTTGCATGGGTTTAAGTAGACACCCTCTGTCTGACATTTCACCCTCTTCATCAGCTGACCCTTTCCTACATTTCCAGTTCTCAGTAAACTTAATTCTCCTCCCCACACTTTGTGGTCCTGCCTAATGTAGCCTACCTGCTTTTGCTCAGACAATGCTCTTCATGTCCCATTTCCTTGACTTTGCACAGCCTGACTGTCTAATCCTCTCCTCTCCTCTGACTTTCCCTGGTCCAAGAGAGTCTCAGGTCTAATCCCATCCATGGCAAGTGGCCTTACCCTATTGCAACAAGGGCTCGTGCCTTTGCCTCTGAGATCTTCTCCTGCGAATTCTCCATGCTTGTGGCAGGTGCCTTGCTGTTTTCATGCTTTCACTGTCCTCCCAACTTTAGAGCTACCTGAGGACAGGGACTCTGGTGACATTTCTTTGTATCCCTAACCCTGAGGACAATGGCTGGTATAGTCTAAACACTGGGGAAGTAGTTTGTTTTCGTGCTTTTGGAGTGGTTGTTTGATTCGCTCATTTCATACATTTTTTCCCACAATTATCTCAACCTCAATCTTAAACGTGATGTCACTTCATTCTTAAGCAGCACTGATCAAAAGAAAAAGAATTCAAAAGCATGCCTAAAGAATCATAAAGTCAGCCATCAAGGTGTGAAATGAGGACAATGTCCCTGAAGACTGGGTAGAGTTCCAGATACATTAACCATGTAGGAATTGGCAACATTATAATCATTTCTCATGACAGGCATAAGATCCTTGTTAGAGCCTTCATAAAGAAACAGCAAATCAAGGAAAAACACCCTTAATGAGCTGTAGACATTCTTCTTGGGCAACAATGACAAGAATGTGATTTTGCCCTAGCAGATTTATTAATAGGAACTGGGCAATGCTGGAATGACTCTACCACATCTCCTGCTGGAAGTGTATAAAAGTCCCTGAGCAGATGGTGCCATACACACTCACACAAACTACCTTCAACATCCATCCAAATCTGTGAATCCTGACACAATGTGTCACTACGGCGGCTACTATGGGGGCCTGGGCTATGGCTATGGCTCTGGTTATGGCTGTGGATGTGGCAGCTTCCGTGGCCTAGGCTATGGCTATGGAGGCTATGGCTATGGAGGCCTGGGCTGTGGTGGCTATGGCTATGGCTGCTACCGCCCATCTTGCTGGGGAAGATATTCTTCCTATGGCTTCTACTGAAAACCACCTGCTCCATGGCTGTCATGGAATCCTTATCACTCTCTGCTTTGGGCTAATGTCACTGTACTGCCCAAGGACAGTGCATTCCATCTGCCTGCACAGCTCAGTGGCATGGGAGAGATGGTTTCGGAACACCTATGAAGTGCTCAGGACAGAAAAATGACAGGAACTGAGAAGCAGCAGGACCTATCTTTCTGAGAAATATGCAGAATCTCACCTTTCATGAGGAAGCCAGCAAGGACATCTCCAGTAAGATTGCTCAGCTCTGATATACCATGACTGAGGGGTCTGTTGTGATTTTCTAATAAACTTCTTTCACTAATTAACCAAGCTGTTCACTGCACTTTCTTCACCTGCCTCTATATGGATTTCAACTTCATACTACAAGAAATTTTCAATCTTGACTCACGCTTGTGATTTAGTCTCCAGTGAATGTTTTGGAATGAAGGGATAACTCTCCAGATTTATATTGAAAAATAGTTTATTATTTTCTTATTTAAATGTCTTTTAAAATTTGGATTCTGCAGTGCTTAATTTATTGTACTTCATAACTTCAAAACTCCATTTTACTAAAATCAAAGCACGTATCCCTATAAGTCATGGCCATTGTCACACAATCTGTGTGCACATCGATAGAGTTTTTATCTTTAAGATTTCTCAAAAATTCACATGTTCATCACCTCATGCTAGTGGTTGATCACTTCCAGATCCAAATGGTCTTTGACGACTATCAGGGTGTGGATTAGCCCAGTGATTTCTAATTACCTTCCCCCCTACTTTGTTATCAGCCACCAATCTAAAGTTTGGGAGCACAATACAAGTGAATGGCACACCACACAAACTACTGAAGAGAGGCCTATGTCAAGCCTAAAGGTTATCATGGAACCACCCCATCTTAAGCGTCACCTGTCTTACATATTACATAGTCAATACAGCTCACAACACTGCCCTTGAGCTGAGACTTCTCCATTTATGAGGAAAGTAGACCACTTTTTTAAATGTCTGTCAAAACCCTCAAACACCTTAACTCTCTCATCAATTCAAACTCTCAGGTAGAGTGTCTGCTTCACCGCTCCACAGCCTGACTTTGGACATTTGACCCCCAAAATCATGTCCATCAGAAGGATCTATGGGAAGAAAGTGAAGGCTTGACACTGCACATGACACAAAGTAGGAGGTTAATCAAATTTTATAGATTGAAATGATTATCGATTGAACTAGCATTTGAGACAGTGGAGGAAACACCATCCATGCATCATATACCTCCTGTCACTTATCTTAAAATGAATGTCTATTTCTTTGTTTAGTATTTTTTTTATTTTTCTCCAGTTAGATTTAAAAACAATTTTTAACATTTGTTTTTAAAACTTTAAGGTCCAAATTCTCTCTCTTCCTTTCTCCCCATCCCACTCCCTTATTGAGAAGGTGAACAATTCTATTTATAGGTTATACATGTGTAGTCATGCAAAAAAAATGTTCATAATATGTTGTGAAAATACACATAGTGTATTTTACACTATGTGAAAAACAAATTTTTTTCATATATTGTGCATGTGAAAAAACTTCAAGGAAAAAAAATGTATGCTTCAGTTCTTTGCCTGGGACTGGATAGCATTTTTCAGTCCTTCAGAGTTGTCTTAGATCCTTGTTTTGTTGGGAATTAGCCAAGTCATTCAGAGTTGATCACCTTACAATATTGCTGTTACTCTGTACACAGCACATTTCACTTTGTATCAGCTCATCTAAGTCTTTCCCGGTTTTTGTGGGAGCGCTCCTGCTAAACATTTTTAAACATTGACTACTTATTTCTCTAATTTCAGTCTTTAGGATTCACTTTTATAAGATTTTTAGTAATAAATGTTTCTTCTTCCCTCCCTTCCTTCTCACCTTCTCAAAACAGCAAGCAATTTGATTTAGGTTATACATGTATAATCACATTAAACATTTACACATATGTTCTAAAAGAAGAATCAGAACAAAAAGGAGAAACCACAAGAAAGGAAAAGAAATAAAATCCTATCCTTCAATCTGCATTCATACTCCATAGTTTTTTATCTGGTGTGGATAGCATTTTCCATCATGAATCTTTTGGAATTGTCTTAAATCATTGTATTGCTGAAAAGAGCTAAGTCTTTCAAAGTTGGTCTTCATACGGTATTTCTGTTGCTATGTACACTGTTCTCCTGGTTCTGCTCACTTCACTCAGCATCAGTTCATATGTCTTTCCAGGTTTTTCTGAAATCCACTTTCTCATCATTTCTTATAGTACAATAATATTCCATTACATTAATACTACAACTTGTCCAGCCCTTCCCCAATTGATAGGCATCCTATCAATTTCCAATTCTTGACCACCACAAAAAGAGCTGCTATCAATGTTTTTGTACATGTGGGTCTTTTCCCTTTTTATGAGCTATTTGGAATACCCACCTAATACTGGTATTGCTGGATCAATTTTATATCCCTTTGGGCATAGTTCCAAATTGCTCTCCAGAATGGTTAGATCACTTCACAACTCCACCGACAATGCATTAGTGTTCCAATTTTCCCACATCTTCTCCAACAGTTATTATTTTCCTTTTTTGTCATATTAGTCAATCTAATAGGTGTGAGGTGGTACCTCAGAGTTGTTTTCATTTGCATTTCTCTAATAAATAGTGATTTAGAGTATTTTTTCAGAGGAGTACAGATAACTTTAATTTCTTCTTCTGAAAACTGCCTGTTCATATCCTTTCCCCTTTCTCCTAGTACATTCTTCTCTTACCCCTTAATTGTTCATTTTTAGATATCAACTTTTCATGTTGAACTTATATCTGTATCCTCTGTCTGTATTTACTCCTTTTATCTCCCCTAAAAATGAGAAAGTTCTTATGTGTTACAAGCATTATCTTCTCATGTAGGAATGCAAAAAGATCAATTTTATTAAGTCCTTCATAATTTTTTACCTTTTTGGGCTACTCTTGAGTCTTGTATTTGAAAGTTACATTTCCTATTCATCTCTGGTCTTTTCATCAAGAATGCTTGGAAGTCCCCATTTCAATGAATGTCTATTTTTCTGCCTGAAGGATTATAATCAGTTTTGCTGGGTAGATAATTCTTGGTTGTACTCCTAACTTCTTTGCCCTCTGGAATATCATATTCCAAGACCTCCAGTCCTTTAATGAGGAAACTGCTAAATCTTTGTTATCCTGACTGTGACCACACCTTACTTGAATTGTTTCTTTCTGGCTACTTGAAATACCTTCCTCTTGACCTGGGAGCTCTGAAATTTGGCTATAATTTTCTTAGGAGTTTCAGGATCTCTTTCAGTTGATGGAGTTTTTTCAATTTCAATTTTACCCTCTAGTTCTGGAATATCAAGGCAGTTATTTTGATAATTTCTTGAAAGATGATGTCTAGGATGTCTCTTTTTATCACAGCTTTCAGGTAGTGTAATAATTTTTAAATGATCTCTCCTGGATTTATTTTCCGGGTCAGTTGTTTTTCCAATGAGATATTTCACATTGTCTTCTACTGTCTCATTCTTTTGGTTTTGTTTTATTGTTTCTTGATTTGTCATGAAATCCTCATTAGTTTTCATTTTCTCTCTTATTTTTGCCAATTCTCCTTTTTAAGGCATTATTTTCCTCACTGGCTTTTTGTACCTACTTTACCATTTGGCCTATTCTGTTTTTATAGATGTTATTTTCTTCAGTATTTTTTGTGCTTCTCTTTTACTGAGCTGTTGACTCATTTTTCATGATTTTCTTGCATCTCTCTCATTTCTCTTGCAATTTTTCTCTACTTCTCTTACTTGATTTTCAAAACCCTTTTTGAGTTCTTCCATGGTCTGAGGCCAATTCATATTTTTCTTGGAGGTTTTGGATGTAGGAGTTTTGGCTTTGTCATCCTCCTCTGAGTGTGTGTTGTGTTCTTTCTTGTCACCATAGGAACTTTCTATGGCCAGAATTTTTCTGTTGTTTGTTCATTTTTCCAGTGTATTATTTAACTTTTAATTCTTTGATAAAGTGGATCTCTGCTTTGGAGAGATGAAAAGCCTACTGCTGTCCCTACAATTTTGACCTCATTTTTTCTTCCGATCAGTTAATGTCATTCTGAGATGTGCCACCACAAGAGAATTATACTTTGCCTTCTCTCCACTACACTCTCTCAGTTGTGAACATTATCATCTGCCCTGGGCTTCATTATTTTCTCTCTGACACTCACTGCCCCATCTCATGATTCAAACCAGCATTTCACCTGAACTTGCTGGTCCGGCTGGCTGTCTACCTCTCTCTATAACGTATGATCCTACCCAAACTCATATTGTCAGCACTTCCTAGTATTTTCACACTTTACAAAGTCCATGTCTGTATTTTAATCAATAGATTCTTCTTAGGGTCCCGACCATTTCTTCTTTCACTGCCTTTGAAAGTCCTAGACATCTGCTTCCTGACCATAACTTACAAGAGAAACCGCTCTCTTCAAAATGCCCAGTGACTTCCTCAGGGTCAAAACTAATGGCCTCTCATGAATCTTCCCTCTTACTCTCCTTTTGGCTCTTGCAAATGATGACCAACTGGTGCTCCTGCATATGTTTGATACTGTTCCTCTAACCACATTGTTCATTACCAGTTGCCTAAGGTTGCCAATTGCCATATGATCTAATGCCTATAGGGTAAATCCTAAGGTCCTGTCCTCTTTCCTTCCGACTAAGTTCTCATGGTGAAAGAATAGACCTTCCTAAGTTCTCAGGGCACCAAGGTCCATCTCTCTCTTTATCTCTGCCACTCACTGCCTCATCTCTAGAAACAGTCAATAATCTCTCCGGAATTTCATTTCCACATCGTGAACTGTCAGGTTAGACAATTTCAACTTAACATCCTCTTCACATCTGAAAACCTCCAATTCAACAACATATCTTCTTATTCTGCCTCTTCAAAAGGTACTTATTAAATCAAAACTTCTCTACAACTTTCAAGAAAACTGCCATCAAATCAGAAAATCAGTCTCAGAGACTAGGCATGTCCTAGACCTCTCAGTATCATCAGTTGGCAAAATTTCTCCTTTCTCCTTCCCAAAATTCTCTGGCATTCAAGCACTACTTTCTACTCATATGGTATTCAGCTCAGATCAGCCTTCACTATCCTCTTTGAAAGATCCTTTGATTATTATATACAACCTGCCTCAACCTTCCAACCAAGATCTATCCTCTGATCACCTGATCAAGAAGTTGTCCTAAAATATTCTTCTGACTCCTCTTCTTCTTTAACTGTCCCAAAGCCCAAATCACTGCACTGATAATCTTATAAACTCCACTTGCTTCCTATTTTGTACTGGTTTAAGTAGATACTCTCTGTCTAGCATTTCACCCTCTTCATCCACTGATGCCTTCCTACCTTTCCAGTCTCTCCTCCCCACACTTTATGGTCCTGCCCAATGTAGCCTATCTGCTTTTTCTCAGACAGTGCATTTCATGTTCTTTCTGCTTGAGTTTGCACTGGCTGACTATCTACCATGCCAGGAATCCTCTCCACTCTCCTCCTGTCATCTCTGACTTTCCTGGGTCCAAAAAAGTTACAGGCCTAATCCCATCTATAGTATGTGGCCTTATCCCATTATCCCAGGGGCTTGTGGCTTTGCCACTGATATCTTCTCCCATCAACTCTCCATCAACGGATTGTGGTGTCTTGCTATTTTTATGTTGTCACTATCCTTTCCAGACTTTCCAGCTGCCTGAGAACAGGGACTCTGATGACATTTCTTTATATCCCTAACCCTGAGGTCAGTGGCTGGTAGAGTGTAAACACTGAGGAGATGGTTTGTGTTTAGTTGCTTCAGGAATGGTTGTTTGATTCATTAATTGCATACATTTTCCCCCACAATTATCTCAACTTTAATCTGAAACTTGCTGTGACTTCATTCTCAAACCGCACTGATCAAAAGATATAGAATTCAATGGCATGCCTAAAGAATCAAAAGGTCAGGCTATCATGCTGTGAAATAAGGACAATGTCACAATGTCCCCAGGAGAGGGCTGCCACGAAGATTGGGTAGATCACCAGGTACATTAACCACAAAGGCTTTGACAGCATTATAATCATTTCTCTTGACAGGAATGAGATCCTTGTTAAAGCCTTCATAGAGAAACAGAAAATCAAGAGAATACACCCTTAATGAACTGGAGGCAACAATGAGGCAACAATGAAAAGAATGTGCTTTTGTTCTTGCAAGTTCATTAAAGAGAATGATGCATTTCTGGAATTAATCTGCCACACCTCCTGCTGGAAATGTATAAAAGTCCCTGTGCAGGTCATGCCATACACACTCACACAATCTGCCTTCCACATCCATCCAAATCCGTGAATCCTGACACAATGAGCTATAGTAAGGGCAGCTGTTATGGGGGCCTGGGCTATGGCTATGGCTCTGGTTATGGCTGTGGATGTGGCAGCTTCCGTGGCCTAGGCTATGGCTTTGGACGCTATGGTGGCTATGGCTATGGAAACCTCGGCTGTGGTGGTTATGGCTATGGAAATCTCGGCTACGGTGGCTATGGCTATGGCTGTGGCCACCCATCTTTCTGGGGAAGGTATCATTCTTCTGGCTTCTACTGAAAACCCACCTGCTCCTGCAGTATCATGGAATATTCATCCAACCCAGCTTGTGGTAATTCCATGACATTATAAGGGTTATCACATTCCATCTGCCTCTACAATGGGTAGCATAGGAGAGATACCACAAAATGGTCTCAAAATCCCTAAGGAGCACGCACAATAGGAAAATGACAGGGACTGAGAGGCACAGGACCTGTCCTGAGAAATGATGCAGAATCTCACCTTTCATGAGGAAGACATTGCAAATGACATTTCCAGCAAGTTTGCTCAGCTCAAATATACCATGGTTGAGGAGTCTGCTGTGATTTTTTAATAAACTTCTTTCACTGATTAACAAAACTGTTTTCACTTCTCTTTCTTGCCCTCTTTCTACAGACTTCAACCTCACAATATGAAGGGATTTTCAATCTTAGCCTACACTTTTGTGCTATTGTAGAATATTTGCTTTCCAATTCATGTTTTACACTGAAGGGATAACTTTAGATTTCTATTGAAAAAAGCATATTATTTTCTTTTTAAAATCTTTAAAAATTTGAATTCTGTAGTACTTAAATTATAGTACTTCAGAACTTCCAGATCTCATCTTACTAAAATCAAAGAACTTATCCCTGTAAACCATGGCCCTTTTCCCACATTCTGTGTATATATTGATAGAGTTTTTATCTTCAAAGTTGCTCAAAGTTCACATTATCATTGCCTCCTGCTCGTGGTTCTTTACTTCCAGGTCCAGTTGATCCATTTTGACTGTCAGAATGTGGATTAGCCCAATGATTTCTAATTATCTTCCACCCCTTTGTTATCATCCACCAATTTCAAGTTTTGGAGCACAATACAAGTGAATGGCACACCACAAAAATTAGAGGAGAGAGTCGTATATCAACCCTAAAGATAGTCATGGAATCATGCCCTTCTGATGGTCCCATCACCTCCAGCAAGCTACATAGACAGTCTAGCTCACATTACTGCCCTTGAGCTGATGCTCTTCCATCCATTGGGGAAGTGAACTAATTTTTGAAGAATGTCTCTCCAACCCTTCAAATACCTAAACTTTCTAACCAGCTCAAACTCCCAAGGAAAGAGAGTATCTGCTTTATTGCCCATAGCCTGATTTTGGATCATTGGTCTCTAAAATCATGTCCCTCAGATTGGTACTTGGGAGGAAAGCTGGAGCTTAATGCTCTACCTAGCACAAAGTAGGAACTTAATGGATTTTAATTGATTGAAATGTTTATTGATTGAATTAATGTTTCAGACAATGGAAGAAATACTACAAGTGCTCCTTCCAATGGATCCAAATGGAATGCCTCCTGTCATTTATTTTAAAATGAATGTCTATTACTGTATATATAACTCTTAGCCCTTATTGTCCTTTCACAGAAAAAGGATGTATGTCTGCAGTGCTTCATAACTTTCAGGCCCCATTTTATTAAAATCAAAGAAACTTTACCCTATAATCATGGCTTTTCTCCCACATTCTGTGCCCATGTGGGCAAAGTTTTTATCTTCAAAGTTTCTCAAATATTCATATATTCATGGCCTTACATTTATGATTCATGACCTCCATATCCAAGATGTCCCTGATGACCATAAAAATTTGACTTGACCTATCCCTATTCTAGCTATCTTCCAGTACTTTGTTTTCCCTGACCAGTTTGATGTTTTGGAGCATGGTCCAAGTGAATGGTACTCCACAAAGACTTCAGAAGAGCAACATACACCAAGCCTGAAGGTTTGGTCATGGAACCTTCTGCTATAGGTGGTTCCCACCTACTCTAGCCACCTGTACTGTCAGTCCAACTCACAACACTGCCGTCCTCCTGAGGCCTGCCTGTCCAGAAGAGTGTTAGACTCATTGTTGCAAGAATGTCTTACAAACCACTCAAAAATCTGAATTCTCTAATCACTTAAATTCTCATGGAGAGAGATCATCTGCTTTACTGACCTAAAGCTTACAGATGGGTCTTTGGATTTCTCAGTTTCATGAGTCGTGGTGGCCCCCAAAATTATGTTTCTTAGGTAGGGAATAAAGCCACAGCCAGAGGTTGGTACTCTACCTGTCATGTAGTAGGTGCTTAATAAACCTTTATTGATTGGACTTGCGTTTCAGGCAGTGGACAAATCAGTACAAGCACCACTACCAATAGATCTCACGTCTCCTGCTGTTTGTTATCTTAACATGTATTCTCATTACTATACATCACTCTTAGACCTTATTCTCCATTCACAGAAAGCATGCTGCTTCTCAGATCCACTAGATTTTCAATGGGAAAGTGGTCAGCAGCCCTCTATTCAGTTCCTCTTATAATAGTCTCTCTGAGATTCATGAGTCCTTTGTCAGAAGATCTTCTAAGCCTCTTCAATGGAAACTAATTCTTCAAGAAAATTGTTTTTGTTTTGGACAGCTCTCATTAAATAAACAGTATTTCATGCTCTTTAGCAAGGTAAAAATCAAACTATTACCTCTAAGTCCAAGTTCCTCTGCCTGGGAACACATTGAACATATCCAATACCTGTACTGTATGGAACCTATTAAAAGTTCTTAATAGAGCTAGAACCATTTCCCCTGGGGGGGGCCCTACTCCCACTAATGAGTCTTGTGGACCTGTGCTGGAGACCCCTGTGCCAACTTGCCTGGACTCCTTTGGATATCCTCTGTCATACACGCTACAAAAGGACCATCACCTCAATTTTTCTGAGCTCTTGTACCTTATGCCCCTCTTCTTGCAATCTTAAGGTCACATTTCATGTAACATCCTATTACTTATTTTTATTACTTATTCTTTAGAGTGTGGTTTTGACAGGTTTGAAAGCTATGAGGAGAGATGTGACATCCACCAACAATGCATAGGTATTCCAATTTTCCCAAATCTCCAATATTTGTCATTTTATTTTTCTTTTTTTAGCATATCAGCCAATCTGATAATTGTGAGGTGGTACCTTGGAGTTGTTTTAATCTGAGCATTCTAGTTTTTCAAAATCAACCTACCACTTCTCTATCTCTCTACTACTTTAATAGCACTCCTTTGCTGCCAGGAACTCATGTTTAGACCCCTGGAGATATATTTGAAACTTCATAGACATTGCACCTATGCAGACAGTTGGCAAAACTTGTCCTATCTACTTTAACTGAATCTCTGGAATACATATCCTTCTCTTTCTTAGATTGAAAGAAAAAGAGAGGAAGGAAGGAAGGAAGGAAGGAAGGAAGGAAGGAAGGAAGGAAGGAAGGAAGGAAGGAAGGAAGGAAGGAAGGAAGGAAGGAAGGAAGGAAGGAGGAGAGGAGAGGAGAGGAGAGGAGAGGAGAGGAGAGGAGAGGAGAGGAGAGGAGAGGAGAGGAGAGGAGAAGAGAGGAGAGGAGAGGAGAGGAGAGGAGAGGAGAGGAGAGGAGAGGAGAGGAGAGGAGAGGAGAGGAGAGGAGAGGAGAGGAGAGGAGAGGAGAGGAGAGGAGAGGAGAGGAAAGGAAAGGAAAGGAAAGGAAAGGAAAGGAAAGGAAAGGAAAGGAAAGGAAAGGAAAGGAAAGGAAAGGAAAGGAAAGGAAAGGAAAGGAAAGGAAAGGAAAGGAAAGGAAAGGAAAGGAAAAAGGAAAGGAAAGGAAAAAAGGGATGGGGAGGAGAATGAAGAAGGGATGAAAAAGGAAGAATGGAAGAAGAAAAGGAGGGAAGAAAGGAAGAAAGGAGAGAGGAATAAAGGAAGAAAAGAAGGAAGGAATGAAAAAAGAAAGAAGGTGAAAAGAGGGGGTTTCAACCTGTATTAAGACACCATCAGTCCCTTCTCTGGAGGCAGAAAGCATTTTTCATCATGAGTCCTTTATATTCACAATTGTTCATCACACAACATTGCTATTTTATAAAATATTCTCCTGGTCCTGCTCACTTCATTCTGTATCAGTTCATGTAAGTCTTTCAAGGTTTTCCTGAAATCATCCTGTTCAGAATTTCTTGTAGCACAATGATATCATAATCATATACCAAAACTAATTCAACCATTCTCCAACTGTTGGACATGCCCTCAATTTCCAATTTTTAGCCACCACCAAAAAAGAGCTGCTATAAGTATTTTTGTATATAAATATTTTGTATTTTGTAGAAAGAACTCATCCTCTGTCATTTTCTCTTTCTTTGGACACAGACTTAGTAGTGGCAGCCCTGGATCAAAGGGTATGCACAGTTTGAATGCCTTTTTGGCATAGTTTCAGACTGCTCCACAGAATGGTTGGATCAGTTCACAACTCCATCAATGGTGCATTAGTGTTCCAATTTTCCCACACCTTTTCCAACATTTGTCATTTTTATTTTTCATCATATTAGCCAATCTTATGATGATGAGGTGATATCTCAGAGTAGTTTTTATTTGCATTTCTCTAATCAACAGTGATTTAGAGCATTTCTTCATATGACCAGAGATAGCTTTGATTTTTTTCGGTCTGACATTTTCACTCTCCTTAGAAGTTTGGAGCTGCCTGAAGATGGGGACTCTGCTGACATTTCTTTGTATCCCTAGCCCTGAGGACAATAGCTGATAAAGTCTAAGCACCAGGGAGATGGTTTGTGTTTTAGTGCTTTTGGAATGGTTATTTGATTCGCTTATTTCACATTTCCACATAATTATCTCAGTTTTAATCTTAAACTTGCTGTCACTTCATTCTCAAACAGCACTGATCAAAGAAAAAGAATTCAAAAGCATGCCTAAAGAATCAAAAGGCCAGGCCATCAAGGTGTGAAATGAGGACAATGTCCCCAGGAGAGGGCTTCCATGAAGATTGGGTAGAGTACCAGCCACATTAACCACATAGACTTTGGTTAACTTTATAATCTTTCTTCTTGACAGGAATGAGATCTTTGTTAGAGCCTTCATAGAGAAATAGCAAATCAAGAGAAAACATCTTTAATGAGCTGAAGAAATTCTTCTCTGGTAACAAGCAATGACAAGAACGTGCTTTTGCTGTTGCAAATTCATTAATGGGAATGATGCAATTCTGCAATGAATTTGCCACACCTGCTGCTGGAAGTATATAAAAGTCCCTGTGCAGGTGGTGCTATACACCTCACACAAACTAAATCCTGACATCCATCCAAATCTGTGCATCCTAACACAATGAGCTACTATGGCAGCTACTACAGGGGCCTGGGCTATGGCTATGGCTCTGGTTATGGCTGTGGATGTGGCAGCTTCCGTGGCCTAGGCTATGGCTATGGTGGCTATGGCTACGGCTATGGTCGCCCATCTTTCTGGGGCAGGTATTATTCTTCTGGCTTCTACTGAAACCCACCTGCTCCTAGAGCATCATGGAATACTCATCCAACCCAGCTTGTGGTAATTCCACGGCATTAGAAGAACATCACATTCCATCTGCCTACAATGGGTGACATAAGAGAGCTACCACAAGATGGTCTTAGAATCCCTATGGAGCATTCAGGACACTGCAATGGCAGGGCCTAACAAGCGGCAAGAGCCATCCTTTTGGGAAATGATGCAGAAGCTCATCTTTCATGAGGAAGATTCCCCTAATGACAATTCATTTCCAGCAAGTTTGTTCAACTCTGATACATCACAGTTCTAGTATCTGTTATGATGTTCTAATAAAATTGTTTCAGTGTCTGAGCAAAACTGTTTTAATGTCTCTTCCTTTACCTTACTGTATTTCTGTTTCATTCTCACATTGTGAAGCTTTCCATCTTGATCTTTTCAGCCCTGAAAAATAAATTGCCAAAGAGTCACAGAGGGTGTGACAAAAAGCTTTACACCAACTATCAACCCTGGGAAAAATAAAATACTAAGGAGTCCACAGAAGTTATAGTCAAAATGTCTTCTTTATTCTACTGGAGAAGGGAAAGAAGACACACATGATGGGGGCTCCTCTGGGACCGAGGAGAATCAAGACAGCTAGGCTAAGCCTTGATACATATAATTGTACCTAGACAAAGAATCGAGGAGTAATAACAGTGGTGAAACATGACAGTGAGGCAAGGTTGCCTAGTGACAAAAGTCAAAACATTTATAGCAGGGCTTCCTGGCTGGGTTGTGGTTCCTGCTGGTGCTTGCCCAAGCTCAGGAGCCACCACTTCTGTGATTTTGCTGTAGCAGAGTTGAGATGAAAGAACTGTTGTTATGCCAAGCTCAGGGCACAGCTTGCTTGCTGGACTTTAGCTCTGGAAAACAAGATGTCTCCTAAGAATAAGAAAAGAAAGGAGTGAAAAGAGGAGTGGTCTTGGGGTGGGAGCCATGATATCTCCCCCCATTTTGGCCAAAGTTCTAAAAGATTCCCTCCCATTCTGACCAAGAAAGGAGACACAGATGACATAAGAGGAATTGTAGAGGAAGACACGGTGGAGGAGACATACAGTGGTAAGTGTTGTAATATCAAAGGCAATCCCTTAGAGAGCAGACTAGTAGGAAGTAGGAAGAGAAGGGTTATCGTGGCCCCACCTAGAGATGAGAAACTATTTTGACAAGGGAGATGTTGGAAGTTGCAAGGAAAGACTCATTGGTCACACTGTCTTCAGTATGATTGAAGCCGTGATCTACTAGTGCTGAAAGGAGAGCATCAGCAGAAGTGTTCCTAGAGACAATGATACTAAACAGGGACTCAGCAATAGCAATTTCAGGAGAGGAGGACTCAGAACAAATTGAGAGACAGGGGAGATAACTGGAAATTACCTGGAGTGTGGTGCAGAAATGGAGTCAGGCAGTAGAAATTGGAAACAGAACATCCAGTTGGGTCAAGACAAGATGTTGAGTTGAGGGATTGCTGTGGGCTTAGGTTGGTGAGATTGGGCATTAAGATGGCAAACCAACAATATGTTAGCCTCTCTCCCTTGGCAATGATGGAGGATTGATGAAGAATGATATTTTTATCCTAGTAGGTTAGGTCCCTGAGGAGATCTATCAGAGAAGTGCATACTAGCTATCATTGCAAAATTCCCAATGGGGTGAAGGTGATAGAGCAATATGCCTTACCTAGCTATTGTACAAGCAGAAAAAAAGGGTAAAGTAAGAATGTAGAGGGAGAAAATGCCAACATATGCTTAAATCAAGGGCATGGAGGTTGGACACATAACAAAAAAGAAGAGAAAAAAGCTAGGATGATATATTTAGTCTTCATCATAAATCTTGGTAGAGCTGTCTTGTCTGGATGTCAACTGCTTCTGGGTCCATATGAGATGAACCCTGAGGTTCCTGCAGGGTTCTGCTATCCACTCAGGAAGTAAAGCTTTCTTTAGATGAGCCAAGAGTCCACTCACAAATTTGGCTGCTATGGGAGTGGTCAGAAGGACCTGGTAGGGATCTTTAGTTTGAGCATAGGAGTGAAGAGGTGCAATTTTCTGAACTCATAATAGAAAGTGTCCCACTCTCCAAACATCTGCAACATGCAAACAATGATTGATTGATCATTATGGGGCAAGGTTTTGAATAAGGCATATGAGTTGCTTGAGATGTACAATTAGGAGAAAATTCCTTACATTGATCTTTGGATCTGAGTTTCTGGTCAGCATAAACTAGGTCCTTGATAAAGGGTCTCTGAACAGCATGTAGAAATGCTTCTGTTTCCTAGCCTTGGAGGGCTAGGTTCAAGCAATGCAATAGGGTTTTCTTCCAGTCTCAAAACTGAATAAGGTTTTCTCACAAGACAGAAATTGGAAGAAAAAAAAGACAGAAATTGGACAAGACTCATAATTGAATAGATCCTAAGCTAGTTCCAGGATTGAGTCACAAGACGGAGTCAGTGTAGTTCATTCAATTCTCACTGTTAACCACTCATTCTCCTAATCCTCTCAATTCACTCATTTTGCCCCTTTTTGCCTTAATGGGGAGTGGGCAACTCACTCCTTCCTTGGGTCACTTATCTATAAGCCAAGTGTATAATTTTTCATAAATTCATAATCATCATTACATTAAGTCAGGTTACTAGTCAAACCCCTTAGAGGTCTTACAATAGACTAGTTTTGAGAAGGGAGATTCACATGTCACCAAGGTGACCAAGAAAACTTAAACATAAACATCATTAAACAAAAGATTGGAGCAATAAAATAATTTTCATAGTATTCACTGGTAACCCATTCTCAACGTCCATTTAATCAAACTAGTTTTGAGTCCCCAATGTCTCATGTAGTTACCTGGTCCCTACCTGTCTTCTCTCAGACAATAAATTTCATTCTCAGGACATTGCTGAAGGGGCCTCTGCTTCTCTGGTTCCAAATCTAGAGGTTCCTAGATAATTATGCTAGTAACAAGATTTAATACAGTTTAGTACAATTTAATACAATTTAGTACACTTAAAGGTGGTGTAAAAGCAAGGACCCTGATATACTCAGGAGGGCCTGCTGTATAATTTCTTAGACTTGCTTTTCTAAAAGGAAAGCAACTTCTGAGAGTTCAACAAGCATTCACTTACAGACATAATATATCAGTAAGTACTCCGACATACAGAAAGGTGCCTGCCGTATAGGTTCTTAGACCTGCTTTTCTAAAAGGAAAGCAACTTTTGAGTGGTCAACAATCACTTTAATCAAGCACATGTATCATTCACTTAGTTTGGGGGGAAAGTCAGCACTCTGAACTTAAAAGAAAATATAAACAGAGAAACAAAGATCAACAGACAGACAGGGCTTCCAGGTGCCTGACCATAAGCAACATATATATATATATATATATATATATATATATATACACACATATATCACACATCCAATTGTCTGATCATACATACATAGTTACCAAAGAGAGAAGCATCAACATCTGAGTTTTCAAAACTGGGAGGGGCCTTAGTGGCTGCCCAGAGTCTCATGTGGCCAAACAAACATTTCCAATGAGTAAGCTCCAAAGTAAAACCTCATCTCAGAGTATTTATACATTTTCAGAGCCACAGGGCATCACAACCCTTGAGAACTGGTGCATTAGAAATTAACAAAAGGTGTAGGCCTCACCTGATTAAGCTTTCCTTAATGGGCAGGTCCATTGATAGGTGGAGAAGATATTTAACTCTCTGATAAGCATTACAATTGGTTCTCCAATCTTGACATTTCAATGAATTTCAATTTATATACCATTTGCTATTTCTGTCTTCACCTAAATCCTGCACCTGACATAAAAATCTCTTAAAAATTTGTGAAAAAAAAATTTTATGGAAAAATGAACTGTTCTACCTTTCAAAGTTGCCAGACAGATACTCTTAAAATGGGACAATAATCTCATTTTCTTTACAATTTTCTTTACAATTATCAATGCAAATTTATACATAAAAGTCTAATCCAACTTTGAAAACTTATCACTTATTAAGTAATTACATTACTTATTGAAAACTTATTACTAAAACACACTCAAAATACAAACTTCAGTACAAACACTGAATTTCCATGATAAATTTGGAATTTATATACATACATATATACTTCTTTTAAAAAGTCTAATCTTATTGCTTTCCCACATTTTACTATTCATTTAATTAGAATATTTTTGCATTACATCTTTATTTTATTACTTTGTCTAATATCCCCCCTTAGTAAGATATCACTCCTATATTATAATTTGATCATAAATACAAGTTAAAATTGTAAGATTTTCATATTTGCATCCTATTATAGTAACTCAAAGATGTTCCAGTATCAACCTGTTATTGAATATATTTAGTATTGTGAACTCCTACCATTCCTATTACTATTACTAAACTCCTACTACTAATCTGTCCTGATTATAGAAATTTACTATATAAGGAAAAAGAAGGACATGGTTATAACAATGTTACATATCACAACAAGGGGAAACTGCCTTAGCTCTGCTTGATTCTAAGCATGACCCATATGTGACAACAATCATGGAGTCACAGGATATGCAAAGCAAAGCTCAAGATCAATCAGGTTGAGAAATTTCCTTTTCAGAAAGGAAACAGCATAATTGGGAAATAGTGTCAAGAGGATCCTACCTTAGGCCATGCCCAGGCTGTCTCCAAAACTTTGCCCAGATGCAGACATCCACCTTTAGCAGTCCCCAGACTGCAGCACACACCATTTTCTACTATTGGCTTCATGATAAGTCAGAGAACTATCCTTCTAATCAAAACTCAAAATTATAGTAAATTACAAGCCCATGAATTTTTAGCTCAAGTAACAAAATTTCACTAACCACAATTTAGGGCTTAAATATCTTTCCTAATATTGCTCTTAACCATTAACATTTCATTTATCTTTTACTTATGAATTAAAATTAACCACATTCTGGGGCTTCAGACATAAAACAAATACCTGATAGCTGGCTCACCATTAATATGTTGAAGTTACATCTTTAAACCACCCTATACACTTTCACAATAGCTAAAAATTTTCAAATGAAAATTTGCTATTGTAGTATTATTATCTGTTTTATAACAAAACATACCTCATTAAATATTTGTTTTCAAATACATATTTTATCATATCCTTTAAAAATCTCAATTCACAAGCTATTAGCACCCAGATTAAAAAGGAAGTTATTTTGTCTTACAACATTTATGTTACAATGGTCTCCCAAATTTCATAAGAAAAATTCGAAGTACAACAATAACATAAAGTACATCATGTATTTTAAACATGAAAAAAAGCTTCAGATGTGATCAATTCAGCTGAATGTGTTTCAAAATTATCCTGTATAAAAATCATTACTCTTATTATCTTTGGCATTGTGAATTTACTTTAGAGTTATCAGATATGGAACAACTACATTTAATAAAGAAATAATAATATGGTGTTTACCATATGCCAGTTACTAGATAAAGCACGTTACAATCATTATGTTATTTTGATCCTCTAAACAGCCTTGGGAGATGAGTACAATTATTACTTTTCTTTTTTACAGATCAGAAAACTGAGACAAATAGATATGATAATCTTCTTAAGATTACACAGCTATTAAATTTCTGCAACTGGAATGTAACTCAAGTTTCCCTGTATTTACTAGGATATTTCAGACAGGAGTGAGTTCCTGGAATTACTCAAACCCTCAGGAATTCTCCACTGCAGTTTTAAAATGGTTACTCTCCTAACTCCTTAATGAATAATCTACAAACCTCCGAAATCTACTAAGATGTTTTTAGCAGTTCTACAAATTTTGATTATCTGATTTTATTTCTGAAAGCTGAAATGACATAAAAAGTGTCTTGCAGAGTTTTTCTTTTATTCTCCCCTCATAAAGGCTAAAGGGGGAGTTAATCCTGCTTAGTGGGGAAATTATTTCAAGTGTGAAACCTCATTAATCTTTCCCAGCATTCTAAACTCTTTGGTTGCAGCCTCTCATTAGTAGTTTTTCTGACTGGCTGCATTTTCCTTTTAGAATACTGTCAAGGTAAGAAAATCTACAAAAAACACAAACACAACACAAGACAAAGATTTTACTACATTTTTCAAAGACATGAACACAGGCAAATGATAAGACAGACAGGATAATTCTTTTTAAATTTTCCTTAAAGGAGTCCGGGTTCCAAAAGACTTCTTGTTTCATGTTTTCAAGTAGTCATTTATTAAAATGATTTAGGATATTTAATTTTCTTGCCAGTTTGATCAAGACATCCTTAAGGTAATTTATTTGTCCTGATAAAAAGAACCCTATGTTGGCCAACAATTTCAAATTATGCCAATTGTTAAGAAACTTGCAAGTATCTCATTCATGGACTAAGTGCATGTGCCCTGCAGTCATGTTACTTGGAGGGAGGCTCATTCTTAAGTCCCAAGTTTCCCTTATGACAAATGAGGGAAACAAACACAAAAGTACCTGTTCCAAAGAAGTCAAGAGACTTCACCAAGAGATGAAAGAATCCCATCTTCAGTCACAACACCAAAATTTTAATCCTCCAAGGGAGCAGAACTCAACCAAAGACATGAGCTCAGGAATCAGAGAAGAAAAAAAATCACTCACTGCCACTCTGAAAGTCACAAATCAAGCTTAGTGCAACAGGCTCCTACTTCCATACCTTTGCTTGCACTGGGGAAGGCAGGAGGAATTAACTCCTTTCAATCCTACTTCTGATACCAACTATCAACCCTAAACAACAAATTACCAAAGAACCTCAGAGGTTATCACAAAAAGCTTTACATCAACTGTCAACTCTGAAAAATAAAACAAAATACCAAAGAGTTTAGATAAGATAGACAAAAAACCTTCTTTATTTAAATGGAAGAGGGAAACTAGACAAATTTATTAGTGTTTCCTCTAGGGCCAAGGAAGTCCAAGGCAGAGAGGTTAAGCATTGACACATATAGTTGTGGCCAGACAAAAAATTAAACAGTGAGTAACAACAGTTGTGAGACATAACAGCAAGAGCAAGGCAAGGTTGCCTAGTGACAAAAAGCATATGCATACCAAGGATGAATGAGCAGGATATGGTTCCTGATGGTGCTTGCCTGAGCTTAGGGACCACTAATTCTGTGGTTTAGCTACAGCAGAATTCATCCAAAGGGTAAACACAGAAGACTGTCATTATGCCAAGCTCAGGGCACAGCTGGCTTGCTGGGACTTAGCACTGGAAAACAAGGTGTCTCCTAGTTAAAAATAAAGGGAGGAGTGAAAAGAGGAATGGTCTTGGGATGGGGGAGGGGGTCCTGAAAACCCATACCTGTGCTTAATTGCAGAAGATTTGGTCTCCAATTAATCTTTTGCAATGAAGGAATAACTCTCCAGATTTTTGTTCAAAAATTCACATTTCCTCATTAAGTGACTTTCTAAAATTTTGCTTCTGAAGTACTTAAATTTTAGTGTTTCATGATATATAAGTCCCTATTGTACTGATGGCAAGGCATATGTCCCTATAAACCATGGTACTTCTCCCATATTCTGTGCACATATTTACAGTTTTTATATTCAAAGTTTCTCACAGATGCACATGTTTATCATTGCATGCTCATGGTTCATCACTTCCAGATCCAAGTGGTCCCTGATGACTGTATGGATTAGTCCATTACTTGTTCAGTTGTCTTCCACTATTTTGTTATCACAACCAATTTGAAATTTTGGAGCACTGTGCAAGTAAATGGCACACCACAAAATCTACAGAGAAAAGTCATATACTAAGCCTGAAGGTTCTCATTGAACAATACCTTTCTGATGAACAATACCCTCCTGTCCAGCTCACAACATTACCCTTGAGCTAAGGTCCTCCTATGCATCTGGGAAGTGAACTAATTTTTAAAGACTATCTTCCAAGCACCTCATACACCTGAACTCTTTAACTCAAATTTCAAGCGAAAGAGAGCAGCTGTTTTAAGGATATCCATTCTCACCACTATTATTCAACATTGTACTAGAAATAGTAGCTTTAGCAATAAGAGAAGAAAAAGAAGTTGAAGGAATTAGAATGAGCAAAGAAGAAACAAAACATCACTCTTTGCAGATGATGGTATACTTAGAGAATCAAGTGAAAAATTACTTGAAATACTGAACAAATTTAGCAAAGTTGCAGGATATTAAATAAACCCACATAAGTCATTGGCATTTCTATATATTACTAACAAAGCCCAATAGCAACAGATAGAAAGAGAAATTCCATTTAAAGTTACTGTAGATACTATAAAATATTTGGGAGTCTACCTACCAAAACACACCCACAATATGAACACAGTTACTGAATACTTTTCACACAGATAAAATCAGATCAAAATAACTGGAATACTATCAGTTGTTCATAGATAAGCCAACCTAATATAACAAAAATGACAGTTCTACCTAAATTAATTTACTCATTCAGCACCATATCAATGAAACTACAAAAAAAATCTTGTAGAGCTAGAAAAAATAATAACAAAATTCATCTGGAAGAACAAAAGTTCCAGAATACCAAGGGAATTAATGAAAACAAATGCAAGGGAAGATAGCCTAGCTGGACCAGATCTTAAATTGTGTTATAAAGTAGCACTCATCAAAACTACTTGATACTGGCTAAGAAATAGTTGTGGATCAGTGTAATAGGTTAGGTACAGAAGACACAATAGTCAATTACAAGAGCAATCTACCTTTTGATAAATCCAAAGATTCCAGCTTCTGGGATAAGAACTCAGTATTTAACTGATGGGAAAACTAGATAATATGGCAGAAACTAGGAATAGACAACCATCTTATATTCTATACCATGATAAAGTCAAAATGGGTACATGATTTAGATATAGAGACTGATCCTATAACCAGACTAGGAGAGCAAAGAATCATTTACCTGTCAGATCTATGGAGAAGGGAAGAATTTATGACCAAACAAGAAATAGAGAATGATGAAACACTAATAGAGCTGCCCCCAGCCCCAGTAATCTAACTTCATTACAGGCCTTTATTACCTACCTAGCCCCACTCCCATACATACACACCCCTACCAATGTCCTAACTTCTTCCTACATGTCTCACTGCTCACTAGAACAATAGGTGGGTCCCTGAAACTCACAGTTCTCACAGGAAAAGCAAGCATGGGAACTCAGTCATTGCCTCTACCTAGGCATTGCCCCAAGACCCATTCTTCATAGTTCCCACAGAAACAGGTGTGTTCTTGTAGTCGATCACAATCACATCATCCATCTAGCCCAAGACAGGACCACAATACCTGACTATCTATTTTGACCAGAGAGGACCACAATAGCTAGTCAGTTGGAGGGCAGCATGGACAGAATGTTTAACTGCTGAACCGTAGATGGGACCCTTCCTACATTACCTAATCCCTTAACAAACTCCTCCTCCCTTTTTAATATTAATCATATTCCTAATATTCTATGTAAATTTCTGTTATATAATTGCATCTTTACCCTATAAAAATCCATTTTGTTTTCTCTGAAGTTTCTAGTTCCTCTTGGAACTTAGCCAGCTTTATGAGAGGAATCAATCCCAGCAAATGCCTCTACTTGGATTAGAGGTGGTCTGACTCTCAATTCTTTGAGATGTTTCCACCACAACATATCGTGAAACCTCAACAGTTTTTGACATCCTTGGGTTTAAACCACAACAGAGAACATTATGAAATGCAAAATGGATGACTTTAATTACATGAAACTGAAAAAGTTTTACAAAATGAAGTCAACGCAACTAAGATTAGAAGGGAAGCAGAAAGCTGGCAAACCATTTTTACTGCCAGTGTCTCTGATAAAGGCCTCACTTTTAAAATATATAGAATGAACTGAGTAAAATTTATAAGAATACGAGTCATTCCCCAATTGATAAATGGTCAAAGGATATGAACAGGCAGTTTTCAGAAGAAGAAAAGCAATCTATAAAAGGTGAAAAAGTGAATCTGAAAAAATGCTCTAAATCACTATTGATTAGAGAAATGCAAGTCATAATAACTCTGAGGTACTACATTACACCTATCAGATTGGCTAACATGACAAAACAGGAAAATAATAAATGCTGTAGGAGATGTGGGAAAATTAGAACACTAATTCATTGTTGGTGGAATTGTAAACTGATCCAACCATTCTTGGAAAGCAAGTTGTAATTACACCCAAAGGACTTTAAAAGTTTGCCTACTCTTTGACCGAGAAATACCCACTTTTAGGGCTGTATCCCAAAAAAGATCCTAAAAATGGGAAAAGGACCCACATGTAGAAAAATATTTATAACAACTCTTTTTGTGGTGGCAAGAATTGGACATTGAGGGGATGCCCATCATTTGGGGAATGGTTGAACAAGCTGTGGTATATGAATGTAATGGAATACTACTGAGCTATAAGAATTAATGAGCAGGCTGACCAGAAAAAGACTTATATGATGCTGAGTTGAAGGGAGCAGAAGCAGGACAACATTGTACACAGTGACAGCTACATTGTGCAGTGACTAATGTTCATTGACTCTTCTCAGCAATGCAAGGATCTAAGACAATTCCAAAAGAATAATGATGGAAAATGCTGTCCACATCCAGAGAAAGAACTGTGGAGTCTGGATGCAGATCAAAGCATCCTGTTTTTTCTCTCTTTTTTGTGGTTGTTATTTTGTATTGTTTCTTCTTTCTCATGGTTCCTCCCATTGGTTCAAATTCTTCTTTACAACATGACTAATGTGAAATTATGTTGAATATGAATGTATATGTAGAACCTGTATCAGACTGCATGCGATCTTGGAAGGGGAGAGGAGAAGGAGGAAGAGAGTGGAAATTTAAAACTCAAAAGTTTATAGAAGTGAATGTTGAAAACTAAAAATAAATATTTTTTTAAAGAGAGAACATTTATTTTACTGTTCCAGAGCCTGACTTGGAACCATTGGCCACCAAAATCACATCCCTAGATAGGTCCTTGGGAAGAAAGTCAGAACTTAACACACTAGCTTGTGGTTAGTAGGCACTCAAAAATATTTGAAATGTTATTGATTGAACTTGTGTTTCTGGCAATGGAGAAAACCCTACATTATCAACTGAATTTTATTACCATTACCAAAGGATCTTATACCTCCTGCAGTTAATCTTAAAATAAATGACGATTACCATACACACATACACACTATAACTCACCGAAAAAAGTATGATACTTGAGATTTAATGGTTTCTCAAAGTAAATGCCCTCAGTAGACTCACTTCATTTAATTCTTCCCAAAACATATATCTCCAAACGATTCATCAATTCTATGCTGGGAGACATGTTATGAAGGTCACATAAATGGAAACTAATCCTTCAAAAAGAAAATCATTTCTCTTTAACAGTTTTCAGTGAGGAAAAAAAATTAATCTTTGTAGCAAAGTTAAAAATCTATTTATCAAAAGGAGAACACTATTTCTGGATCCAATTTTTCCCACCTGAGAGTCAAGAAAAACATCTAATACCTATCGTTCGCGATGGTCATTTTAAAAAATCCCTTAAGAGAATTGGCACAGTCATCTGTGTGTTCTCTAAGCCCAAGATGCACTTCCTTCAAGGAGTCTCAAAGGACTTGATATGGAAAGGGCTTCAGGGTACACCTCTCTCTCTCTCTCTGTGTGTGTGTGTGTGTGTGTGTGTGTCTCTGTCTCTCTCTGTCTCTCTCTCTCTATCTCCCTTTGTCTCTGTCTCTGTCTCTCTCCTCCCTCTCTCTCCTCCACTCATTGTCTCATCTCCAGATTCAGGCAAAAATCTCTCCTGAACTCCAGTTACACATCATGAACTATCTGATTGGACAATTTCAACCTCATGTCCCCTACACATCTCAGAACCCTCTACTATGCATCAGATCTCCTCATCCTGCCTCTTCAAAAGTAACCCATCTATTCAAAACTTCTCTACAACTTTCAAGATAACTGCCCTCAAGTCAAGAAATCAGGTTCACAGAATTGGAGAAAGCCTTGACCCTTCAGTAACCTCAAACCTATCCAATCAGTTAATGAAGCTTCTCCTTTCTACCTTCCCAACATCTCTGGAATCCAAACACTCGTACAGTCCCCCACTTCAGATCAGCCTTCACAGCACCTCTCTGCAAGATCCTTTGATTGGTCTCCCTGCCTCAATCTTCTTCCCACTCAGATCTGTCCTCTGATCACCTTGATTTTCCTAAAACATTCTTCTAACTCCTCTCTCATTCTAACCACACAAAATCCTAAATCACTGCACCAATAATCTTGTACACTCCAGTTGCTTTCTCTTTTGTACTACTTTTTGTCTGGCAATTCACTCCCTTCATCAGCTGATCCCTTCCTCCTTTTAAGTGTCAGTACATTTTATTCTCTTCTGCATATTTAATGATCCTGCCCATGCTAGTCTATCTGTTTTTGGTCAGATAGTGCACTTCTTATCACTTGTACTTGACTGCACTGCTTGACTTTCCACCCTGCCAAGAATCCTCTCTTCTCTTCTCCTGTCACCTGACTTTACTGGTTCTAAGAGAGTTTCAGGTCTAATCCCATCTGTGGCATGTGGCCTTTCCCCATTGCCACAAGGGCTTGTGCTTTTGTCTATGAGCTCTTCTTCCATCAGCTCTCCATGTATCAATTCTTATAGTACAGTAGTATTCCATTACATTCATATACCACAGCTTGTTCAACCATTCCCCAATGACTGATGACTTGTTGTTTTCTTGCTCTCACTGTCCTTAGAATTTTAGAGCGGCCTGAAGACAGAGACTCTGCTGATATTTCTTTGTATGCCTAACCTTGAGGACAATGTCCAGTAGAGTCTAAACACCGGGAAGGTGGGTTGTGTGTTTTTGGAATGGTTGTTTGATTTATTAAATCTATACATTTTCCCCCCACAATTATCTAAAGTTCAATTTGAAACTTTTTGTCACTTCATTCTCTAATAGATCAAAAGAAACAGAATTCAACAGCACTCCTAAGAAATCAGATGGTCTGGCCATCAAGCGGTGAAATGAGGACAATGTCCCTGAGAGAGGTCTGCCATGAAGACTGCATAGACCACCAGCCACATTAACCAACCACATTAAATAAGGCTTTGGCAACATTATAATCATGTCTCATGACAAGCATGAGATCGTTGTTAGTGTCTTCAAAGAGAAACAGCAAATCAAGAAAAACACCTTTAATGAGCTAGAGAAATTCTTCTCAGGCAACAATGAAAAGAATGTGATTTTGCTCTTGCAACTTCATTAATGGGAATGATGCAATTCTGAAGTCAATCTGCCACACCTTGTGCTGGAAGTATATAAAAGTCCCAGTGCAGATGATGTTGTACACACACAAACTAAACCGTGATATCCACCCAGATCCGTGCATCCTGACACAATGAGCTACTACGGCAGCTACTATGGAGGCTTGGGCTATGGCTATGGCTATGGCTCTGGTTATGGTTGTGGATGTGGCAGCTTCCGTGGCCTAGGCTATGGCTATGGTGGCTATGGCTATGGAGGCCTGGGCTATGGTAGCTATGGCTATGGCTATGGTCGCCCTTTCTGGGGAAGGTATTATTCTTCTGGCTTCTACTGAAAACCCACCTGCTCCAACAGTATCATGTAATCCTTGTCTGAACCACCTTGGCATAATTCCATGGCACTATAAGGATGTCACATTCCAGCTGCCTCTACAGCTGGTTGGCATGGGAGAATGCTACATCCTTACGGAGCATTCAAGACAGAGAAGGGACAAGGACTGAGAAACAGCAAGATCATTTCTTCTGGGAAATGATGTAGAATCTCACCTTTCATAAGAAAGCTTATGAAAGGGAGCTCAATTCCAACAAATTTGTCCCCCTCTGATATGCCACATTGGAAGTATATATTGTGATTGTCTAATAAATTTGTTTCACTGATTTAGCAAAACTGCTTTCACCTCTCTTTCTTGACCTCCCTCAACATGGGTTTCAGTTTCACACCTACACCTATGTGTCACTGCAGAAAATTTGATCTCTAGCTCTTCTTTTGCAATGAAAGAATAACTGTCCAGGTTTCTGTTACAAAATAAAATGTATTTCCTTATAATGTCTCTTTCTAAAATTTCATTTCTGATGTACTGAAGCTTTCATATATATCTTAGTCCCCATTGTACTGATGGCAAAACATATGTCTCTATAAGTCGTGGTACTTCTTCCATGTTCTGTGCACATATTGACAGGGTTTTATGCCAGGTTCTGTAGTGCCTGGAACACAAAGTTTGGGACAGTGCCCCTTTCACTCCAGGAACAGAGTTCAAATTTAAAAGTAAGGGGAAAGACCATAAAAGATAAACAAAAAAAGAATCTGATCATAGAAAGTTATTAGGATGACAAGGAAGATCAAGACACAAATTCAGAAGAGGACAATATCAAAACGTGTAAACTCCCCAAAGAAAAATGTGAATTGGATTCAAACCCAAATAGAATCCCTGGAAGAACTTAAAAAGGAGTTTAAGAATCAAATAAGGGTGATAGAAGAAAAATTGGGACAAGAAATGAGTGATGCTAGAAAACCACAAAAAGAGTCAACAGCTTGGAAAAAGAAGGTAAAAAGAGGTACAAAAGTTAACTGAAGAAAGTAAGTCCTTAAATATTAGAATTGCAGTAGAAGCTAATGACAATGAGACATCAAGAATCAATCCAAATCAAAAGAAAGAATATATAAAAGAAAATTGAAAATACCTCATTGGAAAAAACTGACCTGAAAAAGAGAGGTAATTTGAGAATCATTGAACTACCTGAAAGCCACAATCAAAAAAGCCTTCCCAGCTCTTTCAAGAAATTAACAGAGAAAACTGCCTTGATATCCCAGAACCAGAGGGTAAAATAGACATTGAAAGAATTCACCAATCACCTCTGGAAAGAAATCCAGGAACATTATAGCCAAATTCCAGAATTCCAAGATCAAGAGAAAAAATATTTTTAAAATATTACAGCCAAAAATAAACCATTCAAATATTGAGGAGGCACACTCCGGATAACACAAGACTTAGCAGGTACAACATTAAAGGATTGGAGGGCATGTGATTTTATGATATTCTAGAAGGCGAAGGAATTAGGACTCTAACCAAGAAACACCTACCTGGTGAGATTGAGCATAATCCTTTAAGGGGAAAAAATGTTCATTCAATGAAATAAAAAGACTTTCAAGCTTTCCTGGCGGGTGGGGGGCGGGGGGGGAAACAGAACTGAACAAAAAATTTGATTCTCATTACCAAATCACAAGAGAAAATTCAAAGGCTAAAAAACGGAAAGGGAAAACACAAGGGATTCAATAAGATGAAACTGCTTACATTCCTATATGGGAAGATGATACTTGTAATTCTTCAGAATTGTATCACTAATTGTGCAGTAAGAGTATGCATAGACAGAAGGTGCTGATATAAGACAACTTTGAAGGGATAACACAAAAAATTAATTAAGGGGGGAGAGAGAGAATTATACTGGGAAGCGAAGCAAGGGAGAGGTGGAATATGGTAAATTATCTCACATGATGAGGTAAAAGACTTATTACAGTGGATGGGAAGGAGAAAGCCTGGATAGTGACCATCCATCACTTGAACCTTCTCTCATCTGAATTGACTTAAAGAGGAAAGAATATACATAATCAGTTGGGTATAAAATCTCTCACCCTACAGGGAAGTTGAAAGGCAAGGGATTAAGTAAAGAAGTGCAAAAGAATGAGAAGGTTGAGAGAGACAGGGATTAGAAACAGAACGCTGGTGAGGAGTGAAAGGACCAAAAGAAAGAGAGAAGAACAAACAGGAGGAAAAATAGGATGGAATAGAATGCACAGTTGGCAATAATAACTGTGAATGTGAATGGGACAAACTCTACCATAAAACAAAAATAGACAGCAGAGTGGATTAAAAGCCAGAATCCTATAATATATCACTTACAAGAAATATACCTGAAGCAGAGAGAAATATAGAGAGTAAAGGAAAGAGGTTGGAGCAGAATTTATTATGCTTCAGCAGAAGTTTTTTTAAAAATCAGGGGTAAAAATCATGATCTTAGACAAAGAAAAATCAAAAATAGAGCTAATTAAAAGAGACAAGTAAGAAAACAACTACATTTTGCTAAAAAAAAGAAAAAAAAAGGTACCATAGACAATGAAGTAATATCAATGCTACCATAAGCAAATTAGGAGAGCAAGGAATAGTTTACCTGTCAAATCTACAAAGAAGGGGGAAATTCATGACCAAACAGGAGATAGAGAAGATTACAAAACATAAAATTATGATTATGTTAAATTAGAAAGCTTTTGCACAAACAAAACCAATGCAACCAAAATAATAAGGAAAGCAAAAAGCTGGGGAACAATCTTCACAGGTAGTGTTCCTGATAAAGTGTCTCTGATACATATTTCTCAAGCATGTGGAGCTGAGATAAATTTATAACAATATGCCCTATCTCCCAGTTGATAAGTGACCAAACAGGCATTTTTCAGTTGAAGAAAGAAAAGTCATCTATACTCATATGAAGAAATGCTCTAAATCACTACTGATTAGAGATATGCAAATTAAAATAACTCTGACATACTACCTCATATCTTGGCAAATAAGACAGAAAAGGAAAAAGATAAATGTTGGAGAGATTATGGGAAAATTGGGACACTAATGCATTGTTGATGGAGTTGTGAAGTGTTCTAACCATTCTGGACAGAAATTTAGAACTATGCCCAAAGGGCAATCATGCTGTGCATATCCTTTGATCCAGTAATACCAACATGAGGTCTGTATCCCAAATAGAACATAAAATAGGGAAAAGGACTCACATTCACAAAAAAATATTTATAGCAGATCTCTTTGTGATGTCAGCGATGACAATTTTAACTTTTTTTTTCAAGAAACTTACATTCTTTTATTTATTTATTTAACTTTTTTACATTCATTTTCACAAAATTTTGGGTTACAAATTTTTTCCCCTTTTAACCCCTCCCCCACCCCAATACCCCAAGCAATCTAATTTTCCCTATCTCCAATCTGCCCTCTCTTCTGTCATCCCTCCCTTCTCTTGTCTCCATCTTCTCTTTTCTCCTGTAGAGCCAGATGACTTTCTATTCCTCATTAACTGTATGTCTTCTTTCCTAGTGACAATTTTAACTCTTGATGGAAAGTGCTATCCACATCTGGAGAAATAACTGAATGACTCTGAATGCAGATTGAAATATACTATTTTCACTTTCTCAAATAACTTGACTAACAGTGATATCGTTTTGGTCCTCTTTGAGAATAAGGGACAACAACCAACCAGACAGATTATTCATTTCCAGTGGCATAAACTGGCCAATTGTCTTGTCATCTATTCACTATAGGATGATTCCTAAGTTTCTGTCTCTTTATTTTCCTCTCCACTAAGCTCTCTCCTTCAATGAGAGAGTAAACCTTCCTAAACTCTCCTCCTTCTTTCTCTCTCTCTGTCTCTGTCTGCCTCTCTCTCTGTCTCTGTCTCTGTTTCTCTCTGTCTCTCTCTCTCTCTCTGTCTCTCTCTCTCTCTCTCTCTGTCTCTCTCTCTCTCTGTCTCTCTCTCTCTCTCTCCACCCCCACCCCCACCCACTCACTGTCTCATCTCTAGATTCAGGCAAAAATCTCTCCTCACCTCTAGGCCAATATCATGAACTGTCTGATTGGACAATTTCAACTTCATGTCCCCTACACATCTCAAAACCCCCAACTCTACAGCATAGTTCCTCATTCAGCCTCTTCAAAAGCAACCTCTGGCTGGTAGAATCTAAATTCTGGTAAAGTGGCTTTAATTTTAGTTATTTTTAATTTTTTTATTGACTCATTCCACAATTACTTCAACTTCAGTCTGAAATTTACTGTCATTTCATTCTCAAATAGCACAGATCAAAAGAGACAGAATTCAACAGCACCCTTAAAAAATCAGGTCTGACCATCTGACCATCAAACTGTGAAATGAGGACAATGTCTCTGAGACAGGACTGCCATGAAAACTCTGTAGACCACCAGCCACATTAACCCCATAGGCTTTGGCAACATTATGATCATTTCTTATGACAGGAATGATATTATTGGTAGAGTCTTCAGAGAGAAGAATAAATCAAGAGAAATCACCCTTAATGAGCTGTAGACATTATCCTGAGGCAACAAGCAATGACAAGAATGTTCTTTTGCTCTTGCAAGTTCATTAATGGGAATGATGCAATTTTGCAATGAACTTGCTACACCTCCTGGTGCATGTGTATAAAAGTCCCTGTGCAGGTGGTGCTATATATACTCATACAAGTTAACCTCTGACATCCATCCAAATCCGTGCATCTTGACAAGATGAGCTACTATAGCAGTTACTATGGAGGACTGGGATATGGCTATGGCTCTGGTTATGGCTGTGGATGTGGCAACTTCCGTGGCCTAGGCTATGGCTATGGTGGCTATGGCTATGGAGGCCTGGGCTATGGTGGCTATGGTTATGGCTACAGTCGCCCATCTTTCTGGGGAAGATATTACTCTTCTGGCTTCTATTGAAAAACCACCGGTTCCAGTAGTGTCATGAAATTCTTGTGCAACCGTGCCAGTGGTAGTTCCACTGCACTATAAGGACATAGCATTCTATCTGCCTTGACAGCTGGATGGCAAGGGAAAGCTACACCCTAGAAATCTCTATGGAACACTAAGGACAGAGAAATAACCTGGACTGAGAAGCAGCAGGGCCCATCCTTCTGGAAAATGATGCAGAATCTCACCTTTTTATCAAGAGACTCCCCCAGTGACAACTTGTTTCTAACAAAATTACTCAGTTCTGATATACCACAGTTGAGATGTCTATTATGATTTTCTAATAAAGTTCTTTCATTGATTAACAAAACCGTTTTCACCTCTCCTTCTTGACCTCCCTGTAAATATGTTTGAACCTCACAACACAAAGAGGTTTTCAGTCTTGGCCAACGTCATTGCAGAAGATTTGTTCTCTGATTTATATTTGGCAATGAAGGGATAACTCTCCAGATTTCTATTGAAACAGAGGCATATTTTCTTATTAAATATCTTTGTCAAATTTGAATTCTGCATTACTTAAATTATAACACTTCCTAATTCCTAGGCCCCTTTATACTAAAGTAAAAAGAACTTATCCCAAGTGCTACTTCCAATGGACCATATATCTCCTGTCATTTTTCTTAAAATGAATGTCTATTACTGTATATAGCAATCCTAGCACTTCTCTTTTCACAAAAAAAAACAAAACATGGATATTTCTAAGGATTCACTGACTTTTTGATGGAAATGCCCTCAGGAGATTTACTCCATTAAATTTCTCCCAAAATATATCTCCAAATGATTCTTCAATCCTTTGCCTAGAGACATTCTCTTAAGGTCACTTCAATGGAAACCAATCCTTTTGCTCTCTTTGACAGCTCTTAGGGGGAATTGAGCATTTCATTTTTTGTAACAAGAATGAAAATAACTTTAAGGGAGGTAAAATTCCAAGTTCTCCCACCTGGCAACAAATTAAACATATGTAGTATGTGTACTGCATGGTAGCCATTAAAAAAAACTATAAGAATGCTGGGACAGTATTTGAGTGTCAGTATTTGAGTGTCTTCTAAGCCCAAGAGTCTCAGTTCTTCAAGTGAGTCTCATAAGCCCTGAGTGAGAGGGCCTTCTTCCAACTGATATGGTCTCCTCTAGATGTTCTGAAATTCAGCCAAAGACTGACCATGCACTGAGCAAAGCAGGTTATAGATGGGCCATCACCTCCATATTCCCAAATTCCAATCCCTTATGCTCCTCTTCATGAAATTTCAAGGTCACAGTGTGATGTGAGCTTTCCATATATTATCTTATTAGTTTCTGTATCCTTAAGAGAGCAGTTGTGGGACCTTTAGAAGGTAGGAGGAGAAATAGACAGTCTATTGCTGCCCCTATCATTCTTACCTCATTTTTCTCTTGATGTTAGTCTTTCTGAGGCATTCCACAACCAGAGAACTAGTCTGCCTTCTCTTCTCTCCATTACACTCTCTCAGCTGGCAAAATCTGCCATGGGCTCAGTTTCTTTCTCTTTGAAACTCATTACCCCATCTCAGGTTTCAAACCAGTGTTTCACCTGTATCTGCTGGTCCAGCTGGCTGTCTACCTATGCTGAAATGCATGATCCCACCAAAATTCATATTATCAGTACTTCCTAGTACTAGCACCTTTAAAAAGCCCAGTGCTGTACAGAAATCAATGGAGTCATCACAGGGAGCCTGCCAGCCCTCCTCTCACTACATTTGAAAGTCCTAGACATTTGGTTCCTGAAATTAACATTCAAGAGAAAGTGCTCTCTCCAAGTGCCCAGTGATGTCCTTCTGGCCAAAACTAATGACCTATTCCGAGTCTTCTGTCTTCTTGATCTCTGCTCGGCTCTTGAAAACACTAGTCAGTCAACGCTCCTGTGTATGTTTGACTTTGCTTTTCTAGTCTGATTATTCATTTCCAGTGGTGTAAGCTGGACAATTGTTTTGTCATCTGATGCCTATACAGTAAATAATAAAGCTCTTTCTCCTTTCTTCCATTTGTCTAGCAGTGAGAGAGGATCTTCCTAAGTTTGAATAGCTTCAGGGTACCTCTCTTTGTGTCTCCATCTCCATTTCTGTCTCTTTCTGTGTCTGTCAGTCTGTCTCTCTGTGTGTGTCTCTCTTTCTCTCTATTTCATTTCTAGATACAGTCAAAAATCTCTCCTGAGCTCCCACATATTGACCTGTCTGATTGGATGATTTCAACTTCATATTCCCTACACATCTCAAAAAACCCAACTCTAAAACAGATCTCCCCATCCTACCTCTTCAAAGCAACCAATTTATTCAAAACCTCTCTACAACTTTCAAGAGAACTGCCATCAAGCCAAGAAATCAGGGTCACAGTCTCAGGAAAGGCCTTGGCCCTTCAGTAACATCACACCTATCCAATAGGTAAGCAAAACTTCTTTCTACCTTCCCAACACCTCTGGAATCCAAACACTTCTTTCTACCCAAACAGTTCCCATCTTAGATCAGCTTTCATATCCCCTCTCTGCAAGATCCTTTGATTCGTCTCCCTCCCTCAATCTTCTCAAATTGTTCAATAGAAGGATTTGTTTTGTAAAGTTTGTATTCAATTAAAGTGCCACATCTGAGGACCAAGAGGGCATGGGTCGCCTTTAGGCCACAAGTTCTCCACCCCCAAACACTGGGGAGGTGGTTTGTGTTTTAGTATTTCGCAATCGTTGTTTGATTCACTCATTCCATACATTTTTTTCTCAACAATTATCTCAGCTTCAATCTTACACTTGCTGTTACTACATTCTCAAAAAGCACTGATCAAAAGAGAGAGAATTCAATAGCAAGCCTAAATGACCAGAAGGTTAGGTCATCAAGCTGTAAAATGAGGACAAGGAGCCTGGGAGAAGGCTGCCCTGAAGACTTTGTAGGCCACCAGCCACATTGGCCATGTGAGCTTTGCTGACATCATAATTATTTCTCGTGATAAGGAGACTGTTGGTAGAGTCTGCATAGAGAAAGAGCAAATCAAGAGAAAACACCCTTAATGAAGTGGAGAAATTCTTCTCAGGCAACAAACAATGAGAAGAATGTTATGGGAATTAGCCAATTCTCAAATGAAGCTGCTACACCTCCAGACATCCCACTGTGACCTTGACTTGATGAAGGGGAGCATAAGGGAACAGAATTCAGGCAAACGGAGGTGATGAAATATTTCAATCTCTGTAGCAAAGTTGAAAATCAATTTATGAAATGTTTAAAAGTCTCTGTGTAGATAGTGCCATACATATTCACAAAAACTAAACGGTGACATCCTTCCAAATCTGTGAATCCTGAGACAATGAGCTACTACAGCAGCTACTGTGGGGGCCTGGGCTACGGCTACGACTCCGGTTATGGCTGTAGATGTGGCATCTTCCATGGCCTAGACTATAGCTTTGGAGGCTATATCTATGGAGGCTTGGACTGTGGTGGCTATGACTATGGAGGCTTGGGCTATGGAGGCTATGGCTATGGCTGCTGCTACCCATCTTGCTGGGGAAGGTATTATTTTTCTAGCTGCTACTGAAAAGTCACCTGTTCCTGCAATGTCATGGAATCCTAGTCCAGTCCTGCTTGGACTTGTTCCATGGCTTTATAATGATATCACATTCCATCTGCCTCTATAGTTGAGTGGCCTAAGAGAGCTACCACAAGAGATCTGTGAACCCCTGTGCAGTCCTCAGGGTATGAAAGTAGTAGGGACTGAGAAGTAGCAGGACCCATCCTTCAGGGAAACGGTGCAGAATCTCACCTTTATGAAGAGACTCCCCCAATGACAATTCATTTATAGCAAGTTTGCTCATCTCTGATATATCACACCTGAATTGTCTGTTTTGCTTTTCTAACAAAATTGTTTCACTGGCTTAACAAAACTGTTTTCCCTCTCCTTGTTTAAGTCCCTGTACTTGGGTTGCAACCTCACATTGTGAAGAGATTTTCCATCTTTACCTACACTTCTGTGTCATTGCAGGAGACTTAGTCTCCAATTCAGCTCTTGCAATGAACTACCTCTCATAATTTCTGTTCAAAAATTAATATTAGCCTGTTAAATGCCTTTCTCAAATTTTGATTCTGCAGTATTTAAACTTTAGTATTTCATAATACAAATCCTTCCCCTTCCCTCCTTTCCCCCTCCCCACTGCAATGATGGTAAGACATTTGTCCCTATAAGGCCTGGCACTTCTCCCCCATTCTGTGTGCAAAGTCACAAGATTTTCTGTTCAAGGTTTCTCAGAGATTTGCTTTTTCATTGCCTCTTGCTCAGGGTTTATCACTTCCACATTCAAGTGGTCTCTGATCACTGCCTGGATAAGGATTATCCCATTGCTTGTCTATTCATCTTCTATTACTTTTTCACTCACCAATTTGAAGTTTTGGAGCACAGCACAAATGAATGCCACCAAAATCAACAAAAGAAAGCCATATGCCAAACCTGAAGGTTGCCATGCAATCATGCCCTTCTAATGGAACTACGCAGTGAGTCCAGATCACATTTCCCTAGAGTTGAGGCCCTCCCATCCGTTAGGGAGGTAGACTAATTTTTAAAGAATGTCTTTCAAACCCCTAATTGCTAATCAATTCAGACTCCTAAGGAAAGAGAGTATCTGCTTTCTTGCTCTAGATTGGGACAATTAACACCCAAAATAAATCTGTCAGATGAGTTCTTGGAAAGAAAGGCAGAACTTAGTGTACTAACTTGCATATAGTAAGTACTTAATAAATATTTACTGATTGAAATGTTATTATTTGAACATTTTTAGGCAGTGGAGAAAACACTACAAGTACTACTACCAATGCATCTTACATTTCCTGAAATTTATCTTAAAATGAATGTCTGTTACAATATATATCACTGCTGCCCTTATTCTCCATTCACAAAAAACCCTGTATGATTATTTGCATCCAATGGCTTTTTGAAGGAAATTCCCTCAGTAGACTCACTCCATTTATTTCCTCACAAAACATATCCAAGTGATTCATAAATTCTTTGCTGGGAGACATCCTATGAAAGTCACATCAATGGTAGTAATCCTTCATAAAGAAGATCATTTCTCCCTTTAATAACTCTCAGCAGGGAAAAAATATTTCAATCTCTGTAGCAAAGTTGGAAATAAATTTATGAAAGATAAAGACCAACTCTGGATCTAAGTCCTCCCACCGGAGAACAAAAGAAAAACATCTAGGACCTGTACTTCATACTGGTCATTAAAAAAGGGGGTGAGCTGGCATAATCCCTGAGTGTCCACTAACCCCATGATTCCCAGTTCCTTCAAGTCAATCTCAAGATCCTGCACTGGAAAGTTTGCTTCCTACTAGTCTGATCTCATCTAGATGGTCTACAGCTCCATCAAAGACCAGTCATACTCTGTGCAGTGCAGGTTATAGATGGGGCATCACCTCCATTTGCCTGAATTCTATTTCCTTATGCTCCCCTTCATCAAGTCAAGGTTACAGTGGGATGACTGCTTGTCATATGACATCCTGTTGGGCTTTCTTGTCCTTTAGAAAGCAACTGTGGGAGATTTAGAAGCTGGGAGGAGAGATGTGATGTCTCTTACTGTCCCTACAACTGTGACTTGATTTTTCTCCCAGTCAGTTGAAGTCTTTCTGAGATATTCCACAACCAGGGACCTATGACCTGCCTTTTCTTCTCTCCACTACTTTCTCTCAGTTGGTGAGATGCTCATCTGCAGTAGGCTCAGTTGCTTTCTCTAAGACACTCACTGCCCCATATTAATTTTCAGACCAGCATTTCACCTAAACTCACTTTTCCAGCTGGCTCTCTACCTATGCTCTGCATGCATGATCTTTCCCAAACTCATTGCACTTCCCAGTGCTTCTACATTTTAATAGTCCATAGCTATACTGCAATCAATGGAGCCTACTCAGGATCCTTTTCCTGTTCTCCTTTCACTGTATTTGAAAGCCCTAGACATCTGGTTCCTGACAATAATATTCAAGAGAAAGCGCTCTCTACCAAATACATAGCGATGTCTTCCTTTCCCTTGGTCATCCTTTGGCTTTTGAAAATGCTACCCAACAGATGCTTTTGGACATTCATGACTCTATGCTTCTAGCCCGATTGTTGTTTTCCAGTGGTGTAAGCTGACCAATTGTCTTCTTATCAGAGGTTTACAGGGTGAATCCTAAGGTTTTATCTCCTTTCCTCTCCACTAAACTTTCTTCTTCAGTGACAGAATAGACCTTCCTCACCTCTCCAGGCTTCAGGGCCACTCACTAGCACATCTCCAGATTCAGGGAAAAATTTCTCCTGAGTTCCAATCCCACAACATGAACTGTCTGATTGGACAACTTCAACTTCATGTCCTCTATGCATCTCAACACCCACAACTTTACAGCAAATTTCCTCATCCTGCCTCTTCGACACCTCTATCTATTCAAAACCTCTCTATACTTTTAAGAAAACTGTCATCAAATAAGGAAATCAGATCTACAGTTTCAGGGAAAGCCTTGACCCTTCCGTATCATCACATCTATATAATCAGTTGCCAAAACTTATTTTTTCTGTCTTCCCAACATCTCTGGAATCCAAATACTTCTTACAACTCATACAGTCCCCATCTTAGATCAGCCTTTACTGTCCTCTCTGCAAGACCCTTCAATTGGTCTCTTTCCTCCATCTTCTTTCCACCCACATCCATTCTCTGACCACCTGATCATGGGATTTTCCTAAAATATTTTTCTGATTCCTCTCTCATTCTAACTACCCCAAATTCCAAATCACTATACCAATTGTTGAGGGCCAGGGTGGAGTGCTGTTGACAAGATCAGGAAAGACCTTCGGAGAAACTGTTCTTTGAGACTGTGCTCATTATCATCCAGAATGGCTCTCCATGCCCCCCAGATGTTGATGTCTCCATGAGACAAACATGAGAATTACAGAAAACAAGGCATATGTAAAATAGATGTCCTCTAGGTTAACAGTCTTTAAAGACAATAAAACTGGTCAAATCCCTGGGACAGGAGACGAGCAGAATGTCACATAGACTAGTAGTTTCTGTCTACATATACCCTAACCCTCGGATCAATAAACAGAATTGGTCTATCTTTTCCCCGCCTCCCATATTTCTTTTCTTTACCACATCACCGAGCCATGTAGGGACATAGGCCGTCCACTACAACCAATAATCTTGCAGACTCCAGTTGTTTCCTGTTTTGTTCTGGTTTCAAGAAATACCCTCTGTCCCACATGTCACTCTCCTCATCAGATGACTCCTTTCTATCTTTCCAAACTCAGCATACTTAATTCTCCTCCTCTCCATGATGGCCTGCCTGCTTTTGCTTAGACAAGGTACTTCATATTCCTTCTGCTTGACTTTGCCTGGCAGTCTACTCTGCCAAGGATCTTCTCTATAGTCCTGTCTCCTCTGACTTTCTTTGATCCAAAAGAGTTTTGGGTCTAATTCCATTTATGGCACATGGCGGTATCCCATTGCCCCAGGGGCTTCTACCATTGCCTCTGAGATCTTCATTTCAGATCTCCATGCTTGAGGCAGATGCCTTGGGTTTTTTTCATGTTTTCATTGTCCTTTAAATTTTAGAGCTTCCTGAAGAGGTCCTCTGCTGATGTTTCTTTGTAACCCTAGCCATGAGGACAATGGCTGATAGCGTCTGAACACTGGAGAGGAGGTTTCTGTTTCAGAGCTTTTGCAGTGGTTGTTTGATTCACTCATTCTATACATTTTTTCTCTATAATTATCTCAACTTTAATCTGAAACTTGCTATATCTGCATTCTCAAACAAGACTGATTAAAAGAAACAGAACTCAACAGCATGTCTAAAGAATCAGGTCAGTAATGCAGAAATGTGTTTAATGTGATTGTCCCATGTAGATGATATATCATCATGGGGAGGGAGGGGGAAAAATTTGGAATTCCAAAACATATAAATGTTGAAAACTAAAAATAAATTAATTTTTTTAAAGTTTCAAAAGATCAGGCCATTGAGCTGTGAAACAAAGACGATGTCCCCAGGAGAGGGATTCCATGAAGACTGGATAGACCACCAGCCACATTAACCACATAGGTTTTGGCAACATCATAATCATTTCTCATGACAGGAAGGATATTGGTAGAGTCTTCATACAGAAACAGCAAATCAAGAGAAAATACCTTAATAAGCTGGAGAAATTCTCCAGAAACAAAAAAATGAGAAGAATGTGATTTTACCCTGGCAAGTTTATTAATGGGAATTATGCAATTCTGGAATGAAGCTGCCACACCTTCTGCTGGAGGGGTATAAAAGTCTTTGTGTAGATGGTGCCATACACACTCACACAAACTAAACCCTGACATCCATCCAAATCCGTGAGTCCTGATACTATGAGCTACTACGGCAGCTACTATGGAGGCCTTGGCTATGGCTATGGCTCTGGTTATGGCTGTGGATGTGGCAGCTTCCGTGGCCTAGGCTATGGCTTTGGAGGCTATGGCTATGGAGGCCTGGGCTATGGTGGCTATGGCTATGGTTACCGCCCATCTTCCTGGGGAAGGTATTCTTCTGGCTTCTACTGAAAAACCACTGCTCCTACAATGTCATGGAATCCTTGTGCAACCCTGCTAGGAGTAATTCCATGGCATGAGAAGGACATCTCATTCCATCTGCCTCTACAGCTGGGTGGTATAGGAGAGATACCACAGAACGATCTTGGAATTCCTATGGAGCACTCAAGGCAAGGAAGTGGCAAGGAATGAGAAGCAGTAGGACCCATCCTTCTGGGAAATGATGCAGAATCTTACCTGTGATAAGGGAAGACTCCTCTGATGACAACTCATTTACAGCAAGTTTGCTCAGCTCTGATACACCATAGCTGAGATATCTGTTGTGATTGTCTAATAAACTTGTTTCACTGAAATAACTAAACTTTTTTCATCTCTCCTCCTTGATCCCTTTCTATGTAAGTTTCCGCCTTACATGTGAAGAGATTTTCAATCTTGACTTAAGTTTTTGTGTTATTGCGAAATATTTGGTGTCTAATTCATCTTTTACAATGAAGGGATATCTCTTCAGATTTCTCTTAGGGAAAAATGTTATTTTATTATTAAGTGTCTTTATAAAATTTTAGTTCTGCATTACTTAAATTATAATGCTTCATAACTTTCAGTCCACAATTTACTAAAGTCAAAGGAAGTTATCTCTATAAGTCATGGCCTTTCTCCCACATTCTGTGCATATGTGGACAGAGTTTTTATCTTAAGGGTTCCTCAAACATATATATGTTCATGACCTCTCATTTATGATTCATGATCTCCATATCCAGGGTGTCCCTGATGACTATTAGAATTTGGCTTGACCTTTCCCTTTTCTAGTTATCTTCCACCACTTTGTTTTCACTGACCTATTTGATGTTTTGGAGTGCAGTCCAAGTGAATGGTACTCCACAAAGACTCCAGAAGAGCAACATACACCAAGTCTGAAGGTTATCATGGAACCTTTCCCTACAGGTGGCTCTTACCTAATCCAACCACCAGTATTGTCGATCCAATTCACAACACTGCCCTCCTCCTGAGTCCTGACTGTTCAGAGGGGCATTGGAGTCAATTTTGCAAGAATTTCTTGCAAGCCACTCAAATATCTGAATGTTCAAATCATCTTAAACACCTGAGAAAAGAGAACATCTGCTTTTATTGAGAATGTCCAAATATTTTGTAGATATCCTGTTTTCCAGGGTTAATGGCCTGAGAAAATTGGCATAAAAATAATCCATTACACTCGCCCTCAATCACATATTCAGATTGGTCTTCTGAAGAAAGTCAAAGCTTGGAACTCTACCTGACATACAGTGGCTGCATAATGAATTTTTATTGACAAAATTTCGGTTTCAAGCAGTGGAGGAAAAAATACAAGTGCCACTACCAACAGACCTCATGCCTCCTGTTCGTTATTATCTTACAATAATTCCTATTACTACATAGAACTCTTAGCTCTTATTCTCCATTCACAAAGAGCATCATTGTTCCTGTGGATCCACTGGCTTTTCTTTTTTTTCTGTACTGAAATCTAGCATTTCTTTTCTTTTTTCTTTCTTTTGTTTTTTTAATGTATGTATTTATTTTTAGTTTTTAACGTTCACTTCTATAAGATTTTGAGTTTCAAATTTTCTTCCCATCTCTCTTTTCTGCCCACCCCAAGAAAGCATGCATTCTGATTACCATTTCCCCAATCTGCCCTCCCTTCTATCACACCCAACTTTCTCTTCTCCCCTTCCTCTCTATTTTCTTGTAGGACAAGATAGATTTCTATACCCCATTGCCTGTGTGTCTTATTTTCCAGTTTCATGTAAAAACAATTTTTAACATCCTTTTTTAAAACTGAGTTCTGGCCTTTATTTATTTAGCTCCTTGGTAAATCTCAGGTCGGCTGCTTTTGAATCAATAAAGCTCCCAGTGACTAAAGAGAAGGTCTAAGTGAATTCATTCACATTTTGAACAGATCTCCCATCTCTCTCTTCAACATAATGGTACTGAAACCTGGGAGTCCAAATATTAATTGGACTCTGATGATCTTCTCCTAGGGATAAAAGCAACTTTTAGGGTACCAACCTCTTCTCTTGGTGACCCCAGATGGTTTGCCCCTCTCCACCCTGGACTTAGCTGGCACTGCATTCCACACCCCCATTACCACTCCTCAACTGATTCCCTGCCCCTGAAGTGAACTCTTCACCCCTGTTCAGCAGGAAACAGCTACTGAAGACAATGACTTTCTCCCCTTTTCCCCAAAAGAATTCTCCTACCTAGTAGTTGAGTTGGGAAATAAGGTGGATAGAAACAGTGCCCTAAGAGTTAAAATAATATTGACTGACTTTGCAAAGTCCTTGGTGCACTAAAGTCTCCCCTTACCACAAAACTTCCCCTTATCCATATAATTCCTTGTCTCCTCCCCTCATCCTGAGCAATGGGATTTCCTTATCTCCCTTATCTTGTGTCATTCCTGGTCCTCACCCAGTGTCTTCATCTTGCAAGACTTCTTTATCTAGATCACTAACCCCCATAAAGAAACCCTAAAATCATCCCATAGGTCTGGTCCTTTTCCTATACCATTGTCTTTGTTTAGCTCCTTGCTAAATCTCAGGTCCACTGCTTTTGTGTCAATAAAGCTCCCAATGGCTACAAAAATTTTAAAAAAACAAAACTTTGAGTTTCAACTTCTTTCCCTTCCTCCCTCTCCACCCATCCCCAATGAGAAGGTAAGCAATTTGATATAGATTATATATGTGTAGTCATGCAAAATACTTCCATAATAGTCATATTGTGAAAGACTAATTATATTTATCTCCAATCTATCCTGTCCCCCATTTATTCTATTCTCTTTTTTGACCCTGTCCATCCTCAAAAGTGTTTACTTCTAATTACTCCCTCCTCCCATTTGTCCTCCCTTCTATCATTCTCCCCATCTCCTTCCCCTGCTACTTTCTTGTAGTGTAAGATAAATTTTTATACCAAATTGAGTGTGCATGTTTTTCCCTCTTTAAGTCAAATCTGATGGGGGTAAGCCTCATTCTTTCCCTCACAACCCCCCTCTTGCCCTCCATTAAAAAAACTCTGTTCTTACCTCTTCTATGTGAGATAATTTGCCCCATTCTATTTTTCCCTTTCTCTTCCCAATATATTCCTCTCTCACCCCTTAATTTTATTTTTTTAGATGTCCTTCCTACCTATTCAAGTCAACATGTGCAATCTGTCTATATGTATATAATCCCTCAAACTACTCTAATACTAAGAAAAGTCTGAAGAGTGACAAATATGATCTTTCCATGTAAGAAAGTCAACAGTTCAGCTTTAGTAAGTCCCTTAAGATTTATCTTTACTGTTTACCTTTTCATGTTTCTCTTGATTCTCATATTTGAAAGTCAAATTTTCTGTCTTTTCCTCAAGAATTCTTGAAAGTCCTCTATTTCATTGAAAATCCATTTTTTTTTTCACCTGAAATGTTATACTCAGTTTTGCTGGGTAGGTGATTCTTGGTTTTAATCCTAGCTCCTTTGACCTCAGGAATATCATATCCCAAGCCCTCCAATCCCTTAATGCAGAAGGTGCTAGATCTTGTGTTATGTGGATTGTATTTCCACAATACTAGAATTGCTTCTTTCTGATTGCTTGCAATATTTTCTCCTTGACCTGGGAGCTCTGGAATTTGGCTACAATACTCCTAGGAGTTTTCTTTTTGGGATTTCTTTCAGGAGGTGTTCAGTGGATTCTTTCACCATCTATTTTACCCTCTGCTTCTAGAATATCAGCACAGTTTTCCTTGATAATTTCTTGGAAGATGATGTCTAGACTCTTTTTTGACTTTGGCTTTCAGGTAGTCCAACAATTTTTAAGTTGTTTCTCTTTAATCTATTTTCCAGGTCAATGGTGAATATCCAGAGATATTTCACATTGTCTGCTATTTTTTCATTCCTTTGGCTTTCTTTCATAACTTCTTGATTTTTCATAAAGCTTCATTAGGTTCCATCTGCTCCATTCTAATCTGAAAGGAATTATTTTCTTCAGTAAGTTTTTGTACCTCCTTTTTCCATCTGGCCAATTCTGCTTTTCAGGGCATTCTTCTCCTCATTGGCTTTCTGGACATCTTTTGCCACTTGGGTTAGTCTATTTTTTAAAGTGTTATTTTCTTCAGCATTTTTTTGAGTCTCTTTTAGCAAGCACTTGACTCATTTTTCATGGTTTTCTTGCATCATTCTCATTTCTCTCCCAATTTTTGCTTTACTTCTCTTACTTGATTTTCAGAATTCTTTTTGGGCTCTTCCATGGCCTGAGACCAATAATATCTTTCTTGGAGACTTTGGATGTAGACGTTTTGACTCTGTTCTCTTCTGTTTGTATACTTGGGTCACCCTTGTCACCAAAGTAACATTCTATAGTCTGATTCTTTTTCTGATTTTTGCTCATTTTCCTAGCCATTTACTTGACTTTTGAGCTCTTTGTCATAGTAGTTCTCTACTTTCAATGGGGGTGGGAGGTGTACTGTCAGCCACTTGATTCCCCCCACTATCTGTGGGCCTAGAGCTCTAGAAACAGTTTCTGCTGCTGCTGCCACTGCTGCTGCTCCTTTCCCTGCTGCTGCTGCATGCTCCTCCTCTGTGAACTCCTTCTGTGGGCTCTTCCATCCCCTCTACCACCTTTCTTCTGGGACACGACCACTCTACTCTCTCACACAAATCTCACAGGTTTTTTCCACTGGCCTTACAATTTGTCCTCAGCATTTTGGGGTTGAGAAGTCTGGAAACCACCACAGATGCTCGAGATTCAGTCCCCCAAAGCCTGGTCAGGTCCTGTCAGTGCTGGTGTGGCCCACATTGGACTGTGCCCTGCCCCCAGCATGGTGCGATAGACACTTCCCAGCAACCTTCCTGGCTGTCTTGGGCTGGAGATTGGCTTCACTGAATCATTCTATGGGTTCTGCAGCTCCAGACTTGTTTAGAGTCATTTTTTACAGGTATTTGGCTGGATTTGGGTGGAGAGCAGTAGCAAGTCCTTGCTGTTGCTTTACCATCTTGGCTCTGCCATGATCTAATGACTTTTCAAAGCAAAATGGGTCAAGAGATCTCTATTCAATTCTTCCCATAACATATCTTCAAAAGATTCATCAATCCTTTGTCTGAAGACATTTTATGAAGGTCTCTTCAATGGAAACCAATGTTTCAAGAAGAAGACTTTATTTTGGACAACTCTTGTTGGATAGAGAATATTTCACACCATTTAGCAAGGCAAAAAATTCGTTTTGGGGGTGGCCAAAATACTACCTGTAAATCTAAGTTGTCTAACCCCACAGAACATATCAAATACCTATACTATCAGGTTACTATTAAAACTCCTTAAGAGGGTTAGTGTGTGTATTCATCCTTCGTTGCCAAAGAAGACCATGCCATCAGAGAAATAATGACATGACTTGCATTTGACTTTGTTCTGTGTGAGGGAGGGCTGTGAAGTTTACCAGCTTCATTTCTTCAGAGCCATCTGAATCCAGTGACTAGATATATTCATCAGGATGACTGAAGATGACCCAGGATGAGGCAATTGGGGTTAAGTGACTTGCCCAAGGTCACACAGCTAGTGAGTGTCAAGTGTCTGAGATGAGATTTGAACTCAGGTCCTCCTGACTCCTGAACTGGTGCTGTATGTACTGCACCACCCAACTGCCCCAAAAGAGCTAGTATGACCATCTCAAAGATTCCATTAAGTCACAAAGACCTAGCTCCTTCAAGTGAGTCTTGTAGGGCTGAGCTGGACACCCTTGTGCCACTTCTTCTGATTCTTCTGCATGTTCTCCCTCGCAACCAAACACAAGTCAAATACTAAACAGAGCATGATATAGGCTGCTAAATCTTGGGTTATAGTGATTGTGGCTCCACAATACTTGAATTGTTTCTTTCTGGCTGCTTGTATATTTTCTACTTGACCTAGGAACTCTGGAATTTGGCTATAGGAGTTTTCATTTTGGGATTTCTTTCAGGAGATGATTGTTTCAATTTCTATTTTATCCACTGGTTCTAGAATATCAGGCCAGTTTTCCTTGATAATTTCTTGAAAGATGATGGTTAGGCTCTTTTTTTTTAACATGGCTTTCACGTAGTTCAGTAATTCTTAAACTATTTCTTCTGGATCTATTTCCCAGGTCAGTTGCTTTTCCAATTAGATATTTCATATTCTCTTCTATTTTTTTCTTTTTGTTCTGTTTCCTAATATCCTGATTTCTCATAAAGTCATTGGCTTCCATTTGCTCCATTCTAATTTTTAAGGAATTATTTTCTTCGGTGAACTTTTGGACCTCCTTTTCGATTAGTAAATTATGTTTTTTCAAGACATTATTCTTTTCATTGGTTTTTTTGCACCTCTTTTGTCATTTTGCCTAGTCTGTTTCTTATGGTGTTATTTTATTCAGTTTTTTGTTTTGTGTTTCCTTTACCAAGCTGTTGACTCGTTTTCATGATTTCCTTATATCACTCTCATTTCTCTTCCCAATTTTTCCTCTACTTCTCTTAGTTGATTTTCAAAATCCTTTTTGAGCTCTTCCCGCCAGGGAAGAGACCAATTCATATTTTTCTTGGAGGCTTTGGATATAGGAGTTTTGACTTTGTTGTGTTGTTCTGAGTGTGTGTTTTGATCTTCCTTGACACCAAAATAAGTTTCTATAGTCAGAGTTTATTTTCCCATTTTTCACTCATTTTCCTAGCCTATTACATTGCTTTTTAACTTTTTGTTAAGGTAGGGCTCTGCTTCCAGGATGGAGGAAAATTGTTCCAAGCTTTAGGGGATTTGTGCAGCTGTTTTCAGATATACTTCTAGAGACCTGTAACTTTTCAGTTTTCCAAAGTGGTATGATCTAAGGAAAAGTGCTTACACCTCTCCTGAATGGTGGTCTTATCTATGAGTACCCACAAGAACTCTTTGCCCTGGAACTGTGAGGAGGGTCCCCCCTCACTGCTGCCACAAGTTCTGCTATACTAGGCTCCTCCTCACCCTGGGACTGTCAACCAGGATCCAAGTATGGGTAAAGCAACAAAATCCTGCTTTGGTACTAGCAAAGAGACCCCTGTAATCTCCCTCTGACCTTGTTCAATCCCTTTACTGTTTGTGGGTTGAGAGCTCTGGGAGCAACCACTGCTTCTACTAATTCAGTCATGACAAAGACATGCTCCTGGTTTTGTGGGGCCAGGGCTGTACTGATGTAGCCCATGCTGGACTGTGCTCCATTCTCAACCACGTCTAACAGACCTTTGCCACTCATCTTCTAAATTGTCTTTGATGTCTTTCTGGAAACTGCCAAAGATGCCTGTGATTCAGTGGCTCTGAGATCTACTCTGTGTTTGATGGAGTCTGTACTGCTCTATACTCCTCTCTCACCCTGGTACATGAGACCTCTCCTGTCAACCTACCAGAATGTCTTTGCCTGGAAATGTGTTTCACTCTTTATTTGTGTGAGTTGGGCTGCTCTAGATTTTTTTGGAGTCATTTTTAAAGGGATTTGGAGAGATATGGGGGAGATATAAGGCAACACCCTGCCTTTACTATGCTATATTGGCTCTGCCCCACCTTTACCCCTTTACACCAAGAGGTTATGTGTGCACACATGAGATCTTAAGTCATCAAACATCCATGTTTGTGGCAGGTACCTTATTATTTTCATGTTCTCACTGAACTTAAGAACTGCCCAAGTGCAGGGACTCAGTTGAATCCATGTGCATGGTTGCTGGCCTAGTGCAAATACTAGAAAGGAGCTTGGTGCTTGGGGTACTTTGGAAATGGAAGTAGAATTGACCTGTTCCATACACTGGTGCCCCACCAGCATATAAATTCCACTCTGAAACTTCCATGATTCTGTCAAATCAGTCTCAAACAGCACTGATTATTGAGATAGGATTCAACCACCTGCCTAAAGAATCAGAAGTCCAGTAAGAAAATTGTAATGGAAGAAACACAGAGTCACCCAGGAAATGGCTGCTATGAAGCTTGGGTGGTGTTCTAGTCACATTAACTATAAAGAATTTGTCAACATTATACTCATTCTCATTACAGGAACAAGGTCATGGCACAGCTTTCCCAGAGAAAAAGCCAACTAAGAGAAAATATCCTTAATGGGCTTGAAAAGTGTTTTCAAGTCTCCTTCTTGGTTTCCCTATGCTCCATCAGGCCCCACTATCCTGAAGGCAAATCATTTTTTCTTATAAGCTGTGGCCCCTTTCCCAAATTCTGTGCCCATATTAGCAGGATTTTTGTCTTCAGGATACCTCAAATATTTGCATGTTCATCACCTCCAGGTCATGGTTCATCAATTCCAGGTCCACAGTATCCCTGATGACTGGGAAAATGAGTGGTTACCCACTTCCTGTGTCACTGTCTTCCATTATTTTGTTATCAAATTTGAAATTTTAGAGAAGAGCACCTGAATGGCACAACAAAAGACTACAGAATAGTCATAGACCATATCCGAATTCTGTCAAAGAGCCTTGCCCTTTGGGTGGATCCCATCTCTTTTAGCCCCTTGCACAGCTAGTACAACTTGCAACACTGCTCTCTAGCTGAGGCCCACCCATCCAGTGGGGAAATAGACTCATCATCATTATTAATCTATCCAAATATGCTTTTCAATCTACTCTGTCCAAAGTGTCCAATGATGGCCTAATGGACAAAACTCATGACCTCTTCTGAATCTTCCTTCTTCTTTATCTCCTTTCAGTTTTTGACACCATTGGCCAACTAGTGCCTCCTACCATCCTGACTGTTCATTCCAGTTACCTTACCTAGACCACAATCTAAGCCATGTTGACTAATTATGCCAGATGCCCTCGTCTATGAACTCTATTCTTTTCTCCTCTGTACACTCTCTCAGATAGAGACCTTCTTACCTTCAAGTTTTTTAGTGATCTTCTCTCTGTCACTCACTGCTACATCTAGAGATCTAGCCCTGCATCTGTCTTTAGCTACAATCCCATATCATGAACTATGGAATTATACTAATTCAAAATGCCATCTAGTATACTATAAAACTCATCTTGGCCTTTCCCAAAGCACCCCAACTCCCAACTTAGAAGACCACCACCATTCTGCCAAGAACTAAGGTTCACAGACTCAGAATACTGAATAATACTTTAAAAATGGAGGAATGAGAAACAGGAATACATTGGGAGAAGGGTGAAGGGAAAGGAAGAAGAGGGAAGATTTTCTCACCGAAAAGAGTTATGAAAAGCAGAGGTTTTACATTACAGAGGAAAACATAGGGCAAGCCTTTATAGTAAAGGTGTGGTGGGTAATTCTTAAACTTACCTTTCCTCAGAATTGGTTCAAAGAGGAAAGAATACACACACACACATACACACACACAAACACACACATACACAGAGACTACAGGTGGGTAAATCTATCTTACCTAATCCAACAGGGAAGAGGAAGGGAAAGGGATAAGAGGATGGGACCTGGGAATGGGGTCGGGGAGAGGTGGAGGGAGTGAGTGGGGAGGATCAAATGGATGGACTATTAAGGCAGACAGTTGTTGTGTTTTTTCTTTGTTCTCAAAGGAGAATGTCTATAAACAGAATAGACTTTTGAGGAAGGACAGGAGGGGAGGAGAAGGAGAGAGAGAGAGAGAGAGAGAGAGAGAGAGAGAGAGAGAGAGAGAGAGAGAGAGAGAGAGAGAGAGAGAAGGAAAAAAGAAAATAGAATGGAGGAAAGTTGAAAATAACACAACTCTGAATGTGAATGGGATGAATTAAATCATAAAGTAGAAGCAGATAATCAAAACAGATTAGAAACCAATATTCAACAATATGTTGTTCATGAGAAATATGCTTGAAACAGAAAGACACACACAAAAGGTTAAAGTGAGAAGCTGGAGCAGAAACCATTATGCCCTCACTGAAGGAAAAAAGACAGGGGTAGAAACTATGGTTTCAGACAAAGCAAAAGCAAAAATAGATCTAATTAAAAGACATAATTTCAGAAACTAAATTTTGTTTTAACAAAGCACCATGCTTACTAAAGGGATATCAAAAATTTTAAAGCAACTTATTAAAATAAAAGTCTTATTTCATAAGTATGTAAGGAAATAAGTCAAATTTACAAAAATTAGAGCCATTTCCCAGTTGACAAATGGTCAGAGGATATGAAACAGCAGTTTTCAGAAGAAGAAATCAAAGATATCTAAAGCCAAATGAAAAATCATTCTAAATCAACACTGACTGGAGAAAAACAAATTAAAATTATTCTGAGGTACCAACTCACACCTATCAGAAATAGAAATTTGGAGGGGATTGCGGAGGGAAAGGGAACATTGATGAATTCCTGATGGAATTGTAAACTGTTCCAACCATTTTGTAGGACAATTTGGAACTATACCCACAGGGATACAAAACTGTGTGTACCTTTGCTCAGGAGTAATACTACTACTGCATTTGTGTATCAGAGAGATCAAAAGAAAAAGAAAAGAACCTAGATGTACAAAACTATTTATAGATGCTCTTTATGTGGCGGCAAAGGATTGGACACTAAGAGGAGGTCCATAAATTATGGAATAACAGAACAAGGTGAGGTCTTCCATAAACTGAATAAGGTGAGAGTTCTATACTGTGATGGAATGCTATTGAGCTATAAGGAAAAATGAGGGGTGGATTCATCAAAACATGGTAGGACCTATACAAATTCATGCAAACTGAAGTGATAAGAACTAGGAGATCCTTCTATACAATAAGAGCAATATAGTAATGATGACAGACTATGAAAACTTCATAATGCTGATCAATAAAATAATCCAAAATAAAGGAACCATGATGAAAATTGATCTCCCCCTCCAGAACATAAACTGAGATGAACTCAGTACAAAACAAAGAATAATTTTCTCACATTCTTTATCTTTCTTGGTTTATTTAAAGAATCACTAATATGAAAATATGTTTTGCATGATTTCAGATGTCTAAAGGCTATCATATTGCTACCTTGTCAATGGCCAGGGAAAGAAATTAGGGGAGAGGAAATTTGGAACTGATTTTTTTTAATTTTAAAAATATATTGAGGGGAGGAGCCAAGATGGTGGAGTAGAAAGACTCATGTATGCTAGCTCCAAACCCACAGCCCATATATTTCTTGTAAAAAGAACTCCCCACAAATTCTGGAGCAGTGGAACCCCCGCAGAAACACAGTGGAAGAGATTTTCCTTCCAGAGACCCCTGGAAAGCCATTCCCAGGGGCCCATCATGCTCCAAACAGCGGAGCCCACCCCTGCGCTGCCCTGGCCCCAGCCCCAGAGGAGCAGATCTGAGCAGGCTTCAGGGACAGAACCTCTGGCAGCCTCGAAGGTCCCTCCACCCACAGATGCTACAGGTCAGTGAGAGAGACTTCTAGGCTGGCCGGGAGGGGAGCGGGGTGTCTCTGTGACTCAGGACCCCTCAGGAGGCGGTGGCGGAGGCAGCTGCAGCCCGGGACCCCCAGAGTAGACAGGAGCTCAGGGCCATTACCAAAGATCTCCGCATAAACCACCTGAGGGAACTGAGCCTGGGAGGTGGCCTGGCCCCCACCCAAGCACCAAAACTTAAGCTCACATTGAATACCAGCCACGCCCCCCCACTGAAAGCCCTGAGGCTGGGGAGCAGCATTTGAATCTCAGACCCCAAGCACTAGCTTGGGGTGGAGAGGAATCTCAGAAGTCAAGTAACTGGCTGGGAAAATGCCCAGAAAAGGGAAGAAAAATAAGACTATAGAAAGCTACTTTGATGGGGGACAGATGTTCCTGCCTTTCAATTCTGATAACAAGGAACAATTCTTACCATCAGGGAAGAAGTGGAGAGCAGGGCCTCTGTATCCCAGACATCCCAGGGGGATGTCCAGTGGGCTCAGGTCATGGAAGAGCTCAAAAAGGATTTTGAAAATCAAGTTAGACAGGTGGAGGAAAATTGGGAAGAGAAACGAGAGAGATGCAAGAAAAGCATGAAAAATGGGTCAATACCTTGCTAAAGGAGACCCAAAAAAATGCTGAAGAAAATAACACCTTGAAAAATAGGCTCACTCAATTGGCAAAAGAGGTTCAAAAAGCCAATGAGGAGAAGAACACTTTCAAAAGCAGAATTAGCCAAATGGAAAGAGGTTCAAAAGCTCACTGAAGAAGTTCTCTCAAAATTAGAATGGAACAGATGGAGGCTAATGACTTTATGAGAAACCAAGAAATCACAAAACAAAACCAAAAGAATGAAAAAATGGAAGAGAATGTGAAATATCTCATAGGAAAAACAACTGACCCGGAAAATAGATTCAGGAGAGACAATTTAAAAATTATGGGACCACCTGAAAGCCATGATCGAAAAAAGAGCCTAGACATCATCTTCCATGAAATTATCAAGGAAAACTTCCCTGATATCCTACAACCAGAGGGCAAAATAAGTATTGAAGGAATCCATCGATCACCGCCTGAAAGAGATCCAAAAAGAGAAACTCCTAGGAACATTGTGGCCAAATTCCAGAATGCCCAGGTCAAGGAGAAAATATTGCAAGCAGCTAGAAAGAAACAATTCCAGTATTGTGGAAATACAATCAGGATAACACAAGATCTAGCACCTTCTACATTAAGGGATTGAAGGGCATGGAATAGGATATTCCAGAAGTCAATAGGATATTCCAGAAGTCACCTACTCAGCAAAACTGAGTATAATGCTTCAGGGGAAAGTATGGTCTTTCAATGAAACAGAGGACTTCCAAGCATTCTTGATGAAAAGACCAGAGCTGAAAAGAAAATTTGACTTTCAAACACAAGAATGAGAAGAAGCATGAAAAAGTAAACAGCAAAGAGAAGTCAGAAGGGACTTACCAAAGGTGAACTATTTACATTCCTACATGGAAAGACAATATTTGTAACTCTTAAAACTTTTCAGTATCTGGGTAGTTGGTGGGACCGCACACACACATACACACACATACATGTACATGCATGTGTGCACACACGCATACACACATGCATGCACACACAGAGACAGAGAGCACAGAGTGAACTGAATAGGATGGGACCATATCTTAAAAGAAATTAAGGTAAACAATGAGAGAGAAATGTAGTGGGAGGAGAGAGGGTGAAATGGAATGGGGTAAATTATCTCTCATTCAAGAGGTAAGCAGGAGACTTTTTAGTGGAGGGAAAAAGAGAAGAGCTGAGAAAAAAAAAAACAAGAAGTTTACCCTCATCACATTCAACTAAAGGAAGGAATAAAATGCACATTCATTTTGGTATGAAAACCTATCTTACAATACAGGAAAGTGGGGGAGAAGGAGATAAGCAGGGTGGGGGGGGATGATGGAAGGGAGGGCAATGGGAGGAGGGAGAAATTTGAAGTCAACACTAGGGGAGGGACAGGATCAAAAGACAGAATAGAAACAATGGGGGCAGGATAGGATGGAGGGAAATACAGTTAGTCTTACACAACACGACTGTTATCGAAGTCATTTGCAAAACTACACAGATAGGGCCTATATTGAATTGCCTGCCTTCCCAAAGGGAATGGGGGGGGGAGGGAGGGATGGGGAGAATTTGGAACTCAAAGTTTTAGGAACAACTGTTGAGTATTTTTCTTGCTACTAGGAAATAAGAAATACAGTTGATGGGGAATATAAAGTCATCTGGCCCTACAGGACAAAAGAGAAGATGGGGACAAGAGAAGGGAAGGATGATAGAAGAGAGGGCAGATTGGTGATAGGGAAAATTAGAATTCTCAGTGTATTGGGGTGGGGGAAGGGGATAAATGGGGAGAAAATTTGGAACCCAAAATTTTGTGAAAATGAATGTAAAAAGTTAAATAAATAAATTTATATTAAAAAATATATTATATATATTAATATATATTAATGATGCTGTTAAAAACAGAGAGAAAGGATTCACCAGCCTGCCTAAAAACTAAGAAGGCAAACTTGGCAAGTATGATGTAAGGAAGACATTGTCATCTGAGAGACAACTGCTATGAAGCCTATATGGGGCACCAGCCATATTAATTACTTAGGTTTTAGCAACACTGTCGTCATTTATCATTACATGAACAAGATCTTGGCAAAGCTATCTCAGAAAAGCAAATGGAGAAAAAAAACCACCCTTAAAAAGCTGGAAGCATTGTTCTTAGAGAGCAAAAAATGAAAGGAATGTGCTTTTGCCCTGTAAAGTTCTTTAATAGAAATTATGCAGTTCTGACCTGGATCTGCCCTGCCTCCTGCTAGAAGGGTATAAAAATCCACATACAGATGGTGCCAGACACTCAACCACCTATACTTAATGTCCAACCAAATCCCTGAATCCTGACACAATGAACTATTATGACAGCTACTATGGGGGCCTGGGCTATGGCTATGGCTCTTGTTATGGCTGTGGATGTGGCAGCTTCTGTGGCCTAGGTTATGGCTGTGGTGGCTATGGCTATGGATGCTGCTGCCCATCTTGCTATGGAAGGTATTATTCTTATGACTTTTATTGAAAAAGCACTTGTTCCTGGTTCTCATAAAATCCTTGTTCCAACCTTGCTTTGGGCTAATTCCACACCTTTGTAAGAACATCACATTCCATCAGGCTCCATAGCTGGGTGGCAGGGGAGAACAACCACAAGAGGGACCTAGAATCAAGTTATACCATTCAATGAAATGAAGTGGCAGGAACAAAGAAGCAGCATGACCCATCCTTCTGGGTATTCATGTTGGAAATTTCTCCAAAAATTTCTCACTTCTAGTAAGATTGCTCAGTTCTTATACACTGTGGCTGAAGTGTCAAATAAGATGTTTTAATAAACTTTTTTCTTGGTTTAACAAAACTGTTTCCATGTCTCCTTCTGTACCTCACTATACTCATTTAGACCCCACTTCCCCGAAGGTAAGGCATTCCCCCCCGTAAGCTGTGGCCCCTTTTCCAAATTCTGTGTCCACATGGACAGAGGTTTTATTCTCAAAATTTCCCAAAGATTCACATGCTCATCACCTCCAGGTCATGACTCATCACTTTCAGATCCACAGTATCCCGGATGTTTGACAGAAGGAGGGCTAACCCATTGCTTGTGTCACTTAATCTTCTACAACACTGGTATCAACTCTGAAGTTTTGGAGCAGAGCATTTGAATGGCATAACAAAATGACTACAGAATATTCATAGACCATAGCTGAATGCTGTCAAAGAGCCTTGCCCTTTGGGTGGATCCCATCTCCTTCAGTCACTTGCACAGCCAGCACAACTTGCAACACTGCTCTTTAGCTGAGGCCCACCCATCCATTGAGGTAGAGGCCTCAATAATGCTCTATCCAAAATCTGCTCTTCAATCTGCTCTGCCCCAAGTGTCCAATGATGGCCTCATGGACAGAGCCTTTGACCTCTTCTGAATCTTACTTCTTCTTTATCTCCCTTCAGCTTTTGACACCATTGGCCAACTAGTGCTCCTGGGTGTGTTTGAAACTCTTCTACCAGCCTGACTTCATTCCCAGTTGCCTTACCTAGACCACAATCCAAGCCATGTTGACTAATTATGCCAGACTCCCTCTTTTATGAGCTCTTCTCTTTTCTCCTCTGTATACTCTCTCAAATGCAGACCTCCTTACCTTCAAGTTTTTCAATGACTTGCCACATCTAGAGATCTAGCCTTGCATGCCTCTTGAGCTACAGTTCCATATCATGAATTATGCATTTATACTATTTCAAAATGATATCCACTAGTCATCTCAAAGCCACCTAATATAATATAAAACTCTTCATCTTGGCCTCTCCCAAAGCACCTCAACTCCCAACTTCCCTAGTGCTTAAAAGAGCACTGCCATTCTGCCAAGAACTAATGTTTACAGCATCAAAATACTGGAGAAAATATCACCTTAAAAAACAAAATTGGACTATTGGTAAAAGAGGCAAAAAAAATTCACTTAAGAAAGCACTCCTTAAAAATCAGAATTGGCCAGTTCAGAAAAGAGATATAAAAGCTCACTGATGGAAATAACTGCTTAAAAATTTGAAATGGGCAATGGAAGCTAATGACTCCATGGGACATCAAGAAACAAAAAAGACAAAGTCAAAAGAATTAAAAACAGGGAAAAAAATGTGAAATTCCTCACAGGAAAACATGTGAGCTGGAAAATAGAGGACAGATAATTTTAAAATTATTGAACTACCTGAAAGCCATGAAAAAAAAAGAGATCTTAGACATAATATTTCCATAAATTTTAGAGGATATCTTATGTGTAGAGGATATCTTATGTGTAGAGGGCAAAATGAGAATTGATAAAATCCACCAATAATCTCCAGAAAGAGATTCCAAAAAGAAAACTCCCATGGATATCATAACTAAATTCTACACCTTCCAGGACAAAGAAAAACTATTACAATCAATTAGAAAGAAACAATTCAAATATCATGGAGTCTTAGTCAGGATAAAACAAGATTTAGCAGCTTCTACCTTAAAGAAGCAATTGGATTTGAATATATTCCAGAAGGCAAAGGAGCTCAGATTACAGCCAAAAATAACCTCTCCAAAAAAACAAAATAAGCACAAACCTTCAGGGGGTGGGGATTGGATACTTAATGAAAGAGGGGAATTTCAAGCATTCTGGATGAAAAATCCAAAACTGAATAGAATATTTGACATCCAAACATAAGATTCAAGAGGAGTATAAAAAGAGAAATATGAAAGAGAAATAAATCATAAGGGGTCCAATAAGGTTAAACTGTTTACATTCCTAATAGGAAGATGATACATATAATTTCCCGCATATTTGTCATTATTAGGGGAGCTAGAGGTAATCTCCACAGACAGAGGGCATGGGAATGAGTTGATTATATTTTGACTATTTAAAAAATGGAGGGATAAGAAGGAGGGGTACACTGGGAGAAGGGCAAAGGGAAAGGAAGAATGTGGAAATTCTCAACTAAAAGAGACATTCAAGGAAGAGCTTTTGAAGTAAAGGGCAAAATAAAAGGAAAGCTTTTACAATATAGGGGTGGTGGGCAATGCCTAACCTTAACTTTCCTTAAAATTGGATCAACAAAAGAATACACACGCACACACACACACACATGCATGCACACGCAGATGGGTAAATCTATCTTAAAGAACGGGGAAGCAGGAAGAGAAAGGGATAAGGGAAAGCAATCTGGGAGTGGGGAGATGGGGGAGTGAGTGAAGAGGATAAAATGGATGGAATATTGAAGCAGCCAGTAGTGGGAAGCAAAACAGACTTTTGAGGAAGTTCAGGAGAGACAGAAGAGAAAAAAAGAATATAGAATGGAAGGAAATGCACAAAAATCACAACTCTGAATGTGAATGGGATGAAATTCATCATAAAGTTGAAGAAGATAGCAAATTAGATTAGAAACTAATATTCAGCAATATGTTGTTTATGAGAAATATGCTTGAAACAGAAAAATACACAGAAAGGGTTAAAGTGAGGAGCTGGAGGAGAATGTATTATGCTCTCACTGAAACAAAAAAAGCAAGGGTAGAAATCATGACTTCAGACAAAGCAAAAGCCTCTAACGAAAAGACAAAATTTAAGAAACTACATTTTGTAACAAAAGAAAAAAGGTCTATGGCCAATGAAGTGATATCAAAAATTTTTAAAACAGGTTTTTCTAATAAACATCTTATTTCACAAATATGTAGGGAACTCAGTGAAAATCAGAGTCATTTTCCAATTGAAAAATGGTCAGAGGATAAAGGCATAGCTAATATTAAAATATGTTTTGTATGATTTCAGATGTATAATAGATATCATGTTGCTTGCCTTGTCAGTGCCCAGGGAGAGAAATTAGGTGAGAAAGAGAATTTGGAACTGAAGTTTTTTAATATTAAAATGAATAAATATTTTTTTAAAAGAGAGAAAGAGAGAGGATTCAACCACCTACCTAAAAAATAAGAAGTCCAGAATGGCAAGCATGATATAAGGAGGACTATATCAACCAAGAGACAGGCAGCCATATTAACTATATAGGTTTTAGCGACACTGTAATCATTTCTCATGACATGAACGAGATCATGGCAGAGCTATCTCAGAGAAACAGTAAATGGAGAAAAAAACACTCTTAATGAGCTGGAGGAATTGTTTCTCAGGGAACAAAATATGAAAAGAATGTGCTTTTGCCCTGTAAAATTTATTAATAGAAATTATGCAATTCGGTCCTCGATTTGCCCTGCCTCCTGCTACAAGGGTATAAAAGTCCACATTCAGATGGTGCTAAAGACACTCACACCACCTACCCTTGACATCCAACCAAATCCCTGACTCCTGACACAATGAGCTACTACGGAAGCTACTATGGAGGCCTGGGCTATGGCTATGGCTCTCCTTATGGCTGTGGATTTGGCAGCTTCCGTGGACTAGGCTATGGCTTTGGAGGCTATGGCTGTGGAGGCCTGGGCTATGGTGGTTATGGCTATGGCTGCTACCGCCCATCCTGCTATGGAAGGTATTATTCTTATGGCTTCTACTGAAAAATCTCTCGCTCCTGGACTGTCATAAAATCCTGGTCTCCACCTTGTTTGTGCTAATTCCATGCCTATGAAGGAACATCCAATTCCATCAGCCTATATAGTGGGGTAGAAGGGAAAAGCTACCAGAAGAAAACCTTGGAATCAATATATACAAGTCATGGAAGTGAAGTGGCAGGAACCAAGTATCAGCAGGACACATCCTTCTGGGAAATGATACAGAATCTCACCTTTCATGATGGAAATTTCCCCAACAAAAGCTCATTTCCAGCAAGTTTGTTCGATTCTTACACCCTCTGGCAGAAATGTTTAATAAGACATTTTAATAAACATTTCACTGGCATAGCAAAACTGTTTTCATGTCTCCTTCTTGACCTCATTGTACTTGGTTTTCAGTCTCATTTTATGAAGAAATTTTCAATCTTGACTTATGCTAACATGTCACTGCAGAAGAAATGTTCTCTAATTCATCATTTTAAATGAAGTAATACCTCTTCCGATTCCTGTTGAGAAACGATTATTTCCTCATTAAATGTATTCCTAAGATTTCGTTTCTGCAGTACTTAAATTTTAGTACTACTTAATAGCCAGGTTCCACTTTCCTCATTGTGGCATTTAGGGACAAGGCATTTGTCCCTATAAACTGTAGCTCTTCTTTGACATTCTCTGCATATATGGACAGGATTTTTATGTTCAAAGTTTCTCAAAGATGCACATATTCATCACCTCATTCTCATGGTCCATCGGTTCCAGATCCAAGGTGTCCCTGATGACTGTCAGAATGTGGGCTAGCCCATCCTTTGTCTACTACCTTGTCTTCCATTACTTTGTAATCAGCTACTAATTTGGAATTCTGAAGTACAGCACAAGTGAATGGCCCTCACAAACACTACAGAAGACAATCATGTACGAGTCATGAAGGTTGTCATGAAACCACATCCTGGAGCACCCTGTGCCAGCAATACAGCTCACAACATTGCATTCAGGCTGAGACTTTCATCTCCACAGGGGAAGTGGACTCATACCATTTTTTTCTAAATACCAAATACTTTATTTTTCCCAATTACAGGTAAAAAGCAATTTTAACATTTTTTTTTAATTTTGAGTTCTAAATTCTCTCATTTTCTTTCTTTCTTCCCCCATTCCTGAGAAGCCAAACAATTTGATATAGATTATACATGTGCAACCATGCAATACATATTTCCATATTAATCGTGTGGTAAAAGAAAACAGATACTAAAAAAACCAATAAAAATAAAGTTCAAAAGTTGTCCTTGATTTGCCTTCAGACTCCACCAGTTCTTTCTCTGGAGTAGCTCTTTTTTTATCATCATCAGTCCTCCAGAATTGTCTTAGATCAATGTATTGCTAAGAATAGCTAAGTCATTCACAGTTGGTCATTGTGCAATATTGCTCTTCCTGTGTACAATGTTCTCCAGCTTCTGCTCATTGGCTTTCACATCAGTTCATGTCAGACTTTCCAGGTGTCTCTGAAAGCAACGCACTCCTCATTTCTTATAGCATGATAGTATTCCATCAGAATCATGTGCTACATCTGGTTCAGCATTCCCCAGTTGATGGATATCCCATCAATTTCCAGTTCTTTGAAGTAGACTCATTCTTAAAAGAATATTCTTCAAAAAAATTCCCAATGGTCTTTTAAGGCAAAATGTCTTCCACTTCTAGAGAAGGAACTATGGAGTTAGATTTCAGAATGTAGCAGATCATTTTCTTTTGTATTATGTTTTGGTTTGTTTTATGATTTCTTCTATTCACTTTAATTCTTCCATGCAACATGACTAAGGTGAAAATGTATTTAATAGGAATGTATGTGTAGAACTTATATAAAATTGTATGTCAACTTAGGGAAGAAGGGGGGAGGCAGGGGGAAAAAATCTAAGTTATATGGAAGTGATTGTAGAACACTGAAAACAAATAAAATAATAATAATAATAAAAAGAAAAAAAAGAATGTCCTTCAAAGTGCTATAACATTGTCCAATCAACTCAAATGCTCAGAGAAAGAACTTTTGCTTTTCTCCTCCACATCCCGGCTTTGAACTTTTGGTCCCCAAAATCACATCACTTAGATCAGTCCTTAGAAGGAAAGCACCTTACATAGCAAATAGGATGCACTCGATAAATTTTTATTGATTAAAAAGTTTACTTATGGAACTTATGTTTCAGGCAGTAAAGGAAACACTACAGTGACATTACCAATGAATCTTATCCCATCTGCTGTTGTCATCTTAAAATTAATTACAGTTGTAATGTATCACTCCTAAGCCTTACTCTCCATTCACAAAAAGCATGCCAATTTCTTTGGATTCACTTTGGATTCATTCTGATGGAAAATACCTCAGTAGTATTCTATTCAATTTCTCCCAAAAATACTTCTACAAAAGTTTTATCAATCCTTGGTGAGAAGACTTTCTATAGAAGATATTTTATTTCAAACAAATACTTCAGGAAGAAGACTATTACTCTTTGGCATAACTCTCATTATGCAAAATATTTCATTATCTTTAGTAAAATAAAAATCACTTTCTGAGGAGAAATGATGCTTCTAAATCCAACATCCCCTAAAAGAGGAGTCACAGAACAGATAAGGTACCTGTATTGTACGGTTGCACTAAAACATTTTGAGAGAACAAGCACAAACCCCTCAGTACACTCTAAGCACAAGAGTCCCACCTCCTTCAACCAAATCTCCTAGGGCTAAAACTGGAGGGTCCTTTACCAACTGGTATGGACTCCTCTAGATGCTCGTGAGCTTAGCCAAAAACCATCAAAGCATTGAGCAGTGAATGCTACAGGTAGATCATCATCTCCGTTTTCCTAAGCTCTGCTCCCTTATGCCCCTCTTCTTGCTCTCTCAAAGTCACAGTGGAATTTCTGACTGTCAGGTAACACCCTACTAGTCTTTAGAGTGGAGTTATGAACATCATAGAACGTGAGAGGAGAGGGGAAACAGCTAATGATGCCCCAAACACATTAAGCTCACTTTCTTTCTGGTCTATTGGAGTCTCTCTGAGATGCTCGACTGTCTAAGAGATGCAGCCTGCCTTCTCTCCACTACATTCTCTCAATAACCTCCTCAGTTCTTATGGGTACAGTTCCCATCTCTCTGAAATTCAGTAACCCAGACCAGAATTTCCCCTGAAATTACTTGTTAAATGAGTTGTCTAAATATGCCCAGAATGCATGATCCTACCCAATACAACATCATCAGCACTTCCTAGTACTCCCACATTTTAAAAGGCCATGGCTGGACTGCATTGGAGTCCCTGCCTGTCCTCCTTTCACTGTCCTTTAAAACCCTGCACATATGGCTGCTGACCCTAATCTTGAAAAAAAACTACTCTCTTCAAATGCTCAGTGGATTTCTTCTGGCCAAAACCCCTGACTTCTTCTCACTCCTTGATCTGTCTTCAGCATTTGACACTCCTGGCCAGTGAGGCCAATGGGTGTGCTTGACATTGCCCATCCCACCTATCTGTTCCTTCTTGTTCATTGTAACTAGCTCATCATCATGTCATGCCAATTCTGACAGACACCTAAGATGCTATGTCATCTCTTTTCTCTCCATTGTGGTTTTTCACCTGGTCAGAGACTAAACCCACCTTCAAAGTCTCAGCAATTGAGAAATCTTCTCTCTGCCACTCATGGCCATATCTCCAGATCCAGGTTAGCATCTCTCCTCAGCTCCACTTCCATATCATGAAGTGTCCATATGCACAATTTCAACTTGATGTCCTCTAGGCAACTCAAAACCTCCAAGTCTAAAACATAGGACCTCATCTGCTTCTTGAAAACCTCCATACCTTTTTACAACTCTTGTCCTGCCCCCCTCCCCTGCTCATCTGGAGCTGGAGGTTGAGTGAGCAACCTGGCCCTCACTCGGCAATGAGGGTTGGATCTGGCCATTTTCTCTCACTGCTGACTCTGCTGTCATCTGCTGAGGGGACCCAGCCCAGCACTGCAGCCCCTTAGGGAGCAGTGGAGCCTGGACCTCCTGTGGTAGCCACGGCCAGGCAGAACCTGCCCACAGCCCAACCAGAGGCAGTGGTGGTGCAGTGGGAGATGAGAAGCAGCAGAAGTCACAGAATGATGGCATGGAGGAGATTTCCAGCCCAGAGTGACCTGGAAGGCCAACAGGAAAGGTCTGCCACACTGGATGCGGAGTGGAGCTCAGCCCAGCCTTGGCCATGTGGCACAGAGAGGAGAAGGACCAGAGTAGGCCTTGGGGAAAGAATCCCTAGCAGCAGCAGAGGTTCCTAGACCACTCAACCGACAGGCAACAAAGGCAGCTTCAAAGGTCAGTGAGAGGGATTTTTCAGCTGAGTGAGAAGGGAGCAGGGTCCCCCCCTTGCTCCAGGCCCCAGGCAGTAGTGGCAGAGGCAGCAGCAGCAGGGGCAGTGGCCACAGCAGGCAGCAGCCAGCATCCATTGCTGGAGCCCTCAACTTAAAGCCCCTGGGGAACTGAGCAGCTGATCTTAATCTCACACTGAGTGGCAGTCTGGTCTGGAGAACCCTCACCTTAAACCCTTTGCAGAAATTGAGCAGCTGATCTGAACCTCAGCCCTGAGTGCTGGCATGGCAGAATTGGAGGCAGCTATGGAGAGGGAATTCTACTACTCACAGATTCTGGGCAGAAAAGGTTCTGGTTGCTCCCATACCAGTAATTCAGGCTTGATTGTGCCACTGTGAAGGAACTGAGATCTTACAGGTCCCCAGAGTACACCCTACTCTTCACAAAGGACCCAAAACTCAAGTAACTGGTTGGGAAAAAGCCCAAAAAAGGGAAAAAATAAGAATATAGAAGGTTACTTTCTTGGTGAACAGGGATTTTCTCTCACCCTTTCAGATAAGGAAGAACAGTGCTTACCATTGGGGGAAGACATAAAAGTCAACGCTTCTGCATCCCAAATATCCAAATTAATATGCAATGGTCTCAGGCCATGGAAGAGCTTAAAAAGGATTTTGAAAATCAAGAAAGAGAAGTGGAGGAAAAATTGGGAAGAGAAATGAGAGCAATGCAAGAAAATCATGAAAAGCGAGTCAACAGCTTGTTAAAAGGCACCTAAAAAGTGCTGAAGTAAACAACACTTTTAAAAACAGGCTAATTCAATTGGCAAAAGAGGTCCAAAAATCCAATGAGGAGAAGAATGCTTTAAAAAGCAGAATTAGCCAAATGGAAAAGGAGGTTCAAAAGCTCACTGAAGAAAATAGTTCTTTAAAAACTTAGAATGGAGCAGATCCAGGTCAGCACCTCTCCTTAACACCACTTCCACATCATGAAGTGTCCAAATGCACAGTTTCAACTTGATGTTCTGTAGGCAACTCATAATCTCCAAGTCTAAAACATAGGACTTTATAAGAAAACAAGAAATTGCAAAACAAAACCAAAAGAATGAAAAAATGGAAGAAAAACAAATGACCTGGAAAACAGATCCAGGAGAGATAATTTAAAAATTATGGGACTACCTGAAAGCCATGATCATTACAAGAACCTGGACATCATCTTTCATGGAATTATCAAGGAAAACTGCCCTGATATTCTAGAAACAGAGGGCAAAATAAATATTGAAAGAATCCACCAATCACTGCCTGAAAGAGATCCAAAAGGAGAAACTCCCAGAAATATTGCAGCCAAATTCCAGAGTTCCCAGGTCAAGGAGAAAAAAATGCAAGCAGCTAGAAAGAGACAATTTAAGTATTGTGGAAATGCAATCAGGATAACACAAGATCTAGAAGCTTCTACATTAAGGGATGGAAGGGCATGTAATATGATATTCCAGAAATCAAAGGAACTAGGAGTAAAACCAAGAATCACCTACCCAGCAAAACTGAGTATAATACTTTAGGGAGAAAAATGGTCATTCAATGAAATAGAGGACTTTCAAGAATTCTTGATGAAAAGACCAGAGCTGAAAAGAAAATCTGACTTTCAGAAACGAGAATCAAGAGAAGCATGTAAAAGTAAACAGGAAAGAAAAATCATAAGGGACTTACTAAAGTTAAACTGTTTATATTCCTACATGGAAAGATAGTATTTGTAACTCTTGAAATTTTTCTCAGTATCTGAGTAGTTGGAGGGATTGCACACACACACACACACACACACACACACACACACACACACACACACACACACACATATATATATATATATATATATATATATATATATATATATATATATATATATGAAGGAATCATGTCTAAAAAAATAAAATTAAGCCATGTGAAAGAAATATATTGGGAGGAGAAAGGGGGAAATGGAATGGGGCAAATTATCTCTATAAAAGACACAAGAAAAAGCATTTTCAATGGAAGGGGAGATGGGGGAGGTGAGAGAAAAAAGTGATGCTTACTCTCATCAAATTTGGCTCAAGGAAGGAATAACATGCACACACAAATTGGTATGAAAACCTATCTTACACTATAGGAAAGTAGGGGAGAAGAGGATAAGCAGGGTGGGGGGGATGATGGAAGGCAGGGCAAATGGGAGAAGGGAGCAATGAGAAGGAAACAGTTTTGGGGAGGGACAAGGTCAAAAGAGAGAATAGAAGAAATGGGGAGCAGTATAGGATGGAGGAAAATATAGTCTTATACAACATGACTATTATGGAAGTCATTTGCGAAACTACACATATATAGCCTGTATTGAATTGCTTGCCTTCTCAGTGGGGATGCGTGGGGAGGAAGAAGAGTTGGAACTCAAAGTTTTAGGAACAAATGTTGAGAATTGTTTTTGCATACAACTGGGAAATAAGAAATACAGGTAATGGGGTATAGAAATTTATCTTGTCCTACAGGACAAAAGAGAAGATGGGGATAAGGGAAGAGAATGGTGTTAGAAGGGAGAGCAGATTGGTGGAAGGAGTAATCAGAATGGTCTGTGTATTGGGGTGAGGGGTGGGGAGACATGGGGAGAAAATTTAGAACTCAAAATTTTGTGGAAATGAATATTGAAAACTTAAAATAAATTGGAAAAGAAAGAGAAAGAAAATCTCCATACCTCTTCCTTGCCTCTCTACTGCTTTCAGCAATGCCCTGTTGCTGACAGTCACACAAGTTCTGACCCTCAAGGCCTTACTTGATACTTCACTCTCATTGCACTTATCCAATCAGTGGCAAACCTCGTTCTTTCTAATTTCACAACATACCTGACATGCCTATGCTTCTCTCCATTCATACAGACCCCAACTTATATGAGGTCTTCAGTTTCTCTGCAGAAACCCTACAGTTGGCATCCTGATTCAGCCATCTTCCCAGCAGAATTCATCAGTCACTGAACCACTGAACAGATATTTCAAAAACATTCATCTTACTCCTCAACCCCTCCAATCTGCAAAAACCTCAGGTTTTCCACATCTTCTCTGGTAAATTCTCATTGCCTCCTGGTCCGTGCCAGTTCAAATCAACACATTTGTCTGGAATTTCACCCTCTTCATAAGCTGACCAATTCTTTCCCTCCCACTCTTACTATGTTTTATTTCCCTCTCCACATTTTATAGTCAGGCTGAAGATTAAACACTGCTTACCTCTGCATTGTCTTGTTATCCAACCTGCTGAGATTGCTCTCTTTCCCTCCCCCCACTTTTCCTGCTGCCTTTAAGTTTCAAGTCTAATACTATACATGATAAGTGTCCTCGTCCCTTTTCACCTGAAGCTTATGCCTCTGACTTTGAGATCCTCTGACATCAAGCATTCATGTTTATGACAGGAACCTTACTATTTTCATGCTCCCACTGGACTTGGAATTTAAGAGTTGTCCAAGTGTATGGACTCTGTTGAATTCCTGAGCATAATTGCTGACACAATCCAAACACTGAGCAGGTGATTTATGCTTGGAGTACTTTGGAAGTAGAAATTGGATTGACCTGTTCCATGCACTGGTGCTCAACCACCCTCTCAACTCCAGTCTGAAACTTCCATGATTCTGTCCATTTATCTCAAACAACACTGATGAAAGAGACAAGGAGACAAGATTCAACCATTAAGCTATTACTCTGAGGAACCAACTCACACTTATCAGAAGTGAAAAATGATAGAGGAGATGTGAGAGGAAAGGGAACACTAATGATTTGTTGGTGGAGTTGTAAACTGGTCTAGCGAACAATTTTGAACTATATATAAAGACATAAAACATTGCTCAGGAACACTACTACTCTTACATTTGTATCACAAGGAGAACAAAGAAAAAAGACAAGAATATAGATATACAAAAATATTTATAGATCCTCTTTATGTGGTGGCAAAAGATTATTCACTGAGGAGATACTCTGCAATTATGGAAAAGGTGAAAAAGGTGAAGTGCTTCATACTGTGAACAAGGTGAGAGTTCCATACTATAAAGGAACACTTATTGAGCTATCAGAAAAATGAGGGACATAATTTTATTTATTTATTTATTTTTAAGTTTTAAGCATTCTCTTCTGCAAGACTGTGAGTTCCCAACTTCCCCCACCTCTCCTGTTCCTCAACCCCAAGTCACATGTAAGTTGATACAGGATCTACATATGCATTCATATTCAACTTATTTTCACATCATTTCACAACAAACTTCGAGAAAGAAGAAACAAACAAAAAGAAAAGAAAAAGAGTGAGAGCAAATAATATGCCTCAATGCCCATTCAGACTCCATAGTTCTTTTTTCTGAATGAGAACAGCATTTTCCATCAGGACTCCTTTGAAGTTGTCTTGGACCCTTGCACTACTAAGAAGAGATAAGTTTATCAAAGTTGATTGGTGTAGTTTAAGAAAAACCCAGTAAGACTGATAAAAACTTTTGCAAACAGAGGTGATCAAAACTAGATCATTGTACACAGTAGGAGCAATACAGTAATGATGATGGACTGTTAAAGGCTTAACCTCTGCTCAATAAAATGATCCAAGAAATTTGAAGGGCATGCAAGGTAAAAAAGTGCTCTTCACCACCACAGCATGAACTTATGAACTCAGAGAGAAAATAAAGCATAATTTTCTCAATTTATTTGATTTGTTTTACTTCAAGCCACCACTAATATGAAAATAAATTTGCATGACTTCAGGTGCATAATGTGTACCATATTGCTTGCCATGGCGTGGTGGGGGGAGAAATTAGGGGAGAAAGAGAATTTAGAACAAATTTTTTTTTTAAACTTAAAACTAAATAACATTTTTAAAAAGGCAGAGAGAATCAACAGACTGACTAAATACTGACAAGGCCAGAGTGGCCAGCATGATGTAAGGAGGACAATGTCATCCAAAAGACAGACAGCCGTATTAACTACATAGGCTTTGGCAACACTATAATGATTTCGCAATACATAAACAAGATCATGGCAGAGATATCTCAGAGAAACAACAAATGGTGAAAAAAACACCTTTAATGGGCTGGAGAAATTGTTGTCAGGGAACAAAATATGAAAATGATGTGCAAACAAAAAATGAAAAGAATGTGCATTTCCCCTGTAAAACTTGTTAATAGAAATTATGCAGTTCTGCCCTGGATCTGCCCTGCCTACTGTTACAAGGGTATAAAAGTCCACATTCAGATGGTGCCAAAGACACTCACACAACCTACCCTTGACATCCAAACAAATCCCTGACTCCTGACACAATGAGCTACTATGGAAGCTACTATGGAGGCCTGGGCTATGGCTATGGCTCTCCTTATGGCTGTGGATTTGGCAGCTTCCGTGGACTAGGCTATGGCTTTGGAGGCCTGGGTTATGGTGGCTATGGCTATGGCTGCTACCGCCCATCTTGCTATGGAAGGTATTATTCTTATGGCTTCTACTGAAAAATCTCTTGCTCCTGGACTGTCATAAATTCCTAGTCTCCACCTTGTTTGTGCTAATTCCATGCCTTTGAAGGAACATCCAATTCCTTCAGCCTATATAGTGGGGTAGAAGGGAAAAGCTACCAGAAGAAAGCCTTGGAATCAATATATACAAGTCATGGAAGTGAAGTGGCAGGAACCTAGACGCATCTTTCTGGGAAATGATACAGAATCTCACCTTTCATGATGGAAATTTCCCCACCAAAAGCTCATTTCCAGCAAGTTTGTTCGATTCTTACACCCTCTGGCAAAAATGTTTAATATGGCATTCTAATAAACTTGTTTCACTGGCATAGCAAAACTGTTTCCATGTCTCCTTCTTGACCTCACTCTACTTGGTTTTCAGTCTCATTTCATGAAGAGATTTTCAATTTTGGCTTATGCTTACATATCACTCCAGAAGAAGTGTTCTCCAATTCATCATTTTAAATGAAATGATACCTCTCCAGATTTCTGTTCAGAAAACATGATTTCCTTGTTAAATGTCTTTCTAAAATTTCATTTCTAAAGTACTTAACTTTTAGTACTTCTTGATAGCCAAACTGACTTTCCTCAAGGCAAGATATTTGTCCCTATAAACTGTAGTCCTCCTTTCACATTCTCCGCATATGTGGAGAAGGCTTGTATGTTCAAAGTTTCTCAAAGATGCATATATTTATGACCTCATTTTCATATTTCATGAATTCCACATTCAAGGTGTCACAGATGACTGTCAGAATATGGACTAGCCCATCCCTTCTCTACTACTTATCTTCCATTACTTTGTGATCAACCATCAAGTTGAAATTCTGAAGTACAGCACCAGTGAATGTCCACAACAAATTACAAAGGGCAATCATATACCAGTCCTGAAGGTTGTGATGAAACCACACTCTCCTGATAGCTCCCTCCCTGGAGCATATTATGCCACCAGTAAATCTCACAATACTGCACTTGACCTAAGGCACACCTCTCCAAAGGAGAAGTGAACTAATGTTTTGTTTTTTTTCAAATTTGTAAATACTTTATTCTCTTCAATTACATATAATAAAAATTTTAACTTTTTGAATTTTGTGTTCCAAATTCTATTCTTTCCTTTTTTTCCTCCCTCTTCCTGAGAAAGTCAATAATTTGATACAGTTTATTCATATGCAGTCATGCAATACATATTTCCACATTAATCATGTTGTAAAAGAAAACAGCCACTAAAAGAAACAAGAAAAAATATACTATTTGAAAATGATGTCAGCTGTAGGGTGGAGCCAACATGGCAGAGTAAAAGCAGGGATGTCCCTGAAATCTCCCCCAAATACACAAAATATCTGTAAAATATCATTCTAAACTTATTTCAGATCTAGAAAAAGTAAGGAGGAGCAGGACCAGAACAAGCTTCGGGGACCGAATCCCCAACAGCAGCAGTGATTTGCAGAACCCTTAACTCACAGGTGCCAAATGTCAGTGAGAGGGCTTTTTCAACCAGAGCAAGGAGGGAGCAGTGTCTTCCCCTAGCTCCAGCCCCAGGCAGTGGCAGCAACAGCAGCAGCAGGTAGCAAGTAGGGGCCACCACCTCATCCAGGGTCCATTGCTGGACCACCTCAGCTTAAAGCCCCTGAGGAAATTGAGCAACTGATCTGAACCTCAGGCCTGAGCACAGTCCTGGGGCATGGAAGAGCTGAAGACCCCTGAAAAGTAAACTCCTTCCCTAAAATTGCACGACCTTGGAGGAACTGAGAACTTACAGGTCCCCAGAGTACACCCTACTCTTAAAGGACCCAAAAGTCAAGTAACTGGTTGGGAAAATGACCAAAAAAGGAAAAAAATAAGACAATAAAAGGTTACTTTCCTAGTGAACAGGTATTCTCTCCTACCCTTTTGGATGAGGAAGAACAATGTTTACCATGAGAGGAAGACATAAGAGTCAATGCTTCTGCATCCAAAACCCCCAAAATAAATGCAAAATTGTTCCTAGCCATGGAAGAGCTCAAAAAGAATTTTGAAAATCAAGTAACAGAGGTGGAGGAAAAATTGAGAAGAGAAATGAGATGAATGTAATAAAATCATGAAAAGCCAGTCAAGAGATTATTAGAGACCCAAAAAAATGTTGAAGAAAATAATACCTTTAAAAATAGGGTAACTCCATTGGAAAAAGGGGTCGAAAAAGTCAATGAGGAGAAAAATGCTTTGAAAAGCAGAATTAGCCAAATGGAAAAGGAGGTTCAAAATCTCTCTAAACAAAATACTTCTTTAAAAATTACAATGGAACAAATGGAAGCTAATGACTTTATGAGAAAACAAGAAAATACAAAACAAAAAAAAAAGAATAAAAAAATGGAAGATAATGTGAAACATCTTATTGGAAAAACAATTAACCTGGAAAATAGATCCAGGTGAGACAATTTAAAAATTATGGGACTACCTGAAAGCCATGAACAAAAAGGAGCCTAGACATCACTTTTCATGAAATTATCAAGGAAAATTTCCCTGATATTCTACAACCAGAGGGCAAAATAAATGTTGAAAGAATCCACTGATCACCTACTGAAAGAGATTCAAAAAGAGAAACTCCTAGGAGTATTGTGGCCAAATTCCACAGTTCCTACATCAAGGAGAAAATATTGCAAGCACCTAGAAAGAAATAATTCAAGTATTGTGAAAATGCAATCAGGATAACACAAAATCTAGCAGCTTCTATATTAAGGGATCGACAGACTTGGAATATGATATTCCAGAACTCAAAGGAACTAGAATTAAAACCAAGAATCACTTACCCAGTAAAACTGAGTATAATACTTTAGGGGAAAAAAGTGGTAATTCAATGAAATAGAGGACTTTCAAGCATTCTTCATGAAAAGACCAGAGTTGAAAAGAAGATTTGACTTTCAAACACAAGAATCAAGAGAAGCATGAAAAGGCAAATAGGAAAGAGAATCACAAGGGACTTACCAATGTTGAACTATTTATATGCCCAAATGGAAAGATAATATTTGTACTCCTGAAACTTTTCACAATATCTGGGTAGCTGGAGAGATTATACACACACACACACACACACACACACACACACACACACACACACATACATACAGAGAGACAGAGAGCACAGGGTGAGTTGAATAGGAAGGGATCATAGCTAAAAAAATAAAATTAAGTGTTGAGAGAGGAATATATTAGAAAGACAAAGGGAGAAATGGAATGGCATAAATTATCTCTCTTAAAAGTAGGCAAGAAAAAGCCCTTCCAATGGAGGGGGGGAAAGAGGGAAGTGAGAGGGAAAAAGAAAGTTTACTCTCATCACATTTGGCTCAAGGAAGGAATAACATGCACACACAACTTGGTAGGAAAATCTCTTACACTACAGGAAAGTAGGGGGAAGGGAATAAGCAGGGTGGGGGGGATGATGGAAGGGAGGGCAAATAGGAGGAGGGAGCAATTAAAAGTAAATTTTCTTGGGGAGAGACCAGGTCAAAAGAGAGAATAGAATAAATGGAGGGCAGGATAGGATGGAGGGAAATATAGTTAATTTTACACAACATGACTATTATGGAAGTCATTTGCAAAACTACACATATGTAACCTACATTGAATTGCTTGCCTTCTCAGTGGGCATTGGTGGGGAGGGAGGAAGGAAGAGAAGTTGGAACTCAAAGTTCTAGGAACAAATATTGAGAATTGTTTTTGCATACAACTGGCAAATAAGAAATACAGGTAATGGGGTATATAAATTTATCTTGCCCTACAGGACAAGAGAGAAGATAGGGATAAGGGAAGGGAGAGGTGTTAGAAGGGAGGGCACATTGGTCAAAGGGGCAATTAGAATGCAAAACATTTTAGGGTTGGGGAGGGGAAAGATGGGGAGAAAATTTGGAATTCAAAATTTTGTGGAAATGAATGTTGAAAATTAAAATGAAAGAAAAAATTAAAAAAAACAGAACTCCTTAAAAGCTAACTAGTCCAGAAAGGGAAAGAAGTACATAAAAGATCACTGATGGAAATAATTGCTTGAAAATTTGAATTGGGGAATGGAAGCAAATAACTCCATGAGACATCAAGAAACAAGAAAACAAAGTCAAAAGAATGAAAATTAGAAAAAAATGTGAAACCTCTCACAGGAAAAAAGGACCAGGAAAATAGATATGGGAGAGATAATTTTAAAATTATTGGATTAAGTGTAAGCCATGATTTATAAAAAAGGATCCTAGACACCATATTTCCAAAAAATTTTAGATAAAAACATGTCCTGATGTCTCAGGTTTAGAGGGTAAAATGGGAATTGAGATCTCAAAAAGAAAACTCCCATGGATGTTATAGCCAAATCCCAGAGTTTCCATGAAAACTACTGCAGTCAGAAAGAAACAATTCAAATATCATGGAGCAACAGTCAGGATAAAACAAGATTTAGAAGATTCCACTTTAAAGGAGAAGTTGGCTTTGATTCTTTTCAAGAAGGCAAAGGACCTCAGATTACAGCCAAGAACAACCTCTCCAGAAAAATTGAGTATAAGCCTTGGACGGAGCAGGGGTTCACTATTTAATAAAAGAGAGAAATTTCAAGCATTCTTGACAAAAAAACCCAAGTTGAATGGCATATTTGATATTCAAACAGAGAACTCAACAGAAGCATTAAAAGACAAACATGAAGAGAAGTCAAAAGGGGCTCAATAAATTTAAACAATTTACATTGCTATAGAGGCAATTGATACATATAACTTCATATCTTTATCATTATTAGGACAGTTATAAGGAGTCTATATAGATAGAAGGTATGAATGTGGGTTAATTATGTTTGAATGATTTTTTAAATAGAGGGTGAGAAAGAGGGATACCCTGGAAGAAGGGAGAAGGGAAAGAAAGAATGGGGAAGATTTTCTCAACTAAAGATGGATGCAAGGAAGAGCTTCAGCTACATTAATATCAATTGGGGAAACAAATTAGAATTACTCTAAGGTATCAACTCACAATTACCAGAAATGAAAAATGATAGAGGAGATGTGAAGATAAAGGGAAGACTAATGAATTATTGATGGAGTTGTAAACTGGTCCAACAGAACAATCTGGAACTATACACCAAGGGATATAAAACTGTGTGCACCTTTGCTCAGGAATACTACTCCTCTGATATTTGTATCACAAAGAGACAAAAGAAAGAAGAAAAAAACAGATATACAAAAGTGTTTATATATTCACTTTAAGTGGTGGCAAAAGACTGTATATTGAGGAGATGTCTTGTAATTATGGAATAGATGAACAAGAGGAGATGTTCCATACTATGAACAAGGTGAGAGCTCCATACCATGAAGGACCACTTATTGAGCTATCACAGAAGCTGAGGGACATAGCTTGCTTTATTTATTTATTTGTTTGTTTGCTTGTTTTTAGTTTTCAACCTTCTCTTTCATAATATTTTGAGTTTTCAACTTTCCCTCCATCTCCCCTGTGCCTCAACTTGAAGACACATGTAATTTGATATAGGATCTACATATACATTCACACTGAGCTTATTTTCATATGTCATTTCACAATAAACAATGAGAAAGAAGAAATAAAAATAATAAAAAAAAGTGGAAGTGAACTTCTTTTAACAGTACGTAAAATGAATGAATAATATATTTAAAAGAAAAAAGAGAGGGAGAGAATTCAACAGCCTGCCTAAATACTAAGACTAGAGTAGCCAGCATGATGTAAGGAGGATTGTTTCATTCAAGAGATAGGTAGCCATGTTGTCTGCACAGACTTTGGCAATATTGTAATGATGTCTCATTACAGAAACAAGATTATGGCAGAGATATCTCAGAGAAACAACAAATGGTGGAAAAAACCTTTAATGAGCTGCAGGAATTGCTGTCAGGGAAAAAAATGAAAAGAATGTGCAAACAAAAAATGAAAAGAATGTACATTTCCCCTGTAAAACTTGTTAATGGAAATTATGCAGTTCTGCCCTGGATCTGCCCTGCCTACTGTTACAAGGGTATAAAAGTCTACATTCAGATGGTGCTAAAGACACTCACACCACCTACCCTTGACATCCAAACAAATCCCTGACTCTTGACACAATGAGCTACTACGGAAGCTACTATGGAGGCCTGGGCTATGGCTATGGTTCTGGATATGGCTGTGGATTTGGCAGCTTCCGTGGACTAGGCTATGGCTTTGGAGGCTATGGCTGTGGAGGCCTGGGCTATGGTGGCTATGGCTATGGCTGCTATCGCCCATCTTGCTATGGAAGGTATTATTCCTATGGCTTCTACTGAAAAACCTCTTGCTCCCAAACTGTCATGAAATCTTGGTCTCCACCTTGCTTTTGGCTAATTCCTTGACTTTGGAAGAACATCAAAGTCCATCCATATCTACCTATGGATGGCACTGAAGAACTACTACAAGAATGCCTTGGAATCAATATATACAAGTCATGGAAGTGAAGTTGCAGAAACTGAGAAGCAGCAGGACACATCCTTCTGAGAAATGATACAGAATCTCACCTTTCATGATGGAAATTTCGCCAACAACAGCTCATTTCCAGCAAGTTTGCTTACTTCTTAAACACCATGGCAGAAATTTCTGATAAGATGATCTAATAAACTTGTTTCACTGGCAGAGCAAAACTGTTTTCATGTCTCCTCCTTGACCTCACTGCAGTTGAGTTTCAGCCTCTTCTATTTTTTTCATGTATTTTCAGTTTTCAACACTCATTTCCACAAGATTTGGAGTTTCAAATTTTCTCCCCATCTCTCCCTTCCCCTCACCCCAAGACACCATGCATTATAATTGCCTCTTCCCCCAAGCTTCCCTCTCTTCTATCGCACCCCTCCCTTCCCTTATCCCCGTCTTCTCTCTTTCCTTCTAGGGCAAGATAGATTTCTATACCCTATTATCTGTATTTCTTATTTCCCAGTTGCATGCAAAAACAATTCTCAACATTCATTCTGAAATCTTTGAGTTTCAATTTCTCTCCCTTCCTCCCTTCCCACACATCCTGCAAAGCATTCAATATAGGCTATATATGTGTGGTTATGCAAAAGACTTCCATATTAGTCATGTGGTGAAAGACTAACTATATTTCCCTCCAACCTGTCCTGTCCAACATTTATTCTAGTTGCTCTTTTCCCCTTGTCCTTCCCCAAAATTGTTCACTTCTAATCACTTGTTCCTCCCATTTGCCCTCCCTTCCACCATCCCACCTACAGCCCACTTATCCTTTTCCCCTCTACTTTCTGGGAGTATAAGATAGATTTTCATACCAAATTGAGTGTGCATATTATTCCCTCCTTAAGTCAAAGTAATGAGAGTAAGTTTCATTTTTTCCCTCTCACCTCCTCCCCTGTACCCTCCATTTAAAAAGCTTTTTTGCCTTTATTTATGACAGAAAATTTGCCCCATTCCATTTCTCCCTTTCTCCTCCCAACATATTCCTCTCTCACCCCTTAATTTCATTTTTTTAGATATCATCTGTTCCTATTCCACTCAACCTGTGCCCTCTATCTCCATGTATATAATTTCTCCAGCTACCCAAATACTGAGAAAGCCATGATGAAAAAAAGAGCCTAGACATTATCTTTCATGAAATTATCAAGGGAAACTTTCATGATATTCTGGAACCAGAGGGTAAAATAGAAATTGAAAAAATTCACTGATTGCTTCTTGAAAGAAATCCCAAAAGGAAAAATCCTAGGAATATTGTAGTCAAATTCCAGACTTCCCAGGACAAGGAAAAAATATTGCAAGCAGTCAGAAGGAAACAATTTGAGCATTGAAGAAACACAATCAGGATAGCACAAGAGCCCCTTCTATGTTAAGGGATCATGGGGCTTGGAATATGATACTCCTGAGGTCAAATGAGTTAGGATTAAAACCAAGAATCACCTACCCAGCAAAACTGAGAATAATACTTCAGGTGAAAATACTAACATTCAATTAAATAGAAGACTTTCAAGCATTCTTGATGAAAAGACCAGAGCGGAATAGAAAGCTTGACTTGCAAATACAAGAATTAAGACTTATATAGACATATATATTATATATGTGTGTGTATGGGTATGTATTTATTTTTTTAGATATCATTCATTCCTACTCAACTCACCCTGTGCCCTCTGTCTATATGTATATAATACCTCCAACTACCCAAATACTGAGAAAAGTATCAAGAGTTACAAATATTTTCTTTCCACGCAGGAATTTAAGCATTCAACTTTAGTAAGTACCTTATGATTTCTATTTCCTGTTTCCTTTTCATGCTTCTCTTGATTCTTGTGTTTGAAAGTCAAATTTTCTATTCAGCTCTGGTCTTTTCATGAAGAATGCTTTAAAGTCCTTTATTTCATTGAATAACCATTTTTTCCCCTGAAGTATTATACTACATTTTGCTGCCTAGGTGATGCTTAATTTTAATTCTAGTTCCTTTAACTTCTGGAATATCATAGTCTAAGCCACTCGATACCTTAATGTAGAAGCTCTTAGATCTTGTGTTATCCTGATTGTATTTCCATAATACTCAAATTGTTTCTTTCTGGCTGTTTGCAATATTTCCTCTGAGCACTTGGAACTCTGGAATTTGGCTGCAATATTCCTAAGAGTTTTTCTTTTCAGATCTCTTTCAGGTGATGATCGGTGGATCCTTTCAATATTTATTTTACCCTCTGGTTCTAGAATACCAGGGCAGTCTTCCTTGATAATTTCATGAAAGATGATGTCTAAGCTCATTTTTTTCATCATGGCTTTCAGGTAACCCCATAATTTTTAAATTGTCCCTCCTGGATCTACTTTCCAGGTCAACTGTTTTCCCAATGAGATATATCACATTGTCTTCCATTTTTTCATTCTTTTGGTTTTGTTTTGTAATTTCTTGTTTTCTCATAGCTTTTCATTAGCTTCCATCTGCTCCATTCCAATTTTTAAAGAACTATTTTCTTCAGGGAGCTTTTGAACCTCCTTTTCCATTTGGCTAATTCTGCTTTTAAAAATATTCTTCTCCTCATTGACTTGTTGGACCTCTTTTGCCACTTGGGTTAGTCTATCTGTAAAGGTTTTATTTTCTTCAGCATTTATTTGGGTGTCCTTTAGCAAGCTGCTGATTCACTTTTCATGATTTTCTTGCATTGTTCTCATTTCTCTTCCCAATTTTTCCTCCACCTTTCTTACTTGATTTTCAAAATCTCTTTTGAGCTCTTCTATGACCTGAGACCAATGCAAATTTATTTTGGAGGTTTTGAATGAAGAAGCCTTGACTTTGATGTGTTTCTCTAATAGTATGCTTTGTTCTTCCTCATCCAAAAGAATGGAGGAAAATTCCTGTTCACCAGGCATTTTCACCACTACTTATATAGTCTTATTTTTTTCCCTTTTTGGGTATTTTCCCAGCCAGTTACTTGACTTTTGAGTCCTTTGTCAAGTGAGGTTATACTCCAGAGACTTGTTTGTTCTCAGTTCCTCCAAGGTGGCACAGTCAAGGAAGAGGTATTTACTCCTCTCGTGGCCTGCACTCTGATATGGGAGCAACCACAAGCTTTTCTGCCCAGGATCCGTGAGTAGGATTCCCTCTCCACCACAACCTCCTGCCACAAAACAAGGGTGCTCCTCCTCTCCATCGGGTCACCACTCAGGGCTGAGATTCACAACAGCTGCTTGATTCTTCAAGGGTCTTTAGGCCAAGGTCTCCAAAACTGGACCCTGCAGCCACCCGGAGCAAGGGCTAGTGCAGGACACTGCTCCCTCTCACTCAGATGAAACAGCATTCTTACTTACCTTTGAAGTTGTCTCTGACATTTGTGGGTTGAGGAATCTGGGAACCCCAACTGCTACCTGGAACTCCACACCCGGAAGCCTGCTCTAATCCTATGCCAGATGATTGGTATAGTTTCACAAAAACATGGTAAGATGGATATAAATTAATGAAAACTATGGGGATCAAAACTAGGAGATGTTTGTACACAGTAAGAGGAATATGGTAATGATGATGGACTATTAAAAGCTTAGCTTCTTTGATCAATAAAATGATCCCAAAAATTTGAAAAGGATGCAGGATAAACATTGCTCTTCACGATCGAGCATGAACTATGAACTCAGAGTGAAAATAATGCATAATTTTCTCAATTTATTTGATTTGGTTTATTTCAAGCCATCACTAATAGGAAAATAAGTTTGCAAGGTTTCAGGTGCATAATGGGTGTCATATTGCTTACCATGGCAGTGGTAATGGTAGAAATTAGGGGAGAAAGAGAATTTAGAACTGATTTATTTTAAATCTTAAAAATAAATAAATAATATTTTTAAAAAAGGGAAAGAGAGAATTCAAAGGTGTACTTAAATACTGAGAAGGCCAGAGTGGCCAGCATGATGTAAGGAGGACAATGTCATCCAAAAAAAAGCAGTCATATTAACTACATAAGCTTTGGCCACACTATAATGATTTCACAGTACATGAACAAGATCATGGCAGAGATATCTCAGAGAAACAACAAATGGCGAAAAAAAAAACCACCCTTAAAGAGCTGGAGGAATTGTTTTCAGAGAACAAAATATGAAAAGAATGTGGAAACAAATAATAAAAAGAATGTAGAAACAAAAAATGAAAAGAATGTGCTTTTATCCTTTTATTTGTTAATAAAAATTATGCAATTCTGCCCTGGATCTGCCCTGCCTACTGTTACAAGGGTATAAAAGCCCACATTCAGATGGTGCCAAAGACACTCACACAACCTACCCTTGACATCCAAACAAATCCCTGACTCCTGACACAATGAGCTACTATGGAAGCTACTATGGAGGCCTGGGCTATGGCTATGGCTCTCCTTATGGCTGTGGATTTGGCAGCTTCCGTGGACTAGGCTATGGCTTTGGAGGCTATGGCTGTGGAGGCCTGGGTTATGGTGGCTATGGCTATGGCTGCTACCGTCCATCTTGCTATGGAAGGTATTATCCCTGTGGCTTCTACTGAAAAACCTCTTGTTCCTGGACTGTCATAAAATCCTGTTCCCCACCTTGCTTTGGGCTAATTCCATGACTTTGGAAGAACATCAAAGTCCATCAGTTTCTACAGATGGATGACATTGGAGAACTACTACAAGAAGGCCATGGAATCAACATATACAAGTCATGAAAGTGAAGTGTCAGAAACTGAGAAGTGGCAGGACACATTCTCCTGGGAAATGATACAGAATCTCACCTTTCATGACGGAAATTTCCTGAACTAAAGCTCATTTCCAACAAGTTTGCTCGGTTTTTTCACATCCTAGCAGAAAAATTTAATAAGGTTCTCTAATAAACTTATTCACTGGCATAACAAAACTGTTTCATGTCTTCTTCTTGACCTCACTTGACTTGCTTTTCAGTCTTATTTCATGAAGAGATTTTCAGTCTTGACTTATGCTTATATGTCACTGAAGAAGAAGTGTTCTCCAATTCATCATTTAAAATGAAGGGATACCTCTCCAGATTTCTGTTCAGAAAAACGATTTCCTTGTTAAATGTCTTTCTAACATTTCATTTCTAAAGTATTTAAATCTTAGTACTTCCTGATAGCCAAGTCAATTTTCCTCAAGGCAATACATTTGTCCCTATAAATTGTAGCCCTTCTTCCATATTCTCTGTATATGTGGACAGGGTTTTTATGTTCAAAGTTTCTCAAAGATGCACATATTCATAACCTCATTTTCATGGTTCATCAATTCCAGATTCAAGGTGTTACTGATGACTGGTCATATATGGGCCAACTTATCCCTTCTCTACTACTTATCTTCCATTACTTTGTGACCAACCACCAAGTTGAAATTCTGAAGTACAGCACAAGTGAGTGCCACAACAAAGATTACAAAAGGCAATCATGTACCAGCCCTGAAGTTTGTCACAAAACCACACTTTTCTGATAGCTCCCATCCTGGAGCACAGTATGTCACCAGTATAACTCATAACATTGCACTTGAGCTAAGGTACACATGTCCAAAGGTGAAGTGGACTCATGCCTCTTTTTTCAAATTTTCAAATACTTTATTCTTCCCAAATACACGTAATAAAAATTTTAACACTTTTTAACTTTTGAATTCCAAATTCTATCATTTTCCTTTTTTTCTCCCACTTTCTGAGAGAGCCAAAAATGTGATACAATTTATACATGTACAATCATGCAATACATATTTCCACATTAATCATGTTGTAAAAGAAAACAGATACTAAAAAGAAACAAGAAAAATATACTATTTGAAAATGATGTCAGGTGCAGGGTGGAGGCAAGATGGCAGAGTAAAAGCAGGGATTTCTCTGAACTCTACCCCAAATACATAAAATATCTGTAAAATATTATTCTAAACAAATTTCAGATCTGGTAAAATCACAAAATGACAGAGTGAAACAAATGTCCAGCCCAATGCAACCTGAAAGGCCAACAGGAAAGTTATATCATTTCAAACTGGGACTGGAGTGCAGTCCAATGTCAGTTACATGAGCACAGACTACAGGGCTACAGCAGGCCTTAGGCAACTGCATTATGGGCAGATGTGATAGTTTCCATATTTCTCAACCCCACAAACACCAAATACAGCACAGAACATCAGGAGGAAAACACTGTGATACCTGGGTGTAAGAGGATTGTGGCCTGGCTAGGTTCTGGCACCAGTCATGGGTGGTAAAAGTGCCTGTAACAGCAGGGGCAGCAGCAATGGTGACTGCTTCTGAAGTTGTAAACACACAGACAGTAGGGGGTGGAGCCTAGAAGTTAATACAAAACCCCTCAAGTCTGGTACAGTACACCCATTCCCACACCTATCCCGACTGGAAACAGAGTTCTACCTTAACAAACAGAAAGTCAAGAATTTGGCTGAGAATATGAACAAACGCAAAAAAAAAAATCAGACTACAGAATCTTACTTTGGTAACAAAGGAAATCAACACACAACCAGAAGAAGACAAGAAAGACAGTTACCACATCCAAAACTTCAAAGAAAAATATGAATTGGCCTCAGGCCATGGAAGAGTGCAAAAAATATTTTGAAAATCAAGTAAAGGAAATAGAAGAAAAATTGGGGAGAGAAATGAGAAATGAGAGTGATGCAAGAAAATTAGGAAAAGAGAGTCAACAGCTTGCTGAAGGAGACCCCAAAAAATACCAAAGAAAATAGCAACTTAAAAGACAGAATAACTCAAATAGCAAAAGATGTCCAAAAAAACCAACAAGGACAAAAATACCTTAAAAGCGGAATTGGATAAATGGAAAAGGATGTGCAAAAGCTCACTTCAAAAGTAGAATGGAGCAAATGGAAGCTAATGACTTAATCAGAAACCAAGAAATTATGAAGCAGAATCAAAAGAATGAAAAAATACAAGACAATATAAAATATATTAATGAAAAATCCAGTGACCTGAAAAATAAGCCAGGAGGGAGAACTTAAAAATTATGGGACTACCTGAAAGTCATGATCAAAAAAGGCCATAGACATCATCTTTCAAGCAATTGTGAAGGAAAAATGCCATGATATTCTGGAATCAGAGGGTAAAATAGAAATTGAAAACACTCACTGATTGCCTCTTGAAAGAAATTCCAAAAGGAAAAATCTTAGTAATTTTGTAGTCAAATTCGAGACTTTCCAGGTCAAGGAGAAAATATTGCAAGTAATCAAAGGGAAATTTGAGCATTGAAGAAATGCAATCAGGATAGCACAAGATCTAGTAACTTCTACATTAAGGGATAATAGGGCTTGGAATATGATACTCCTGAGGTCAAATGAGTTAGGATTAAAACCAAGAATCATCTACCCAGCAAAACTGAGTACAACACTTCAGGTGAAAATATGAACATTCAATGAAATACAGGTCTTTCAAGTATTCTTGATGAAAGATCACAGCTGAATAGAAATTTTGACTTGCAAATACCAGAATTAAGAATTATATAGATATATATATGTGTGTGTGTGTGTGTGTGTGTGTGTGTGTGTAATTATACACATATATGTATATATGCATACATATACATATATATATACTGTAATTTCTAATTGGATTTTGCCTTCAGAGGGAATAACACATGCTAAATTGAGTAACTAATGTTACAGGAAAGTAAGGGGGAAGGTGATAATTGGGGGTAGATGATAGAAAAGAGGTCAGATTTGGGGAGGGGGTAGTCAGAAGCAAACACTTTTGAAAAGGAGAAAATAGAAGTGGAGGTGGGATAGGATGGAGTGAAATATAGATGTTCTTCCATTACATGACTATCATGGAAGTGTTTTGCATAACTGCCCATAAAGAACCTACATTGCTTGCCTTCTTGATGAGGGTGAGTGGGAAAAGAAGAAAGGAGAAAATTTGGAACTGAAAGCTTTAAAAATGAATGTTTAAGAAAATTTTGCATGCAATGAGGAAATAAGATAGATAGGCAATGGGATATAGAAATCTATCTTGACCTACAAGATGAGTAAGAGGGAAAGGGATAAGAGGGAAAGGTGATAGAAGGGAGGGAAGACAAGGGAGGAGGTAATCAGAGTGTATGTCATCTCTGGGTGGGAGGGATGGGAGAGATGAGGAAAAATTTGGAACTCAAAATCATGTGGAAATGAATATTCAAAACTAAAAAGAAATAAATTAAACCACTTTTAAAAAATGATGTCAGCTGGTCATCTCAAAGGCCCAAAGTATAATACAAAACCTTTCACCTTGGCCTCTCCCAAAGCAACCCACCTTCTAGTTTTTTCAAGAGCACTGCAATTCTGTCAGTAACTACAGTTCACAGACACAGAATGTTGAAGAAAATAACACCTTAAATTGGTCAGGTGGTCAGATTGGTCAATTAGTAAAGGAGGCACAAAATTTCTTTTAAGAAAGAACTCCAGGGGGTGGAGTCAAGATGGCAGAGTAAAAAGCCGCACATACTCTACCTCTTCTCCTACAAACCATAAAATATCTGTAAAGAAAGATTCTCAACAAATTCTAGAGCAGCAGAAGCCACAGAACAACAGAGTGGAGGAGATTTCCAGTCCAGGTTGACCTGGAAGGCTGATGGAAAAGGCCTGTTACACCAGACACAGAGCAGAACCCAGCCCAACCTTGACCACATGGTAACAGGAGTAACAGGACCGAAGCAGGCTTTGGGGACTGAATCCCCAGCAGCAGTGGAGGTTTGCAGATCCCTTAATTCACAGGCACCAAAAGTCAGTGAGAGGTTTTTTTCAAGCACAGGGAGAAGGGAGCAGGGTCCTCCACTGGCCCAAGGCAGTACTGGCAGCAGTACCACCAGGGTCCATTGTTGGACCAGCTCAGCTTAAAGCCCCTGAGAGAACTGAGCAGCTGATCTGAACTTCAGTCCAGAGAGATTGTCCTGCCCCAACCTAAAGTCCCTGGAGGAATTGAGCAGTTGAATTGAGCACAGTCCTGGGGTGTGGTGGAGCTGGAGGCCCCTGAGGAGTAAAATCCTCTCCTTTGGTTGTGCCACCTTGGAATAATTGAGAAATTACAGGTCCCCAGAATACACCCTACTCTTGACAAAGGACCCGAAAGTCAAGTAACTGGCTGGGGAAAAAAATAAGGCTATAGAAGGTTACTTCCCTGGTGAACAGGTATTCTCTCCCATCCTTTTGCATGAGGAGGAACAATGTTTATTATCAGGAGAAGACATAAAAGTCAAGGCTTCTGCATTCAAAACCTGCAAAATAAACATGGTCTCAGGCCATGGAAGAGCCCAAAAAGGATTTTGAAAATCAAGTAAGAGATGTGGATGAAAATTTGGGAACAAAAATAAGAGCGATGCAAGAAAATCATGAAAAGCAAGTCAACAGCTTGCTAAAGGAGACCCAAAAAAATGCTGAAGAAAATAACACCTTTAAAAATAGGCTGAACTGGCAAAAGAGGTTCCAAAAGCCAATGAGGACAAGAATGGTTTAAAAAGCAGAATTATCCAAATGGAAAAGGAGGTGCAAAATTTCACTGAAGAAAATAGTGCTTTAAAAATTAGAAACGAACAGATGGGAGCTTTTATGACTTTATGAAAAACCAAGAAATTACAAAACAAAACCAAAAGAATGAAAAAATAGAAGACAATGTGAAATATCTCATTGTAAAAACAACTGACCTAGAAAACAGATGCAGGAGAGACAACTTAAAAATTATGGGACTACTTGAAAGTCATGATCAAAAAAAAAGAGCTTAGACATCATCTTTCATGAAATTATCAAGGAAAATTTCTCTGATATTCTACAATCAGAAGGCAAAATAAATATTGAAAGAATCCACTGATCACCTCCTGAAAGAGCTTCAAAAAACAGAAAGTCTTAGGAATATTGTAGCCAAATTCCACAGTTCCCAGGTCAAGGAGAAAATATTGCAAGCACCTAGAAAGAAACAATTCAAATATTGTGGAAATACCATCAGGATAACACAAGATCTAGCATCTTCTACATTAAGGGATTGAAGGGCCTGGAATATGATACTCCAGAAGTCAAAGGAACTAGATGTAAAACCAATAATCACCTACCCTCCAAAACTGAGTATAATACTTCAGGGGAAGAAATGGTCATTCAATGAAATAGAGGACTTTCAAAAATTCCTCAGGAAAAGACCAGAACTAAAAAGAAAATTTTACTTTCAAACACAAGAATCAAGAGAAGCACGAAAAGGGAAACAGGAAAGAGAAATCACAATGGATATACTAAAGTTGAAGTGTCTGTACATAGTTCTTGATTACTGTGATGGATTTCTTGGCTGCTATGATGGTGCTGGGATTCAGGTTTCTGGTGTTTGAATAAATATTTTGATCCTGTCTTCCATGTGGAGAGTCTGCTGTATTTTTTGAATCAGAACTATGCTGGCATATTCATGGTTGCCATAGGTGCTGTATCGCATTGATGCTACAACATCCCACAAAGAAAATTCTCATAGACATTATAGCCAAATCCCAGAGCTCTCAGTACAAGAAAAAACTATTACATTCAGAAAAGAACAATTCAAATATTATGGAGGCACAGTAAGGATAAAACAAGATTTAGCAGTTTCCACATTAAATGGACTGTAGGCTTTGAATATATTCAAAAAAGCAAAGGAGTTCAGGTTACAGCCAAGAATAACCTCTCCAGAAAAACTGAGTATAAACCTTGGTGGGGGAGGGTGCTGGATATTTGATAAAAGAGAGGAATTTCAACCATTCTTGATGGAAAAAACCAAAGCTGAAAAGAATATTTGACATTCAAACACATGATTCAACAGAAGCATAAAAAGACAAACATGAAAGATAAATCATAAGAGGCTCAGTAAGTTTAAACTATTTACATTCCTATAAAAGAAGATGATACATGTAACTCCTCATATCTTTATCATTATTAAGGTGCTTAGATGGAGTCTACATAGATAGAAGGAATGGATATGAGTTGATTGTGTGTGAGTGATCTAAAAAATGGAGCGGGGAGAAAACCAGACACATTGGGAGAAGGAGAAAGAAAAAGGAAAACTGTGGAAGATTTTCTCAACTAAAAGGCATGCAAGGAAAAGCTTATATAGTATGGGGTGGAAATATAAGGAAGACTTTTACAGTATGGGGTGGTGGGCAATACTTAAAACTAACTTTCCTCAGAAATGATTCAAAGAGGGAAGAATACACACACACATACACACACACACAAACACCAGGTGAGTAAATCTTTCTTACCCAACAGTGAACTAGGAGGGTAAAAGAGAAAGGGACCTTGGGGTGCGTCCATGAGGTGGAGAGAGAAAGCAAGGAAGATAAAATGGATAGAATATTAAGGCAGACAGTGGTTAGAAGAAAAACAGACATTTGAGAAAGGACAGAGGAAAGAGAGAAGGAAGCAAAGAAAAACATAGAATGAATGACAATTGGAAATACAAAGTAATACAACTCTGAATGTGAATACGATGAACTTCATCAGAAAGTTCAGATAGCACAATGGATTAGAAACCAGTTCTGAACAATATGCTGTTTACAAGAAACATTCTTAAAACAAAAAGACACACACAAAGCATTCACATGAAGGACTGAAGCAGAGTCTATTATGCTATCAATGAAACAAAAAAAAGGCAGGAGTAGAAATCATGATATCAGACAAAGCAAAAGCAAAAACAGACCTAATGAAAAAACATAATTTTGGAAATCACATTTTGTAAAAAGAACCATGGCTAGTGAAGTGAAATCAAAACTTTTAAAGTAAGTTTTTTGAAATAAAGGTCTTATTTCACAAATACGAAGAAAACTAAGTCAAATTAGAAAAATTACAGGTATGTCCCAATTGATAAATGGTCAGATAGGTAGCTTTCCAAAGAAGAAATCAGTGTTATCCATTGTCATAAGAAAAAATATTCTAAATTAATATTAATTGGGGAAACAAATAAAAATTACTTTGAGACACCAACTCACATTTATCAGAAATGAAATGTGGTAGAAGGGATGTGAGGAGAAAGGAACACTAATGAATTGTTGATGGAGTTGTAAAGTGGTCCAACCATTCTAGGGAACAATTCAGAATTATAACCAAAGGAATATAATCCTATGTGTAACTTTGCTCAGGAATACTACTACTCATACATCTGTATCACAAAGAGATCAAAGATAAAAAAAAACATAGATATACAAAAATATTTATGGATTCTCTTTATGTGCTGGCAAAGATTGGGACACTGAGGGGATGCCCAACAATTATGGAATGGCTGAAGATGGAGAGGTGTTTCATATTGTGAACAAGCCAAGAGTTCCATACTATGAAGGGACACTATTCAGCTATCAGGAAAAAAATGTGGGATATAATTTTATTTATTTATTTATTTTTATTTTAGTCACATCTGTAAGATATTGAGTTCTCAATTTTACCCCATCTCTCCCATCATCAAAACCCAGCACCTGTGTTATTCGATATAGGATCTACGCATACATTCGTATTGAACCTATTTTCACTTTCATGTGGGAAAGAAGAATTAGAACGAATGGGAGAAAACAGAAAATAAACAAAAAAGGAAAAGAAAATTTAAAAAAGTGAGAGAGCAAATAATATGCTTCAATCTACATTCAGATTTCATAGCTCTTTTTCTGAATGTGGGCAGCTTTTTCCTTCATGAGTCCTTTGCAGTTCTCTTGGATCCTTGCATTGCTAAGGAGAGGTAAGGTTATGAAAGCTCATTGGGATAGTTTCAGAAAAACCTGGTAAGACTGATACAAATTGGTGCAAAACAAGGGGATCAGAGCTAGGAGATGATTGTACACAGTAAGACCAATATGGTAATGGTGATGGACTGTTAAAGGTTTAACTCCTCTGCTCAATAAAATGATTCAAGCAATTTGAAAAGGATAAATGATAAAAATTGCTCTTCATGACCGAGCATGAACTTGGGAATTCAGAGTGAAAATTTGTATTATTTGGTTTATTTCAAGACATCACTAATATGAAAATAAATTTACAAGATTTCAGGTGCATAATGGGTATCATCTTGCTCGTCTTGGTAGTGGTTGGGGGAGAAAGAGAATTTAGAACTGATTTATTTTAATCTTAAAAATAAATAAACAATATTTTTCAAAAGGGAGAGAGAGAATTCAATAACCTGTCTAAATACTGAGAAGGCCAGAATGGCCAGCATGATGTAAGGAGGACAATGTCATCCAACAGACAGAGAGTCATATTAACTACAGAGGCTTTGGCAATGCTGTAATGATTTCACAATTCATGAAGAGGATCATTCCAGAAACATCTCAGAGAAGCAACAAATGGTAAAAAACAAAACAAAACAAAACACCCTTAATGAGCTGGAAGAATTGTTTTCAGAGAACAAAATATGAAAATGATGTGCAAACAAAAAATGAAAAGAATGTGCATTTCCCCTGTAAAACATGTTAATAGAAATTATGTAGTTCTGCCCTGGATCTGCCCTGCCTACTGTTACAAGGGTATAAAAGTCCACATTCAGATGGTGCCAAAGACACTCACACAACCTACCCTTGACATCCAAACAAATCCCTGACTCCTGACACAATGAGCTACTACGGAAGCTACTATGGAGGCCTGGGCTATGGTTATGGCTCTCCTTATGGCTGTGGATTTGGCAGCTTCCGTGGACTAGGCTATGGCTTTGGAGGCTATGGCTGTGGAGGCCTGGGCTATGGTGGCTATGGCTATGGCTGCTACCGTCCATCTTGCTACGGAAGATATTATTCCTATGGTTTCTACTGAAAAACCTCTTGTTCCTGGACTGTCATAAAATCCTGTTCCCCACCTTGCTTTGGGCTAATTCCATGACTTGGAAGAACATCAAAGTCCATCAGCCTCTACAGATGGATGACATTGGAGAACTACTACAAGAAGGCCTTGGAATCAATATATCCAAGTCATGAAAGTGAAGTGGCAGAAACTGAGAAGTGGCAGGACACATCCTCCTGGGAAATGATACAGAATCTCTCCTTTCATGATGGAAATTTCCCCAACAAAAGCTCATTTCCAGTAAGTTTGCTCAGATCCTACACATCCCAGTAGAAATGCTTAATAAGGTTCTCTAATAAACATATTTCACTAGCATAACAAAACTAGTTTTCATGTCTTCTTTTTGACCTCACTCGACTTGGTTTTCAGTCTCATTTCATGAAGAGATTTTCAGTCTTGACTTATGCTAACATGTCACTGAAGAAGTGTTCTCCAATTCATCATTTAAAATGAAGTGATACCTCTCCAGATTTCTGTTCAGAAAACATGATTTCCTTGTTAAATGTCTTTCTAACATTTCATTTCTAAAGTAATTAAATCTTAGTACTTCCTGATAGCCAAGTCAATTTTCCTCAAGGCAAGACATTTGTCCCTATAAACTGTAGCCCTTCTTCCATATTCTCTGCATATGTGGACAGGGTTTTTATGTTCAAAATTTCTCAGATATGCACATATTCATAACCTCATTTTCATAGTTCATCAATTCCATATTCAAGGTGTCTGTGATGACTGTTAGTATATAGACTAGCCCACCCCTTCTCTACTACTTATCTTCCATTACTTTGTGATCAACCACCAAATTGAAATTCTGAAGTACAGCACCAGTGAGTGTCCACAACAAACTACAAAAGGCAATCATATACCAGTCCTGAAGGTTGTCATGAAACCACACTTTTCTGATAGCTGCCCTCCTGGAGCACATTATGCCACCAGTACAACTCAAAACATTACACCTGAGCTGAGGCACTCCTGTCCACAGAGGAGTGGAGTCATGATTTATCTTTTCAAATTTTCAAATACTTTATTTTTTTCAATTACATGTAATAAAAATTTCAATACTTTTTGAATTTTGAGTTCCAAATTCTATCCTTTTCCTTTTTTTCTCTCAGTTTCTGAGAAAGTCAAAAATTTGATACAGTTTATACATGTACAATCCTGCAATGCATATTTCCACATCAATCATGTTGTAAAAGAAAACAGACACAAAAAGACAAGAAAAATATAGTATTTCAAAATGATATCAGCAGCAGGATGGAGCCAAAAGGTGGCAGAGTAAAAGCAGGGATGTCCCTGAACTGTCCCCCACATCCCTATAAATACCTGTAAAATATTATTCTAAACAAAGTTCAGATCTAGAGAAACCACAAAATGACAGAGTGAAACAAATCTCCAGCCCAATGCAACCTGGAAGGCCAACAGGAACGGTATATCACACCAGACTGGGAGTGGAGTGCAGTCCAACATCAGTTGCATGAGCATAGACAGGGCTATAGCAGGCCTTCGGTAACTGAATTACAGGCAGATGTGGTAGTTGCCATATTTCTCAACCCACAAACGCCAATACAATATAGAACGTCAGTAGGAAAACACTGTGGTACCTGGGAATAATAGGATTGTGGTCTGGCTAGGGTCTGGCACCAGTTGGGGGGGGCAGAGGTGGCTGCAGCTGCATGAACAGCAGCAACAGTGACTGCTTCTGGAGTTGTAGAGCCACAGACAGTAGGGGATGGAGCCTAGAAGTTGAAACAAAATCCCTGAAGCCTGGTACAGTACACCCATCTCCACACCTACCCCCACTGGAAACAGAGTCCTACCTTAACAAAGAGGTAGAAAGTCAAGCACTTGGCTGAGAATATGAACAAACATGAAAAAAAAAACTCAAACTTCAGAATCTTACTTTGGTAACAATCAAAACACACAACCAGAAGAAGACAACTAAGTCAGTTTCTACATCCAAAACTTCAAAGAAAAATATGAATTGGCCTCAAGCCATGGAAGAGTTCAAAAAGGATTTTGAAAATCAAGTGAAAGAAGTGGAGGAAAAATTGGGGAGAAAAATGAGAGTGGTGCAAGAAAATCAGGAAAAAAGAGTCAACAGCTTGCTGAAAGAGACCCAAAAAATACCAAAGAAAATAACAACTTAAAAGATAGTTATTGAGCTATCACAAAAAAATGAAGGACATAGTTTGATTTATTTATTTATATTAGTTTTCAACTATCTCTTCCATAAGATTTTGAGTTCCCAACTTCCCTCCCATCTCCCCTGTTCCTCAACCCCAAGACACATGTAATTTGATATAGGATCCACATATACATTCATACTGAACTTATTTTCATATGTTGTTTCACAACAAACCACAAGAAAAAAGAAACAAAAAGATTTTTTAAAAAGGGAGAGAATAAATAACGTGCTTCAATCTGCATTTCAACTGCATAGTTCTTTTTTCTGGATGAGAACAGCATTTTCAATCATGAGTCCTTTGGAGTCGTCTTGGATCCTTGCATTGCTAAGAAGAGATAATTTTATCAAAGTTGATTGGTATAGTCAGAGAAAAACCCAGTAAGACTGATCCAAACTTTGGCAAACTGAAGTGATCAAAATGAGGAGATCATTGTACACAGTAGGAGCAATATGGTAATGATGATGGACTGTTAAAAGCTTAGCTGCTCATATCAATAAAAAGACCCAAGATATTTGTAAAGGACACAGGATAAAAATGGCTCTCCACCATGAGAGCATGAACTGATGAACTCTCTGTGATAATGAAGCATAATTTTCTCAATTTATTTGATTTGGTTTATTTCAAACCATCATTAATATGAAAACATATTTTTCTTGATTTCAGATGCATAATGGATTTCATATTGTTTGCCTTGGCAGTGGCAGGGGAAGAAATTAGTGGAGAAAGAGAATTTAGAGCTAAAGTTTTTTAAATCACAAAAATAAATAAATAATATTTTAAAAGAGAGAATTAAACAGCCTGGCTAAATGCTAAGAAGGCCAGCGTGGCCAGCATGATGTAAGGAGGACAATGTCATTCAAGAGATAGCCATATTAACTACAGAGGCTTTGGCAACACTGCAATGATTTCTTAATACAAGAACAAGATCATGACAGATATCTCAGAGAGACAACACATGGTAGAAAAACAACCTTAATGAGTTGGAGGAATTGTCTTCAGAGAACAAAATTTAAAATGAACATGCAAACAAAAAATTAAAAGAATGTGCAAACAAAACAAAAATTGAAAAGAATGTGCTTTTGCCTTGTAAAATTTATTAATAGAAATTATGCAATTCTGCCCTGGATCTGCCCTGCCTCTTGCTACAAAGGTATAAAAGTCCACATTCATATGGTGCCAAAGACACTCACACAACCTACCCTTGACATCCAAACAAATCCCTGACTCCTGACACAATGAGCTACTACGGAAGCTACTATGGAGGCCTGGGCTATGGCTATGGCTCTCGTTATGGCTATGGATGTGGCAGCTTCCGTGGCCGAGGCTATGGCTATGGAGGCCTGGGCTATGGTTATGGCTCTGGATATGGCTGTGGATGTAGCAGCTTCCGTGGACTAGGCTATGGTTTTGGAGGCTATGGCTGTGGAGGCTTGGGCTATGGTGACTATGACTATGGCTGCTATCGCCCATCTCACTATGGAAGGTATTATTCCTGTGGCTTCTACTGAAAAACCTCTTGCTCCTGGACTGTCATAAAATCCTGGTCTCCACCTTGCTGTGGGCTAATTCTATGCCTATGAAAGAACATCATATTCCATAAGCCTATATAACTGGGTGGCACTGGAGAAAAGAAAGCTTTAGAATCAACATATACAAGTCACGGAAGTGAAGTGGCAGGAACCAAGTAGCAGCAGGACACATCCTTCTGGGAAATGATACAGAATCTCACCTTTCATGATGGAAATTTCCCCAACAAAAGTTCCTTTCCAGCAAGTTTGCTCAATTCCTATACATCAAATGGCAGAAATGTAAAATAAGATACTCTTAATAAACTTGTTTCAATGGAATGGCAAAACTGTTTTCATGTCTCCTTCTTGACTTCACTATATTTGAGTTTCAGTCTCATTTCATAAAGAGATTTTCAATCTTGACTTATGCTTACATGTCACTGCAGAAGTCTTCTCCATCATTTAAAATGAAGGAATACCTCTCCAGATTTCTGTTCAGAAAACATTATTTCCTTGTTAAATGTCTTTCTAAGATTTCATTTCTAAAGTACTTAAATTTTAGTACTTCCTGATAGCCAAGTCCCACTTTCCTCAAGGCAAGATATTTGTCCCTATAAACCACAGCCCTTCTTCCCCATTCTCTGCACATGTGGACAGGGTTTTTATGTTCAAAGATTCTCAAAGTTGTACACGTTCATCACCTATTCTCACAGTTCATCATTTCTAGATCCAAGTTGTCCCTGATGACTGCCAGAATTTCCATTATGTTGTTATCAACCACCAATTTTTACAGCACAACTGAGTGGCCATCACAAAGACTAGAAAGGGCAATCATGCCCCAGTCCTGAAGGTTGTCATGTCATGTTCCACTCTTCTGAAAGCTCCCATGTTTGAGCACACGGTCATCAGTACAGCTCACAACATTTCACCTCAGTTAAGGCACTCCTGTCCACAGGGAAGTGGACTCATTTTTCTTTCAAATTTTCAAATACTTTATTCTTTCCAATTACATGTAATAAAAATTTTAACACTTTTTAAATTCTGAGTTCCAAATACTCTCCTTTCCTTTTTTTCCTCCCACTTCCTAAGAAAGTCAGTAATTTAATACAGGTTATACATGTGCAATCATGCAATACATATTTCCACATTAATCATGTAAAACAAAACAGACACTAAAAAAAGCCAAGAAAAATAAAGTAAAAAATTAGCTTCACTCTGCATTCAGACGCTATCAGTTCTTTCTTTGGAGTAGCATTTTTCATCCTCATAAGTCCTTCAGAATTATCTGGGATCATTGTCTTGCTGAGAATTTTGAAGTCATTTCTAGTTGTTCATTGTGCAATATTACTACTAATATGTAAAATATTCTCCAGCTTCTGTTCATTAGACTTCACATCAGTTCATGTAAGACTTTCCAGCTGTTTCTGAAAGCATCCTGCTCCTCATTTTTTATACCATGATAATCTATCATAATCATATACCACAACTGATTCAGCATTCCCCAATTGATGGGTATCCCATCAATTTCCAGTTCTTTGAAGTGGACTTATTCTTAGAAGAACGTCCTTCACACCACTATAACATTCTCTAATCAACTCAGAAGTCCAGAGAAAGAGAGCTTTTGCTTTTCTGCTCCACATCCTGACTTTGAACATTTGGCTCCCAAAATCACATTCCTTAGATGGGTACTTAGGAAGAAAGCACCTTACATAGAAAATAGTTGATACCTGATAAATACTTATTGATTGAAAAGTTCGTTTACGGAACTTGTGCTTCAGGCAGTGGAGGAAACATTGAAGTGCCAGTACTAATAGATCTTAGGCCTTCTGCTCTTTTTATCTTAAAAAAAAATGAATTGCAGTTGCAGTGTATCTCTCCTAAGCCTTACTCTCCATTCACTAAAATCATGCCCGTTTCTTTGGATTCAGCTGCTTTTTGATGGAGAAGACCTCAGCAGTCCTCTATTCAATTCCTCCCAAAATATATCTGCAAATGATACATCAATTCTTGATGAAAAGACGTTCTATAAAGTATATTTCAGTGAAAAAAAAATCCTTCAGTAAAAAAGACTGTTACCTTTTGTACAGTTGCATTATACAAAGAATATTTCATTATCTGTGGAAAAATAAAAATCACTTTTTGGGGCAAAAATGTCATCTTTCAATTCAAGATCTCCTGACAAGGGACACACAGAACAGATCAGGTACCTGTATTGTGTGGTTGCCACTAAGATAGCTGAAGAGAACAAGCACAAATTGCTGAGCACAAGACTCCCAGCTCCTTTAACCAAATATCCTAGGGCTTAAGTTGGAGGAACTTATACCAGCTGGTTTGGACTCCCCTGGAGTTTCCAGCTTCACCAAAAACCAGCAAGACATTAAGCAGTGAATGCTCTAATTGAACCATCTCCTCCATTTTTCTAAGCTCTTCTCCCTTATGCCCCTCTTCTTGCAATCTCAAAGTCACAGTGCGATTTCTGGCTGTCATGTAACATCCTACTGGGCTTACTCATCCTTTAGAGTGGAAGTGCAAAAAGGTTTGAACCTGAGAGAAGAGGAGACACACCTAGTGTGTCTCCAAACACATTGAGCTCATTTTTTTCTAGTCGCTTTGAATCGTTCTTTGATGCTGTACAACCTAGAACTCTAGCCTGCCTTCTGTCTACTACACCTCTCAGTCAATGACCTCCTCAGTTTTTATGAGCTCAGTTCCCTTCTCTGAAATTCACTAACCCAACCCAGAATTTCCCCTGAAATAACTTGTTCAACTAGTTGGCTACATATGCCCAGAATGCATGATCCTACCCAATACGACTTCATCAGTACTTTCTACTACTTCCACATTTTAGAAGTCCATGGCTGGACTGCAAGCACTGGAGGCTACTCAGAGTCCCTGCCTGCCCTCCTTTCACTGTCCTTCAAAGCCCTGCACATCCAGTTGCTGACCCTTACCTTGAAAAGAAACTGCTCTCTCCAAAGTGCTCAGTGGCTTTCTTTTGCCCTAAAGTAGTGACTTCTTCTGACTCCCTAATCTGTCTTCAGCATTTAACAGTCTTGGCCAATGGGGTCTCCTGGGTGTGCTTGACATTGCCCTTACCATCTGACTGTTCCTTCTTGTTCATCATAAGTAGCCTATCATCATGTCATGTCAATTCTGGCCGACACCAGAATCACTGTCATCTCTTTTCTCTCCATTGTGCTTTCTCTCCAGGTCAGAAACTAGACCATCCCTTCAGGTCTCAGCTATTGAGAGACCTTCTCTCTGCCACTCATGGCCACATCTCCAGATCCAGGTCTGCATCTCTCCTCAGTTGCACTTCCATATCATGCAGTGTCCAATTGCACATTTTCAACGTGATGTTCTCCAGGCAATTCATAACTTTCAAGTCTAAAATATCTGCTTCCCTACTACTTTCAGGAACAACCTCTTGTTGACAGTCACACAAGTTCTGACCCTCAAGGACTTACTTGATACTTAATTCTCGTTGCACTTATCCAATCAGTTGCAGAACTTTTTCTTTCTAACCTCACAACATCCCTGGTGTGCCTATGTTTCTCTCCACTCCTACAGACCCCATTTTACATTAGGTCCTCAGTTTCTTGGCAGAAGCCTTAAAATTGGCCTCCTGATTCAGTCATTTTCCCGGCACAACGCATCGTTCACCCAGCTGCCCTACAGATTTCCCTAAAACATTCATCTTACTCCGCAGTCCCTCCAATCTGCAAAAACCTTAGACTCTTCACACATTCTCCAGTAAATGCTCATTGCCTCCTGGTCCGTGCCAGTTCAACTCAACACATTTGTCTGGAATTTCATCCTCTTCATAAACCGACCAATTCTTTCCCTTCCACTCTTGGTATATTTTATCTCCCTCTCCACATTTTATAATAGGGCTAAACCTGATATACTGCATGTCTCTTCCGCTCACCTTTGCATTGGCTTGCTATCCAACTTACTCAGATTGCTCCCTTCCCTCCTCTCATTTTTCCTGCTGCCTTTAAGTTTCAAGTCTAGCACTACACATGATAAGTGCTCTTACACCTTTTCACCTGAAACTTATGCCTCTGACTTTGAGATCCTCTGCCATCAAGCTTCCATGTCTGCAGCAGGAATCTTGCTATTTTCACGTTCCCCACTGGACTTGGAACTTAAGAGCTGCCCAAGTTCATGGACTCTGTTGAATTCCTAAGCACATCTGCTGACACAATTCAAACACTGGGCAGGTGGTTTGTGCTTGGGATACTTTGGAAATGGAAATTAGATTGACCTGTTCCATACACTGGTGCTCCACCACCATCTCAGCTCCAGTCTGAAACTTCCATGATTCTGTCCATTCATCTCAAACAACACTGATGAAGGAGACAAGATTAAAGTACCTGCCAAAGAATCAGAAGCCCAGAGTGGCAATCATGAAAGAACAGTGCCACCCAGGAGATGACTACCATGAAGGCTGGGTAGGTTTCTGTGTGCATTACCTATAAAGAATTTGGTAACACTATAATCATTTTCATTACAGGAACAAGATTGGGACAGAGCCTTCTCAGAGAAAAAGTCACTTGAGAGAAAACATGCTTAATGAGTATGGTTCTATGAGAACAATTCTACAGGAACAGACAATAATTGTGATTTTGCCCCAGCAAGCTTACTAATAAGAAATATGCATTTCTAATATAGATCTGCCACACATCTTGATAGAAGTGTATAAACGTTTTTCTGCAGATGGGACTGTGCACACCAACACAACCTACCTTGGATATCCATCCAACCAAGTCAATCCTGACACAATGAGTACTACAGCAGTTACTAAAGGGACCAGGGCTTTGCTATGGCTCTGATTATATTTGTGGATGTGGCAGCAACTGTGGTCTAGGCTATGGGTATGGAGGCCTGGGATAAGGTGGATAAGGCTATGGCTGTTGTCCCCTATCTTCTTATGGAACATATTATTCTTCTATTGAAAAACCACTTGTTCCTGAGCTGTCATAAAATCCTTGTCCCCACCTTGCTTTGGGTTAATTCCATGCCCTTATATGTACATGAAATTCTATCAGGCTCTATGGCTGGGTGGGAGGGGAGAACTACCACAAGAGGACCTTGGAATCAATATATACAACTCATGGAAGTCAAGTGACATTAACTAAGAAGCAGCAGGACACTACTTCTGGAAAATGATACAGAATCTCACCTTTCAGGATGGAAATTTCCCCAACAACAGCTCATTTCTAGCAAGTTTACTCAGTTCTTATACACCTTGACTAACATGTCTAATAAGATGTTCTAATAAACTTGTTTCCTTGGCTTAATAAAACTGTTTTCATGTCTCCACCTTGGCATCACTATATTCATTCAGGCTTCACTTTGGTGAAGGCAGACCATTATCCCTATAAGCTGTGGTCCTTTTCCCAAATTCTGTGTCCATGTGGACAGTTTCTATCTTCAGGATTCTGCAATATTCATACGTTCACCACCTCAAGCTCACAGTTCATCATTTCCCATTCCAGAGTGTAAATGATGACTGGCAAAATGATGGTTAGTCCATTGCATGTGTCACTTTCTTCCACAGATTTGTCATCAGATTTGAAGTTTTGGAGCAGAGTATCTGAATGGCATAACAAAAACTACAGAACAGAGTCATAGACCACATCTGAATGTAGTCAAGGAGCCTTACCCTTTGGGTGGATTCCATCTCCCTCAGCCCCTTGCACAGCCAGCACAAATTGAAACACTGCTCTCTAGCTGAGGCCCAACCATCCACTGGAGAAGTGGACTCAGTATTGCTCTATCCAAACCTGCTCTTGGATCTGCTCTGCCCAAACTGTCCAATGATGGCCTCATGGACAAAACTCATGACCTCTTCTGAACCTTCCTTCTTCTTTATCTCCCTTCAGTTTTTGACACCACTGGTCAAGGGTGCTTTGGGTTAATTCCATGCCCTTATATGTACATGAAATTCTATCTTGGCTGTGCTTGACACTCTTCTACCAGCCTGATTGTTCATTTCCAGATGCCCTACCTAGAACACCATCCAAGCCATGTTGATTAATTATGCCAGAACCCCTGTGTTATGAGCTCTACTCTTTTCTCCCCCACATACTCTTTCACATGGAGACCTTTTTACTTTCAAGTTTTTCAGTGACATTCTTTCTGTCACTCACTGCTATGTCTAGAGATCTAGATCTACATCTCTCTTTACCTTCAGTCCTGTATTATGAACCATGCAATTATGCTATTTCAAAATTATGTCAGCTGGAAGGCAGAACCAAGATGGAGGATTTAAAGCAGGGACTTGCTTGAGCTCTCCCCCAAACCCCTCTAAATACCTGTAGAAAATGAATCTAAACAAATTTTAGAGCTGCACAATACATTGAAGCAAATCTCCAGACCAAGACAACTTGGAAGGCTGACAAGAAGTTTACATTGCACTGGGCAGGGAGCAGATCACAGTTCAACCAGGGTCATGCTGGCACAGACTGACTGGTACAGACTTTAGGGGACTTAATCAATGGCAGGTGTGGAAGTTTCCAAACTTCTCAACCCACAAACTCCAAAGACAGCACAGAAGGTCAGTGTGGGGCCTTGGTGTAAGAGGAGTGTGGTCTTGCTACAGTCAGGGGGAAGTGGAGGGAGTTATAAAGGTGGGAGTAGCAGAACCAGCAGCTGTTTCCAGAGCTCTGGGCTCACAGACAATGGGGAATCAGGCTGAGTGACTGATAAAAAAAAACCCTGAAACCTCGAATAGTACACACACACCCACAACTTCCCCCACTGGAAGCAGGGTCCTACCTTGACAAAGAGATAAAAAGTTAAGTACTGGGCTGGGAAGATGAGCTACAGTGTAAGAAAAACTCAGACTGAAGAATCTTACTTTGGTGACAAAAAACATCAAAACATACAACCAGAAGAAGATAATAATGTCAAAGCTTCTACATCAAAAGCCTCCAAGAAAAATACGAATTTGTCATAAACCATGGAAGAGTTCAAAAAGGATTTTGAAAATCAAGTAAGAGAAGTGGAGGAAAAATTGGGAAGAGAAATGAGGGTAATGCAAGAAAATCATGAAAAATGAGTCAACTGCTTGGAAAGGGAACCCTTAAAATACTGAAGAAATAATACCTAAACGCCATAGGAAATGATGAACAAGAAAACTTCACAGAGGGAAGGAAGGACTTATATGATCTGATGCTGAGTGAAAGGAGCAGAACCAGGAGAAATCTGTGCATAGCAATGACCACAGTGTGCGAGAGTATTTTCTGGTGGATTTGGAACTTTGTAATAATGTAAGAACTTAAATAAATAAATAAATAAATAAATAAATAAACAAGTAAGTAAATGAATGAATGAATGAATGAAAATAAATAAGGCAAAATACCTTCCACACTCAGAGAAAGAATTATGGAATTCATTTGAAGAATGTAGCAGATCTTGTTCGTGTGTGTGTGTGTGTATTATGTTTTGATTTGTTATATGGTTTCTTCCATTTATTTTAGTTCGTCTATACAGTATTACTATATTGAAAACATATTCAATAGTAAAGTATATGTAGATCATATATAGAATTGTATGGTGTCTTGGGGAGGGAAAAGAGTGGTGGGGGGTACATGGGGGGTAAAAATGTAAGCTTTTTGGTAGTGATTGTAGAATGTAAAAAAATAACAAACAAATAAAAATCTGAACAATTAAAAAAAATTTTAAAAAGAAATAACACCGAAAAAAAATAGACTAACCCAAAAGGCAAAAGAGGTCTAAAAAGACAATGAGGAGAAGAATGCCTTAAAAAGCAGAATTGGCCAAATGGAAAAGGAGGTCCAAAAGCTCACTGAAGAAAATAATTCCTTCAAAACTAGAATGGAGCAAATGGAAGCTAATAACTTTGTGAGAAGCCAAGAAATTAAAAAACAGAACCAAGAGAACAAAAAATAGAAAACAATATGAAATACCTCATTGGAAAAACAATTGACCTGGAAAATAGATCCAAGAGAGACAATTAAAAATTATTAGAATACCTGAAAACCATGATCAAAAAGAAGAGCCTAGACATCATCTTTCAAGAAAATATCAGTGAAAATGCCCAGATATTCTAGATACAAGAGGTAAAATAAAAATTGAAAAAATTCACTGATTGCCTCTTGAAAGAGATCCCAAAAGCAAAATTCTTGGGAATAATGCAACCAAATTCCAGAGTTGCCAGGTCAAGAAGGAAATATTGTAAGCAGCTAGAAAGAAACAATCTGAGTACCAAGGAAACACAATCAGGGTAACACAAGATCTAGTAGCTTCTACATTAAGGAATTAGAGGACATGGCATATGATATTCCTGAGGTCAAAGGATCTAGGATTAAAACCAAGAATCACCTACCCAGCAAAACTGAGTATAATACTTCAGGTGAAAAAAAAAATGGCCATTCAATGAAATAGAGACCTTTCAAAAATTCTTGATGAAAAGACAAGAGCTGAATAGAAAATCTGACTTTCAAATACGAGAATCAAGAGAAAAATGAAAATGTAAGCAGTAAAGAGAAATCACAAGGGATTTATTAAGGTTGAACTATTTACATTTCTGCATAGAAAGATGCTATTTGTAACTCATGAGACCTTTCCAGTATTAGAGTAGTTAGAGGGAATATGCATATAAAGAGAGAGATAGGGGTGGGGCACAGGGTGAGTTGAATGTGAAGGAATGATATCTAAAAAATAAAATTAAGGGGCAAGAGAGGAATATATTAGGAGGAGAAAGGGAGAGGTAGAATGGGGTAACATCTCCCCAAAAAAAGGCAAGAAGAAGGTTTCATAACAGAGGGGAAGAAAGGGAGGTAAGAAGGAATGAGTGAACCTTACTCTCATCAGATTTAGCTTAAGGGGGGAATAATATATACACTCAATTAGGTATCTTATCCTACAGGAAAGTAAGGGGGAAAGGGATGGGAGGGGGATCATAGAAGGCAAGGCAGATTGGGGGAGGGGGTAGTCAGAAGCAAACACTTTTGAAAAGAGACAGGGTCAAAGGAGAAAATAGAATAAATGGGGGTGGGATAGCATGGAGGGAAATATAGTTAGTCTTTCACAGCATGACTATGATGGAAGTGTTTTGAATAACTACACATGCATAACATATACTCCTTGCCTTGTCAATGACAGTGTGGGGGGAGGGAAGAAGGGAAAAAAATTTGGAATATCAAATTTTCAAAACCAATGTCGAAAAATTGTTTTTACATACAACTGGGAAATAAAATACACAGGGAATGGGGTATAAAAATCTATCTTCCCCTACAAGGGAGTAAAAGGAAGGAGATAATAGGGAAGAGTGATAGAAGGAAGGGCAGACTGGGGCAAGGGGTAATCAGAATGCACACTATTTCAGGGTGGAGGGGAAGGAAGAGGTGGGAAGAAAATCTGGAACTCAAAATCATGTGGAAATGAATGTTCAAAACTAAAATTAAATAAATAAACCACTTTTTCGAAAATGATGTCAACTGGTCACCTCAAAGCCCCAAAGGATAAGACAAAGTTCCTCATCTTGGCCTCTCCCAAAACACCTCAATTTCCAATCTTCATGGTGCTTTCAAGAGCACTGCCATTTTGCCAGGAACTAAGGTTCACAGACTCAGAATACTAAAGAAAATAATACCTTAAAAAATTAAATTGGACAATTGACAGTAGAGCACAAAATTCACTTAAGAAAGCAATTATATTTTGTAAAAAATACCATGACCAATGAAGTGAAATCAAAATTTTTAAAGCAAGTTTTTCAAATAAAGGTCTTATTTCACAAATATGTAGGGAACTGAGTCAAATTAACAAAAATTAGAGGCATTTCCCAGTTGACAAATGACCAGAGTATATGAACGGTAGTTTCAAAAAAAAAATCGGTTATCTATAATCATAAGAAAAAAATACTCTAAACGAATATTAATTGGGAAAACAAATTAGAATTACTCTAAGGTACCAACTCACATTTATTAGAAATGCAAAATAGGGGGAGGAGCCAAGATGACAGAGTAACCGCAAGGACTTGCTAGCACTCTCTGCACAAACCCAGCTAAGTAACTAATAAATGGGTGTAAATAAATTCTGGAGCCGCACAACCCACAGAATGACAGAGTGAAGTAAATCTCCAGCCCAAGACAGCCTGGAAAGTCTCAGAAAGCTTCTACTGGGCCACTCTGGGGGCAGAACACAGTCCAGCATGGGCTATGACAGCACAGACAGGTCCTGAGCAGGCCTTGGGGGAACTGAATCTCTTGCACCTGTGCCGCTTTCCAGAATTCATGACCCAAAAACACTGAGGACAAATTGGAAGGTCAGTGAAAAAAAACCCTGTGGGATCTGTGTGAGAAAGTAGAGTGATCTGACCCCAGCTCCAGGGAGGCAGAGGGGATAAAGGGGGATGAATCCACAGAAGCCACAGCAGCAGGGGAAGGAGCAGCCACTGTTTCTAGAGCTCCAGGTCCACAGATTTTGGGGGGATCTAGCGGCTAAGAGTATACTTCCCACTCCCACTGGAAGAAGAGAACTACAGCAGAGGAGCCAAGATAGTGGAGTAGAAAGATTCACATACGCTAGCTCCGAACCCACAGCCCATAAATTACCTGCAAAGAGGAACTCCCAACAAATTCTGGAGCAGCGGAAGCCACACAACAAGGGAGTGGAGGAGATTTTTGTTCCAGAGAGACCTGAAAAACTGACACCAAAGGTCCATTGTGCACCAGACCCAGAGCAGAGCCCAGCTCTACCTTGCCCATGTGGCCACTAGAGGAGCAGATCCGAGCAAGGGGCAGGGACAGAATCTCCAGCAGCCCTAAAGGTCCCTCCACCCACAGGCACACAAGTCAGTGAGAGAGACTGTTTGGTGGGCCAAGAGGGGAGAAGGGTGTCTCCATAACTCAGGCCCCTTTGGGAGGCAGCAGCAGAGACAGCAGCAGATAGGGGATCCCAAAGCAGGCAGGATCTCAGATCCCTTGCTGAAGTTCTCTGCATAAACCCTCTGCGGGAAATGAGACCCTGGTGGCAACCCTGCCCCCACCCAAGCAACTGAATTTAATGTCACACTCAATAGCAGCCCCAACCCTGCCAAAAGCCTGGGAAGGGCTGGGGAGCAGCATTTGAATCTCAGACCCCAAGCACTAGCTGGACGGATCTGGAGGAAAGGTGTGTGTGGAAAGGAATCTCAGAAGTCAAGTAACTGTCTGGGAAAATGCCCAGAAAAGGGAAAAAAAATAAGACCATAGAAGGTTACTTTCTTGCTGAACTGATATTTCTTCCCTTTCTTTCTGAAGAGGAAGAACAATGCTTACCATCAGGGAAAGACATAGAAGTCAAAACTTCTGTATCCCAAACATCCGAAATAAATATTAAATGGACTAAGGCCATGGAAGAGCCCAAAAAGGATTTTGAAAATCAAGTTAGACAGGTGGAGGAAAAACTGGGAAGAGAAATGAGAGAGATGCAAGAAAAGCATGAAAAACAGGTCAATACCTTGCTAAAGGAGAGCCAAAAAAATGCTGGAGAAAATAATACCTTGAAAAATAGGCTAACTCAATTGGCAAAAGAGGTTCAAAAAGCCAATGAGAAAAAAGCTTTAAAAAGCAGAATTAGCCAAATGGAAAAGGTAGTTCAAAAGCTCACTGAAGAAAACAGTTCTTTCAAAATTAGAATGGAAGGGGAGGAGCCAAGATGGCGAAGTAGAAAGACTCACGTAAGCAAGCTCTGAACCCACAGTCCATAAATTTCCTGTAAAAAGAACTCCCCACAAATTCTGGAGCAGTGCAAGGGGCGCAGAAACACAATGGAAGAGATTTCCATTTCAGAGAGCCCAGGGAAAGCCATCCCCAGGGGTCTGTCACACTCCAAATAGCAGAGCCCACCCCTGCCCTGCCCTGACCACGCAGCCCCAGAGGAGTAGATCCAAGCAGGCTTTAGGGACAGAATCTCAGGTGGCCGTGAAGGTCCCTCCACCCACAGGTCAGTGAGAGAGACTTCTGGGATGGCCGAGAGGGAAGCAGGGTGTCTCTGCAACTCGGGCCCCCTCAGGAAGCAGTGGCAGAGGGAGCGGCAGAGGCAGCAATGGACAGGCACTCCCAGAGCAAGCAGTAGCTCCACTCCATTACTGAAGGTCTCAGCATAAACCCCCTGAGGGATCTGAACCTGGAAGGTGGCCCTGTCCCCACCCGAGCACCAAAACTTAAGCTCACATTGAATAGCAGCCCCACCCACCACTGAAAGCCCTGAGGTTGGGGAGCATTTGAATCTCAGACCCCAAGCTCTAGCTGGGTGGATCTAGGTGGGGTTGGAGAGGAATCTCAGAAGTCAAGTAACTGACTCGGAAAAAGCCCAGAAAAGGGAAGAAAAATAAGACCATAGAAAGCTACTTTCTTGGGGAACAGATGATGTTTCCTCCTTTCATTTCCGATCGGGAGGAACAATGCTTGCCATTAGGGAAAGACGTGGAGGTTGGGGCCTCTCTATCCCAGACATCCGAGGTGGATGTCTGGTGGGTGCAGGCTATGGAAGAGCTCAAAAAGGATTTTGAAAATCTAGTTAGACAGGCGGAGGAAAAACTGGGAAGAGAAATGAGAGAGACACAAGAAAAGCATGAAAAACGGGTCAATACCCTGGTTAAGGAGACCCAAAAAAATGCTGAAGAAATAACACCTTGAAAAACAGGCTAACTCATTTGGCAAAAGAGGTTCAAAAAGCCAATGAGTAGAAGAATGCTGTCAAAAGGAGAATTAGCCAAATGGAAAAAGAGGTTCAAAAGCTCACTGAAGAAAACAGTTCTCTCAAAATTAGAATGGAACAGATGGAGGCTAATGACTTTATGAGAAACAAAGAAATCACCAAACAAAACCAAAAGAATGAAAAAATGGAAGAGAATGTGAAATATCTCATGGGAAAAACAACTGACCTGGAAAATAGATCCAGGAGAGTCAATTTAAAAATTATGGGACCACCTGAAAGCCATGATCGAAAAAAAAGCCTAGACATCATCTTTCATGAAATTATCAAGGAAAACTGCCCTGAGATTCTAGAACCAGAGGGCAAAATAAGTATTGAAAGAATCCATCGATCACCACCTGAAAGAGATCCAAAAAGAGAAACTCCTAGGAACATTGTGGCCAAATTCCAGAACTCCCAGCTCAAGGAGAAAATCTTGCAAGCAGCTAGAAAGAAACAATTCCAGTATTGTGGAAATACAATCAGGATAACTCAAGATCTAGCAGCTTCTACATTAAGGGATTGAAGGGTGTGGAATAGGATATTCCAGAAGTCAAAGGAACTAGGACTCAAACCAAGAATCACCTACCCAGCAAAACTGAGTATAATACTTCAGGGGAAAATATGGTCTTTCAATGAAACAGAGGACTTTCAAGCATTCTTGATGAAAAGACCAGAGCTGAAAAGAAAATTTGACTTTCAAACACAAGAATGAGAAGAAGCATGAAAAAGTAAACAGCAAAGAGAAGTCATAAAGGACTTACCAAAGGTGAATTGTTTACATTCCTACATGGAAAGACAATATTTGTAACTCTTAAAACTTTTCAGTATCTGGATAGTTGGTGGGATCACACACACACATGCACACACACACATGCACACACACATGTACACACATGCACACACACATGCATGCACATACAGAAACAGAGAGCACAGAGTGAATTGAATAGGATGGGACCATATCTTAAAAGAAATTAATGTAAACGGTGAGAGAGAAATGAAGTGGGAGGAGAAAGGGTGAAATGGAATGGGGTAAATTATATCTCATTCAAGAGGCAAGCAGGAGACTTTTTAGGGGAGGGAAAAAGAGGAGAGCTGAGGAAAAAAACATGAAGTTTACTCTCATCACATTTGACTAAAGGAAGGAATAAAATACACACTTATTTTGGTATGAAAACCTATCTTACAATACAGGAGAGTGGAGGAGAAGGGGATAAGCAGGGTGGGGGGGATGATGGAAGGGAGGGCAATGGGAGGAGGGAGCAATTTGAAATCAAACACTCTTGGGGAGGGACAGTATCAAAAGAGAGAATAGAAGCAATGGGGGGCAAGATAGGATAGAGGGAAATATAGTTAGTCTTATACAACATGACTATTATGGAAGTCATTTGCAAAACTACACAGATATGGCCTATATTGAATTGCCTGCCTTCCCAAGGGAATGGGTGGGGAGGGAAGAATGGGGAGAAGTTGCAACTCAAAGTCTTAGGAACAACCATTGAGTATTGTTCTTGCTACTAGGAAATAAGAAATATAGGTAATGGGGAATAGAAAGTTATCTGGCTCTACAGGACAAAACAGAAGATGGGGTAAGGGAAGGGAGGGATGATAGAAGAGAGGGCAGATTGGTTATAGGAAATCAGAATGCTCAGTGTATTGGGGTTGGGGGAGGGGAAAAAAAGGGAGAAAATTTGGAACCCAAAATTTTGAGAAAATGAATGCAAAAAGTTAAATAAATAAATTTATTTAAACATTTCAAAAAAAAGAAGAGAACTACATTAACAAAAAGATCAAAAGTCAATGAAATGGCTGGGGAAATTAACAAAAACTGGAAAAAGAATCAGACTACAGAATCTTACTTCGTTGACAAGGAAGATCAAAACATGCAAACAAAAGACAACAAAGTCAAAATTTCTAGATCCCAAGCCCCCAAGAAAACATGAATTGGTCTCAGGCCATGGCAAAGCTCAAAAAGGATTTTTTAAATAAAGTAAGAGAAGTAGAGAGAAATTGGGAAGAGAAATGAGAGTGATGCAAGAAAATCATGAAAAATAAGTGAACTGCTTGCTAAAGGAGATCCCCAAAAGAATGTTGAAGAAAATAACACTTTAAAAAGTGGACTAACTCAAATAACAAAAGAAATCCAAATAGGTAATGAGGAGAAGAGTCCTCTAAAAAGCAGAATTGGTCAGATGGAAAAGTAGGTCCAAAAGCTCACTGCGGGAAATAATTCCTTGAAGATTAGAATGGAGCAGACAGAAGCTAATGACTTTATGAAAAATCAAAAAATTACAAAACAAAGCCAAAGGAAGGAAAAAATAGCACAGTATGTGAGATATCTCATTGAAAAAACAACTCACCTGGAAAATAGATCCAGGAGAGAGAATTTAAAAATTATGGGACTACCTGAAAGTCATGATCAAAAAAAAAGAGCTTAGACAACATCTTTCAAGAACTTATCAAGGAAAACTGCCCTGTTATTCTATAACCAGAGAGAAAAATAAATATCGAAAAAATCCACCAATCACCTCCTGAAAGAAATCTCAAAAGGAAAACTCATAAGAATATTGTAGCCAAATTCCAGAGCTCCCAGGTCATGGAGAAAATATTGCAAGCAGCCAGAAAAAACACAATTCAAGTATTGTGGAAATACCATCGGGATAACTAACACAAGATCTAGTAGCTTCTGGATTAAGGGATTGCAGGACTTGGAATATGATATTTGAGAAGACAAAGGAGCTAGGATTAAAACTAATAATCACCTAGCCAGCAAAACTGAATATAATACTTCAGGGGAAAACATGGTCATTCAATGAAATAGAGGACTTTCAAGCATTCTTAATGAAAAGACCAGAGTTGAATAGAAAATTTGACTATTGGGGGATAAGGGAAAGGAGGGGTGTGATAGAAGGGAGGGCAGATTGGGGAAAGGAGTAATTAGAATGCATGGTCTCTTGGGGTGGAGGGAGGGGAGAGATGGAGAGAAAATTTGCAATTCAAAATCTTGTGGAAATGAATGTTGAAAATTAAAATTAAATTAATTAATTAAAAAGAAAATTTGACTTTCAAACACCAGAATCAAAAAAACAAGAATAGGTAAACAGGAAAGAGAAATCGTAAGGTACTTACGGAAGTTGAACTGTTTACATTCTAATAGTGAAAAATAATATTTGTAACGAGGTTTTTTTTCAATATTAGGGAGGGATTATTTATACACACATACACACACACACACACACACACAGAAAGGGCACACTATGAGTTGAATAGGAAAGGATGATATTTAAAAAAAAAAAGAAATGAAAAATAGTAGAAGGAATGTGAGGGTAAAGGGAACACTAATGAGTTGTTGATGAAGTTTTAAACTGGTCCAACCATCTAGAGAACAATTTGGAACTACACCCAAAGGGATATAAAACTGTTTGTACCTTTGCTCAAGAATACTAGTACTCAGACGTTTGTATCACAAAGAGATCAAAGAAAAAGGAAAAGAACGTAGGTAAGCAAAAATATTTATGGATTCTCTTTATGTGCTGGTAAAGATTTCAACACTGAGTGAATGTCCAACAATTATGGAATGTCTGAACAATGTGAGGTGTTCTATACTATGAACAAGGTGAGAGTTCCATACTATGAAGGAATATTATTGCACTATCAGAAAAAAAAAAATGAGGGATTTAGTTTCATTTCTTTATATATTTTTAGTTTTCAACATTCTCTTCCCTAAGACTTCGAGTTCCCAATTTTCCATCCATCTCTCCCATCACCAAACCCCAAGATACATGTAATTTTATATAAGATTTTCATATGCATTCATATTGAACCTATTTTCATATTAGTCATGTTGTAATGAAGAATTAGAACCAATAAGAGAAACCAGAGGAAGAAGAATTTAGAATTGAAATTTTTTAAATACTAAATAATATTTTTAAAGAGAGAGAGGTAATCCAACAGTCTTTCTAAATACTAAGAAGGCCAGAGTGGCCAGCATGATGTAAGGAGGACAATGTCATCCAAGAGACAAACAGCCATATTAATTACGTAGGCTTTGGTAACACTGTAATGATTTCTCAATACATGAACAAGATCATGGCAGAGATGTCATAGAGAAATAGCAAATAGTAAAAAAAAGCACCCTTAATGAGCTGGAAGAATTGTTTTCAGGGAACAAAAAATGGAAAGAATGTGCAAACAAAATTGAAAAGAATGTGCTTTTGCCTCGTAAAATTTGTTAATAGAAATTATGCAATTCTGCCCTGGATCTGCCCTGCCTCTTGCTACAAGGATATAAAAGTCCACATTCAGATGGTACCAAAGACACTCACACAACCTACCCTTGACATCCAAACAAATCCCTGACTCCTGACACAATGAGCTACTACGGAAGCTACTATGGAGGCCTGGGCTATGGCTATGGCTCTCGTTATGGCTATGGATGTGGCAGCTTCCGTGGCTATGGAGGCCTGGGCTATGGTTATGGCTCTGGATATGGCTGTGGATGTGGCAGCTTCCGTGGACTACGCTATGGTTTTGGAGGCTATGGCTGTGGAAGCTTGGGCTATGGTGACTATGACTATGGCTGCTATCGCCCATCTCACTATGGAAGGTATTATTCCTGTGGCTTCTACTGAAAAACTTCTTGCTCCTGGACTGTCATAAAATCCTGGTCTCCACCTTGCTTTGGGCTAATTCCATGCCTATGAAAGAACATCATATTCCATAAACCTGTATAACTGGGTGGCACTGGAGAAAAGAAAGCCTTAGAATCAACATATACAACCCATGGAAGTGAAGTGGCAGGAACCAAGTAGCAGCAGGACACATCCTTCTGGGAAATGATACAGAATCTCACCTTTCATGATGGAAATTTCCCCAACAAAAGTTCCTTTCCAGCAAGTTTGCTCAATTCCTATACATCAAATGGCAGAAATGTAAAATAAGATGCTCTAATAAACTTGTTTCAATGGAATAGCAAAACTCTTTTCATGTCTCCTTCTTGACTTCACTATATTTGAGTTTCAGTCTCATTTCATAAAGAGATTTTCAATTTTGACTTATGCTTACATGTCACTGCAGAAGTCTTCCTCATCATTTAAAATGAAGGAATACCTCTTCAGCTTTCTGTTCAGAAAACATTATTTCCTTGTTAAATGTCTTTCTAAGATTTCATTTCTAAAGTACTTAAATTTTAGTACTTCCTGATAGCCAAGTCCCACTTTCCTCAAGGCAAGATATTTGTCCCTATAAACCACAGCCCTTCTTCCACATTCTCTGCACATGTGGACAGGCTTTTTATGTTCAAAGATTCTCAAAGATGCACACGTTCATCACCTCATCTTCATGATTCATCAGTTCCAGATCCAAGGTGTCCCTGATGACTGTCGGAATGTGGGCTGGCTCAACCCTCGTCTATTACTTATCTTCCATTACTTGTTATCAACCACCAATTTGAAATTCTGAAGTACAGCACAAGTGAGTGGCCATCACAAAGAGTTGAGAAGACAATCATACACCAGTCCTGAAGGTTATCATGAAACCACAGTCTTCTGATAGCTCCCATCCTGGAGCACACTATGCCACCAGTACAGTTAACAAAATTGTACCTGAGCTAAGGCACACCTGTCCACAAAGGAAGTGGACTCATGTTTTTTTTTCAATTTTTCAAATATTTTATTCTTTCCCATTACATGTAAAAAATTTTTAACACTTTTCAAATTTTGAGTTCCAAATTCTTACCTAACATTTTTTTCCTCCCCACTTCATGAGAAAGCCAACAATTCGATACAGGTTATACATGTGTAATCATACAATACACATTTCCATATTATTCATGTTGTAAAAAGAATACATGCTGTAAAACAAAAACAAGAAAAATAAAGTAAAAACAATTGCTTCGATTTTCCTTCAGACTCCATCAGTTCTTTCTCTGGAGTAGAATTTTTCATCATCATAAGTCTTTCAGAATTATCTTGGATCATTGTCTTGCTGAGAATTGCTAAGTCATTCCCAGTTGATCATTGCACAATATTACTATTCCAGTGTTCAATGTTCTCCTTGCTCTGCTCATTGGACTTTACATCAATTCATGTAAGTTAAGTCTTCTCAGGTTTTTCTGAAAGCATCTTGCTCCTCATTTTTTTATATCATGACAATATTTCATCACAGTCATACACCACAAATGGTTCAGCATTCCCCAATTGATGGATATCCCATCACTTTCCAGTCCTTTGAAGTGGACTCATTCTTAAAAGAATGTCCTTCAACCCACTATAACATTCTCTAATCAGCTCTAATGCCCAAAGAAAGAGACTTTGTGCTTTTCTGCTCTACATCCTGGCTTTAAACCTTTGACTCTCAAATTAGCCAGCCCCCTTAGATGAGCACTTAGGAAGAAAGTACCCTACATAGCAAACAGTAGGTGCTTGATAAATATTTATTGATTGAAATGTTTATTTATAGAACTTGTGTTTCAGGCAGTAGAGGAAACATTAAAGTGCCATTACCAATGAATCTTATCCCTTCTGTTGCTGTAATCTGAAAAATAAGTTACAATTGGCAATTTATGTCTCTTAAGCTTTATTCTTCATTCATAAAAAGCATGTTTGTTTCTTTGGATTTACCTACTCTTCAATGGAAAAGCACTCAGCAGTCTTCTATTCAATTCCTCTCAAAATATATCTCCAAATGATTTATCAATCCTTTGTGAAAACACCTTCTTTGGAGGATATTTCAGTGAAAACAAATCCTTCAGGAAGAAAATTGTTACCCTCTGGTACAGCTCTCATTATACAAACCAATATTTCATTATCTTTAGCAAAATAAAAATCACTTTTGGGGAGAAATGTTACTTCTATATCCAAGATCTCCTGATAAGGGACTGACTCACAGAACAGATCTGGTACTTGTACTGTGTGGTTGACACTAAAACACCTTGAGAGAGCAAGCACAAACCACTGAGTATTATTCTAAGCAAGTGCCAGCTCCTTCAACCAAATCCCCTAAGCCTTAAGCTGGAGGTGCTTTTACCAACTGGTCTGGACTCCCCTGGATGGTCTCCAGCTTAGCTAAAAAACAGCCAAGCACTGAGTAATGCATGCTATAGGTCTATCATGACTTCCATTTTCCTGAGTTCTTCTCTCTCATACCCCTCTTCTTACAATCTCAAAGTCAAAGTGGGATTTCTGGCTGTCATGTAATATCCTACTGGGCTTACTCAACCTTTAGAGGAGAGCTGTGAAAAGTTTAGTACCTGAGAGGAGAAAGGAGACACCTAGTGCTGCCCCAACCACACTGAACTCATTTTTCTTCTGGTTATTTGGAGTCTTTCTAAGGTGTTCTGTAACCTAAGAGCTATAGTCTGCCTTCTCTGCACTCCAGTTCTCTTCTCGGGGAAGTTCACTAACCCAACCCAGAACTTTCCCTGAACACACTTGTTCAACCAGTTTTCTACATATCCTTGGAATGCATGATCCTATCCAATCTGACATTATCAGTATTTCCTAGTACCTCCACATTGTAAAAGTTCCTGACTTTACTGCATTCATTGGAGCCTCCTCAAGAGTCCCTACCTGCCCTCATTTCATTGTCTTTGAAAGACCTGGACATTTGGTTCCTGACTCCCACCTTCAAGAAAAACTGCTCTCTCCAAAGTACTCAGGGATTTCCTACTGACCCAAACCAGTGGCCTCTTCTGAACCTTCCTTCTTGATCTGCCTTCAGCATTTGACACTGCTGGCCACCCAGGGCCAACTGGGTGTGGTTGACATTGCCCTTCAAATCGGACTGTTCCTTCTTGCCCATGTTAAGTAGTTCATCATTACCTCATATCAATTCTGGCTGACACCACAGATTCTGTCTTCGCTTTTCTCTCCATTGTGCTTTCTCCTCTGGTCAGAGAGTAGACCCTCTTTCAGGTCTCAGCAATTGAGAGTCAGTCCTCTCTGCCACTCATGGCCACATCTCCAGATCCAGGTCAGGATCTCTCCTCAGCTACACTTCCACATCATGAGGTGTCCAATTGCACAATTTCAATGTGATATTCCCTAGTCATCTCAAAGCACCCAAATCTAAAACACAGCTCCTCCTCTACCTCTTGCAAAGCACCTTACCTCTTCCCTACCTTTCTACTAGTTTCAGTAACATCCTCTTGTTGACAGTCACACAGGTTCCGACACTCAAGGCCTTACTTGCCAATTCACTCTCAGTCAATCAGTTGGTATAACTTATTCTTTCTAACCTCACAACATCCCTGGCATGCCTTTCTTTCTCTATAATAATATAAACCCAACCTTATATTAGGTCCTCAGTGTCTCTCTGTAGGTGTCATGTGACTGGCCTCCCTGTTGCAATTTTCTTTCAGCACCATCCGTCCTCTACTCAGCTCCCCGAGGGATTTTCCTAAAACATTTATCTTATTCTACACTCCTTACAATCTACAGAAGCCCCAGGGTCCATACGTGTCATCTGATGAATTTATTGCCTCCAGTTCTATGCTAGTTCAAATCAACTCCTTTGCCTGGTGTTTCACCCGCTTCATAAACTGGCCTCTTCTTTTCTCTCCTGTCTCAGCATACTTTACTCCCTTTCCTACCTTTCATGGTCTTACCTGCTCTCACTCAAACAATGCGCTGCAGGTCCCTTCTCCTTGCCTTCGCATTGGCTTGCTATCTAACCAGCCAGAGCGTTCTCCCCTCTCTTCCCTCACCCTCTCACTTTCCCTGTTCCCTTTCAGACTCAGCTCTAATCCTACGGGTAACAAGTGCCATTCCTTTTCACCAAACACTTATGCCTCCGTATCCGAGAGCTTCTTCAATTGTCTGTTTGTGGCAGTACTCACTTGGCGTCGTAATATTAGAGCTTCCTAAAGAAAAGGACTCAAGGTCGAGCGCCTTGGGCGGCGGGGACGGTGAAAGAATTGAATAGGTGGAGGGATCCGGACAGCCGCGAGCTCCCTAAAGTCCAGCCACCGCCTCACTATGTCGAAAGTTTCCTTTAAGATCGCACTGACCTCGGACCCGTGGTTGCCTTACAAAGTACTCAGCGTTCCGGGAAATATTCCTTTCACAGCAGAATTTAAAGTTCCTGCAGCAGCAAGTGCTATAATTACAAATGATGAAATAGGAATACATCCTGCACAGATTGCTGGGAATGTTTTCCTAAAGCATGGCTCAGAACTACGAATAATTCCTAGAGATCGTGTTGGGACTTGTTAATTTCTGCAGAATGGAAATTAATCATTATCCTTCCGAATAAACATTGGATGTTGCATTCGGACTACCTACAATTTTATGTACCTACTCCTATAAGGACCCTTTACTTAAGGAATACATCCCGTGAATAAAACAGCTGCCTTAAGAAAGAAGCCAACTTCTTCTCTGCTACCTCACTACATTTATGAAAGGAGTTTCGATTTCATTTTAAAATAGAAAGATGATATTACTGAGAACTAATTCTTTACCAGTAAAATTTTTAAAAAATGAAAATTTCTTGTTTAAAATTATGTCAACCATAGATTAAATTATTTGTATGAGTTACAAGTAAGAATTGCCAGTGAACATAGAAAGAGGTGAATAAATGTGTATTTTACATACATTTTAAGAAAAGAATAACAGATGAATTGATGAACATAAATATTTGTGTTTATTATCATTTGGGTTTTCTAGGTTTCAGTTGACTCCCATACTTCATTTGGATTTCCAGTTAACTCAGAAGTACTATCAGTTGAATAATATGAACTTATTCTAATTATGGAGAACGACATCTTACACCACCTAGTCTATCAATGTTCCTGTAGAGTTGAATATAGTTAGTGGAAATTTAAATATATCTTTTGCTGAGTTAAAACCCTACATGAGTATATTCTAAGAACTCTCATATAATCATGATCTTTTGATGTAGATAATTCTGCATTGAAATCTGAAAGGGAATGAATACCATTGAGAAGACCTGAAATCACACAAAGCTCAAGAAGTGCCATAATCAACCCTTTAGTATGCTGAACCCAAAGTTCAAAGGAGCTGGCTGGGAAAAAGGAGACAGTTTCAGCACCATGATCACTGAAAACAGAAAAGTCAAAACAGAAGTAGTAGAAGAGAAAGAAAGAAGCAAGTCATACAGGAGATACGAGGTAACATCACGGTGACCCACAAAATCCAGAAAGAATGAGAATAGATTCCCAAAGGGTCGAAATGAAAAAAAGCAGCAACAGAGTGGAGAAGAAAAAAGCAAGTGCTAGATTATATAAACAAGCAGCAGAAGAGAGCCATATACTTTTAACTACTCTAGAGGATAAAACGTCTATGCCTTTCCAGAAACCTATAAAGAAGAGATAAACCCTTAAAAGAGAAAAGGAAATGGGTTATGATAAAAAAAGTGTTAACACAGGCATAACACAGGCATAATGCTTAGTATGCTGGTTCATGTACATTGTATGAAAGCAAAACTCAGAAAAAAAACAGCTTAAAGTCTTTGTTATTTTATACTAGAACAGCTGGTGTAACACAGCTGTGTCTGGCAAATGCATAAATTATCAAGTTTTCTATGATTTGTTTTCAGTGATATCATCCCATGATGTTCCAGTTTCTGACCTAATGCTCATTGAAAAGGCAAATGATTCTTATAAAAAATTCAACTTATCTAGCCGTGTGTTTTTTCTGAAGGATGTTTTTGGTATTGTAAAGTTATACATGAAAGAAAGCTAGATTTAATTTATCTTAATTATGACTAAGGCACAAGAAGATTCTTAGCCATCACATGTGGTAAAGGCAGTAAAATTAAGATAAAAAAGTGAACTATTATATTTTTGAAAGATTTTTACCTAGAAGAATTAAACATTGGACATTAGTTACACAGACTCACCCTAAGGATTCCAATTAACTAAAGTTATACTTTAATATTTTTCATAAGTCAAAATATGCTTATATTTATGTGCTGCAGAAAAATAAAATGGTGCAATGAAATAATTTCAATTATTAAGTTTTAATTTGTTAATATTTGTGTATCAAATTCTCATTAAAGGTAAATTACATCAAAAAAAGGGACTCAACAATTTTAGTATCAATTGTTGGCTCAGTGCATACACTGGGGAAGTAGTTTGTGCTTGGATGGTTTTGGGAATGATAGCTTCATTGATCTGTTCCATACAGTGGTGCCCCACCACCATCTCAACTCCAATCTAAAACAGGCATGATTATGTTGACTCAGTCTCAAGCAGCACTGACTAAAAGAGACAGGATTCAACCACCTTCCTAAAGATTCAGAAGCACTGGGTGACAGTCATAACGGAAGAAGGATAGTGGCACCCAGGAGAGGGTGCTATGTCACCTGGGTAGGGGACCAGCCACATTCACAACATAGGCTTTGGCAACACTATAGCCACTTCTCATTAGAAATGAGATCATGCCAGAGCTTTCTCAGAGAAACAGCTAATCAAGAAAAAATCAACGACCTGAAGAAATTTCCTCTGGGAACAAAAAATGACAAGAAGATGATGTTTCTCCAGTAAATTCTTAATAGGAAATATTGGTTTTTTCTGTGGATCTGCCTCACCTTCAGCTGGAAGTGTTTAAAAGTCCCTGTGTAGATGGGGCTGCAGACACTAAAGCAACCTACCTTTCATGTCCAAGCAAATCTGTTCATCCTGACACAATGTGCTATTGTGAGGACCTAGAGCTTCTGGTTATGGCTCTGAATGTGACAACTTCTGTGGCCTAGGCTGTGACCATAGCAACTATGGCTGTGACTGCTGCCTCCCATCTGCTGGGGAAGGTATTCTTCCTATGGGTTCTACTAAAAAAAAAGAAAAAAAAAACTCTTGCTACTGGAAGGAATGGAATCCTTGTTCTCCCATGCTTTGGGCTAATTACATGGCATTATAAGGACATAAAATTCCATCAGCATCTATGGCTGAGTGGCATAGGAGAGCTACCACAAGAGGACCTTGGAGTCCATATGGACCAGTCAGGACAGCAGTGTCAGGGACTAAGAAGCAACTGGAGCAGTCCTTCTAGGAAATTATGCACACTCTCACTGGTAATGAAGGAGACTCCTCCTAACAACAGCCCATTTCAAGCAAGTTTGTTCAACTCTTATTCACCATAACAGAAACAGTTTTTATGATTTTCTAATAAATATCATTCATTGGCATAGAAATAGTATTTTCACCTATCTTCCTTGACTTTGCTATATTTAGATTTCTGCCTCCCACTGTAAAGAGATTTTCACTCTTGTTCTACACTTGCAGGTAGGATTTACTCTTCAATTCATCCTTTGCAATGAAGAAATACCTCTACAAATTTCTCTCAAGAAAACAGATTTTTTTCTGGTTAAACATCCTTTATTTTTTTTCCTATGCCAATCTGGTACTCCAAAATATTCAGTCCCCTTTTCTACAAAGCTAGATTCTTGTCCCTAATACTTTATGACCTTTCTCCCACAATCTGTGCCCACTTGGACAAGATTTTCATCCTGAAGGATCCTTGGTGAGTCTTAAGATTGTGGTCATGCACAGTATGACCCCAGCAACGCTCAGAATTTGTCTTATCCTATCCCTTATCTATGTGTCTCCATCACTTTGTTATCATTCACTGATTTGAAAATTAGGAGTATAACACAAGTAAATGTCACAGAACAGAGACTACAGAAGAGAGTTATATATGAAGTTTGAATGTTGTCAAGGGACCTTGACCTTTGGGTGGGTCCCATCTCTTCTAGCCATTCGCACAGCCATTGTGCAACTCATAACAGTGCTCTCTAGCTGAGGCCCTTCCACTGGGTAAGTCAACCCATTATTGCTCTATCCAAATCTACTCTCTCCAAAGTGTCCAATAATGTCCTAATGGACAAAACTAATGACCTCTTCTCAATCTTTCTTCTTCTTGATCTCCTTTCAGCTCTTGACACCACTGGCCAGCTGGTGCTCCTAGGTGTACTGGCCTGATTGTTCATTCCTAGTCCCCTTAGCTTGACCATAATCCAAGCCACGTTGACCAATTATGGCTGACCCCCTGTCTTATGAGTTCTTCTCTCATCTCCCCATTATATTGTCTCGGATGGAGATCTTAGCTTCAGAGTGAGCTTGTCTCTAACACTTACTGCTACAAGCAGACTTTCAAGCCTGTATCTCTCTTGAGCTCCAGTCCAATATCATGAACGATCAAATTATGCTATTTCAACATGATGTCCCCTAGTCATCTCAAAGCCCCCAGTGTAAAACAGAGCTCTTCATCTTGGTCTCTGTCACAGCACCCCACCTCCAACTTCCCTAGTGCTTCTAAAAGCATGGCCGTTCTGCCAGAGTTGTCCTAGACTCCTTACTCTCACCACACTGATCTGATCATTTGGCAAATCTTGTCCTTTCTACCTTCACAATATCTCTGGCAACCATATTCTTCTCTCAATTAACATAATTCCCAAAGGCCCAAACAACACCTCAGTAAGAGGCTTGTGATAGGCTTTCCTCCTTCAGTCCTCTTCCTTCCCATACCATCCTCCACTCAGCTGCCCAAGGGATTTGACTAACATATTCATCTTGCCCCAGTCACTCTCTAATCCCCAGTAGCCACACCCTTCTACCCCACACCCATCTTTTTAATTACAGTAGCTTCCTCTTCTGAACTAATTCAAATAGATAGTTTCTGGCATTTCACCCTTTTCATAAACAAGTCTCTTCCTACCTTTCCAGTCATGATAAAATTTTCTCCCCTCCCTATACTTTATGGTCTGCCTCATGCCAGTCTATCTGCTTTTACTCAAACAACGCACTGTGTGTCCTCTCTGCTTGCCTTTGCACTGGCTGCCTATCCTTCCTGTTCCAAATCCTTTCCTCCATCCTCCCTTGCCCTCTGACTTTCCCTTCCCTTCTCCCATCGATTCTCTCTGTCTTTGGAAGGTGCCTTTCTTTTTTCATGGTCACATTGGTCTAAGAATTCTAGAACTGCCAGAGGACAGAAACTCAACATTTCTTCAAATTCCCAGGTGGGCACAGTGGCTGGCACAGTACAAAGGGAAGGTGGGTTTTGTGTGTGTCTGTGTGTGTGTGTGTGTGCGTGTGCGCATGCGTGCGTGTGTGTGTGTGTGTGTGTGCGTGTGTACAGAAGTTTTGAATGCTTTGGCAATGGTTGTTTGATTAACCTGTTCCACACACAAGAGTCTCATTACCATCTCAACTCCAATCTGATACATCTATAAGTGATTATGTCACTGTAGTCTCAAATAGCATTGCCTAAAAGAGACATGCTCCAGCAGCCCTCCTAAAGAATCAGAAGAGAGGTTTGGCAAACATAATGGAAGGAGGACAATGCCATCTGGAAGAGGGCTGCCATGAAGCCTGGGCAAGGCACCAGTCTGTATTAACTATATAGGCTTTGACCACACTTAAAACATTTCTCATTACAGAGTCTTCTCAGAGAAACATCAAATTGAGAGAAAACACCTTTAGTAAGCTGGAAGAATTGTTCTCAGAGAACCAGAAAATGGCAAGAATGTGAAGGTTCCCTGTGAATTTTGGCATGGACTTACCACAACTCCTGCTGTATATTATATAAAAGCCCCATGCAAATGCTGCAGGACATACATGCGCAAATGAAATGATGACATCCATCCAAATCCATGAATCTGGACACAATGAGCTCCAATCAGCTACTATGGGGGCTTGGGCTATGGCTATGGCTCTGGTTATGGCTGTGGATGTGGCAGCTTCCATGGCCTCAGGTATGGTTATGGTGGCTATGGCTATGGAGGCCTGGGCTGTGGTGGCTATGGCTAATACTTCTGTGGCCTGTCTTGCTGGGGAAGGTATTATTCTTCTGGTTTCTACTGAAAAACTACTTGCTTCTGGGTTGCCATAGAATCCTTGACTTTCTAACTCCTTTCCCCTGCTTTTGGCTAATTCCATGGTATTCCAAGGATGTCACATTTCATCTGCCTCTAAGTCTGGGTGGCATGGGAGAGCTAGCACAAGAGGGCCTTGGAATCAATATGGAGCACTTAGGGTAGGCAAGTGGCAAGGACTGAGAAGCAGCAGAGCCTGTCCTTTTGGGAAATGATGCAGATCTCACCTTTCATTATAAAGACTCTCCTAACAACAGCTCATTTTGAATAAATCTGCTCAACTCTTATATACCACAACTGAGGTATCTATTACAACTTTCTTATAAATTTGTTCACTGGCATATCACAACTATTTTCATCTCATTTCTCCTCCTTGACCTTGCTGTACTTGGATTTCAGCCTCAAAACATGAAGAGATTTTTAATTTTGCTTGCATGTCAATACAGAAGATTTGCTCTCCAATTCATCTTTTGCAATGAAGTAACACCTTTCCAGATTCTCTTGAGCAAACGTTATATTCTGCTTCATTGTGCTTTGAAAATTTGATTTCTATGTCAACCTGGTACTCTGTAATGTCAAAGACCCCTTTTATATAAGGCAAACCACTTGTCATTAAGACATTTTCCCCAGGTCTTATGTTCACATGAGCAGTACTTTAATTTTTAATGATTCTCTGGGACTCAGGGTTTTGTGGGTATACCCAACCTGTCTCTGTGGACTGTCAGAATTTGGTTTAGCCCATCCCTTATGTAGTTCTCTTCCACTACTTTGTTATCTTCCACTGATACAAAGTTCTGGAAGAATAATACTGGTGAGTGGCACGCTACAGAGACTATAGAAAAGAGTCATAGATGAAGGCTGAAGCTTGTCAGTCTTGCCCTTTGGGTGGATGTCATCTCTTCTAGCCACCTGCACAACCTGTTCAACTCATAAAACTGCTCTAGAACTGAGGCCTGCCCAACTATGGGGGGAAGTGAACTCATTGTTGTGAGGGTATTCTGCAAATTATTCAAACATCTGAACTCTCTAATCAACTCAAACTCTCAGGGAAAGAGAGCTTCTGCTTTGCTGCTTCACAACCTGCTTCAGAGATTTTGAATACCTTAGCTCTGTAGGCCAATGTGGTCCTTAAAACCATGTTCCTCAGATGGGTTCTTGGCAGGGGGATGTCTATGAAACCTATCTCTTGGGCAGTGGAGGAAACAATGGTTGAAACCTCAATAATGTATCTCACTCTTCACTTTTATTCACCAACTATATCCAATTACTTGACAAATTTTGTTTGAACTACAACATTTCTTCCATATGTCTCCTCTTTTTTTTAGTCACACTGTCAGCAAACTAGTTCTAAAGTCTCTCACCTGGGTTATTTCAAAGGCCTTCTACAGATTTCCTTCTTCATCCTTCATAACTCCTCCCACTACAAAACTTCTTCCACTCATCTACCTAAGCAATTTTCCTAAAGTAAAAATCTGCTCTTATCAGCTCCCTATTCTGTAAAGCACATAGCTCTCTATTATCTCCACATATGAAGTCTTCTATTTGGCACTTAAAACTTGTTACCACTTCTCTAATTTTCCAGTCTTCTAACACTAAAGCAGAGTTATTGTTGGGTCTGACAGAAAAAAAAACTATAAATTACAAACAAGAAGGAAAATTTTCTCACATAGAAGAGGCTTTAAGGAAGAGTTTTTACAGTGGAAGGTAATACTTGACTTCATTTTCATCAAAACTGATTCAAAGAGGTAAGAATATATTCTTAATTGGGCATAGAAATCAATCTCACCCAATAGGAAAGTAGACAAGGAAGGGGATAAAAGAGAGGAAGGTATGATAAAAGAAACAGCAGATAAAGAAAGCAGTGATCAAAAGGAAAACAGACTTTAGAGGAGAAACAGGATAAAAAAAATTAGAGAAGGATAAATAGAAGAAATAAATGGAGGAAAATGCACAGTTGTTAATGTGAATGACATGAATCTACTCAAAAGCTGGAAGTGAGACAGCAACATGGATTAGAAAACAGAATCCAACAATAGACTATTTACAAGAAACACACTTGAAACAGGGAGACATACATAGAGTTAAAATACAGGGTTGGAGTAGAATTTATTATGCTTGGAGTGAAGTAAAAATGAGACTAAATTACAGGGAGGATGTTGCACAAAAAAGGAGGAGAAAGAAATATGTGAGGCATACTAGTCAAGTCAAAGTTTAACAATGAATAGAAAATTAACTCTTTCAATCCCTCAGGAAGAAAGGAGTCTATAGAAGAATGAATGAAGAGACAAAGGGAAGAATTGAAAAGAAAAATGAAAGAATAGGGAAAACCTTGCCACAGTAGTGGGAGGGGGTTCTAATGATGAATGCTCCCAGGTGATAAAAGGTGTTCTATAAAGAGGCATAATCTTCAGGATTAGGTACTTAGAGGGACAGCTGCACAAAACCCCTGAAGCTTAGGACAGTACACCACCCAAACCAGCCCCCTCACTGGAAGCAGAAAGCTGCCTTGACAAAGAGCTCAAAAGTCACAGAATATGAGCAAACAGCAGGAAAAATCAGACTATAGAATCTTACTTTGGCAACAAGTAAGATCAAAACATACAACCAGAAGAAGACAACAAAGTTGAAGTTCCTATATGAAAAGTCTCCAAGAAAAATATGAATTAGTCTCAAGCCATGGAAGAGCTCAAAAAGGATTTTGAAAATCAAGTAAGAGGAGTAGAAGAAAATTGGGAAGAGAAATGAGAGTGATGCAAGAAAATTATGAAAAACAAGTTAACTGCTTGCTAAAGGAGATCTAAAAAAATGCTGAAGAAAACAACACCTGAAAAACAGACTAACCCAAATGACAAAAAGAGTCCAAAAAGCCAATGAGAAGAATGCCTTAAAAAGTAGAACTGGTCAAATGGAAAAGGAGGTTCAAAAGCTCACTGAAGAAAATAGCTCTTTAAAATCAGAATGGAGCAAATGGAAGTTAATGGCTTTATGAGAATTCAAGAAATTATAAAACAGAACTGAAAGAATGAAAAAATAGAAGACAGCGAATTATCTCATTGGAAAAGTAACTGACCTGGAAAGTAGATCCAAGAGAGATAATTTTAAAATTGTTGGACTACCAAAAAACAATGATCAAAAAAAGAACCTAGACATCATGTTTCAAGACATTATCAAGGAAAACTGCCCTGATATTATAGAACCAGAGAGCAAAATAGATATTAAATGAATCCACTGATTACCTCCTTAAAGAGATCCCCAAAGGAAAATTCCTAAGAATATTGTAGCCAAATTCCAGAGTTCCCAGGTCAAGAAGAAAATATTGCAAGCAGCCAGAAAGAAACAATTTGAGTATTGTGGAAATACAATCAAGATAACACAAGATCTAGCAGCTTCTACATCAAGGGATCAGAGGTCTTGGAATATGGTATTCCAGAGGTCAAAGAAGCTAGGATTAAAACCAAGAATCATCTACCCAGCAAAAATAATGTATAAATAAATAAAATAATGAAGAATATAAAAATAATACTTCAGGGGAAAAATGAATATTCAATGAAATAGAGGCCTTTCAAGCATTTTTGAAGCAAAGACTAGAGTTGAATAGAAAATTTAACTTTCAAATACAAGAATCAAGAGAAGCATGAAAAGGTAAACAAGAAAGAGAAATCATAAGAAACTTGCTCAAGCTGAACCATTTAATTCCTACATGGAAAAATAATTTTTTAGCTCTCAAGACTTTTCTCAGTATTAGGATAGTTGAGAGGGATACATTATATATATTATATTATATACATTATATATACACACATATATATGGAGAGAGAGAGTACAGGGTGCATTGAATAAGAAGGAATGGCTATCTAAAACATAAAATTAAGGAGAGGAGAGAGAAATGTCCTAGGAAAGGAGAATAGGAGAAGTGGAATGGGGTAAATTATCTCACTTAAAGAGGCAAGAAAAAGCTTTTACAATGAAGAGGAAGAGGGGTGAGGTGAAAGGGAATACATGAACCTTACTCTCATTGTGGATTTAATTTAAGGAGGGAATAACATATACACTCAGTTGGGTATGACAATCTACCTTCCCCTACAGGAGAGTAGGGGATGGGGATGAGGTGAGGGGGTAGATGATAGAAGGGAGGTCAAATGGGAGGAAAGGATAATCAGAAGCAAACACTATTCAGGAAGGACAGGGTCAAAGGAGAGAACAGAATAAATGGAAAGAGGTGCTATAGGATGGAGGGAAATATAGTTAGAATTTCACAACATGACTGTCATGCAAGTGATTTGTATTACTACACATGTATAACTTATATTGAATTGCTTGCCTTCTCAATGGGAATGGGTGGAGAGCAAGGAAAAGAGAAAATATAGAACTCAAAGTTTTAAAAATAAATGCTAAAAATTGTTTTTACATGCAACTGGAAAATAAGACACACAGGCAATGGGGTATAAAAATCTATCTTGCCCTACAAGAAAAGAGAGGGAAAGGGGATAAGAGAAGGGGGGTATGTGATAGAATGGAGGGCAAATTGGGAGAAAGGGTGAACAGAATACACACCATCTTTGGGTGAGGGGAAGAGAGCGATGAGGAGAAAATATGGAACTCAAAATCTTGTGAAGTGAATGTTGAAAACTAAAAATAAATTAAAAAGAAAAAAGTACATAAATATCCATAATACTCATCAATCAATCAAAAGCAAGAGCTAGCTATCAATAGACCTACAAATAAAATGCAATTTAACTGCAAGCAGTAGCACATACACACAATAATTAACCAACATTGTTATTGCATGAACATAACATGAAACAGTCAAATGAACTCAACAAAACAAAACATGCAGTAATTCATATATATGTGTATGCATGTATATATATACATATATATGAGTAATCTCTAGCACTGTCACCTAGAGACATACGTAATTGTGTATTGTCAAGTTTACCTGTAGCATCATAACTTAGCCTAGAGATTCATGGTCTAATAGGCCTAGTTCTCCTCTCACTGTCTCTTGTCAGCTCCTTTACCCAAGCTAGCAGTTGGCATAGAATGACCAATAAGGTCATTATAGACTTGCATGTCTACACCTGGTCATCACAATTCCAGGTTGCACATCGATATTTTTGAGCTCTGTGGGTTAAATATGTGGGTTTGGAGTAGGAAAGGAGCTACCTCTGGCTTTAGTTCTGCTTCCCTGTTACAATACACAGTTTCCTTCACTGGTTGCATTACTTTCAGTGCCCATATCTGGGTCAGAAAGTTTTTGTACAGCTGATGGATAGTTTCTATTTCTCAGTCTTTTTCTAGGTAAGTATCCATCAGTTCTTTCCACTTGCTCATTAGAGGGTCCAACTAAGTCTCCTATAGGCAATGGGTGGTTTCAGTGAGTAGTCCTAATAGGGTCCTCTCCATTCTCTTGGAGCTGCTTTGTAAATGGGCCAGTTGTTCTATCTGTCAATCACCTTATCCATACATTTTCAGCACTTCCATAATATGCAGCAATCAACCAAAAGCAAAAGCTAGCTATCAATAAGCCGATACATAAAATGCAAATTAACTATAAATAGTAGCTTTCTATCAGCCAACTAAGTTGCTTGATTAGCAAGGTTCTTCAACAGAATTCTGTCTCCTTGTTGAAAATCTTGATACCATATTCTGGTATCAAAACATCTTTTGTTCCTCTCACAGATCTGAGCTGAATCTGTGGCTGGTTGGAAGGAATCTCTCAGTTTCTCCTTCAACCAAGAGATATAATGAGTGTGATCACTTCCTTCAAATCAGATCCCCCAAAACGAGTCAAAAGGCAGACATAGTTCTTGGCCAGATGTGGGCCAGCATGGTGTAAAACCTGTAGTGATATTCCTAATGGAATTGTAAGCATGTACCAGAAATGAAACATGTTGACCCTGATGAACCCTTTTTTTCTGACCTCAAAGTTCCCAATATGTTCAAACAGTGCGCAATTAAAATATTCAGACTACGGATCTCCTTGAGGACGATGAGTAGTCCTAGACTTTCTGATACCTGCCAAGGCCAACATTTCCTTGAATTTTTTGGTCTCAAAGAATGTGCCTTAGTATGAACGGATCCCAGCAGGAAATCAGGAAATCCATACCCTGAAAAATACTTTTCCCATGACACTTTAGCAACAATGTACTTTTTGGTTTCTGGTTGAATATGTATGTATACCTGCAATGATGATGAATAATGAAATGATCAGGTACCACCAAGATATGACTCATATTTTTATCTCCTCCCAGCATCAGAAAGTCAATACAGACAAGTTGGAAAAGCTTGCTTTTATTGATGTGCTTCAAATATGCAGCATGAGTTGGCAAGGTTTTCCTTTGTATACATCTGGCACAAGCTTCTCACTCCTTGATGACATTTTCCACCATCTTACACTAGTAAAATCAATTTCTTACCAGCGGTGGGTTCTTTTTTAACACATATATGTTCAAAGACAAAATGTAAGTCATCCATGTCTATTGAACAGTATGCTTTATGTAGCACCAGCTGCTTCCTGTTTTCCTGTGTGGGTTCAGTCATAGTCTGATACACTATTCTATTGCATAGCCCAATTTCTGCCATTCCTCAGTAGGAAAGTGCCCTATGCTGTCAGGAACTTCAGAACCCTACTTTTTGGCTTGTACTATTTCTTTTAGTTCTTCATCAGCCAACTTTTTTTGCTTTCATTCATCTGCAGACGACTATGGCAAGGAAGACTGATACAAAGTCAAAAGATTTCCATGTGTTCTTGGCACACTATCTTATAGGAGTCCCAGACTCTCAGCTCTGCTTCCATCCAATTGCACTCTTGTACCTTGAGTGTCAAGGATTGCTCTCATATTTTCTTCTGGTGTCACCACAGTTCTAGTGTTCCATGGTATTCTAGACAAAGTATCTGCATCCACATTAGTCTTACTAGGCCTATAACATGTGCTAAAATCATAACTGGCCACTGCTGCTACCCTTCTATGGTAAACAGAATTCAACTTGGCACTGATCAAGACTGTCAATGGGTTATCAATTGATTTTTATCCATATGGACTTGGCATTTCGCTTCATATACATGGTCTTTTAACATGTCAGTAATGACCCACTTCAGAACCAAGAACTCAGGCTTATAGATAGGGTATTGAGACTCACTGTCAGTCAGATCTCTTCTGGTGAATGCAATTGCCCTCTTGTTCCCATCACTCTCTTGGTACAGGACAACTTCTAAACCTCCCAAGCTGGCATTTGGCATCTAAGAACAAAAAGTTTATTTGGATCAGCATTAGTCAAAACCAGTGCATGGGCAAGGCACTTTACTAAATCCTCTAAAGCTTTTTCATATTTGTCTGTCCATTTATCTACAAAAGACTGTGACTTTGAGACAATTTTGCCCCTCTTGCCTTTTGGATATGGGTCTCTGCAATCACGTGCGTGAGAGAGGTCATTTAATGATTCAGTCATTCATAGTTCTTTTAAAATTTGGAATAGTAACCACTAAATCCTAGAAACGTTCTTAAGTTTCTATGATTTTGTGGGCATGGCTCCTTGAGAACTGTTCTCACATTCTCTGGCTCACAGCTTGTTGGGAAACAATGTGGTCCATATACTTAACAGAAGTTCTATAAAACTAGCATTTTTCAGTTGACAACTTCAGGACAGCTTCTTCTAGTCAATATAACACTTTTTTCTGTCTCTCATCCTGTTACTCTGATGTCTTACCAAAGACAGCGGGTATACTAACCCTTCTAGGTAGTTCATTTCTTTAACCACTTTCTCCATCAGTCTTTGGAAAATGACTAGTACCCCTGAAATGCCTTGGGGCATTCACTCATACTGGTAGAATCCAGTTGGACAGATCAAAGCCATCTTTTCTTTGTCTTCTTCTGTCAAAAGAATCTGGTAGTATCATCACTATTCTGCTCCAAGACTGAAAACCACTGAATGCCTACCAAACAATCTAGGGCATACTGAACCCATGGCATAGCACGTTGATCCACTTTATTCCCTTTGGTCAAAGATTGGTAATCAATGCACATTCATATCTTTCCATTTTTCTTGGGCACCACCACTGTGGATGATGGACACTGTGATGATGCCATAAACCATTTTAAGATAGTTTCTAAGATCCTCCATCATAGACAGAGGATTCCTCCTAAATCTTTCTTTTAATGGTCTGGAATCAGTGTGCTAGATTCTGTGAGATGCACCTCAATCACATCCCACACCTCAGTCATGCAATGAGAACATATATGTCGTCTTGCTGAACTCCAGGCCCAACCCTTCCACTTGCATGTTACTAAGGAGTCCCCAAAATCAAATAACTTAGCATCTCACACAGAAGATTAACAGTTGGGGCTCCTATGGTGGTGTTCGTTGGAATTTCTCGCCTCCATCCTTTTGTAAACCTCTGCACAGATGGTGAGAGTATGAAGGTAGTGGGTCCTAGCTTGTTGTTTATTGGAATTTTGAAGACTCCAACGAGCATTTCAGGGTCTGACCACGCCAGAGCCAGATTTTTATAAACACCAACTTCCTTGAAAAATTTCAAACTCATGTATCTCAGGTACAGCTAGCCTCTATGACTCAAACCACCAATTCCAAGCCCTGTCATAGGTTTTTAAGATATCTTACCCAAATAGTGATACAAACATTGGAAAGTGATGGCAACTTGAGACCCACTGTACAAAACAGCATTGCAATTCACCAGCTTCCTCTAGCCAATCTAACACTTTTGTCAATCTCTCCTCTCCTCTAGTGTCTTACCAAAGACAATAGGTATACGAACACTTCTAGATAGTTCATTTTTCCAACCACTTTTTCCATCAGCCTTTGGAAAGTGGCTAGTACCCCTAAAATGCCTTGGGGCATTCATTCAGACTGGCAAAATCCCTTCCCAACTTTTCCCATCCCTTCTGTACAGTAAATCAGATCCACAGGAAGTGAAGAAAAATGACTGTGAATGTGCTTGGGGACCAGGGTGACTTTTTTGCTGAGCCCTCAGACAGGTCTCCATGGTCAAAATTCTTAAACAGTATTGCAGATAATACTTGTAAAACACTTAGCAGAGTGCCACAGCCAGCACATGGTAGGTACTATATAAATGCTAGTTATATATTACTGTTTTTCTTATTGTTATACCTGTGATCCTTCTCTTTGTATAATATTAAAAATTTTTATCTTCTCTCCATAATTGAGATAGCTACATTATTCCATTTTCTTTCATTTTTAAAGTAATTTAAATTACTAAAAATGTGTAAGGACTTCAATTCTTCTGGATTTCACTGAGGTACAGGATATTAGTTATGGTTCTAAATCTATTTCCCACCATACTGCTAACCAAATGCTAGGCAAATTACCAATTACAAATACTAATCAAGAATATTTATTAAATAATGAATTCTTAACCAATTTTTATTGTCTTTAGGTTTTCAAAGCATGATGGCTCTGGACAAGTACCTGTGTCTCAAACAGCAACTCTTTAAAACAGCAAGTTGAAAAGCAAGTTTCCCTGCTTGGAGTAGTGGAGGGAGTTTCCTAGTGAGGATTTTCCTATCCCAATGAAACCACAGATGCAGTCTAAAACAAAAACAAAAATACATTTCCTACATTAAGTTGACATTTTAGAATCTTTATTTTGTTCCATTGATCTATTTCCATTTTTTTTTTTTGGTCTGGCAAAAGGCTTTAGTAGTGGGGATATGTCCTGTGTGACCACACTAAATGTCCATTACACTAGACATAGATAGAGTCTGAATTACTTGTACCTGTAACTTACTACATATATATTATACATATATATACACACATATATATATATACTTACTCCTGAAGCAGAAGTGAGGGAGAGATAAAGTACAAAAGCTTATTTACTGTTCCAAGACCTAACTCGTGGCTTGCAGAGAAGAATACCTCAAATCTGGTGACTGACAATAGAAATGACAGTTAAAAATGACAATCACTTGATAACAGATTTCCAGGATGATAAACTGAAAAGGTTGCCTCTTTCATTATCATTGAAAATTGCCCTTGAAGCTTTAAATTCTTCAAATATAGATCTGTTTAAAAGTTTCAAAATTAAACTTTATCCATTTATTAGTTAGAAAACAATGTCATGAAATAGTTGTAACCTTGGATAAGTCATTTCCTGTTCTTTACATCTGTAAAATGACCTTCAAGTTTTCTTCTAGCTTTAAAAAAAATTCTCAATTCTGATTCTAACCAATTTTCTGTCTTTGGCAATTATTCTATTTTCTATCATCTCTGCCTCCTGGCAAGTTTCAGCTAAAATCCCACCTTCTGCAAGATACCACTTAATTCTAATGCTTTTCCTCTGAAATTATTTCTAATTTATCCTGTGCATATCTTTTCTGCTCATAGTTGCTTGCATGTTGTCTCACGATCAGACTGAATTCCTTGAGAGTAGAGTTGTTTTCTTTTCCTTTATATCCCCATGACTTAGTGCCAATGCCTAGCACACAGTAGGTACTTAATAAATAAACGATCGCTGACTTGATCTAACTTAGCTTGTTTAAGTCATTTCTGCCTCACTAATGGAAACACTATTTTGGTAGATGTTTCAGTTACTTAGAAAAAATTTAATGAAGATTGTGTTTTGGTAGTTGTCATAACACACCAGAAGATATTACTTAACCAATAAAAAAGTCAGTGATAAATAGGATTATTTCATTACTTTCCTTTCCTCCTAAAAAATAAGCTATGAAATCTAGCATTCTTCTTAAAAAAAAAACCTTTCTCATAACATATCTGTCTAATTTAAGCAAGTTTTAATAGGAAGATTCATAGGTTCCCAAAGTAAAAGGTATCGCCCCCTGGAAGGCACTAGAACAATGTGGGGGTGGGAGGAAGGAGGGGTAATAGTTTGAAATGACACAAATTTTAAAAAAACGTTAAAAGATTAAAGAAAGTAGAATTTTTTGGGGGGGGGGATGTTGGATAATTTTTTTAAAGGGGTAGCAGGTCAAATAAGTTTGGGAACCTCTGCAGGCTAAAACTATACCTTTTGTCCAAAATTACAAGGACCGATCAATATTAAATAAGGATAAATTGCAATAAACTCAAAGAACTAATGAGTTCTTGACATTTTCTTCAGTTGTGGATTAACCTTTTACAATTTTATAACAAAGTAACTTTAAGCAGGAAGTCTTCACTCTGTAATTATTATGCCACAATAGAAGCCTTGACACTTAATTATAGTATTACTAAGACAGTAATACTATGGGAAATACTGGAATCTGAATGTAATATTTCTTGATATACCACTGCCTGGCTTTTAATTGGCTAGAAAGCTATTACACCTAAAGGGGAAGATACACATATAGAAATGAATATGTGAGTAAAAAGATAATCCATGTTTAATACAGTAGGTATTTTAGCTGCTCTTGAGTTGGATTTCTGCTGCTTATTTGGACTCAGATATTATAGGCACCATCAGTGTGAAAAATCACGAGAGACTAAGAAATTTCAAAACTCTGGCTTTTGCCATTAAAGCTCGTCTTTCCTTGGAGAAGAAGATGGCTTTGTATCCCTTGCAGATTGCTGGACTGGTTCTCGGATTCTTTGGAATGCTTGGGACTCTTGCTACAACTCTGCTGCCTCAGTGGAGAGTGTCTGCCTTCATTGACAGCAACATTGTGATATTTGAAAGGATCTGGGAAGGACTTTGGATGAACTGTATCCAACAAGCACATGTTAGGTGGCAGTGCAAATATTATGGCTCTCTTCTGGCTCTCCCACCCGCTTTAGAAGCATCCCGAGCATTGATGTGTGTGGCAAGCGCTTTGTCCTTGATTGCTCTGCTTGTTGGTGTCTTTAGCATGAAGCAAATCCGCTGTACTAGCTCTAATGAACAAGTCAGGTCTTACCTCCTGGGAGCATCTGGAGTCCTTTTCATCCTGACAGGTATCATCGTTCTCATTCCTGTAAGCTGGACAGCCAATCTCATCATCCAGGACTTCTATAACCCAGCTATTCATGTAGGACAGAAACGGGAGCTAGGGGCCGCTCTCTTCCTTGGCTGGGCAAGTTCAGCAGTTTTCTTTATTGGAGGGATTCTTCTCTGTGGTGTTTGTTTCTGCAAAAGAAGAAGGAGGAGGTACAGATATTCATCAACAGAACACCGCAGGCAATACAAACCTCAGCGCCAAAAAATGATGGCAAGTAAGACCTCTACCAGTTATGTTTAGCCTCTGCTAGCTCAAAATGTGGACTTGGGCAAAGGTCTGCCTATCTCCTTCTTAAAACTGTATGAATGGAAAGAGAGAGAGTTTGGTCTGTAACTGGACATAAACTGTGGTAGCATCCAATAAAGGACTCTGTTCTGCCACCATTAAGAATGGAAATGATTTTATACAGGCAGTCAATTAATTTTAAATTATGTGCTAATTGTTGAACCTGAGTAATCATCCCTACTTACACTTCTTTCTAAAACTCCTAGTGAGTATGGTGAGCTAATTTTTTTGTTTGTTTCCTGATGGAAACTCTCATCTTATGAAAAGAATTTTTAAAACCCATTAAGAAAATGACTCATTATAAAAATCTGCAATTGTGGGAAGAAATAAAAAGAGTTCTTACTGGTAATTTTTGAATGAATGAATGAATGAATGAATAGCATGTGCCAATCAATAGGAATATAAATACTATAACTTATGGAAGACAGATTTAAGTATGCATTTGTTTGACTTTAGAGATATAGAAAAAGACATCATTTAAATTTAAGACCATCTGTTTTGATAACCTGTGATTTTCTGAGGGCAAATAGAAGAATGTATATAGCCCGAAGAAAGGAATAAGAATTGAACATATTAACACTAATTTTCATCTACATTAGAAAATAGGTCCAAGTGAGAGAGTTGATCTTTTACTGTTGAGAGCACTAGTTTTTCTTTTTGGTTTTACTGTTTAGTAGCTTGTCAAGTGCAGGAATACAAAATAAAGTGGAGACTTGAGACAATAGTTCATTGAGGCAATGATTAAAGCCAAAGTCAATGTTACCCTCCTGAAACATAAAGAGAAATAAAGCAAAATATTTGGGCTTCATAGGAATTATATGCACCATTATTTCTTTTCTTTGTTTTACCAGTATATGTATAGATTAGAGAGATAGGGGAAATATATTCATTAATTTTGATTTGCTATTGCTTCATTCTTCTCTATGTTAAAGACATAAACATTTCTAAATCCATTTTCAGATATTCAAGTTTAGGAAGCACAAAGAATTTTAGACAATCTACAGTTTCCAATGAAAGACCAAGGATTTAGTTGATTAAATATTTATTGAATATCTACTATGTGAAAAATGACTTGAACAAGTTCACTCACTGTGAAGTAATTTGGTGAACATAGTCCTATGTTAGAATGGCTTTACAGGGACAGTCAGAAAGTGACATCTCAACAAGACTAGGTCTTGATAATCCTTGGCCTTATCTCCTCAACCCTTAAGAGTACCTAAGTAAGCCAACCATTTAATTAACTTTATGTTTAATTAACTTTACATTTAAATGTAATATCATAAATCATAATGTCATAAATATTTATTTCATCTAAATGAATATCCACACATAAATGTAGCATCAGCAATGGGATAAAAAAATGAGATAAAAATAAAAAGTGAGAAATCACTTAGTGATCTATATTAAACCTCCAAAGTTCTTCCTATTTCATACTAAAATCAGAATACTCTCCAACTGTTGACCTAATGTTGGGTGTGTTGAGGAAATATACACACACGCACATACATACACACACACCTTATCTCCTATACTAAAAGAAGTGAGACATCAGGACAAACAAGTTACAAATTGCTATACAACCAGCTGTCCTTCCATAGGCATATTTAAACCTTAGCCTTCTGGGGCATTTTACTGGTAGTGATTCAACTGAATTAGACAGAAAATTCATTTAATAATAAAAAAAGAGTAGGAGGAGGAATAATTAGTTTTTGGAAAACAATAACAATGGAATGATGTGCTGAGATTTAAAAAATAGAAATTTTAATTCTGGCCATTTCATTAATCAATTGTGGGTTTCTTCTAGAGATAACTCATTTCTGTTTTTTAATCTGAAAAGAGAGACATTTGTGAGCAAATAAAAATAAATCTAATATTTAGATGCTTGGATAAACCACAAATATTTTACATATATACTACATATTGCAATTCATAAATTTCATCAAAATGCACAATGAGAATAATCCCTTACATCTGCATGATGTTCAACAGTTTTAAAGTTACTTTATTATTTCAAGGTATGTTACATATTAGATTATTACTATCTCTTTTGATCCTTGAAATAACACTTTTTTGGTTGTAACCAAGCCTTATTGTAACTACTTTATAGACGTAGCCCAGCCTTATTATACCTACTTTATACATGAGGAAAACTGAGTCCCAGAAAGGTGTAATATTCAATGATTTTCAGCATCAACTGAATAGTAAAAATTTGATAAATGCTTGTTGTTCAAAGCTGGGCAAATACAACATAGAAACAGAAGAAAAGGAAAAAACAGAAATAGGGGGGGAAAGTACAGTGCCTGATCTCTGGTAATTTACTATTTCCAGGCTAGCATGAATAACAGGAACTTAGCCAAGATCAGACTTTCTCTCATTAAGTTATACAATGGACCCATTTTTGAAAGGAGATTTAGAATAACAAAACATCAGTCAGTAAATATTTATTCTTTGATAAGATGCAAAAAAAAATCCCACAGAATTAAGAACTATTGAATAAACCAAGGTCATGCCCCATTTTAGACATGCACCCATAGCATCACAATGTATCAAAATGATCAGTATTTCTTTTTATATATTTTTCCTACTTTTAAACATGGTATTGTGGACAGTGAGTTGGCCTCAGAGTCTAAAAGACTTTTGGCATATACTGTCTATGTCACCCCTCAGAATTCTAGGCAAAAGCCTAAGACTATACAGATTACAGAGAAGATGCTGCTGTACCTTGGTCCAGTGAGTTCCTAACCACAGAGCTCCCTAATTCTAAGAAAACACAACTCTAGTCCTTTTCCTTAAAACCTTAACCCTACTTACTACATGTAGTCACAATTTTCTCATTTCATGTTTGAATAACAGTTAGGACATTAGAACATAACAGATCTGAGCAAAAGAATCATGATTTGAAAACTTGTGAAATCTTGAATGGCGAAATCTTCAATTGTAAAAACATAGGCAATAACATTCTCTGAAACTAGAGATCACTTTGCCTCGATAAAGATCCAGTCACTCCAAAAGCTTATTAGGATTAAAAAATCTTACTGTATGATTTGTGATAAGGTATTCATCATTTAATTCATTTATGTTTCTTAGGCAAAATAGGACCATCAGCCTGTACCACTCTTAGTTCTCTGGTATAATATGTCATTTTAATGTATTTGGTAAAGGTTAGATAACTTCCACAAAGCTTACTCAACAAATGCCTGGTTCACATTGACACTGAATTTGAAGTCACTTGGATAATAATTCTCTTAACCTCTTAATAGCCACAGTTACTCATCTATAAAATGAGAATACATGGACAATAAGTTTTCTTCAAGTTCTCTATCTGTGATCCTCTGATCTAGGTCAATAGGCAATTTCCCAAGGGTCAAGGATTCGGTTGTTCCTTCCCTAACAACCACAAAAGAGAAAAATGTCCAGATTACTCATGACTTTGCCTCTTCAGAGATGCTCCTAGTTTGGCAATTCTAACTTAAGATAGAATGTAATATTTCCAGTTCCCGTATACAGCAAACTATAACCATACTGTTTATAGTAGAAAATAACTAGAAACAAAGTAGATGCCCCTAAACTAAGGAGTGGCTAAACAAATTGTGCTACAAGTGTGTTGACATATTACTAAATTTTAGGAAAAACGAATATGGAGAGACGCATGCATGAGAAGACGTAAACTGAAAAAAAGTGAAGTAGGCAGAACCAGAGAAACAATATACACAATGACTCCAACAATGTAAAGGGAAAAAACAACAAAAAATTGAAACAATGCTGTGAAATAATAATGATCAAACCGCACCTAAAAACAAAAAGATATGAGAATATACCCCCTTCCTCTATTTCCAGGTATGACACTAAATATAGTCAGATGTGATTGATGTTGATTAGTTTGGGGAACTCTTTTCATTTCTTTTTCCTTTGTTATAAGAGATGACTCTCTGAGATGAGGATGGAGAGAGATATATTGGAAAATAGAGGCAATCAAAAGATCAATAAGTTTGAAATAATATTTCCCTCTTCAAATTTCTCATAGTACTTTACTTGTACCACTCCCTTACCCTTCATACACTCTCCTTTGTACCATAGACACTGTGCTCATGTCTCCCTTCCCATTAAGTTTTAAATTATTTTAAAGTAGGATCTATGCCATAATACTCTTCATGTTTCCAGGGCATAGAACAATGCCTTGCACATAGCAAAGACTTAATAAATGTTTACTGTTAAACACTAGAATGAACTCTGTTTGGAAATTTAAAAAAAGAAGACACAGTCTTTAAACTCTAAGAGTTTTCAGTTTCCAATTTTGAATAAGCCCACATACTTGCTGAAGTGCAATGCTGAGATAGACAATGAGTTATAAGAGTATGGACAGCAAATTCATAAAGGTATAGCTTATAGAAAGGTTTTACTGCAGATCTCTGACAAGGCTTGGAGTTTCCCTGGCTTATGCCAGAATAGACTTACATGAAAGCTAAAATGTTTTGTTGGGTTCTACGTAAGGCATTTCACCAAGAACTGAGACCCGCACTGTTTGCCCTCTAACAAAAAGAATGTGTAGGTGATTCATTGATGCACATAAAATAGTATAGAAATTAGTGTTGGTATGCATATTTATGGCCTTTGTCTTTGATGATCTAACAAATTGGAAGTTGCTACACATGAGACCGGAAACATTAAACATTGTATCTCAGCAAAGTAATATTGAGAGAAAATAATAATTATTCAACATATGTCTTAAGGTAAAAGAAACATTCTTTGATCAGAATAAAATATTGGATATGATAACTGTGAACATATAATAATAATAAATATTAAATAAATAATATAATATAAAATAATAAATAATAACAATAACTGTGAACAGCATCTCTTTCATTCTTTCAGCATTATAGCATGGCAGAAATGTACCTATTGTCAATTAAAGGCATAGGAGTAGGTTGTCTGATCATCCCACAGATCAACCTCAATAAATTAAACCTTAAACAGGAGTTCCCAGTAATTGAATCCAAAGTGAAGCAAGCAGTTTGTTATAGCATTTGGCTATGAGGAATAATAAAATGCTGTCCAAAACAGTGCAAAAGACTGAGTATATAATTTCAAAGAAGAATGGAGGACATGGAGAATTTTGCAATGGTTTTAACTCAGTGATTATGGGAGGTCAGAATGAGTATGAGTGCTCCTTGTTACCCATTTCTATTTCCACACTCACTCTACCGCTATCATTTACCTTCCCTGCTACCTATAAAAGTGCTCATGTACCCCCCTCCCCCAAAAGATCACCCTTGATTTTATCAGTGATGCTATCTATTTTCCTCTATCTCTCCTCCACCAAACTCTTTGAAAAAGTCATTCATGCTCCTTATCTCCACTTTGTCTTCTCTCATTCTCTTTAAATCCTTTTCAGTTTGGTTTCGGATCTTATCTTTCAAATGAAACTCCTTTCTCCAAAGTTAACCTTAATTTCTCTTAATTAATGTTCTCTTAATTGCCAAATCTAGTGGATTTTTCTCAGTCCTCATTCTTATTGGCCCCACTGTAGTATATGGTTGATGCTCTTGATATCCTTGTACTAGATAGTCTCCTCCTACCTAACTATTGTTTCTTAGTCTCCTTTACTGGAATTTCATCTTCGACCCAATTCCTAAATGTGCATGTCCCCCGAAGCTCTGTCTTAGGATCTCTTCTCTTAATACTCTATACTATGTCTTTTGGTGAAGGCCTCAGTTCCTATTTATCTCTATGCAAATGTTCCCAAATTTATATATACAATTCTAGTCTGTCTTCTGGGCTCCAAACCCATATCTCAATCTGCCTATTGAACATTTTGAACTAGAAGTTCAAAATATAGACATCTTGTGTTCAACATTCCCAAAACTGAACTCCGTATCTTTACCCTATAGCCTTCCCCTCTTCCAGTTTCCTAATACTGTTGAAAGCACAACCAGTCTCAGTCTCTCAGGTTCCCAACCTCGATACACTTTTGAATTCTTCACTGTCTTTCATCCTGCATAACCATGCAATTGGAGAACCATGTCTTTTCTTTTTCTAGAACATCATATGTGTATATGCACATCATTTATGTTTATATGTGTATATGTATGTTTTATATGAATATATTTATAGAGGTATCTTTTATACACGCATATATTTAATAGCTTAAAACTGCACTAAGACTTTGGGGACATCCTATATCTATATATAGGATACATTTACACACACATTTATACACACATGCATACACATACATACATACATATACCCCATTCTCTAGGGGGAAAAAGCCTCTAATTCAGGCCCTTATTGCATCCTACCTAGTCCTAGATTAATGCAGTAGTCTCTAATTGCCCCCAAAATGGGTCTACTAGGTGGCATAGAGGATATAGTGCTGGGCCTGGAATAAGGAAGATCTTAATTCAAATCTAGCCTCAAAAAGTTACTAGTTGTATGATCCTAGGCAAGTCACTTAATGTCTATCTAACTTAGTTTCCTCAACTAAGGCCATCCCCTGTCTGAATTGCAGCCATCAGAGGGAAGAGAAGAAAGGCCTTCCAACCAACCACGCACTTTCAATTTCATGCCGTGCATTTCTTTGATGGCCAGCATCCTCCAGAAAAAGAGAGAGGTGCCTTCCAGTCAATGGGAAACATATTCACATGTGGTCATACTCTACACATCCCAGTCATTCTAAACCCCAGCAGGCCATCAGTCAAACCCCATTCTCCCTCTCCTACCACCTATTTCCTTACTCCTATCCCCCTCAACTCTCCCACTCCAAAGTCCCAATTACCCTTACCACCATACCCTCTGAAATACCTATTCCATAGGCAAAAATTTAGATTCATCTTAACTCTTCGTCTTTCACTACTTCTATATTCTAGCAATTACCAAGCTCTCTCCTGATTTCATAATCTCCCTGAACATCATTCCCAGTCCTTGTGGTACTTTCATTCCCTTAAACTCATTGGTGGAAGCAAGGGAGTTAAAACACACCTTGACCCCCATTATGACTTTCAGGTTCTCTCCATACCTCCACCATTAAGCAATGTCTTCTCCTTTGACGTACTCATCTTCCACTCAATCAAAACTCTGGTAGTTGTTGATTGTAGACCGTTAGAATACGCCCCTACCTTCCTCAGTGAGTTCAGGACCTAGCCACAATCTTTCTTTCTATTCAACTCCTGTCTTCATACCAGGGGACTTCAACATACAAGTTGACATGGCCTCAAACATTAACTGCTCAGTTCTTTGATGTTTTCATTTCACATGAGCTTACTTCTCCACCTCACTTCAGCCACATGCAAAGGTAGTCATGTCCTTAATCTGACCATCAGTCACAAATGCACCACATTCATGTTTAAAAACTATTTTCCCCTTATCTGACCATAATCTATTCACTTTCTACCTCTCCCTCTGCCTTCCCATACCACACCCTGCTCTCCATTTCTAATAAGATCTCCATTCCTTTGACACCTCAGTACTTTGCACCAGCTACTGTCTCCTCTTTTCCCCAGCTCAGCTCTATACTGTCTTCTTCTCTTGAGTTCCACTTATCATATTGCTCCCACTATCCCCTCACTTCACTCATATGCACATGTTGCTGAATGAAAGTGCAGAAAATAATGTAACTGTCCCAACTGGATCCATTACAAATTTATGTTATACAGCCCAAACCAGAATCTCACTGCTCTGCTAGGCAATTGTTTGTACCTCCCTTGCCAATTCACCATATCCTCCAACAGATTGTCCCCCTCTATCACCCTCACTTTCTCACTTGGCTTCAAGTTCTCCCTATTTACCGGCTAACTCCCTATTGTCTACAAACAACACTATATTGTATCTGGAAAGAACAAAAAATAATGGAAGCTGAATGCTGTGAAATTATAATAACTTTCCTTTCTAAATGATCTCCTTACTTCAAGTCTCTCTTTAATGGAATTCATCCTCCACTCATCTGCCACAGTGATTTCCCTTAAGGACAGGTCTATGCCATTCCCCTGTTCCCTATTATCTACAGAATCAGACATAAGGTCCTTTGTCTGACATTTAAGGCTCCCATCATCCTGACCCAACACAAAGCTGAGTGAAATAGATAAAACATTGGATAACAAAGTCAGAATGCAAAAAGATCTTTTAAAAAATATGAATTGATATCTTTTGGTTTTATATTACCTTGGTATCCTTCCTCCCTCTACCTCCTAGAAAGTCAATATTCTCATGAAAAGAATAAAATAGAGAAGAGGACAGTTAGGCAACACTAAAATTAAAGTCTGACATTATATGTAGTTTTCCATACCTGAGGTACCATACTTTTGCAAAGAAGGGAGGAAAGTGCATTCATTCTGACAAGGCCACACTTAGTTATTATAATTCCACAGCATTCAGCTTTCCTTATTTTTTTGTTCTTTTCAGATACAACATTGTTGTTGGCAGGCCGGCAAAAAGCATTAAATTAGCACTCTCTATGTGCCAAGCACTGTGCTAAGCACTGGGGCTACAAATACAATGGCCTCAATGAGCTTACATTCTAATGGTATTAAAGTCCACAAAGTCAGAAAATTTAAAATCACAGATAGAAAGGCAATGAAGATTGGCCCTTCCCTAGAATAGAAGCCTCCAGAGGAACTTCTTAGTAGGAGAAGAAGGTGAGCTTGATTCAGGGATCTGACAGGGAGAGTGAGCAGTCTTTTGGAGTGGGTGGAGGGATGTTCTAGACATCTAGCTTCCCAAAGCAAGCGACACCACCCCTTGGGAGGTGCTGGAATGGTCGGGGGGGCAGGGAGGGGAACAGAGCAAGGTAGTAGACTCAAAGGCAATCGGGGGGGGGGGGTGTTAAATAAAAATAAGGGGAACGTGAAAGCATAAGGAAAGAAGAAAACAGCATTTTGAAAAAACATTTCTATATGTTTCATCTGTTGTGTAACAGAGTTAAAGTCATAGTGATATCATTTTCCAAAAAAACCACAATAAATGCAAGTTATAACTTATGCAACTTATAACATGATCAGTGATCAAGGCCACTGACAGTTCTTAATGAGCAAATGTTTCAGGCCAGTGTGTGGTCAGGAAATCCAGTATGTATGCATCAGCAGGAATATAAGTGTGTAACGACTTCTTTACAATATTATACTATATATGATTACGTGATGCAATATTGCATCATCAAAACTTCAATGCAAGAAAAAAACACAAATTTGTAATAAATTATTAAATTTAAGATTTACCATTTTTAAAAAATTATATTTTTTAAATGATGAAAATTTCAAAAAAGAAAACATTAAATGGTTAAAGAAAGTAGATTCCTAAGGGGATGCTGGGTAATTTTTCTAAAAAGGGAGGCAGTAGGCCAAATAAGTTGAGAACCTCTGCTCTAGGATGAGGAGACCTCTCTTCAAGTGCAGAAAGTTTCCAAGGAGAGGCTGTAGCTAAAATTTGGTACTGAAATCTGAAGAGTCAAAAGTACATCTGAGAGTGGCATGTTGGGCAGCTACGTGGCACAGTGGATAAAGTGCTTGACTTGAAGTTCACATCATGTCTTAGACACTTAATAGCTTTATGACCCTGGATAAGTCACTTACTGTCTCTGATCTTTTACTTTTTCATCTTTAAAATGGGAATAAAAATAGCCCCTACTTCACAGGGTTGTTGTGAGAATCAAGCAAAATAACATACATAAAATGCGTTTAAAACTTTAAAACACTATATATGGATAGATAATAAATGCTAGCTATTATTTTTGTTGTGTTGGTCATTGTGTATACTATTTTCTTTATTCTTTACTTTATATAACTTCATATAAGTCTTCTCATGTTACTATGTATTTCCCATATTGATTTTCATACAATGCAATAATATATCATTATTCATGACCCATTATTTGGTTCAGCCATCTTTAGAGAAGAAATATTTTTCTTACTATCAACAGAAAAGAAATATCTGTCAACCATCTGAGTTCCCAATATTTGTTGTTACAACATGGCATGGTTGCAGAAATGAAAAGGTTTCCATTTGGCCTTATACATAATAAAGTTTTTGACATGAAAGCTGCCAAAACAGAGCTGTGCAGATTCTGACTCATTAGAGTTCACTGTACACCTTCCCTTGGTGATCTGCCATCTATAATTTGTTCTGTTATTGATAAGATCTAGCCACTACCCCCACTCCCAATATCCCAACTGCCTCACTAGAATAGTAGGTGTGCCCATCTTCTCAACCTCATCAAGCATTTTGTCTCAGACAGGACCACAATAGCTGACCAATCAGAAAGCAACACCAACAGGACATAGACCAGGATGTTTGACCACTAAATCACAGCCTGAGTGGATGCCTGTATAGTAATAGCAAAGAACTGTCCTAAGGTGAAGTTATGATATAGAGAAGCTTATTATAATACTATAATCACACATAAATGCCTCCCAGCAGGGCTTTTCTGTATGCATTCTGAGTAACCACATGTACAGCTCCACCAAGGTTAGGACATCTCCTATATCAATAAACCCCTCCCATATTTTTATATTCATGTATTCTGTAATGATGCAATCGCATCTTTTGCTCTATAAAAATCCTTGTCTTGCCTTGCTAGTTCCTGATTGCTTCCTGGATTCCAGCCTGCTTTCTGAGAGGTGTAATTCTCAATAAATGCCTTTGCTTGGTTTGGAGATAGTCTGAATCTGTGAATTCTTTCTAGAGAACCTCACAACACACCATGAACTTCAACATTATGATAATAACCTGACTGTTGGTGTATAGCAGCACCATATATCCAAATACAACAAAAGCATCAGAAGGTATCATTGGTGTAAGTAGGTCTGAAGGACCCCTATTACTCCAGTGCTGGACTTTACTGTACAGTTTTATTAGTTCCCACATAGCTAGGATCTATTGCTTTGTATCAAATCAATGTTTCAGTACCATGTTTAAAACTCCCTATAAGGAGAAGGTATGGTCATCTTCTGCCCATCTAGAGGAGTCTCCTCTACTCCCCTGTCCCCAGATTGCCTCTCTGCACTGTAAGCACTGCCCCCATCCCATATTCAAATTTCACCAGTTTCAGTTTTTCAACCCATACTTGTGTGTGTGTGTGTGTGTGTGTGTGTGTGTGTGTGTGTGTGTGCCTGCATGGGTGCTCATGAACACAGCCTGAAGGAAGATCTGATTAGTTACATGCAAACACAACCCCACCCTCCATTTGCCTCTAT